>OX421228.1:12892155-13511619 GCA_949125135.1 Alcis repandata | reverse complement strand
GTCACACTTTTCTACAACATCTTGTAAATCGTAGATCCTACAGTCTTTAAAAATCCAATGGTAACAATAAGACGACAGTTAGGTAACACGAGAAGCCTTCTGCCTACATTCCTACAGGCACCGTTACTGAAACCTGTCCAAACAGTAGCAAACAAGTTCCCGAAGTGTTTCAATCAAACGCTCCACAGTTTCTGACAATTAATTAAAACCTGAATTTCAGATTAGATGCAAACAGACTAGTAACACTGCAAAAGTTTTTCTTTTTGTCACCCAGTGGAAATCTGACTTGTGGCAGCCTAATTTGAGAACAGTTGCCCATTACAGGCTAGGTGTAGTAACTATTTTCAATCATATTGTTACTCAAGTAAGTTTGTAAAATAAACAGAAGGTTTTTTTTTGTGTGAACCGTTCATAAATTTATCACAGAGTTGTACTGCAGTTCATTCATAGTTTTCTCGAGAGCACATCATAGTGATTATAATTATCTTGGTTTATTTTTGTTCCACACGCCCTGTTAACATCTAGAGTACTGTCAGTTGCTTCCAAAAATGTTTGCTACTCCGCGGAAGAGTATCACGAAATGGTGAAAAATGGTCTAACTCATTATTTTAACCGCTGGATGTTTTTTTTCTCTTTTTTCATCAGTTAGAGCTTCATTAGAAGTCAAGTTTCCCCTCTGGTGATTCCTATTCAACGCCTAAATACAGCTCCAATAAAGTAAAATAGAACCGTATTGATTCACAAACTTGGAGCACACAGAGCTATTCACTAATTTCAAATTAATAATTTTCGTTTTGTTGACAATCGAATTTAATAAATTTTATTTGCCTGCGACAAATGTTTTGTCACTTTGGACAATTAAACTGGAAATTAGTTTTGGAGTTAAATACAAGAGAAGTTTTGAACGAGTGTTCGTTTTCATTCTTGTACACTTTGACAATTTTGGATTGTTCAAAACTTTTAATTTGTATTTTTCGGAATTTTATTGGTTGACATTTTATGGGAATTTGACGTTGTTTGATCATTTGTTTTTTATTTACGGGTTAAATTAAAACTCAGAAAAAAAACACTCACATAGATTTAGTCTACATTGTTTATGTTCATTCATCACTCACTGGTTTCGGAATCTGTTTAAAGAATAAAGCTAAAAGCGCCGGACGTCCGGGCTCGAAACTTCATTTCCTAGGATCCCGGGATCACAGGATGTTGGGATTAAAAGTTTAGTTTAGCCTGATCCTAGGACGGGCTTTAGAAAGAATCAAACAAACTGAATTGAGTGTTCTTTGTCTAACGAATTTTGTAATACGCGAATTTTGTAATATAGGCAAATTTTGATCAGCCTTGAAATCATTAGTACCTAATTAAAATTACTGTCGCCACGCCGTCCTAAAATCTTGTACAATTATAGTTTGACACATTTTGTTGCAAGTAATAATACTCGAAAGATGGTTAAACAAGATTGTTGTTGTTGATGCCAATAGATAGCAAAATGAGACCAACAGAACAAATTAATTATTTAAAATGTAAAACAATTCTACAGCGGATAAAATTTTAAATCCACTTCAATTTAATTCCTTTTTAATTTCACAATCAAATTAACACCACTCGAAAACATCTTCAAAAAAGTTAAAAAGAAGATATTAAGCCGTCATCCAGGTAACCGATTACGCAACAAAGCCAAAATTAATTCCGACCAAACGTTCCAAGTTTTATTTTAAAACAAAACTTGGAACAATTTTGGAAATTGGCGGCGCTTAAGATTCATTATGCCTGTAAAGTTTTATCTTGAAACTTGTGCGGCAATAAAGCATTTTGGCAGATTCAGAAGTGGGATTAAATGTGCATTACGCGTCGACTGCGACAGATGTAAGGAGGCGGGCGCTGGGAGCGAACAAAGACGGTAATGTGTACGTAGCTTGGGAAATGTACGATTAGATACTACTTGGGATACGTGAGTCTACTTAGTATTGTGCTCACACCGAGAAAGGACGCAAGGTGAGACTTATATTTGGACTCTTACAAGATATTTTATTTTGAGTTCAAGCTTTACAAAATAAAAGAGATTAACCATTCATTTCACCAGGATATAACTTTCTTGAAGATCCGTTTCGATACAAAACTACAAACTCTATAATGCATGGCGCTGTTAGCGAGTAAACAAGCGGAACCGTAAACGTAAATAAGTTTATAGAAGGTCCAAATACATATTAGATGTTTAACTTATTATAAAATCCGCGGACTTTACTTTCCCACTTAATCTTGCATAAAGTTCCCAGCTCTTCTCACTCACACTCTCACACAATAATTCTCAACACCTCCGTAAAGTTGACACTTCCACTACCATAACCAATGTTGTATTTGCGCTTACAAATCTAAATCTAAGCCATAATTACGGCACAAGCGGTGCAATCACTGGCACAATGGCCGCGTCAAAATCAGGTTCGCACCTAACGAGCTCTATTATTTATCGAGATATTCATTAAATTCGTCGCGGGTCGCTGGCACGTGGCGTGTTATGCAGAGTGGAGAAATTGTAGACTGAAAGCACTAAATATGTTACACGCCTTACAGACCTATTTGTTACCTTTATACCTCGAGCTTAGAAATCATTTAGATCATCGAAAGAGGAGCAAAACGTTTGACAGCATTGTACGACATGGATTTGAAACTAATGAAAATTATCATATTATAAGATATAGTGTTATAGAAATAGAAGACCTAAAGTTTCAGAAGAAAATTCTTAGATGTGATAAAAAAGAAGGCACAATCTTAGGACGTTAAAAGACACCGAGCATGAAAATTACTGTATCCGCATCCATAAGAGTAATAATTTTAAATACTAAAAAAATTAAAAGAATTCCATGTTATTGATTGGTCGCGTTTGTTTCTGAGTTTCAAAACAACCTTAAATATACAAAACTGCGAAGTTCAAATTAAATTCCCCTCACCTAATGGTATTTTTCAAAACCCGGTGCTTCGTAAAATTCACCTTTCATAACTACACATCCGACAGAAAAGTACTTTGCTTTGTGCATTTCACAATGCTCTCCCGTCGAGCCGTACATTTTGTAGTCACGGAAGAAAACCTGCGATGTACTACAAACATCTGGCTCGAGGCCCCTTGACCGTTCTAACTTAATAACAAAACCTCTTTGGAAGCTGTGAAGTCTCGTTTTCGGAGTTCCGTGAGATTTTTCAAGTCTGCTTTAGAGTAAATTAAAGCTTAGTAGGACTTTTTAAGATTTCAAATAGCTACAATTTTATCGAATTTACTTAGTACACATATAACAGATATTTAGAAAAATAATGGAGAAACATGAACACTTGAACAGTGTGTAACAAATCATCTTTCTGGATATCTCAGCCAAGCCAAGCCGACGGCTGCCAAGTGACAGCGTTAGTTCGAGATTCGAGATCAATGGCGTTCTCTGGTGTCGGAGACCAAGTCCCACTTTGGGTCACTGCGCCAGAAGAGTAAGTAACAAGTAAGCGTTTTTGGAAAAACGAACGTTTTCTGTCAATAAGTAGTATTCTCAAAATAATTGTTGATTTTTCCGAATGCACGCCACAACAAACAGAATTTCAAAATTAATTTCCCGTTGAAATATATGTCAGTCTAAAATACATTTCCCATTGCATCTGTTTTATTTTCGGGCAATAATTCGAAACGCTACATTGATGACGCCCGCGGCCCTACCTGAGTCGGACAGCTTTCAATGGGAAACAACAGCTGGCAAAAACACCCTCCTGGCTACGTCTATCAAACAATCGGACATGATATAATCTGGAATGTTGAATTTTTTCGATATGATGCAACATTTAATCCTCTTAGTTTTTTGTTGAAATTCACCGATATCGGATATTTTTTGGGTTTATTTTGAATTGCACCTAAAATTACACAGTTAAACAAAAAATATTTGTTTTGGTTGCCCTGTATGTTTCGCCGGATTTCTGTATCAAGTACACAGTTTGCGGATGTGTTCTTGAAAGTACTGAATTGACTCAGGTTTTAATACTTTTTAATATTTTCCTCTACCAATTTTTTTGGTACAATGTGAAAATGAAGACCAAGAAATAAATAACCAGAGACAACATTTTAAACTGTTTCCGTTTTGTTTCATGAATGTTTATTGGTCTAAAATTATTCGAAAGCACTCTTATACTCGTATTAGGGGTGAAAAACCCCTGTTAACTACAGTTATAATTTTAAATTTTAGTTCTCATTATGCTAAGTTTGCAGATAAGTTTGCCGCTTAACATGTCAAAACAGGTAAAAGAAAACTTTTTCGCTTAATTTTGTAGATGTTTTAAGGCAAGGTGAAATTTGAACCGCTGCGATAATATTAGTTTTTATGATAGCGTAATTCTGTGCAGCTTATCCATGGTCGATTTTTTATCAACTTTAAGAGTTATTAAATTTATTTCAGGACTGTGTGTAAAAGTTGCCTTAAACTACAACATTTATTGGTTACACAATGATGTTTGTATCAATAACCAAAAAATAAGAAACTTCTTTAATAATTGAGCGGTTACATCTAGTGAAAACCAAGAAACATTTCAAAAGGTTTAAAATTTATATTAAAATGTAAATTTTATAACTAGCAATATTCCCGACGTACCTCTCTCAGATCTTCCAAACAATTTAAAATAGGTAACAAATTACCCGATGACCCAATTAAAATTCTTCAGATTGTTTTTGTTTGCCACGCGATGTATAAACAAATTTTAATCAAACCGAATTTCTATACTTGTTTCGAACAATTCTGTTTGTTATTCGAGAAGTGTTTATTTTACGAAGTATCCTTCCAGATTGTAACAAAAACATCGTTGTATTTAGATGTAATTAGATTTTGTTACGTTTGTTGTGTAATTTGAATGGACTGAAAATAATTGTGGGTATAAACCGTTTTTTGTGACGACTGCTAATGAGTCCGCAGGTATTATTTTCAAGGTTCATGTGAGAAATAATAAGGTCCATAATTAAATAAAAATTAAACCGTATTTAACAAGTATATGACCCAAGAAGATTTTGGAGTTTCTAAAATAATTTCTTGGGGAAAATCTGTATCAGTCTATCAGTCATAGTGTACTTTTTAAACTAAGCTATACCAAAGATATAAGTTAATATAAACTAATAGATTATTCTAACCACAATAGAAATCTGAGTTAAAATGTTATGACTTTAAAAGACGTTGATTTATGATCTGAGTAGCTACGCGCCGCCATTTACCAGCATTTTCCGAGATAATAAGCATATTTACTATACGACAATATTGGCTACATTCATAGCAAATTTCATCCATTTCCATTCAGCTGTTTGTGCGTGATTGAGCAACAAACAACCTAACATCTCAACATACAAACTTGGACAAGATACTCGTAAGATCAAAGATTAGTAAAATTCAATCGGAAGCTTGAGAAAATTTGGTATACTCTTAACTCTTGATTTCACTTCTAGAAAACGAATTTCCTTAACCACAACCAACGTCGTCACTGAATCGTAAGATAAAATGATACTGCTGGTAACCAAGACAACTCTTTAAAGGAACTCCACCACCTGCGCTCTCCTTTGACGATAGATTCTAATCTCACCATTCACTATTGAAAGAACATTAGAACGTGTTCCGATAGATTCAAAAAGAATCAAAGACGCTTGATTCTGTCTTTTCGCGTTTAGATAAAATCTCATTGAGTTAAAATGAAAGTTACTGCGAGGTAAAAGAGTCTAAGATATAAGATAGATGCTTATCTTACCTTGATCCAAAGGTTTAAGGACTTCAAATTGGCTTTTAAAGATAGAAAGACGTGATTCAAAGAGTAAAACAAAATGATGGAACTTACTTCAACGGATATTATAATAGAAAAAGGTTTTACAAGTAAATTAGTCTCTGTAATGGTCTAATGATTATTCATATCAGCCTGGGCATGAAACCAGTTTGTGAATGTGTTTCAATATGATGATAAATTAATAGTTTAATTTCAATTTACAAAAAAAGAAGCTAAGTGCGAGTCAGACTCGCGCACGAAGAGTTCCGTGCCAATCTATAAAAACGGCAAAATAAAATCTTGTTTGTTGTATGGGAGCCCCCTTAAATATTTTATTTGTTCTGTTTTTTAGTATTAGTTGTCAGAGCGGCAACAGAAATACATCATCTGTAAAATTTCAACTGTCTAACTATCACGGTTCATGAGATACAGTCTAGTGACAGGCGGACGGATGGACGGACGGACAGCGGAGTCTTAGTAATAGGGTCCCGTTTTACCCTTTGGGTACGGAACCCTAAAAATAAGGTTTGGTAAAAAACAAAAGTGATATGATCCAGCTGATATTTAAATATGATTTGTTATTAGCAAAAAAAATATTATTATGATGTTTTTAGCAACTTTAAACAAAAAAAAAAACAACGATACCTCGCAATCCTACATCAAGCGGTAGAAAATCACTTACAAACCGACAAATGTAACCCGTTCAAAAAAATATTTCACACATTTTTTGTGACCCAACCGGGTAAGAAAACTATATAAACTTCCCGAAGAACTGCAACCTTAAACAAGTAACTATCTATCCTACACTACCTACCGACTCTAGGAACTCTAGGTAGAGCCCTATAGAGCGCTTACGAGTAGCAATTTATTCGAGTCCGCAAACAATCTAATTTAAATGTAGAGTGAAGACTGATGTCGCAATTTTCTCTGTCTCACATGTAGGGGGCGGTGGTTTCGACATTAGCTGCTGGGAACAGGAAATTACTCACAGACGAGTCACATATCCTTTGTTGGGACTTATTATTTTGAAATAGGTGACTTGTGACGTCAATCTCTTTGACTACTGACTCTGACTCTCTATTGGTTCATTTCTGCTTGGAACTTTAAAACTTTATACAAGTGATTGTAACGACGCTAGGTATTTTAGTCGTTTTGTAAAACGGTACAAAGTATATTAAACGTTTTTTTTAGGTTTTGCGAATAAATAAACCGTACTCGTAACAAGCATTCGTATTGACATAATATATAAATACACAAAAAAGTAGCAAGCAAATAGCACGAGTAATTTAGGAAAATCTGACTGTGTTTTTAATGAAAATGGCCGGTGATGGATCAGCTGATGGAAAGACTAAGTGATGGATTTATGCAGCACGTAACCATTCATCAATATTAGCGAACGACAGTCATTATAGTGTCTCTCGCAAATGATTTGTTGGTTTTTAATTTTTGAACATTTTTTTTTCTTATCAATATTTTTTTACGTAAAAATATCTGTAGCTATTTCTTTTGAAGTGGTTATATCACCACGCAATATTTTATTTTTTTTATGTTAAGTGCATGTCTTTTGTTACATTATATTTGACATGCTCTTTTTCTTGTAGGTTTACACATACCTACTGATTATATAGGTACCTATATTATAATCAATTGAATTTAGCATGACGTTATAAATCTTAATGTAACTTGAGAAGGGATCCGAAGAATGAATGAGCGAATTGAGACTAAATGTATACATATATGTAACATACATCTCATGTCTCGAGCTGTTTACGCCACCTTATCTCTTATCACTACGTTAGCATACCTGATATCTCAAGCTGTCATGGGAGTCCCGCGTCACGTGGTTACGTGGGGCGCGATGCCAACTCACTTTCATATAGTCCATTAGCACGTCTCGCGACTGATATACGACTGATAATATTGACAGCTAATATTGACAGCTAAGGAAGTCAGTAGTGGACTGGCGTTGGATACGGTAGCAACAGTTGGTTTGTGGGCGGAGCTTGGTGCTGGCGCGCATGCGTGTGACACCGTCCGTTGTCGTGGAAACCAGAGGTGTGTTTGTGTACGTGAGCCAACTTTTGTTATGATTGAAGTGTGGCTCTTTATAGTTATATGGCTTCGAATGAACCAGGTTACGGAGTTGGGAATTGTTTTATATTTAAATATAATGTCTTGGCAAATGCGGTCATGATTATAAGTGGAGAAAGTACAACAATTATGAATGGGTATTGGTTAGCTTTGACCTAGTTTATTTCTTTTTTGGGAGGACAAAATAGACATAAACATTTTTTTTTGGTTTTTTTTTTCAGCTTCAATTCATGTTAGACATAAATGGTCACTTGTAATTGAAAATTCTGAACGAGGATGTAAGATTTTCTTATGTCACATTCTTGTTTTAAAAGCTTTTATTTAACTTGCAATGTAGGTATATTAAGTATGTAAAATATGTAACAATGTTTGTTCGGGTGGAATCTTGCAGCCCAATTTTGAATCACTTCCCGATGTCCGATTGAGCTGAGGCTTGGTAAATATAATACGTGTGACTCCGATGACAATGCTATAAAAACATGTTCAAAAAATAAAAATTAACTTTTTGGATCTTTTTTTCTGGAGCCGAAATTAGACATAATTTTGAAGTTGTTAACTAGCATAGGTGCTTTGAAATTTGGAATTGAAATTACATTCACTTTTTGAAGCAAATAAACTTTACAGAAATCAACATTTATGCCTTTTTTGTGATAAAAATCACGTTCTAAATTTAGCTAAGGCATACTTCGTGGAATTTCATTGATACTCGGATACCATCTCTTTTTCTCCTTCTATAGTCTGACTGCTTACACAAAAATCGACACAATTTTAGCTTTGTACCTACATTTTACACCGAAACGTTGAATTTAAACTTTTAAATAAATTAATAAGTAAATGTTTATTGTTCCCATCAAGAAATATATTCACACAAAACTCATATACCTACAAAAACTTAATGGTAACTACAATAATAAATAATAAATGGTTTTATGCAGGGACGGGTCTTTAATTAAAGGTCAACTCAAAGTGCAGAGATCATTATTGGTGTTAATTATTACAAATACATTCACAGCTACGAGTATGAGTGCGAAACGTTTATTTTTTATACAAAGTGCAAATAAAAAAATTGGTAACTTACATAAATTGTGCAAAGAGGGCAATAACATCGGGTTCTAAACTAGGCAGAGCCTGTGTCTTAGGCACCCTAGGTCAGTTACCAGATCTATGACGTTATTTACCTAAAGCACTAGCACAAAAACTAGACATTTCACTACTCAAAGGACTGCCTCAGTCTCGCATAAGGCGGGTCAAAGTCACAATGAAAGTGAAATACAACCTGCATATACACATATAGAGTGCTTGAGGTAAAAGCATCGAGCCATAAAGTTTTGTTTCACTTTGAGGGAAAGCCGTCCAATGGTAAAGGTACCCTTATGGGTATGGAGTAGTTTCTAGAGTAGATGTTAACTAAGATCAGAGAGAAACAGATGGATAATTTATGTTCTTTGTCTCTTGGGACCTATTCAGTGATAAAAGTACTTAGTAAATTTATCACTGAATGTGAAGTAGGAAAACCTAATAGTAAAACAGTTGAAGCCTATTTTTATTCAATTTTTAAAGGCGCATTAATTTTTTTCCTATTAATGTATTGTGGTCTCACACTCTAACAATATCTTGACTGTTAGTGGGCAATTTAGTGAATTACATGGAAACATGTTTAATATGAAATTATATTTCTGTTCTTCACAGCTTCAAAATAATTTATATTCAGGCTCAAAGCAATTAGATGGCGTTATGGTATTGTGGCAAGGAACGCGACGCGTAATCTGGCGCAATGCTGCGTGAATGTAGTAACAATCTCATTAGTAGCGCTCGTTTAAAAAAATTGTACAGCGCAAAGTTACGTTTCTGTAACTCTCATAATCTGTACGATCACTGTGAGAGTGGATAGGGCAATTGGTGACGATGCCTTAGATATTCGTTTATTTTGGGAGTTTGGGACAAAAAATCATATAAAAATTTAATCCATTAGAACAGTAATTTTTTTTAAATAGAAATAAAAACTATATTATTTTAAAATATTTTATTTGTTTTTTTTTCAATATTTGCTTAGTACGAGTATCTGTTGCATATTTTTTAATTGAATTAATTTATAGTCACGCAAATACCTTATTCTTAAATCATATTTTCAATGTTTTCGTTTTTCAAATTTTATAACTAAAACTTTCATAAACTAAAATACAATAATACTTAGTAGTAGTACTTAGTAGTATAATCATTTGTTAATATATTTTTAATATAAAATACAGACAAAAGTACTAAGAGACTTAAGTTTCGTAAGCTAGAACATAAAATCTCCGTAACGCTATGAAAACTTGGTTCATCAACCGTTTTACTGTTCGCTGGTAGTGCAGTGATATTGCTCGGGCAATAAGCCCATTGCTGGGATCTGTCAATTGCTAGTGAACTGGTAATATATCCCACGTTTTATACTATTTTTATAGCAGACGGTTTGAAGGTCTATGTTTTTATGAGTCTGAAAACTTTTATAAAACTGTTGAGATATTATTTTTCCTTAGTACCTCAGTAGTCTAAGCTGCAGGTCGTTGGGTCGACGGTTTTTTAATAGAGCTATAATAATTGTCTCTGCGAGTAGGTATTTATAAAAAAATACATTGAATATTATTTGTACTATTTGGTTTAAGTCGTATTTATGTAGGTAGTACTAAACTATTACTATTTATAGCCAGAATTTCAGGTGTGCCTTAGAGTAAAAATATGGATAAAAAAAATCATAACACTTAGAAATAAAGTTAAAGAAGATAAAGTTGAATAAATTGCTTATAAATGAAGTGCGTAATATTAGGCATTATTTTCGAAGTTTCCTTTTCCCCCAAAATTTTACTGATTCTTTTCACAGCAAAATACAAAAGTTAATGCGCTACTATTTCCGGAATCTTTAGAAATCCTACAAAGCCCTTAACTCCATCAGGTAAGATTGCGGAGCCGCAGCGGTCCAACTTACTTCATACTCGATAAATTACCGAGTCACTTTTACAGCTCGCGAGAACATACGACTGAACTTCGTGGATGGTGTCCAAGGTATGGCTTTCTACCAAATAAATTAGGTACCTAAATGTTTGAAGCGCTCAGTGAAGTGCGTCCAAACGTTCGCAACCAATAGCTGATGTCTGATGTCAAACAACCATGTACATAAAAAAATAGGTTTATACAAAAACCAACAAAATAACTCCCATTAAATTAATGGATGAACAAATTCGGTGTACAAGTAGGAACGAGCGCTATTTTGATGCAAGCAACAGAAGACATGGTCAGTTATCGAATGGGGCATATAAGACTGAACGTTACTGTGGATTGAATTACATGTAAAATTGTAGGCCTCACTTGTTTGTTCTATAATAAGAAATGCAAGCCACGTCACAGGCCTTGGGGTGGCCGATAAACCCAGAGATTACGAGCCACTTCTACATGAACATTGACATGAGCTGGCCTAAAAGAACTTAGTTCCAAATGTTTAGTATCAGTCAGCTAGATTTATGAAACACTAGCTGCGCCCCGCAGTTTTACTCGCGATCAAAAAGTTAACATGAGTTTTCCGGGATAAAAAGTAGCCTATGTGCTAATCCTGACCATGAACAACCTTCGTTCCAAATTTCATGTTTTTTTTTTTTTTTTTTATTCAAAGATAGGCTTGCGTTTGACCGCCATCCTGCCTGTTGGGAAGCAACGATGCGGCCTACGATGGAGCACGCTTGCCTAGAAGATACCGATTCACTCTCGACTTGAAGACACCCAAATTATAACCATCGGGGAACACCCATTCAGGCAGAACATTCCACACTCGTGCGGTTCGCAAAAAAAAAAAAAAGAAAAAAAAAAAAAAAAAAAAATCCGTTCAGCCGTTTTTGCGTGAAAGAGCGACAAATATACATTCTTACAAACTTTCTCGTTTATAATATTAGTAAGATTTCTAGAAAAACTCCACAATTAACTTCGCTCCTAATATTTGTTCAAAAACCACGGATTCCTTACAACTTGTCCCACCGCAGAAAGCTTCAGCTCCATAAGTGGATAATCCCGGAGTTTATACTTCCATCTCTTTAATGGATGCACTGCAACCCTCGTGGCTGCAGGCTACTGTGCCGCTCGATTATAATTTATTGGACGACTGTACTGTCAGTACAAAATGTTATGAAACCACCAGGCCTAACAAACTTGGCTAGAAATGCATCTGTACCTCTATGACCGCTAACGCTTTAGAAAACCACGATAATGTATGGAAATAACATGTCTATAATCTGTTATAGATTCTATATTCTATGACAGAAATTTCTACAATTTCCACGAGACTTCTACAATAAAGCCTGAGAGAGTTCGATAGTGTTTCAGATCCGAATTTATGTCCAAAGTTTTTGGAAAACTAAAAATAACTGAACAAGTGATGTAACAAAATTTTCTAGTGTGCTTAAGTTAGTGTTACTAGTATATGCTAAGATGCTACAAGCAAATAACGGATGTCAAAAAAACAAAACCCTCCCTTTGCTTTGTAGTCGGGTAAATGAGTTGTTTGCGTCGGGGGTAAAAACCTGATACGCACTAATACTTCCAAGTAAAAAATACATAGAATTATTGAACGAACTCTACTTTATGTCCCGAATTACGCTGTCTGTACACGATTCTGGAAGCAATATCAATTTAATTAGCCGCGCTGACAGTGCGTAAGCGGCTTATGTCGTTTTTATATCGTTTGTGATATTAAAATATTTATTGAGTCTCCATCACACTAGGAGCGACTCAAATGCGGGGTTTGAGTGCTGGTTGATGTTGATATAAAGGTTGATGGTGCTCGCAATATGAAGAGCAAAAAAATGCGTATTCAAGTTAAGCATTGCAGTCGTGCCGCTTGCAGTGTGACAGTTCCTTTACGGAGCATATCCACGGGGATCCCTTATTGATAATACCGTAGATGATTCACATTCTTTGCGTATGAATTTATTGATAAGATTTCATATTTATTTTCTTATTTCCAGTCTCATTATTGAAGCCCCTGCTTTATCGATATGATAAAAAATTTGGGTTTATACATACGAGTACATCATAAATCGATGGTCATGAAAATAAAAATGTGTTCAAGCCTAACATAACGTCAATCTGGTCAAAATTCATCATTTTGAAACTGGATGAGTGGACTAAATTGTGTGTATTGACAAAAAATTGTGTAGGCTACTTTTGCAATCGACGGTTAGTTATTAGAGTCACTGGTCCAAGTTAGACTTACAATTTTAACCATATTTTAATAAACTAATAACGTTTTTTTAACTTAAATTTATAAATTAAATTTTCTAAATTTTTTAAACTTCTAACGTTGAAACTGCTGAACTATTTTTGATAAAACCTGCTCAAATATTTAAAATATCAGTGCCACAGATAAACACACACTCAAGCAGGTAGTAAGTTTGGTTGAACATACTATAAAGACAAAACCTCTAACAAAACATGTGTCTTTATAACATGTTCCCAAACTTACCACCAGGTGCAAAGGTCTTGCATGCAATCTATCGTCTCTAACTCAGCCGTTAGACGCTGGTATGACGTGCCGAAGCTATGGCTATCAGGCGTGATGGATAGCGTCGAACGCTTTGCATTGCGGACTGCTAATGCAAGCCTCGAGAATTGAGCGGTGTTGGACATTCAAGGTACTATGTGACAGCGATAACATGTTTCATGTTCTGTTGAGAGGTATATTGTTATGTGTATTAATTTAGGGTCTTACTTGTAAAGCCTCCTTAAAGTTAGTGACTGAATAAAATGCTCTGACAACTTATCGCTAACGTGAAATGCCACGTGCAAAAGTAAGACGGAAAATTTTAAGAAGTGATTAATTTTAAATACGCTTTATTAGTAAAACCCTCTCTGTACGTACACTAATAATATAATTGGTAACTTAAAATTGTACACTTTGACTTAGGGTCAAATAAAAAGTGTCTTTTGTCCAGTTTCATTTAACTTCTTTCTATTGCCAAACATGGTGATTGGTTTAATAAATTATTTGGTAAAAAGAAACACTTTTACTGGGTAATTGGTACGGTAAAATCTAAATGACAACTTTCTATCTCTATAATTATAATTATATCGTAACTATCAACAAACTACAAAAATAATCATTCGTATATTTTTTTCTCCCATTTTAAAACTAAATCAATCTGTTTTATAAGAATCAACAACCCTGTATAGCTTCATTTGTGTTACTAGTCTATAATTGTGTTACTGAAGTAATTTTCTACAGAATCCATCAGAAAATGAAAAAATCATAAAAATACTAAAACATCTTGGCACTCCAATCTTTATTTTTCTACAGTACTGTTTTTATTTACTTTGTTACTTAGTATCCTACTCTACTCTCATTTCATTACAGCTTCTGAGAACCGCCTTATTTCTTTGAACAACTTACCTGAAAAAAAAAAAAAAAACAAGAAAAGTTAATACACTCAATATCGAAGACTTCAGGAGAAATCACTTAAAAGTATCAGAGGGTATTTAATTAGTTCGTTTATTTTCAGGGAATTTTCCAGAAGCTTGTAGAATGGTATGAGTATCGTCTAAGTAGGGAGGTACTTAGATGCTCAGAAGTAAATAGTCTATTGTTTTCGAGAAATCAAAAGCTTATTAATTGAGTGTTTTCTAGTATCAGCTTATTAAAGGCCGGAGGCATCTCATCAGTAAGCTTTATTATGTTTCACACATTTAAAAAAATTCTCGTGATGAAAAATCACTAACTGTGGTTTTACACAATTTAGGTTATAACATAAATCTCAAAATTCTGCCAACGCTTAGATCTTTAAATTAAGATTATAAGCAATTTTATGTTATTCCAAGCTGCGCCTCGCGGTTTCAATTACGTGGTTTTGAAAAATGGGGTGATGATGATAAAACTAGTTTATGCATTAATACTGGATATAAGTTATCTCTATTCCAGTTTCAGCGTTAAAGAGCACAAAAACAAACAAACTTTCACATCCTATCCTACTATCCTACTTCCTACTACCCCCTACTAAATATTATAACCGCAAAAGTTTAGGAGAATTTATGGATGTATGTTTGTTATTCTTTCACGCAAAAACTACTGAACGGACTTACATTAAATTTGGAATGAAGGTTGTTCATGGTCTGGATTAACACATAGGCTACTTTTTATCTTGAAAATGGCGGGTGAAACCGCGGGCGCATCTAATTTACAATATTAGTAGAAGTAGGATGTTCTACTTCGATAGAAAAGAAAGAAAACACAATTTTTCGAACCTTTTATCCTGGATACAAGCCTCAACCCAATCCAACCATCATTTCCTCTCCGGCCGCCTAGGCAACCGAGCCTCACTACCAATAGTAAAATAAAAAATATGAATAATCGTTCTTCCAGTAAGAAAATAACCATGCTACAAGTAAGAAGATGTTTCCGGTCTTATGCCTCATTATGTAATATTTTTAATAATAAAGTTAAGTATCTACTGCTACGATAAGACAATGTACCTATACAATTAAGGATTTTTTGGACAATAACTATAACAACGAAAAATGTTCTATACCTACCTAAATTATTTAAATTAATTCACATTTTTTAAATGACAAATGCCCATATACAGCATAATATATTTTAATTAAAATTAAAAATGATATTCATCTGAATATACATTTAATACTATATGTAAATGACAATATAATTATATGGTTGATACTCATATTATCTAATTTTTATGATAAGACATTGTAATTTCAGCCAATAAATAAAATTCTTATTCATTCACACTCAGCAGTCCATAATATTATATTACATTTTGCCAGAGTCATTTGTTTTCAGCTTATTAGTGACGCCCTCTAGAGCCTCCAAGGTGGGTTATCTGGGAGACGAGTGGGTGTAATTATGCTGATACGTCTTCTGATGTTCAGGTTGGTAAACATAATAAATAATTATGGTATATTAGGCTCTGGCTGAAGAAAAATGAAGATCGAGGTTAATTGATCAGTCGGGTCATGACTTGTGATTATTTGAAAGGTTTTAGATGATGTGTGTGTGATATTGCAACTTTTCTTTTAAAATTATTTTATAAAAATTTTACAATATTTTTTTCGATATAAAACTTTAGCTTGAGAACTCACAATAATTATATGCTACCCACATACCAAATTCAATTCAAATCCGTCGAGTCGTTGTGTGTAAAAGTAATAAAAATTAAAACACACCCTCCCTCGCTCACTCACTTTTGTATTTCTATCTAAGACATACAGAGTGTTTACAATTCCAGTCACCAAAAACCAATCTAGAATGTCTACTAGATACAAGTAAACCGTTACTCTCCTTCCGATAATCCTGAACCCAAAATCCATAACCTAAGCAATAAAAACGTCTAAATGTATTTACCGTGCCCGAAATAGATAACTTTTATCACAGTACACAATATAGTTAGTATTGAAAATATTACAGAATAGGACGTAGTTTGTTAGAGAGGATTGTAGAATAGGCAGGAGTGGGTGCGAAGGAGGTTGTATTCAATTTAGTACAGGTCGTTCAGATGATATACACGTAACCGTATGGGAGCGGGATTTATGCTTGAGAAACATGTCTTGATGCTCAAAAGATAGTACACACGGGAAGAAAGATCGACCAAAACACATTTTCAAAATGATCCTAGTAATATTATTAGTCAGTTTGGATGATTGTTGCTCAATCACGCAAAAACTGCTGAACGGATTTGAATGAAACTTGGGATGGAGATAGCATGTTCTTTAGATACAGTCTACTTTTTACACCGAAAAACCGCAGAGCGCAGATAGTTTTAATTTTATTGTAGAGTTTGTGTCTACGAGCGTCGTAGACTCGTAGCAAAGTCTACGAAAACCGTCGCTTTGTAAAGATGTACTACAATCTTATAGTTTTCTACCAAACAGAAACTAACTATTCTGTACTAATAAGTACCTATTGTACAGGATCGAAATCAAAATAGTGAATCGAAAAGTATTTTCATTTTGAGTATCGATCTATGGTTCTTTTGTTGTCTATGTGAAACAATGTGAAATTTTATCTGTAAGTTCCCTTACCTATTAAATAATCATTTAAAAAAATCACCTTTTCATATAATTCAATTGCAGCTTTGTGATATAATTGTTCGTGAAATTTTAATCAAATTTTAATCAAAGTTAAATTTGTAACTTTTAAAGTTTTTTTAATGAGAAATGTGTAAGTATGCATTACAGGTATGTCAGCGTTTCCGGCCGTGTGTCTCACATTTCAGCTACGAATAGGGATAACATAGAGCGTCGTTAGTGCGCTTTGAATTCCGTTATTTACGATTCTAACGACAAATAAAGAGGTTCATTAGGATGTCGCAGCGTGTCGCCATGGCATCCCCAGGGCGGGTCGCTTTGTCCGAAATGCGCTTGTGTTTAGTTCGTTAGTTTATTTATTCAGATTATTTGAGATAAGATAGGTATAGAAGATTTGTGCGATTGGTTATTATGATCTAGAGTCTTGAAGCTGGATTGCCTGAAAGTCTAGACAGTGAAGGGCCAACCCTTTTTGGGTTTTTATATTTTTATTCTGCTTTTTTGCAAGCGAAAATGTCACAAACCCTTTTTTGTTCTTAACTTTGCAAATGGTGAGTAATTTTAGAAAAAAACTAGATTCGAAAAAAAAACAGCTGGATTTTTTCTAACTCCAGTGATTAGCTGCGCCCGACAAGGCCCGTGATATCTTTTGAGCGTTATATAAATTAAGAAACATTGTATAAGACTGTACCAACGGTTGAACAATAAAATCTGATTTGGTCGAAAGTCCATGAAGTTATAGTATATACCAGCCTTTTCTTTGTGAATTTAATATTGGTCAAAATGATGAATAAAATTTTATTCTAGAATATGTCCGTCATTGGAAGAAACATATTAAAACCTTTAACTTGCAAATACTGGATAATATTCCCAGCAAGAAGGCGAGTGCACTAACTACATGCAAAACGCATGTAGGACAATACTGGGGTCGCTACTCGCGTCATTCGAATACAAAACGTAACGAGAAATCGAGAAGAACAAGGAAGAATACAGGGTAATACGTAAGGTTATGCTTAGCCGAAACAGGCTTATAGTACTTGGGGTGCTAGGTCGGGTAACCTCCTCGTGGTGCACCCTGGGCAACAGCGTGCGGTAATACTGCAGCTTTTATGCAGTATTACCGCACGCTGGCAAATATCCCGACACGGTGGGCCCATCCGCGTGTCCCTCTGACTAGCAGAGGGCACAGCGGATGGTGTGTGGTGGAATGTGGAGCGTTGGAGGATACGGCGCTCCACGCTTGGCTGGTGGCAGCAATGCCACCAGGGGGGGTTTTCCTTGTGCTCCTCGCCGCGTGGGGGTCGCGGTCGGGAGTGCAAGGAAAGGAGGAGGGGATCGCTCGTTGCCGGGCGTGGTGAAAGCCATGCTCGGCGGCGAGAGATCGTGGCAGGCCGTGGTCTCCTTCTGCGAAGAGGTAATGTCGCAGAAGGGGCCGCGGGGCGGATCGGGGAGGACGACTCCCGCAGGATCCGCTCCGGCGCAGACGACGGGGAGGGAGGAGGGGGCGATCCGATCATCGCCTCCTTCCCTCTCCGTAGTGGGGCCACTGGCGGAGGGTCGGGGGGCTCTCCGCTGGCTTGCACCGGCTCCACACGTCTGGGGGCGGCCTTGGGTGACCAGGGCCGTCCCTCTCTTGACGCACGGAAGACGGGGCCGAAGGGCCGACCCTGGCTGAGGGTGGCGGAGACTCCGAAAGGGAACCCCGCTGCCCCCGGCCACAAGGGAATGAGGTAAACTTCCCAGTAGTTTTAGTGGGTATGCCGCCGCAGGGCGGAGACTCCCACATAACCCCGGCTCCCCCGGGTTAGGGGTATTCATAAAGGATTTCCAATGGGTCAAAAAAAAAAAAAAAAAAGGCTTATAGTACTTACTCATCATTACTATTTTTACTATGGAACCAACCTGGAATTCGAGAAAAAAACAGCTGGTCCATAAAAAAAATGTAAATGACACTCGACAAAGTGTTCGGAACAGCTGATTTTTTTCGTGAATTCCGGGTTGGCCTTGTAGTATAAGTTGTTCATAATGATGAGTACTATAAGCCCTTTTCCGCTTGGCATACCCTTTCTCAAGATCGCTGTATAAGTAAGATCCTTTGCGATTAGGCTGATAGTCGATACACCAGTTTATATACCATCAAATCACACACACATCCTACAGCAGCGGCAGGGTGCACCACTATATAGTACTCGTAGTTCTCGTACGTAGGTAGTAGAAGTATTGCCAGATTTACGAGCATCTAAGTACAGTCCGGTCCACGTTCCCACCATAAAACAGATTCAAGCCACGGCGAAGACGTTAAGAATAAAACGGGTGCGATGCCCCATACGTCTTACTCCGGCGAAATAGCTGGACTAAGATTTTAGTGGACGACTGGACGACTGGACGAGGTTTAGTGCCGTCGTTTTGGACCGAGTTAATTCGGTACAGCTCACCTAGTTTGGTTTGTGGATAAAGATGCCATAGGAAATTGTTAGTTGTACGTTGGACGTCTAGGAAAGAGTATCATTCTACGTTTGACCAATTTGCACATACTATCGTGATTTTGTTTTGTCATGTTTAATGTCTGAGGATTTTGACATCGGTTTTTACTCGATTACCCAAAAGGAAGGCAATGCGTGTAAAAATATTACACTACTGCAGTATGTTTGACTGTTTCCCTCAGATAAGTGTAATATTTTTGATTTTTAATATTTATTAGTGATACTAACTTTTCCATAACATTTTAAATCTTTTTGTCAGTATTTGCGCATTTTGTAGGAGAATGCAAAAACATAACAGTAAATGTGAAATATATTGATCAAACCTCGAATAATTACGAATATAAGTTAATTTTCAAAATTTGAAGAGTGTATTTCAAATGGTCGTCACAATTACCAGATACAATAATTACAATGTAATACTGATACGATTTTTAATGTTTTAACACACAGTTAAGTTTAACCAACCAACTTTAAAAAAATTCGAACTCGAAGGCCAGAATGACGTCACTTCGGGCATATGAAAGCTAGATTGGCCCATTTTGAATTTTATCAAGCCAGAATCGAACATCGGACAAATTAGCCGATCGGGCCGCTGGTCGGTAGTACGCAGTGTAGTTATTATTATTAGGTTACATGAACCGAAATCCGGTGCGTGCTGGCTCACCTATTGTTTTTCAATTGGCAACACAATCCGACAATCACCCCGTATCAAACTTCAGCTAATTTTGTAGAAATTTTAGTTTAAATAATAATTGCGCCCTTCAGTTGATCCTGCGTGAACTCTGTTTTACACCAATCAATATGGTATGTAAATCCAACAGTTGTCATGTCGATGGTCTTATTGAAATCGGAATTTTAGTGTATCTGTGCGTTGGTCTTTGGTATTGTAACTTCCAGACGACCGATCCGATTTTGATTTGGGTTTTCTTTAAGAGGTGTTCAAGAGAAAATCAATAGTGTTTTGGTATTAAAACAGAAAAAAAATAATATTGTTATTTTTTTAAACAATAATTATAGTTTCACTCAAGTTTATCACGTCCATCAAATATTCCTTTTTCATGAACAAGACAGATAAGCCAGTAAACACACCTAACGTTTAATATTGGTGTAATTTCCACGTTAGCCAAAGTGAAATAAATCGTCTCTCAATATAAAAGTGAGCTGGGCTTAAAATTGCTCCGTTCTGCCTACCTAGCACTGATTCAGGGCAAAAAAGCGACGCCGCCAGCCACCGTCGCATGTCGGCGAGGTAGATTTGAGATGCTAACGTATTTGATGACGTTGCATTTCAAAAATGTTAGAACGTGTTTAAACTATTTCAGAATGTGTTTTAACTGTTTGTTATTACCGGGTATCTGGAAGTGAGTCAACATTTTACGCAAACAAACTTACAAACTTACAAAAAAATCTTTGTAAAATGGAGGAGCGCCCTCTCGAACTCGATGGAAATTAGATTTATTGTGCATTTTTCTACTGAATAATACAATAATTATTAACATAACGAAAAGGAAATCAAAAACATAGTAAAACTTATCAAAGGCATTATAAAGAGTTCTTATCAAGATGGATGAAGACCTTATTAGAATGTGGACGGTGCGGTGGTGTAATGAAAATGAACGAAAAAATTACAACATTCTAAACACTACAGAACTATACAATGCTATGACAAAACAAAAGAATATTACAAAGTCAGTGAAATCTACCTCTAAAACGCAGGTATTGGCCGAAAGCCGACAGCTACGCTTTCCCCCTTTTTGGTTTTACCGTAGAACCTATTGACCGTTGGAAGTTATAATTGTATTTCGGCGGCAGAGGTATTAAATTCTGCCTGCACTGTGGTATGAGAGGTACTGGAGCCATTGGCTTTTGTATAACTCGGTTTTAGTGCCCACCTTTATTAAATAAAGTGTTTTTGTCGACAATAGAAACTTCGGCCATTGAAAATCCTTCAAGGCAACCAGAGAATCATCAATGTTGTCGACTGCTAGAAGTTAAAATTTTGATTTTTATTTTTCTGTAGGGACTTTGGCTTAAGGAAAGGAGAATACGATAGTTTTAGTTTTATTTAAGTACCAAAAAGCACATGTCAAATTACATTTACAAAAAATTAATACATCCGAAAAAATTAAAATAAAATAATTAATAATAAATTCGAACAATACAATAAGCTTATACTCTAGGCAGAAACTCATCTACTCTATGGAATGATAGAATACTCACACAATATTGGGATTAAGTTTTGCTTTGGGCTCAACTCTGATATTGAGAACAAAACTCAGCTGTTTCATATATTTTTTTTATTGTCACTGGATTTTTTTTAGGAAAAGCTGATATTTTTTTCTTGAAACTGAAAAAAAAGTAGTAGAGTAGGTTTAGATAGGAAAGTACATACTATTCACGATTTCCTTTCCAAAAACAGACGGTTCCAAACATTGTTAAACTTTTACTATCTACTAATTGGATTTTTAATTATAAACCCTGCTTAGCAATTGCTTACATTAATCTATTAATAAATGTCATTAAACGTGTGCACAATTCAAAAAGTAGTGCGCAGTACTAATTAATGTCACTTAAAGTTACGGAAACCTTATAAGTAAGAAGTAAGCCCCACAATTCCAAAGCATTTTATTAATTAAATCTCCCAAACAACTATCATTCTATTGAATAAAACACAGAGCAAGTATTTCAAAGAAACAATATCACTCAGTCCTCCCTAGAGAGGGCAAAGATTAAAATGGGTTAGATTACTTGATTGCTCGGTGTCCACTGGACTCCATTAACTTAATTATTAGAATAGAACGCAATAGCTGAGCTGTGGCGGTTTTGAAAGGTTTGTCGTTTCTAGGATTAGTGCTATTTTGTTTGTTGTGGTTATGTAGAAAACTGTGGAATATCATTATAAGAAATATCAGTGGTTTGATTGGTCTGCGTTTGTAATAGGTAATGTTTTTTTGGTGTTGTGTACAAAAATCATGTCATGAAAATACAGGGATACTTAAGTAAAATAAGTTACAATATGACAGAATATAAATATTGTGAATATTTTTTAAATAGAGATTTATGAATTTATTTTTTTGCATCGTAAGGTGGTTGCTTCCTAATGACTGGCCAATAATCCTACCTGCAGACAACAAAATAGATTAAGTTCTTCAATAAATTCATAATACAGCGGAAGGAATTTCAATGATAAACATCCGCGAAGCAAGATCGCCGATAACAGCGCAAGTTTCCTCGGAAAATCCCACTTGAGCTCCGCTTCGCTCAACTTTGAACGAACGATAGCGAACGACGAACGGCGAACGATAGAACGATATAAAAATTTTCATAATGCTCCTGGCAGCTGATGCAAAATTAAATTTTGGGTAGTTCTTCAAAAAGTATTCTCCGCGTAACTTTCATGGCGAATAATTTTTTTTCAATAATCTACAAATAAATGTACACACATTTAAGACGCTGTAAAAATATGACGTATTTTTTTTATTTTATGTAAATCGGTGCATAAACTATAGAGATATTCTATTTTGAAATTTCTATGCCCACGAAAGTTACGAAAGACGGCACGAAAGTTACAGACGTATTTTCTATAAGAAAAATATAGTGTCAAATCCTTATTTTTCTCAAATTTCCAGTTTAAATAAAAGAATTATTTATGAATCAACTTGTATTTGAGATCAACAATTATAGTATTTTGAGATCAGCTTATTAGTACTCATTATTAACTTAGGTTGCTAACAATTGCTTTGCTCCCGGAAATTAAACTTTACAATGTATAACATAAACATAATTATTACTTACTACTATTGCTGAGTAATAATTGTGTGCTTTTGAATAGAAATGCTTAGAATCATAAAACATAGCTATTTCTGCCAGCTACTTTATTAGTAGTCTACATATAATTTTTATAAATTCTCAGTCTCGTATCATTTAGAATTTATGAAAAGACATTTCCAAGGCTATCACTCATTTGTGAATTACCACTAAACATAATAAAAATCACAATACTTAAGATACTTATGTAATCAACATTAATTAGAAATAATTATAAACAATGTTTTGAATATATTTTTCAGTCTTTCTTCTTTGAAGTTCTTTTTAAGTCTATAATCACAAAATGTTTATCTTTAGCTGTTAATAAATCACGAAAGCCATGTACTTCCCAACATAATTAATGATATTAATATCAACTTAATTTTTTTTAAGTAGTGCGCAAATTTGTGTGTTCTACCCATGAATATGAGCAACTGGTCACTATCGGACCAACTCTGAAATCACGAAAAAAAAAAACAGCTGTTTTGTGAGTAGTACATTTTGGTCGAGTAGGTATTAAAGAGTTCAGAGTTGGTCCCATAGTGAAAATTGTTCATATTCATGAGTAGAACACCATGTGCAAATTTGCACACTGCTTAAAAATATCCTGTATTTTAAACTTTGTAACATAGTTACTAGTTTTTTCTAAAATATTCTTAAGTCATCGTCACTATCAGAAAAATCTATTTTCTTGTTACCGTCGAGCTCGGTATCCATGAAATTTTTTACAAAAGTTTTATTAAGACATTCAGAATCAAGTGATGGTATATCTTCCCAAAAACTATCAGTGCTCGGCAAATCCAGGTCGTTGCCATTTGCATTTTTGGAGAGCATTTCAAGTTCAATATCTTTAGAGCATTCCACATTCGACCTTTTTTCCACATTTTCAGGTATTGTCAACCCTTTTTTCTGGCCAAAACTATGAGTTGGTACGAGATCATCAGAGCTATTGGTAGTTTTCTGGTCTTGTTCTCCTTCTGTTTCTCTGTGCTGATTTGCTGTAATTGTTGCGTTAAACCGTTTTAACAAACTTGTGTCAAGTGTTTTTTTGCCACGTGACTTTCTTTGAGATTCATTTGGGTCAATATTATAAAATCCAAGGTGCATTCCATGTTTACACGCAACAGCAGAAGTACCACATTCATCAAAAAAACAGCTCAATTTTCGCATGGTCAGCGTATCTTTGTCATTTACTTCCCAAAGTATCTGATGAATCTTCATGGTCCCGCGAAAGTCAGGTAAAGACGGTATGAGTAGCTCCTTTTCAAACATTCCCGCTTCATCCACTACTTCAAGAATCACATTCTTAGCGGCGTTCTTCAAATATCCCACAAAAGTCTCCAAATTTGGTATGTCGTGTCCACGTGCAACGATTTGATCCGCAGTTCTTTTCAAAGTCCCACCTACGCCATCAGGAGCACCTTTACCATGGCCGGACTCCGAATAGTTCCATGATACGAATTTCAAATTTGTGAAATACCAGTATAACTTTGCAATGATAAAAAACATTCTTTTGTTGCGATATTGCGCAGAAGGTGAGTCTGAGAGAAAATGAAGTCTGTTCACAAATGGACAATTATTTTTTATATAAGACAACACAGGAATCAGGTGCTCCCAGATAGCAACTGCATCATGTCGAAGGCACTCGCTTAGGGTGCAAAAAGACTTTGACTCCAGTTTTCCATTCACAAGATAATATATGACAACGGTATGCAGCGTAATCTGCTTGCGACTGCTGCCAAAGTGGAAAGCTTGGATTTCGTTACTATACTTAGTTTCATAATTTTGACTAAAATCGCAATGAATGATCGCCTCTTGTTCGCCAAGGTTTTGCTTAAGGTGGTTTTGAAAGGAATATTGTGAAATCATATTCAAATGATGTAGCATAAAAGGATCCACTGTTTTCTCAAACTCATTAATGACATCTTTGGGCGTCGCAGTAATTTTTTCTTTTGCAGTTTTTATAGTGGTCTTAACTTCGCCATTTCTCACATATTGTACTTTTGTTTTTTTCCAAGCGTAATAGTGAATGAAAGCGCTATTATCAAACGGTTTATAGTCAACGCTTTTATATTGACAAGTTGGACATTTTCTGCTCAGACAGTTCATGTTTTTCGGGTCACAACAAATAGCTCTCATAACATCTTTTGCAGATCCTTCAGATATTATATTGTATCGTCTTAATGATGCTATAAGCAAATCAATGTTAGCACAAGGGTTGCAAAGACAGGTTTCTCTGTTTCTTACATTGGGAATTCGAACCCAAAATGGCCTTAACTTACAAAAATGAGAATAGCTCATTTTATATTCTGGAAACAGCTTTAAAAACTTTTCATGTAAATTTTGCATGGTATCATTTAGATATCTTTTTTGTTTTTTAATTTTATTCTTTGTTACAGATTCATTTTTGCCAGCACACATTCTGCTGTTTTCGTCGTTTTCATAGAAGTTTCGAACGTCAATTTCTAGTTGGTTTTTATGATTGTAAATAGGAATTTCATCTTCACCATGTTCAATTTGCTCATTGTTCTGACCTAAAGTCGTAGAATCCGAGTCGTTGTCTGTATTCCTTCCTTTAACGAATAATATATTTCTTCTCATTCTTGATAACTGTTTTCGGTATTTATTATTTAATATTTTAAGCTCATGGATTCTTTTATGCATCAGTTTTCTTTCTTTTTCAATATATTTGTAACCCCATTTTTCAGAAGATTTTCTTTTGCAGGTAAGTTTTGACTTTACATACTGTGTAGCGCGTTTTGAATTGGTGGGACTACTTAATTCGGAAGAAGTACAGCTTGAAATGGTTGAATTAGTACTTACGGAATGCGAAAAAGTTGAACTATCTGAGTCATCATCATAGTGCGGGGAAGCACCATTTATTCTTAACCGTGTCGGGCGCATTTTAAGAGGTCTTGCACATACAGGTGTGTCACATTTGGCAGCAGGCGTTGTTTGCGACGCAAGAGCCGAATTAGATGTTGGTTCTTGCAATGCAGGGAAGAACCCAGTGGAAGAACCCAATGAAACTACTGCAGAAGAACATGAAGCTTCATTGTGTTGTTTATACTGTCTAGTTACCCGTCTTGAGATGAAGTGGCTTTCTTGAGATCCAGGCGATGATGCTGGCACTATTTGAGGAGTAGGTGATTTAGGAGAGCACAGTGGGTCTTCAACTAAATTTGGAGATTCGGGGCACTCGATCATATTTTCCTGAAGAGCAACGTTCTCTCGCTCTTTCATTCTTTGACGAAAAATTCGGCTTTTTATGCGGTTTTGCTCTCTCACTGCTCTTTTCCTTCTAGTACTCATTTCACTAACTGGGATGACCTTCCCTTCTGCTTTTCTTTTGTAGTACCTTTCTCTTGCCTTCATTTTTACTGCATTGTGTAACTCTGTGTCATTTTTTATTCTTTCTCTTCTTCTTATCTCTGCTAGACGCTTTTTCTCCCGTCGCTCCTTTGCACTTTGCGGTGCCATAGTTTCGGTTTGAACACAATCTGAAAATTTAACCAGAAAAAATTAACACGACTGCTGTCAGTAATGAATGTAGATAAAGTACCTACAAGACAATCACCATAAAGTATGACGTTGACGTTGGGACTTTTAAGTAAGAGGGATATATTTGGTAAAACAGCCCAGTTTGGAGTGGGAAAAATTGTTAAATTGCCTACGAGAAAACTTACAAACAGAGACACATACCTACTAAGAGTCGTAAAAAAAAATTGAAACATAATAGAAATACATGACACCTTTTTTGAGCTTCGCAATAATCGAGAAAATGCATCTGCAGTGTCACAAGCAATCTAAAGTTATCATTCAATGGAGATTGGAGATATACAATAACTTTCGTGGTGCGCTAGCTAACTTTCGTGGACAAATAACCACGAAAGTTGTGCCACGAAAGTTACGAAAATTTCACATTTTTGAAAATTACGATTAAACTTACAGGTAAATAAACAAAAAAAATACTTTGGAATAATCTCGAAGATCTATCTTATTCCTTAATACAAAATGAGTTGGAAAATTATAAGCATTATCCTTCAAAATATGCGCATGAAAGTTTCTAGACCAAGGCTACTTGAAAATATTCAAAGAATAACTCACCTCGTATTTTTTTTGTTTAGAAGCGATGAACGTACATGTCTCCCCCACTGACGCCGGGATACTACTGAGCGTCCGCGCAGCTAAAACGTGTAGCGACAAGTTGGCGCTCTTGGAAGATAGGTGCAGTTTTGTTGCGCGCTCTCGAAACTAACAAAATCGTGTGACAGAAACATAATGCCTGTTGACTATTGTAACTTAAGAGATAAAATTAATGTTCTTTGATAATTATGATGAATAGTTTAATACAATTAATTTGATGTATTGCATTATATGCTTATGAATTGAATACAAAACTTATCAAAGTTTGCCGTGAGTGCGAACAGAGTGTGACGCGCGAAGAACACCGATTTTACTCCCGTTTTCGACATAAGATATTTTTTTTTATAAACATTATAAATAATTTTACATGTTTAATGTTTAAATTATTTACACACATAAATAAAGATTAATGTGTACTTGGTCCTAAGACTGAATTTTGAATAGGTTACGAATTAAGACCGTGTGACCACGTTTTGAAGGACTTCGAAGAACTACCCTTTTAAATATCGAACGCTCGAACGACATTCAATTTACCGCGAAATCTCTGTTCCAGCGGACGTTTAAAGGCGTACACACACCGTCAATAAAATCGGCCGACATTATCGGGCGGATTGATCGGGTCGATTTGAGAGGTCGTCGGGTCTGAGATTATCTGTTTTATGTGTTCCGTGGTGGTACCTTGTGCAAAACGATATTGTTAGTCTGTTTTGGGGAGTAGTGTTTTGTTACTGGGTCAAATACTGAGTTTATAGTTTTCTATTGGATTGCCAGTTTTTTTTGTAAATAAAATACTAATATAACGATCTAACAACTTTCATTTTCAACCAACAAGTTCATTTTCGTTATAATTAACACGGGAATACTCACATACAAGTTAAGTCGTCTACTACGACTAGTAACTTAGAGTAGGTAATATACGAGTAAAATATGTACCTAGGTCAATATAAATTTAAAAATGGTATGTAAAAGTAAATTATGTCCTATTTTTTGTCCGTTTGTCAGGCACACCACGCTAACAAAACATACTTTCTTCGAGTTATTCTAGAACTGTTTCTAGTTAGCTGATCCAGCGAAGCAAAGATTTAAAGTCTAAAGAAATACATCATGTTTGCAAGTTTTGTTCGACGATTACCCAATTATAAAAGACGGTTGATGAACTTTCATGATATTGTAGAAAAGTAATCATACTAAAACAGTGTTTAAGTTCAAATATGACCTAAATATTGGTAGCAACAATATTTAGAGTTATGGGTGAATAATTTTTAAAGGAGTGTATAGCAAAACCCAATTGTAGAAGTCGAACCAGCTCTTTGAACCACTTATCTAATGAGGTCGTCAAGACTTGTGTAGTATAATAGTAATAAAACTACTCACATCGTAAAAAGCTCACTTTGGTTATTAAATTCTCGTAACTTTAACTTTGGCGCTGAAGTCTATTCTTTTTTTCAAACGGCGAAATATATCACCAATATTATAACTATTTATAATGTTGAAGTTGGTACACATCTACGTTTTTTTTTCTTATTCTTTTGATTCGCATAATATTTCGAAATGATCCGAAATCCGAAAGCAATTTTGTAGTTTTGTAGTTATTGTAGTTAAAAAAATCTCCTCGTCCACCTTCTTAATTAGACATAGGAATTCATTTGCAAAACAGTATAGAGCAAAAACAAATAAAACATAATTCAAATATATTTTTTACATTTTATCAAAGACAGCCTTTAGTAGAGAAATAATGCTTTTACTTCTTCTTAAAACACCAAAGTTCCCTGAAATGTAATCAAAGAATATTTTTGCCGTCTATAAAAAACAAATATCTGATGGAAATTTCGTGCAAAATTGGGGAAATAGCTCGTAATATTAAAATGTAATAAAACTCGTCGATAATGTAATTTTGCGGCGTCGACGTCGCAGCGACATACGGCCGCTGACTCGACTTATCAGTTTTTTGTTTCAACTAGTTAAAAAAACATTTTTTTGTACATGTTAAAACAGTATTATGTATTGAGATTGAAAACAGATGAACACATATTTTAGTAATACTTTTTTAAGTTTAAAAAAACAGAAAAAAAGACTTGTTAGTTTTGTAAGTTTTATACTATAACATTACTAGGGTTGATTCTAAAACTTCAATTATAATACATAACGATAAGACATTAATAATGCCATGAGTATTGACAAGTGAAACATGTCATTAACACGTTTAATTCTTCAATATCCTTAATTCAAGTTTACTGTCATCACAATTACAAATACAGTTCTATTTCCAGCTACAAAATAAACAGCCCAATCGTGCAGTACCAAACAAACTCGACATACCCGGTCACGTACGCAATACCGTCTCGTGTACACTCGCCCTAACAGCAGCGCGACGGTGGCGCCACGCCAACCAAACACCGAACTTTTCCATTCCTCGACCAATCAATAGCCGCCGCGTTGCCTGGCAACCGATCATATTGCAAAATAAACAATCAAAATCAAACTGGAGCCCGGCCCTTGAGCAAATTTACTCTCTTATTTTATTACTCGTGTCAACATTTCAGATCTATATTATTGGATTACTGTCAATGTATCATGTTTTTTTGATTTGTTTATTGGTGTAATCGATAAAGATGGTGTTATTGCCGCCTTGTGATCCGGATCAGTGTGGGAAGGAATTCAGGGCGAGTTTGAAGAAGCCAAGCCCAAACTATCCCTATGGGTACAAAGCGAAGAAGCCGCGGGTCGTGCCCGCCTTCACCATACAAGGTACGTGCTAATAAGAATGTAGGTGGTACATTTACGAAATTAGGAAGGTATTACGTTTACTCTTAGAAAAATTACAACATAATAACAAAAGGCTTATATAATCCCCAAACGTCTTTTGTGTCTTTCTTGTGTTTGTATTTCACTAAGTTTGTAATTTCTTTTTCGTGGTGTCGAATCAGTGAGATAAAAACAGATCAATAAGAAATTATTGTAATGTATCATTAAGAACAATTTGTAGTATGAAACCTACACTGAAATATCGAAAAAGAAATCAGTTGTTCTCTAAAAAAATTAGAATATGAAACAGCTTATATTTTGTCGCGTTTTAGATTTGGTCTCATAGTAAAAAATGTTCATAATGATGAGTTCTTTGTGCTCTTTTCGGCTTAGCATACTCTTTATATATATTTCTGTACTTATTTCTAAGGGTGTACTCAGGTATGTAATAATATTTTGCAGTAAATAGCAGCAGTCTAGTACCGTAGCTCAATAAGTGTTTTAGAACCAATCACTGATGTTAAGCAACGGTGCGGACAGTCTTCAGATGGGTGACACCAGTGGCATTTATAATTACTTAGGTATAATATTGTTATGTTTATACTCCGCAAGAACTTACTCATATTCATATTTTGACGGAAGTAATTTTCCACAAAATAAAAAACAAATGGGTTAGTTTTTAAAGTTTTACCTTGCCTAGCAGTGGGATAGAACAGGTTGAATAAAATATTTTTTGAAGCTTAACCTAATTGTACCTTTCTAGCATTGCAAAGAAACACAAGAGTGCGACCGCCACCGAAGTCAACCGTGTACGAGCCGCTGCCACTGAAACCAACGCTGTTCAGGAAATGCTACAAGCGCGGGGAATTCCCCATCGCTATAGAGTTCACCAACGCTGGGCGTACGCTGGCTTGGAAGGTAACAGAGTCTCTGACCGCAAGTGGCATTCACAACTGAACGCTACCTTCGAACATGTCAAATAGTAGGCACTTGTTGTCTTACAACAACTATGAAGCCATGTCGGAGGCCTTATGGAGGCTTCAAATCTGACACCAAGGTAGTCACTTGGCCTATACGAACTTAATTGAGTCATTACACTACTTACTCGTACTACGTACTGGAACATGGCGCTACACTTCGAACGTCACTTGGTCATTCAGCTTATCTCAAAATAAGGAAAAAAAAGACTTGACAAGTTTTTTTTGAGTATTTAGATGTTTAACTTTAGCAAAGACATCACACTCTTATTGAACTCTCTAGAGTCCCTACGCAAGTTGCTACACTAGTTTCAAGTGTAATTTCTCTTTTGCTAGTAATTTTCGTGTGTAAGAACTTATTTATCAACCAAAACACCATCATCTTTCTTCAGGTGCCAATTGAGAAGCTGGACTTCCACCACTACCTGCCGATGTTCTTCGATGGCCTCGCCGAGGGTAGCTACCCCTACACCTACATTGTGGAGAAAGGGATCAACGACCTTATCCAAAAGGGGTCCTATAAGGTCTTGCCTGTGGTGCCGCAGCTGATTATACCGCTCAAAAGTTAGTGTTCAACGTTGGTAGCTTTCAGTCATAATTCTGTGGTGTTTTATTTAGTGATAGGTTTGTGTTTGACCATCTTGTCTTACTTAATGTTAAGTAATGACAGTTTAAAATATGTGCAATGCAGAATACACCATTTCGTAAATTGTCATTTCACCATAGACCAAGATTGGGAAGATTTTTCTGCATTTTACTATAATTTAAACTTTTGCAAAATAATTTTCCGAAAAATGCAATTTCCTAAATTTTCAATGCTTTTATTCTACAATACGAGTACCATTTCTACCCATATTTTTTATTTCTATTTATTCGTGGATATTGTGTTTGGCCGCCATGTCGCTTTATGGTGGGCAATGCTACGGTCTACGATGGAGCACTCTTGCCTAGAAGAAACCAATTCACTCTCGACTTGCAATTCTCTTACGTTTCTTCACCATACTTTCCTTCAACCACTCTCGACTTATAAACAATTGTCTTTCGTTTCTTCACCATACGTTTCTTCATCGACCTACTTTACCACTTTCCAATGTACAGACGATTGATGATGGTTCTAAGTAAGATAAGTTCTAGCCCAGTCTCGTTTCCAGACGCGCTGGCCACGAAGCGGCCGGCCGTGCTGTGCCACGCGCTGCGCTGCATACAGATGCTGGTGACCAGCTGCGACCGCGTCGGGGAGGCTCTCGTGCCCTACTACAGGCAGATACTACCCATGTTCAACCTCTTCAAGGAGAGGAACTGTGAGTATGACAATATTGTAAACTAGTTGATGCTCGGGACTTTGTGTCCGATGCCGTCTAGCCTTCACCTTAACAACAGAGTTGAGACCTCTGCGCTGTAGCTACGGATGACCAATAAAAATCTGAATCTGAATCGTGTAGAGTTTAAATCATTCTCACAGAGACAATATGGTGGAACAAAATGTATTCCATGTTTGTCTATAAATATGATGATGAATGACTCATAAAAAAAAAAATCATAAACAGGAATGTAAAAGAAATAAAATGGAAAAACAAACGGATGGAGCGATAGGAAAACAATTTGATATTATAACAGTACATTTTTTCAAAATTTTAAGTGTGGGAAAAACGATGAAGTATAATGATTTTTTTTTATATTTTGTGATTTTTATTAATGAACGCATATAAGTTTTAGCAAGGAGTATGACGACTGTAACATAATAAATACGCAGGTATTACCGTCCCAATTAATTTATGAAGCATCTCACGCGTAACACCTCCGCACGAGCGCCTCCGCCCACAACAATTCAGGAGCTCGTCTGCCAACCGCGCCAAACAAAAACCGAGACGCCAGGCGCGCCTAGCATTCCCTAACAATGCGGTTGGGTGTCAGCCTCCGCAAATGTAACAAAACAACAACAAAACTCGACCTTACGTCAAAGCGCTAAAGCTCATGCGTACGTGGTATGTAATTAATGTACTCGGATACCCCGACAAGTCTATTACGCCGAAAATAATATCTTCTCGCGTGACGCGTTGTCAATTATGTCGCGATTTGATTGATGTCGCTCGATCGGGTCGCTCGATTTGTCGCTCGTCTGCGCGGTTCGGGTTTTGGTCGGATCGAAAATTGAGGATCATTTATTGGCGAAATAATTCCGTAAAATTTCACATGGCCACGTTCGTAATATGTTTTTGTAATGAAGTGTGTAATTAGGGCATCAGTCCGATCTCATCGCTTCGATTTAATATGGTTGTGACATAGTCTAAATTTTATAGCAACGTAATCAATAGAATTGATGTTACATCCAAAAGTAGAAATACCAGATTTTTAGGGTCCTGAACCTCTTTCGGGGAAGAGCCTTTAAGGCGAGACTTCAGTGTCTGTCTGTCGGTATGTCACTCCCAATTATTTTTCGTGATAAGGATTCAGTTTCAAACTTGTTGTAGATAACATCGGCGAAGGCATAGACCACACGACGAGTCGCGGAGAGAACGTCGCCGACCTCATCGAGGAGACTCTGCAGATCCTGGAGAGATACGGCGGCCCCGACGCCTTCATAAACATCAAATATGTAGTACCCACCTACGAGTCCTGCGTCCAGAACTAGCTGGAGTTACTTCTATTATTACACACGCACAAGCAGCGAACATAGTTGTAAGTTGGCTTGACGTTTTGAATCTGTAGTTGCAAAAGTAGGTGTGTAAATGTCTTGTTATTCAAAAACCAAATTCCCATAAGTAGACAAAAGCTGAAACTTAGAGGCTTGCTAAATATTTACTGTCGTAGCACGATTTTTATCGGTCGTTTTTGTATCGTCACTCATTAAAATCGTCAAACTAAAATATACTCTAGGAGTATAGGCTTAAAATTAATGTTTGATGATTTTCCAAGCTTAAGTACCATGTTTTTGGCGAAGGTTTTTTGCAGATAATAAATCTTAATGTAACACACCTTTTGTTTTAAGATTCTTGTATTTTTTGTGTGCTTCAATACAGTCACTGTGTCATATTAAAATAATGTGAATAATCGAAAAAAAAAAGAAGGAAAAAAAATGTGTTATGAACGGTTGTGTTGATCCTAAAAGCAATTATCAGTATTATTATTTGATCTCATTTTACAATATATTTATTTAGTGTGATATTAGATTAGATAATTTTAGTTGTTATATGAATTAAATTTTATGAAATTTGTTATGAGATTGAGGTTTTTAAAATTGAACCTATTCTAATGAGTTTTTAACGTAATGTTACTCGTATATCTATTAATGTTTGAGAATAAGGTAATCATTATCTACTTTTATAATTAGTTTAGCTTCGCTTATTAATATTTGTTTCATAGTTTATTATTATTCAATAAAATTCTGTGTGATCGAAATCATGTTGTTCACTTTTTATTACCATCAAAATTACGTTCCTGAAATGTTTTTAATTTTTTTTTTTTACATTTATTTCAATTTAATAATAATGGAGGAAAGTGAAAAGGTGGGATCTAAAGTACCTATAATAGGTACTATATAATATAGTGCCCAAACATATCCAACAGCCATAGTAAAATATAAAAATAAATTCAACGTACAACTTCCACACCTACTTTTTTCCTCAAAATACAAGTTCACCAAAAATGTTATCAAAATAAAACGTAACTTCAACGCTACGCAGAGAGTGGGCCGCAAAAGTTGTTAGCAAAGTTGGATAGATAAACACTGTCTATACGTCTTCCGAGCCCAGGAATCGATGGCCCGGACTAAATTGAGATCGAGCTACTGAACCATTGTTTGTAAAAAAAGTTTTACGCTTTTAGCGCGTATGGACGCCGTCGCTTGAGATTTACTATGATTTCTTTGATGTATTTTTAAGGTACCGTAGGTTTATAAGGAATCCTTAGAAAGATATTTGTCTCTAGCCATCATATAAAAGCTATGCAGGTATGCAGGTAATATGATAAGTACAAGATAAAAGGTTTTTAGTATGATGCAGCTTGCTTTGTGCACAAGCTTTTATTCTTTTAAAAGTTAAAATCTGCATTTCGCTAAGTTGAGAAGCGAGTAGGACGTTTTACGAAGTTTGCTGGCTCACTTCCTTTAAACTCAATTAGGTTGGGCTATAGGTTGATATGGTTTCAAAGCATTGTAATATAGCAATACTAGCTGCGCCCCGCGGTTTCACCCGCTGTCCTGCAAGAATAGCGGAAAGCCGTTCAATTTTCTGGGGTAAAAAGTAATCTACATTATTACCTAGGGCTTAAGTCACCTTCATACCAAATTTCGTCAAAATCTGTTTAGCTGTTAAATTGTTAAATCAAATTGTCATCCATACGTCCATTACATAGCTGTCATTTGCGCAAAGAGTATAATAAGTCGTTTTGTTATTCCAAGTCTGATTCTTTTTTGTTATACCTCGTTTGATAGTGACTGATGTTTTATGTCAATTCACACTTGAATGCTATCGAATTTATTTAATAGAAATAAATAGTATAATAGGAATAAATAGTATACCTAATAGGAATAAATAGTATCCTATGTGCGTTTCCTGGCTCTAAGCTACCTCCTCACCAATTTTCAGCCATATCGGTAAAGCCGTTCTTGAGTTATAAGTAGTGTAACATAACACGACTTTCTTTTATATATATAGATTACGGTTACATCAGTGCTCTCAGACGTTACGCAAGTCTCGTACGGTACGATATTGCGTAAGCGAGCGACTCCTGAGTGGTTGATATTGTTGCTTGTCGGTTCTAGGGTTAAAGTGGATGTAATATGTCGAAGGATGCAATATCTTGGTCATATCAAAATTGTGTTTGCTTTGGTTCTGCTGAAGTGGTGATGTTGAGTTGTAGGTAAGTTGTTTATACATATTTAGCTGTTGTTGTTATGAAGTTGCCCGCCAAAAGACTTCTTGCATGAATTTTAATGTTCTAAAATCTAGAACAACAGTCTATAAGTAAGCCTGCATAGCTTACCATCAGGTGAGATGGCGGTCGAACGCAAGCTTACAAAAAAGCCTTCCTGAATCTATGTTCTAGGGTTTAGAAAAACTAGTGCTATCCATCGTATTTTTGGTGATTTCAGTATGCTTCGTACTTTAAATGAACTCATCATTCTTTTAGCGGATTTTTTTCTCATTATTTTACCTTATGTATAGAAATTACCACTACGCACAAGCAAGTACTGTCAGAAACACAAACATGGTCCTCAAACATCCTCAGACTCGACTCTATCAATATAATTTGACGTCACTTACATGCATACGCCACAGTTTGCCGAAACCGTTGCATCATGCAATGCAAATTGCATGCATGCTGTGACGAGGTTCACAGATTGTAAATTGCATTGGGCCGGCTGATCTAAATATAAAATACCTTGAGAGACAGTACTTCATGTTTGACCAACAGGCAAAATTGACTAGATATACAAACCTAACAGAACTTCACACATTACACAAACGTAAATGAACATTTTCTAAAAAACAAAACAAGTAAGTGCTATAAAGTGGTGTGCAGCCATTTTATAAAAAAATACGTACAGAACCGAATTAAAAGTTGTACTAAATGATATAACAAAAAAGCTCACACGATGTCGTATGAAACATTGTAAGTAGCATTCACAATGCGTCGCCGTCGGGCGTTATTGATAAGTTTAAATGTTTTTTCTGATTTTTTTTTCAGTTTGATTAGGTCAGTGAAACGTTTTACTAAGTCACTTTATTCTAATACTCGTAATATGCTATTATAGCATTGAAGTAAGTGCAGCTTCTATTTTCTTTATTTTACTCATAATCATAAGTAACAAAAGCTTTTGTACTGACTATACCAATACAGCGTGTTAACAGATCCCCCTTGAGATTATGTTTGGGATTGACACATTTCGTTATATAACCAGATATAAGTAAACACCAACAGATATAGCCAACCTATGTCAGAGACCTATCAGGCGTCCTAAAAAGTAACACCAGATAAAACCACTAAGTCACTTAATAACTACTTTGGCAAAGATTGTTATTCAGTCCTGATCTTATTAATATAGGGTTACTAGGAAAGGGTATGCTAAGCCATACTATCATTATGAACAAGTTTTACTATAAGGCTAACCCGGAATTCGCGAAAAAAATCAGCTGTTCCATAGAAAAATTTCAATGTTTCAAAAATTCAAAAATCAATTTCAAAAATCCTTGTAACCTGTATTATGAATATCAAGTTTTGGATGTTAGGACGTTTTTGTGAGATTGGACGTTTGTTGCTTAATCACGCAACGGCCAAACGGATTTGGACTAAATTCGGCATAGGTAAATGTAGAATACTCTAGATTAACACAATATACTTTTTGTCCTGGAATAAACGGGTGAAGTCTTCTAATCTAGATGTATGTCAGAAATCAGTAGCTATTCCAATTTATAACAAGCATGTAGTGAAATAAAGACAAAAACAAGCATTTTAAGAAAATTTAATTTCTATGTTTTTAGAAATATTCCCTAGAAATTTTAAGTTTCGAACAGACAACCACCGAGATATTCTGGCCACATCAACCCTTGACGCGTATAATAAATAGTAGCTACCTATAATAAGCGAGGTGGTGCCTTACGGGTACATTTATCAGCTGGCACCAGACGCGGCCGGAGCCAAGGCGACACCTTTTTAGTCGACCAACATTTATAACTGGGAGATGTGCTTAGCGTTAGTGAGGCTGGATGAGACCCGCCTCAAAAACTTGAGTGCTGTGCTGGGTCAACCACAATCCTTTATTCTCAAGGTTCGTTTCGGCTCTAGGGGAAATTTCTAGTACAGTTTCAGATGGACTGATTTTTTTGTTCTCTCTCTATAAATAATTTTAAAATATCATTTATAGCTCATCAAACTGCCATTTTGGAAATCAGTTCATAAATTATGGATAAAAAAGTACTGTACTGTATTGTACTGACCCTAAAGCACTCAATGTTTGTCATTTGAGATAACTACACAATTACAACTATACTACTCAAATGAAAATCGATCCTGTCATGCACCTTTTTTACTCGCCATTTTCAAGTTGTTCTAAATTTTTTAAAACACAATAACTACTTTGATTGTATCAGTATCAGGAACTTTAGTTCTATTAAATATTCAAATGGCCAATATGCGTAGCTAATTCAATATTAATAAGAAATTAAAGACCATAAAAGCATCATTAAAATGCTAACCCAAACTCAACGACCCTGAATAAAAAGTCGGATCGCTCGATAGGCTCTCAGCAGCTCATAAAATGCAAACAAGCCTTATCCAGTCCCCTATATCCATGCAAAGAGCAACTTGAGACTCGAATAATTTATCTTAGGAACAATCAAGACTGTAATTTTAGTCGGAGTGAGCTTTAAAACTATTTCAGTAAGGTTCAAAATTTCATTAGTTGGTAATGAGCTGAAATGTAAAAGTGCTTTAGTTTTTATCCGATTGCACAGAAGGAGAGTACTTACTGTCCACAATTGTTGCAAAAATACAATGTGTTTTTTTTTAATGTGATTAAGTGACGAGACGAGCAAATCGCTTGCCTGATGTTAAACGTCACGTTTGCTCAATAACAGGTCTGCGCCACTCAGAATTTTGAATTCGCAGAATTCAAGACCCTGCGCGGCACAGCACTGCGCTCGTCACCCTGAGATATATGTTGATTAATCTCCCATTTGCCCTGTAATTTCACTGGAAACAATGCCCTTCCAACCGGAACACAGTAATGTTTGCACATTAGTGCTTGGCGGTGGAATAACTGGCAAAGGTGTGGTACTTCCCCAGGCGGGCTCTGCAAAAGAGCCCTACCACTACAAAAGTACAATGTGTTACAGTACACTGTGAAAAGCTCTTGTTATAATATGCTAAATGTGATTGAATGAAGGTTTTTGTTTTTTATATTTACATATTGCTTTATCTAAATGGTACAAGGGTCCTATTCTAGCAGTACCTATAATATTATCTCGGTCACTGTCTCTCACGTTACAAAAGTCCTAAGAGTGAGAGCGACCAAGATAATATCACAAAGAGCTTCTAAACTGACATATGTGAAGCAATTTATCCTCATACTTAGTGACAAGACACCTCGTTTTTATTTTCCTAAACATAATTGTAATACCCGATGAAAAAGCGGGTAGTTCTAACTATATTATATAATTTATGTTATAAGCTACGCCCGTCTCTTTCAGTAGACGATGAAACCTTAAGAAATCGTTTTACTTATATTAACTTCTCTTGGCGGCTTAGCCCGGTGAGTTTTACTACATTTTTTCCTAAATGAAAAGTAATTTTTATCAACGAAATGAACGCATTTGTTTTGCAAAATTTCAATAAGTTTGGTTCGCCCGTAGTCGCAAAAAGTAGCAATAATAACTGTTTAAATATCTCCGTCTTGTTTTCGCCCGTAAAATTCCATGGCAAAAGATATCAGAGCATTATAAACAGTGACTAACTTTAAACAAAGTTTACGAGGGCTCTTAAAATTATAATACAAAACCTGAAATAATTGGTTTCTTCAGCACTTTGTAAACAAAGAGCTTCAATCATATCTGCTCAAGAATCCAATCAACAAACGAGACCTCTCCCGTCGATTCAATAACCAATTCTAATCTAACTAATTGAAATATTGTATTTTTCAAAGCAAAACACCTTTCTAGAAAAATAATCAGGAACCGCAAACGTATACTGAAGACTCAGTAGGAGTGGTCAAGTCAAACGTACGTACGTAGACAACCCGACACAGTCTCACACAAACTCTCATCACGGCCTTTCGATACTGTGTTGCATACATTGCACACTAAGGTGGTGATAGGAAGAGTAGGTGCTATAATCAAGCAAGGCAAGCGAAAAAGTAAGTAAAACTGACAAATAACTTGGAATACTTATCGTGTAAGTAGGTTAGTAGGTACTTCATCTAAGTATCATTTAATTTTTTTTGAGAAAGGTATATTATTTTATGCAATTTCTGAGGGATGGTATACTGTGCTAGTTACTATACTGTGTTAGATGTTTACCACCAATTTGTGCTTTTTCCATCGACTTACCGTCTGACGTAAACAAATTTGTCGGTTTTAATCTTGTTTCTTTTAGGGTACCGCTGCTTTTGCGGAAAACGATTTATGAATGTTTTGCTAGACCAATATCTTTAACGTGAAATTCTGAGAGTTTAAATAAAGGTGTTTGAAAAATCATCTCAGAGTTTGCTAAATTTGTAGCAAATTACCATTTACCATAAAATAAGTTGAAATAAAATGTGCTGACTAAACGTTAACGTCCGATTGATCACGACCAAAACCATTTAGCACTGCCTAGCAAAACAATAGTTTTAAAAAAAGAACATACAAAAAATATATCTCATTTTATTGGTTTGTCATAATTATAATTCTCAGGTGCAATTCAGCTATGATATGGTGAAAGTTTCAAATATCGAAATAAAAGCAAATTTTGATTAAAATCGATTTTAAAATTTGTATTCACCACTACAAAAACCAAAGTATTCAAAACGAAGAAAATCATGAAAACGAAAAGTTAATACTCATAAAACACCTTATTTACTACGGAACCATCAGCTTCACACGATGTTTAATTTCATATTTCCAGAGAACAAAGTGAAAAATACTTGCAGTAATTGAATTGCAATGCGAATATAAATTTAATTTGATTAATATTTCACAGACACGAATCAAAAGTTGTTTGCATTGGAAATAGGCAGCCTTCAAGAGATTACGAACCAATACATTTTTCGATGTTCAAAGCGTTGAAAAATTGAATTGTCTAGGAAAAAATTTCCAACTGTTTGTTATGAAAACTGAAGTATGTAGTTTTGATATGGTTTATTGTGTGGTCGTCTATAATAGTCAAATACTAGTATTTGTGGGGCTTTTGACATCTTGTACTATTCTAATAATACCTAAACTAATTAGGTAAGAGGCGACGGTTTTTCACAACAAACTAGTCATGCGTTTGACCACAATCTCACCTGATGGTAATCGACAAAGTGGTCGAAGATGTAGCACGCTTGCCTAGAAAATACCTGTTCACTCTACTTTTAAACAACCCCGAGTTGTACCTTTTCGGAAAGACAGACGCCGACAATGAGTTTCACACCTCTGCCGTCTGAAGTAAAAAAAGGTGGAATGGAAACGCTTAGTGCGTTTGAATGGAATATCCACCGTGAGCCGTGATAAGTCCACGTTGTAAAGCGAAGATCTTTTGAGTCAGAAGGTAGCTCTTGGGGGTTGCACTAAAATGTAGTAGTATGATTCTAAACTTCTATGAATATCCAGGCCTTCTATCAAGATATGCTACTGGAGAGGTAATGCTAGGTAGTAGTTAAAAAAACCTGATATCAAATAATGCTGCAAATAATCTTGTGAAATTATCAACAAAAGAAAAGATATACAGGTATACGAGCGTTTACATAAAATGTTGCAATTACCCATCTCAAATCTCTCTTTAACTCCAAAACTTCGCAGTCACACCGTAACCAACAAAACACCTAAAATTCATTTAATCACCATTATCTCGCCAAAAACTAAGCGGGGTGGTTTCGACCCCGTCATTCGTTCTCCCATAATCCCCATTAGGGACCGCTAGCTCCGTAATGCGGCTTTCGTCCTGTTTCTTTCTTATCTAAGCTGCAAAATTTGTCTAGGCAATGCTGTAAAATAGTCTAAAACGGCTGACTGTTACACCGTAGCGTACCTTTGCTTTTTAGATTATATGTGGCACGAAAAGTTTCAGTGTGGAATATCTGGATAAATATGTATGTATTATACTTATGAGGTATTTTAGATTTGCGCAATTCTTTTTAACTCCTATTCAAATTTGAAAAAGCTTCTCAAAGAAAAAAAAAATCTCGATACTATTTTTTCACTTTACAGCCACACACAAACATAGTGAGAAGACTAAAAAGGAAAAAACCTTTCGAGTTAGTGTAGTGTTATGACAGTGAAGTGTAGTCTAGTTAAATCTACTAGTAAAGAACACATTAACAAAGTGTCTTCGCCTTAATAGAGACAGTAAGAAACGTGTTAATGGACACAATCTTAGCAATAACTTACTTAGCAATTTATGTTAAACGCAAATTACTCATTAGTCTTTCAGGCTAGATCGTAATTTTAATGATGTACTTATCGATAAAAAGCATCATTACAAAAAAAAAAAATAAAAAAACTTTACAGCCAAATTAGCTGATGATAAATAACGATACGGTGAACTACTTTTACACAATACGATAGATAGGTGGACCAGAGCGTAGTAAACTCTGCCTCAGTGGGTGTTCTCCGATAGATAGATCTAATAGTGTCTTCATGTCGCGACTCTATCGATTACTTCTTGCCAAGCACACTCTATCGTAGACCGCGTTATTACTCAACATCAAGCAAGATGCCGTTCAAACGCTAGCCTATCATGAAATAAAAAAGTACAAGCGGTATGTACCCACTGACCAAGACACGATTTTAACCCAGTTTGGTACTGATATCACAACTTTTTACTATGAAAATTTCAAAGCCAATAAATTATTTGTATTTATACTAAATAATGTATCAGATTAAAATACAAAGACACCTACCTATCCATGTAATGTATTCCACGTTACAGTACAGTCCCAGTAGTTCCCCCGGCAGATACCTAGCGACGCTCGCCCCACGATTTATGAGAACCGCTGCACCAGCCCCACAGCGCCGCCGCCGCTTGTTACCACGAAGGCTTTATTGCTAGTGAAAAAGCTTCTTTAATTGGTTCAAACGATTTTGGATCAGATAAACGAGAAAAATAGTGTTTTGCTTAGAAAGTTTATGCGTAGAAGAGATATAGACATCAATAGAAGAGCATTGAAGAGAAGTAGCCATATTGCGATATTTTTGTCCACTTTTTTTTACTTATTTAGACCACCATTGTTACCCATTTTTTGACAGGTTATTTTGTTTTTAATTTTCAAGCTTTTTCCATCTCGTGTATAATAATATAGAGGACAAAAACACAATTTTTATATATATTTCAGCCTTTGTAAGAGGATATTCAATGTGATTAAACCCAGCACAAGCGCTACTTCATTACTCACGTCTCGTTACAGAAAGTATCACTTTTCTGTTGTGATTGAATTAACGAACCAGTGCAAAGATAAAACCACTTATTGACACGATTTAATGAGTATTCATTCGTTCATTTTCAGTCTTTGCATTTTTAAATTAAAAAAAAGTACAAATATTTGTGTTTATTGGAACAAAACGTTTGTGGGTATGTTGGTATATTTGTCCATCCATCTTATCTTACTGCTAGTTCATCTAATATTGCGCTATCTACGCCGGTCTAATGCAAATCTGGTCCAGATTCGTCCCGGGTCAAAATGCCTCAAACAACTGTAACAGCTGTGATCGTACCACAATTCTATTTTTAAATTAAAAAACTCAACATTCAACAACTCTTACCTTTCATTTTGCATAAAAACATCTCGCGATTCTCCGAACGAATGAATGTGGCCAGTGAAATAGAAAACACAATAAAGCACCGATCATGAGCCAAGTTTCAACAAGCACTGCGGGTTAGACGAGTATAAGTATATTGCAAGAACGCCAAAGTACTCCATCAACTTCGATAAGTCTCGAAGGAGCTTATTATTTCTACGTTTCCAATTTTCCGGGAAAATATCTGCATTTCCGATCTAATTTCCAACACAGTTGTTTACATGGGAATTTCCGCACGTGTTCGTTTACAGACCAGTGGTTCTTGTGCAATACAGCTGATGGAAGTAAGGACTCAGTCGAGTCATGTCTAAGTCACTGATGGTTATGTTTTAGTACCGTATAGTACAGTACATACTATACTCACATTTTTACTCTTAGTGTCAAACCATGTGGTCTACGATGTTTCCGTTGTTCTATCAATGTTATTGGTTCTACGAGAAAAAGATCTGTCCTATCTTCGTGATGCTCACAACGTTGTTACAACAGAACATAAGTCTTTTTCTGGCCTCATGTAGAGCAGTATACACGAGACCAGGAAAAAGAAAGTTCCCTTACTGACTTTATTGAACATCTTACTGTTCCGTCCATAGACAGATTCCACTACTCCTCACATCGAGTGGAAAACAGGCAGCGACGTGGCCACCCACCTGTTATTGGTGCTTTTACCCTAATGCGCGGGGGTTTCGCTCTTTTTGTGTATTTACTCAGCTGTAAAATGGCTGAATATTTTTGTGAAAAAATATGTAGCAACTGCTTTTACGTAAAATCGATTATACCAACCTTTGGACTAATTTTTTCAGTTTTACTATTATAATTTTCGTAAATTGTACTACAAAATAAAATATTTTAAAGTATGGAACACCATTCTAAGTTCTGAAATTCAATATACTCGTACCTACAGCAAGACTCGTCACAAGCGCAAAAAAGAAATAGTTCCAAGCAAGATTGTCAACACATCCCCAACGAGTTACTAACGTCACAGTTCTAGCAGCTCGAAGTGATCGACACACGTTGCAATCAAAAACTGGTTAGCAGCACGTCAGGATGTTAATTTACTGCAGCTTTTGCCGATTACCCAATACCGTATCGAACCCCAAGTCACAGCTAAAAACGTTTCAACTCATTGAAGCATCAAACATAGAAATCTATCCATTTGACACGCTCCAGCGAATCTTACAATTTTTTCGCTCAACAACTAAAGAAACTAAACAAATTGAAAATAAACTCAACAAGAATACCTTCCAATAAATCCTTCATAACGATATTTTCTTTATTAGAAAGCTTCACGGTATTGTAGAGTGTACTGAAGCATCAGTTTATTGCGAACTAGACATATTTCTTGGAGCGTAAACATCAAGGCGGGTGCTAATATTGGTTCTCGAAACAAACTTTTATTGGCGAAAACTGAGTTTTATTTTAGTAATTTGATTTCAATTTTACGGTCATAATTACAAGACTAAGTCAAAAGAAAAGGGTATGCTTAGCCGAAAAAGCGTCATAGTACTTATTATTAAGAAAAACTTTTACTATGGGACTCGGAATTCGTGAAAAAAAATCAGCTGTTCCATACATTTTTTCAAGTGTCATTGACATTTTTCTATGGAAGAGCATTTTTTTAACGATAAATCGACTACTACTTGTATAATGTAGTAGTCGATTTGTCGTAGTTCGAGTTCCAAAGGTAGGGCGCCCCGTTAACAAGCTTGCAAGTCTTGCGTCTGCTCAAGTGAACGCACTAACAACGCATTATCTCGCCTCGATGATGCTTCATTTAATGACTACAATAGTTTACAAATACTAATTTTATTTTACTAAAGAAAATACCTGTTAATTAGGAGCTACTGCTCATTTTCAAGCCTGAGCAAAAAATTGTATTAAACGTTGGCTTAGTACTTCGAAGATACATGTTCAGTGGTAATTGTATTTTAGTTTTCGTGCTATTACTATGATGGCTGTTCTTTTTTATGGTTTCTAAAGACTATCGATTTATCACTGTATGTATATGTTTTTGACTGAGGGCTTCAAAATATGACTTAATAACAAAATTCTAAATTGTGTCACAATAATGATGATGATGACTTCCTGGCAGATTCCGCCGAGTTTTGTCTCGTAAATCAAGAATTTCATAGGTGCGTCTACTGAGCTAGGATGGTGTGCTCGTATTATGACTTTTAAAGCTTTATATTTGACGAGGCTTATGGCTTAACTTTACAATGAAATTTCTACTAAACGCCAACCTGTAGGCGTACTGATATTTTTTTCTCCATTTCTAGTTTTTATCGACTTTTGCAGCTTCATCTCAAATAACAAGTAACAGTATATTACGGTAGTTAATAAGTATTCACTACAATTACAACAAATAGCGCTCGTCGACAGGAAATCTCACATCCGGGAAAACAAGAAAACCGGATTTCCAGCGCGATTGATCGCCGGCGCCTCGCAAACAATTTTTGTTTCACCTAGTGACCCAATTCCGATGCAGGTGACCTGAACTCATATTTCCACCAATAGTATACAAGAGCCTGTCAATTGGTTAACTATATTAACCAATAGGGGGGCTAGGCGTGGCGTGGCAACTTGCCAAACGAGATGCGGCCTGGCTGCATCTTTTACGCCTATAACACTTGTTGGACGGAGAATTTGAGCTTTTAGAAGGAGGTGTCGACTTGGCACAGTTTCGAGAGGCGTAGAAGCGGTTAAAACTGGATTGGTGCAGTTACGGCCGCATTGCCTGTCCACTTCTGCGCAAAGCTTCATACCTACTGAAAAATATGCCTATCATGAAAAGAGGCTCTAAACTGTCCTAATTATTCAATTTAAACTTTAATTAGTGTGTAACTAGGTACAAAGTCAAGTTTTGTCATTCAACACATCATAAAGTGGTAATATAATTCTTAATTTTGACATAACAACGTAACTCTTTCTTCTAGCGTTTACGCATGCGTGATAAGCAGCTAGTGAAGCAGTAGGCAATCTAACAATATTGTATTCTTTCAACTTGTTGCGTCTCGGTAGTGTTCAGATTTTTTTTTAAATTAAAGAAAAAAGCTTTTCAGAACAATTTCTAAATACAGAGTTATTTATAAAGGGTATGCTAAGCCGAAAAAGGCTCATAGTAAGTTGTTCATAATGATGAGTATAATGAGCCCTTTTCGGCTTAGCATACCCTTTATGAATAACCCTGTATAATATGTACCAAGGTCATAATCTAAATTGAATGTTAGGCAAAACTGTGATCTCAGCCTAGACTGTAAAATGCAAAATCTATGAGTAAAAAAATAATGAGAAATTATGTCAAAGATAAAGCATGTGTGTAAGAGCTATTATCAGCTATTATTTATCATCATATCAACATCATTATTGAAAATTAAGCTTTGTCACACTAAATAAATTCTAGGCAGTTCTAGCTTCGATTATTTACTTGACAAGGCTAGTTTCTAACTTGGGTTTAGCTTCGAAAGCTTAATCACAAATTTCCCAAAATGCATAACTTACGAGTAAGTACAAACTTTCCAATACCCATTACGATTATATAAATAAAAAACAAAAATCATAGAGAACTCTCAGAATTCTACAAATTGCAAAAAGCAATCAAAAACGAATCCTATTACGAGCACGTCAAAGTTTTCATTCTATTTTCTATTTAATTTGAGCAGAAAGAAGACGCCTCTCAAATACCGTCTCGGATAAATTAAAACTCGACTCATGGAATTGGTATTTATATGATATCTTTGGAATTTGTTATGTGATAGGATGGTTTTATTGCTTCAACTTCTTATTTGCTTTTCTTTGGGGAGATGAAAAAAGTATGGTAGATATAACCTCTTTGTTTGCATCAGAAAGTTCTGGGCTAACCATTGTAAAAGTTTAATAATGATGAAGTCCAATGTACGTATGTATCTTTATCGAAAATTACACTGGACATGTACAACTATTAAAAACGCGAAACAAATTATATTAGCTGCCCCACACATTTTGTCGAGTGTCTTTTTTTATGAAACAGCAGATTTTTTTTCTTGAATTCCGGGTTGGTCTCATTGTAAAAGTTGTTCATAATAATGAGTACTATGAGCCCTCTTTGGCTTAGCATACTTATTTCATAAAACCCTGTAGTCACATCCAAAAACAGTTTAATCTTCAGAAGAGTCGTTAAGATCAGTCAAGCGCGAGATAGTATAAAAACAAGCATCTGTTAGTCTACATTGCGAAATTCAAGCTCCAGCGTAAAAACTGCAACCCCATAGTTTTTCTCAACAAATGGCTTGCATGTGATCCCTTTGTGTGGTGCAAGTCATGAGCGCAGGGCGATTCATTGAGATTTTATGGCTAAAATCTAGCGAACCAAGACAAAAGATACTGTTTGTAGATTGAAACTACTAATTCAATTTTAAAATTATCTTTCAATAACAGGAAATTTTATGAATTAGTAAAATCCCTATGACGAAGAAAAATTTGAAGAGATTTAATTAGGTAAAGTACTTCCTAAAACCATCACTTGAAAACGCGTTATCAAATAAAAGAAACAACATCAAAATCGATTCACCCGTTTGACACATTTCTTTTTGCATCGGGGGTTAGATAGATAAACTCTTTTTTGTTCACATCACACCAGAAACGAACAAAAAAGAATTAAGCTACACATACCTCACGCTCTGAGTGCTATACATAGCCTATTTTTTAGCACCAAACCGGGTTCAAAATTTCGAGCTTCAGCTATTCTCTAATATGTAACAAACGTCTCGTACCTCCCACCAAACGCCATCGTTTACGTAAAAGAATGGCAGTCCTTGCATTTAGGCACGGCGCCAGACCACGTCGCGTGTGTCTTCATCGGGCGGATCAAATTGGTTAATCTTGCCTTTGTAATTGCAACGATGGAGGGGAGAGACGTGCTGATAGCTCTGTATGCTCTAGCTAGCTGTACGAGCTACTCTGTAAAGATCTAGCCCGGTTCCGTTGGTTAGACCAAGCTAATGTGTAGAATAGAATCCTACACAAATACCTTATTTCTGTTCCATTCTTCTAATATTATGGATGCAAAATTTATGTTTGTTACCTTGTTTCTCTGTGACTATTTAACCAATTTTGATGTTTGGAATGTATATAGTGTGGAGTGTAGTTTAGCACCTCAATCATAATACAAGAAAAGGAAACTCATACTGTTATAAGCATATGTTGGGGTGGTCTTATCGCCTAACATGATTTCTTCCAGGCATGTACTTGTACGAGAAATCAATGAGCTGTAAGCTGTGAGTGATAGGAACTTCCAATAGGTACTTGAGATAAATTTTTTTTGCCATAGTTGGAAAGCAAACGGGCCACTTAATAGTGAGTGATCACGTTGTCTATAGGAATATTAGGAATCTGTAGTGGTTGGTCTATACCGGGTGATTTTACTAAAACTACAAATGTGCTCTTAATTTTTTTTCGAGTCGACCCTTCTTTCTTCTCATGTCTCTCTATCAACGTTGTTATCTCTGTTGTTAATTACTTAATACCCACCAGTTTTTTATATAATAAGTCTGTCATTCCGTGGTATAATATCAAAAGTATTGACAATAGTTTTTGAAACGTCCTATAACTTTTAATAACTAAAGCGAGTTGTAACAAACATTAAATAATACAGTATCTGTCGCTGGCAATATTCGTTTTAATTAACATCGAACTCGAATGCACGGACAAAAGACAGGCGGATGTCTGTTTAGGGGACGGAGAGGCCCTTTACAACGTACGATTCGATTTCAAATAGTTGGTTTTACAACACTAAATGTTGAACGCCCGATATATTGTGTCTACTATTAAAATTTTAATATATTTTATATAAACAGTCTCACAATACAATCCGGCTTGTTAGCAAAAAGTTCGGCCCCATCTAGCAGAAAGCACGAAACTTGGCATGCAATAGTTAACTAATTTTGATTTAAAATCTAATCAATGATTTGATTATTATTTATTTAGTTGATTATTTAGTTGATTATTTAATAGTCGTGTCCGAATAGGTGATTAAGCTCTCATAATTAGATGTCACAGACCATATTATACAATGTTATTCGCTACAACTCTAATTATAATATATGCTGTGAATGAAAAAATTGCTTCACGTTTTTTATACTAATGTAAAAAAAGTTTAAGAATAATCTTACAAAGCTTTATTAACACTGCTTTTGCTAGAACTTGTCGTTGACATGAAATGTCACGAGCGAAAACAAGACTACCAATTTTAAGCAGTACTTAAGTTTAAACAGAGCTTATAAGTAAGCTTTAAAAGTTTTATTTTCACTGATATACGAGTAAATGTATGCTTTTAAAAAGATCCAACGACGACCAGACTAGTTTATTTGATACCACAATAAATGAAATTTCTAGTAACTGTAGGTACGAGTACATTATTATGAGAACATATTGCCTAGACAAACCTGACTGAGTTTTCAGGCAATTATTGTTTAAAAATATACTGTAAAAAAAAATAAAAAAAACATCGTACTCCATGAATAAGCTTCATCCAAACAATTCGGCCGTCCGAGGGCGTCTGTCCTATTGACAAAGGTCATTCATATTGTACTTCACGCTCGGTCGCGCGCTCTAATTCCGATTATGACTGTACCTGCTCCATGGACTGTGTCACAAACTTCCTGCATGGTATATGGTGTTATTTGATGTGGTAGCTGGTTGGAAGGGCATTGTTTTCAGTGAAATTTCAGGGCAAATAAGAGATTTAACGTGTTATGTCTCAGGGTGACGAGCGCAGTACTGCGCCGCGCAGGGTCTTGGATTCTAAGAATTCGATATTCTGGGTGGGGTAGACTTGTTATGGGCAAACGTGACCTTTATCATCCGGCGAGCGATTTTCTCGTCTCGTCACTCAATAGCATTAAAAAGAAGCTCCGCGGTTTCACCCGAATTAAAAGTACCTATGCTATTAAAATTTACTTCGTTAAGTCATATGAAACCCGCTCGGCGGTTTTACAACAAACATACTAACTTTGACAATCTTGAAGTTGAACTTTGAAGATTAAACTTCAGGTTACCATGTGCAAAAACAAAAATTAATTAATTCATTCGGCTTCGAAATCATTAAGTTTCATAATTTTTTTTTTTAATTTTTTTATATATTTTTTTTTTGTGGGTGGGAAATCATCAAATGACCCCTCCCACTCTTGGGCAGAGCGGCAGGGAGTGTCAGACTTCTACTGACCAAAAACCATCCATGTTCCTTCTACGCCTTTGTGACGCCGAGGCCGCGGTAACTTCTACCCGCAGCCCCGACGGGAAGTTTCATAATTGGAGGCCAAAGTGACATCATCTTGGGTCTGAAAAAAGCCCATTTCAAATTTCATGAAACCAAAATCAAATATGAGAAGTATTGAGAAGCTAGCCGCTGAGTCTGTACCTATTCTACGCAGACAGTCTTGGAATAACGATCCGGCGTCTCGGCGTAGTTAGCACGAGCAAGGAGCTGGAAGGATTGACAGGCACCGGCTCCGTGAGGAATCGGTCACGGGTCTGTGCCTGCGTTAACTAGCTGGGGGCGCCGGTCGTGTCGTCCTGACCTGGAATGCTGTACCTATTCAAATTTCTGTTCAAAATGTTTTCTGACACAGAGTTTAAATAAATAATAGTTAAAAAAAACTAAAAAAACACGCTTTTTATAAAAAACCGAACTAAAAAAATAGAAAATAAAATTTTATAAATTTAAATTAAGAATAGGGTTGAAAATTTCAATAAATAAAAATTAATAATAGTGTAAATAAATAAATATATGTATTTTATTTTTAAAAAGCGTGGGGTGCATGGGTCAATAGATATTATATATATATTTTGTAGATACATTTTGTATTGACAGACATGAGTAGAGTGATTAATTAGCATTTTGATAATATCTTAGAAAGCACCCCACGCTTTTTTAAAAATAAAATACATATATTTATTTATTTACACTATTATTAATTTTTATTTATTGAAATTTTCAACCCTATTCTTAATTTAAATTTATAAAATTTTATTTTCTATTTTTTTAGTTCGGTTTTTTATAAAAAGCGTGTTTTTTTAGTTTTTTTTAACTATTATTTATTTTTCGCTTTTTAGTTCGATTTGCTAACTATTAACCATCCTTAATATGTACAAATGTGTTGGTGTTATCCGATTTTGGCCGTCTGCTCAAGCAAATTAAAAATAAAATTGATGCGTAACAAAAAATATTGAGCAAAAAGATTTGTAGCCGCGTGGTTTCGATCCTCAGACCTCATAAAATAAAATTGATGTGTAACAAAAAATATTGAGCAAAAAGATTTCTAGCGCGTGGTTTCGATCCAGGGACCTCTGGGTTATGAGCCCAGCACGCTTCCACTGCGCCACTCTGTTCTCTGACACGAATAACGAAATTACCATTTGTAAGTTAAACGGTATTAAAAGTTAAAGAAACTTTATAGAAAAAGCGTGTTAAAAAAATTAATAGTTAAAAAAACTAAAAAACACGATTTGTTTAGTGTATTGTCATCGGTCCTCGATATATCTACAAAGTTTGAAAGAAATCTGACCGTTCAAAGTGGGTCAAAAACGCGCTCAAAGGAGTCGGTTACATACAAACATACAAACATACAAACATACAAACATACAAACATACAAACATACAAACATACAAACATACAAACATACAAACATACAGGTGAAGCTAATAAAAGCGTGTTAAAAATGGGATCGGTTTTGGGGTCAAAGGTGCAGATACATTGTGAACGCTGTCTATTGTTTCTATTTTTGTATGAGTATGTTTTTGAGCCCAAATGCTTTTTTCTGTATTACATCAATTATGTATTTCGCTGACTACGCCATTTGTACATCCCAAAACCGTTCAGTTGTTTTTGCGTGATTGAACAAAAACATCCAAAACTTTGACATTTATATAATAGCATTTGGCCCAAGTTTGAAGGGTTTTGAAGACAAATCTAAATTTTCTAAAACTATTGGCATCCTTGTCTAATGGCTTGCAATGATAAAGACAGATATACTCGTATTATTAGTTAGTTTAGATCTGTCTTAAAATGCCTTCAAACTTGGGCCTATTATAGCGTAGCTTTTTTTCGTAAAAATGTTTTGAAAGTACTCACGTGCCTGTCTCAGCTACTTTCTTACACAACTTGGTCAAGAATAGAAAACTATTATTTTCGTGTAAATAACTAAACTAGCTTTGTTTCTTGTTTCTGGAGTATGTTGTCGCCTGACCCCACCTCTATTTACATCCCATTATTATCAGTAGCTCGTCGGTATCAAATTGTGGCCCTAATCGTATTACATTACGTAAACTGGAGGACAGTGACTGAGCTTCCTGAAAACGTAATTTCGATAAATAGATTGATGAAGTGTTTATTGTTGCTCTAGGAGGATAGAACTTTAGAACTCACTCTAGTCTTTTTGTCCTCATTTGAAACTGTTGGTCGGACACGAAAAAAGGCAGATCTGCTTTTATCCATGGTCTAATAAAAGGTCTTCTATTACCGAGACACCTAGCTACTACGACATAATCCAAATACGCTTTGATCTTGAAGATAAATTCTTGCAAAAAAACTGTTAGAGTCTAAAGGAAGCACTTAAATAAATAATTTAATAAACCCATCATTGTTTACGCCAGAAGTTAAAGCCAGTGAAACAACAAACGTCTTTTCGCTAAAATCGATCTCTTGCCGACAATCAACTTTTTAAAACAAACCGGGCAAACACTAAATGTCCAAACATAACCTACTGCTCAGTGCCACCAGCAACTTAAATGTATACACCCTACAATGTATGCTGTGTTGTGTATGTGATGACGTTGATGACACACTATTGTGGCCTAATCATATCTGGCAGTCATTAATTATTCGGAGCGCGCGCGAGTCTGATGAATGGATGTTATTTAGGTATGCAGTGTACGGTACAGTGTACAGTGTACACGCGCCATTACTTTTGAGCTGGGAGTCTATTGGGAACTTTAGGCTTAAACTGAACTTAGACTTTTGTGGATCAATATTTTACTTACGTCATACGTAATCGTATAGATTAAAAATGTACTGATATTCTTTAGTTACTGCGAGTTAGATTAAAAGGGTTAAGGTTATACCATTTTTTTTTAACTGGGGGTGTCGTGACTCTCTCATTCCTTTAATGTTTTCTTACTGCAAACTTCGTTGTATCTGGAACTTACCTGAAAAAATAGAAAATAATAATTAGAGTTTGTCTAGTATTTTGTACTTTTTCAGTACAACATTTTGGAAGTGATAAATTTTAATCTTTTCGCATCAGCAACCAAGTTAAAATATTTCTTTATACACTTTATGTCACATTTATCGAATTATTAAGTAGTGGCCAATTCATTGTATCTGCGTCGTGGCTAAATAAACAGATACGGAACCCAAATTGCGGTCAAATGTCAATTTTTCCTAGTCATTCTAAGTCAGTCAATCAAGACCACGCCAACGGTCGTTGTTGTTTCGTGTAGGGCTCATCAGAAACACGATACGTGTTGCAGACACAGGAGTCTAATATAACGTCGTGTACAGAGGGTACAATTTACATATATTTTGATGCAGCTGGATAGGTAGACATGCTTTCGCTTTTTTACTATTATTCTAAGGCTTGCTTAAAACATCAACGAATGTGACCGGAAGTATATAGATAGATAGATAGGCAAACTCTTTATTGTTCACACCATAAATTACAAACAAAAGGATTATAACACCTAATATATGTGGTGTGGTGTGTGTGTGTGTGGTGTGTGTGTGTGTGTGTGTGTGCGTGGTGTGTGTGTGCGTGTGGTGTGTGTGTGTATACCTTCATATTATGTGGAGTATCCGACTTATCTTACCTGAATAGTCTCGTGAATTGACAACAAAATTGTCGCATCATTATTAGAAGAAAATATACCTATATCTGTGGTGATCAATAAAGCTGCCAATACACTAGTGCTCAAATAACACGTGCCCTCCCTCGTTAAGGCGCCCTCCAGCTATAATCGCCAACCTTGCCCCACCTGCCGGCTCACGAGTAAACATGTCAATACTCTACTTTACGGTGTCTTGTATGAGGCTGGTGGTTTGCGATGTTATTTTTGTACGAGTGTTGGTTTGAGTGGTGTACGTTTTTTTGTTTTCGTCTGTTTTTCGTGTCATCAATCTAGTTTTTGATACTCGTATCTGTAGTGTGGAATTTAAGTATAATTATGATAAGTTCAATTTGGTAATTTTCTATGATTGTCAAGCCGCAAAAAATAAAAATCACTAGTAACATTATCTAGTCATGACATTATGAACGAAATTTTCATCATTTACCTATAATGTAGGTTTAGGTATATTCGACTCAGGAAGAACACAAATACTGCAGTAAGTATTCGTTGAATTAAAAATATTTTCTTGCCTAAGTCATACAAATATGTATATGTAAATCTCATTAAAAACTAGAGGTTATTAAGAATACTAATAATTAGTTTTAACTGTTGCTGTTTACAAAAACTGAAAAGACAGCATTAAACAACTCAACTAGTTAACATCCCAACTCGATTCAACTCGATTCTAAATCATATCCCATTCCAAAATCAACTGTTACTCTTCCCTAGCGATCTATCCGAATCGGATATCGATTTAACCCTCTCATTTTCGATTAAACCATGGCCCCCGCTGGTGGTGTTTTCACGAAATATCTCATTAAGTAGAATAGCGTCCGCGCAAAGTTAGATTGCCGTCCACCGTTTTGATTACTACCAACTCCTGATAGGCAATTTCCTGCGCTTTGTACCCAGCATCCTGTATAAAGTTTTGCAGAGATATAAGTGGGGCGGAATGCGATGCGAGGCCAGTGCGGGGCTAAGTTGCGTGGGGCAGTGTTGGCTATGCAACTGTGTTAACGTGTTAAAGTTTTTTGTTTTGATTTTTGAAGAATCTAAATCAAGAAGAAACCAAACAATTATTTTGTAAGATAGTTATTAGATAGAGTAGTTAGAGTTAGAGAGATATTAGATAGAAAAAATGAATATGATTAGAGACGTTTAGGCATATTTTTCAACGTGCTTTTATAATTTCCTCAAATGTGCTGATTTACAAAAAAAAAATCAAGCTATACAAAATACGAGTCAAAATCTTTAACGTTCTTCTTAGTTATTTTTATTTTTAATCAAAGTTATTTTTAAGGCCAAGTCACTCACTCTGACTTCACAGCGACATCCTGTCTCGATGCGAATTATATCAAATAGATTTTGATGTTGCTTTGGTGTTTTTGAAAGGGCGGGTTTGAGAGGGGTGGAATAAACCGGGGTAGCAAACTATTGAAATACTCAATTTTTAAACAGAAATGGTTATTTATATAAATGTGCACTCTGTGCGGTTACTTTGCTTGTATTTTATTTTATGACCACCGATAAATTAATGAAATATAAAGAAGAAAACACATGAAAACTTACTTCAGTAGGTACACATAAAATAGTACACATTCAGGGAAAAACTACTAGAAGTTTAGGTACCTACTTATTCAGTAGTTTACGTATTTGAACCCTCTTTCTAAATATGTATAAACGGATTACAGCTTTCTTGTTTTCACAATAATGCCCAATTTAGCTTGCATTAGGCGTTGCGCACAAGATTCTGAACAGTTACTACTACGATTAGCTTTCTTTAATATTTTCGTTTTTTTTTAATAATAGTTCAATTAACCTATCTATTTAGTTACTTATTTTATTCTCTAGTGTAAAAGGGTACAATTACATAGAATCAACTTTACTCTCCAACCATTTATTACACCTAAAAGGGTACATAATCTGGTGTGGTAAATGTAAAAACAGTGTAGACTGAGGCACCGTTTCACCTCCGAGATCGGGATCATTTATTATGTCAAGATGACACTTTATTATAACCCCTTTTCTACCTTTTCCAAGTTGAAAGTGATGGTTTTTTGCATAGCATTATGTGGTCGCACAGATTAAAGTAACGAATTGGAAAACTTATATTTGCAGTCTTTAAATTTTTAAGTAAAGATATCACAATAGTAACAAGTGAAAATTTAGGTTTCTAACGTTTTGGGAATATCATTTGTTTTAGTTGAATGTTGTTTGTTCTTATTCTGATTAATGGTATTGGTTTTGTTTTGTGCTCATACCCATAAAGATTTCTACTTCGATTTCATTCATTGACGTTATCTCAACTCATTCAAATTAAAATACTCTCAACTCGAAAATTTCAAATTATATTTACTTTGAACTAAAATAAAAAGTAGACTCGATTCTCTCGAGCTCATAAAAATTAGAAAGAGCTCTGCAAAGTATCTCTCAAATATTGACAAACTTCTGAGAGCGAGTCTTCCTCGTACGGTCGCAAATGAACTCGAGTTTCAATCCGACGTACTTTTGAGTAACTAAATCTACAGAGGAAATAAAATATTTGTGGCATCTGAGTGCTATTCATGATGAAACTAGACAAATTTATTTATTTAGTTGCTGCGCCGTATGGTTTCACTCGCTATCTCAAAAGAACTAATAAGTTTTTCGGAATGAAAATTTTAAGTAAAATTCAAGGTGTAAGCTATCTCCGCACACCAAATTTAATCTAAACCCATTCAGTCGTTTTTGTGTGATGGAACTTATGATCTTTCACATTTTTATAATATCTATTACTAGGATATATGACAAGTTTTAAAATTAGTAAGGTATTTTTCGCCACGCATGAAATAAGACGGTGCTTTCATAACGCTCTTTATTTCTTCAACTAATTTCAAAAAAGAAAAAAATGGACATAAATAATTAAATATAGGTATATGTCAACAATTGCGGGACGGTTTAATAGTAGAGCATAATTTACTATTTAAACGTCCCGTGGACTGCATTTCGCCTGCGCCCTACACAAAACAGTGACTCGATATAAAATTTTCCATTAAAATATTATGAAATATATAAAGCTTTATCAGGAATCTAAAATATTTATTGAGCTTAAAAGACATAGAATATTTTAGGTAAATCACCGTTTACAAAGACAACTATTTTATAATAAAAAGGCAGCAATTCGGTATGACTTCTCAAAAATCCACGCAAAAACCCGCTGTGATAGTTCCGGCGCATTACAAAGGAATTCCTTTGCCCCTGCACTGCGCTCATACTAGATGACATATTGGTTTATATATAAACGCACTGATGTCGCTTCGCGGTGCCTACTATTTGTTTACCTGAACCTGAAACTAACATCTTATTTATTTACTAAAATCTAAAAATTAAAAAAATGTATATTTATGTAGGATGATTCATCCTACCTATAATTTTACGGTTTTTTTATTTCTTTACACATTTTTTTGTAATAGGTATATGTTTTTTTTTACCCATATTTGACGGAGTGAAGTGAGGTCACAGAGTCTTGAAGAACAAATTGTCCTACTTGTATTAATTTATCGGACGATAGCTTGAGTACAATTCAATACAATTTTCAAATAAATATGAGCAAATTCATTTGAGGCGTTAGAGATATAAATGAGTCATAAGGTTCAATTTGCCGTGAACTACTAGACTTGTTTTAATTTTGGATAACTGTTCTCATTAAAGTTTTTGGCATTGTAAAGCGGCAAATGGACTAAAAATATATGCTACGCGCGTAGTATTGTATTATGCTCCCATTGAGTCCCTTGAAACTTATCATCTGATTTGAATCTTACTATCTAGTCGTTGTGTCTCCGGGTACTAACATAATCTTCACTCCTTTATTATCGACAACCAATAGTATCTTGCGGTTGGAATATTCAAATTCTTTGCCCCATCCGATAATACCTCTCTCATGCAAAATGCATACAATATCATTCTTTACTTCATACTTGAATGCCCGGACGTAATTCATGTAAAACTGGCTTTATTCGAATTTTATACGAATATCTGGATGTATTTTAGACATAATGCGAGATATATTTGAGGTTTATTTGATACTGCTTTTGTGACGTCAGGATAGTCTGTAGTAGACTATGGGGGGAAATTGTGGATATTTGGAGTCTGTGAGAAAGGAAACCTGTTTTGGTGAGTCATGACATCACGTTGTGTATTTATTTCTAAAGAAAAACCAAATAGAGCAGATTTAGTTGTAATATTATACAAACATATAGCTGACTCGACAGACGTTGTCCTGTCTTAACGATGACTATTTTATTCGAATTGGTAAAAAAAGCCATTGCGTCAATTCTATGTCAAATGTCAAAAGTTACATTAAAAAAGTTTACATTGTTCAAAGCGCTATATGGTTTAAGTATTTTTAAATTTTCTAATTTTTCATGTTTTTTTACTATAAAATGAGATGTGAGCTATCCTACTCGTATCTCCTAAGTTGGATCGAACTGCACCCGGTGTGCAAATTTGATTGAAATCGGTTAAGTAGTTTAGGAGTCTATAGCGGACAAACAACGTGACACGTAATTTATATATATTAAGATTACATAAAAACTTTATCTCTTTATTATATTCGTATAGCTGACAGAAGTTACTTGTGTCTGTCAAACAAACTAGGTTTTTTTACAAAAACATTCTACCCCCATTTTGCTCTAAATCAATAAAAGCCACCCATAAGCCTAAAAGTATTAAAACAAAGCCCGTTGCCGTGCAGCCATCAAGTTATACGGTCGGTTGTTTCGTTTTGTAATTTTATTAGGGGCCCTTAAACTACGTGAGATTAGGTAAATGGAACCTTAATGGATGTTCACAAATTCTGTTAAGCGAGAGACAAGCAAGCTTTTGCTCTACCCTTGGCTCTATAGAGCATTTGGTCCTTGCTTTATGATAGTGGAATCGATATTTTTGGGTTCAGTGGGAAATGAGACTTGGAATACACTACGCCTCGTAACACACGGAATATACTACACCCGGGTAATAGACTTTTGTATTATATTTATGATATTACATGTCCCAATCTCATTAGCAAGGTGACTATTTTTGATGATTTAGTTTCCTGTTCAGAGAAATATTTGTCGTGATATTACTTTAGGTAGTCTAGCAAAATTTTAGTTTATAGGTATTTCTTAAAGATTTTATTACAAAGCTGAAAACCTTTTTAAATATCAGCACAAAAGAACGATTAATTAACAAACAATGCCTACCATGCCTACAATGTTACCTGTTAATGCTTTTAAACCACTTTTAGATTTTTTTTAATTAGATGGTAGAGCAGATCAATTGCATTTCGTAAATAGGTTCTTATAATGTGAAAGATTATTGCGAAAAGGTTTCAAGTAAGTGTACAGTTTAACTATTGCTAACTATACAACTACACAATAACGTCACTTCATAATCTATTACGTGACTGTTTATTTTAGTGTTAATAAACTTTCCGATTCGAGAAAACACAACTTTTACAAAAATGAATCAAGTAAGCTTAAGTTAATAATAATCTGAGGCGGAAGTCATTGACTGGGTTCTCTTATTGGTTGTTATTCAATTTGAATGTTGCGGGAAAAGAGGAAAAAAAAAGCTACAAAATTAAGAATTTCTAACCAATATTATAAACGCCAAAATGAGCTTGTTTTCTGTAACGCTTTTACGCCTTAACTACTAAGCCTTTTATCATGAAATTTCGTATATGTTTTTCAAAAGTACAAAAAAGACATTAAGTACTTTTTACCATTATCATTACGACTATTTTTTTTAGGTACGCTGATAAAACCACGGTGCAGAGCTTGTACTTATATCTATATATATAAAAATGAAACCCGTTTTCCTTGGTCACGGCATCACGCGTGAATGGCTGGACCGATTTCACTAATTCTTTTTTTATTGTATTTGTTATTATTAGGAGAAGGTTCTTACGGAAAAAAATATTAAGAAAATCTCTCAGAAATATTGAAAAACCCTAAAAACAGCCCTTTTCTTTTTCCCATACAAACGTTTTCTAACTAAAACGAGCTTTATTGCTATTGTAAAAAGTTCGTATTGAATTGCAAGCACTCACTGTTGTTTAAGCAATGTAGGTATGTTCCTAACGTCCAAGAGTCAATTTGCACTTTATTACCTCTGTACAAAGTTCAAATTCAATCATATCTATCAAAAAAGTGTGCGTTGGAGCACAGATAGAACAAAAAAAAGAAAACGAAATCGAATAGTTCATTCATTTGTTTTAAAATTTCGAAGGATTTGACTCTAAGTCATATCAAATTAAAAAAAGTTGAAACAACAACAAACTGTCAATGTCAGTGTTTTTTTTTCATGGATGAGTTTGCTTTTGTCAAGGAGTTTTGGCGGGAACGTGGAAGAGACATGTTGTTTCATTTTGTTATTTTACTAAACTTGTGTAATTTTGAGTGTTAATGTTTATTTTAAGTGGGGAAAATAACCATTAAGTGCTTGAGGACGTGCACGAGTGTGGGCAAATCATAAAATGCAGTGAATCGTGTCATTTCGTGTTGCTTCCAAAACTCCTTAGAAAAGCCTCTAGTAAAGTCTCCACTACTTTACTGGGGCACGTACCGTACCTACTCTATCCACTTGACACTGGCTAAATTGTGGCAACCCCGCACAAGCCATTTTTAAAAATTGAAGTTGAAGTTGCTTTTGTCAACTGATACACGAAACAAATTCTTACTTATAATTGTAATATATTATAAGTATAAAATTGTAAATAGTGTTTTGTGCAGTGTTTATATTTAATTAGGCAGTACCATAGAGAAGTACTGTATGGCAGTACGAAGTCTGCCGGGTCAGCTAGTATATTATAAGTATAAAATTGTAAATAGTGTTTTGTGCAGTGTTTATATTTAATTAGGCAGTACCATAGAGAAGTACTGTATGGCAGTACGAAGTCTGCCGGGTCAGCTAGTAATCAATATAAATCAGCCTAATACAATTTAAAAAGTTTTTCTCCACTCAACGAAAACTATGATTAAAACTTATCAGCAATATTGCAGAAAATATAATTAAATAGCTTGTGAGCTATTTTTATTGCAATTAGCATCATTATTGTGAAGAGAAATCTCTGCATATTTTTCCAGGCTCTTCTAATAAGCATGTTTTATCATTTTTGTAGCAAAAAAAACATCAAATGCAGCTAACACAAAACTTTAAGATCAAAACATTATAAAAATAAAACGATTCTTATTTGATTTTTATTGCTAGACATTATTAAATCATCCCAAGCTCCCATCCCGCTGACAACACTGCCAATACTGTGAAGTGCGGAGATTCATAAAGAGCTCAGGGGGTTACCATAGTTACGGGGCGCGTTGCCTAGATATCGTTACCTGGCTACCGTGGTAGGCGGGCTTAGGCGCTGTTCACAACTCACTGCCAAAGCGGATAATGTTCAACAAATAACAACAATAGGTATTTTTACAAGTTTTTGTTGTAAACTTTTTTAATAAGATTAAAGGATTATTTATCTCTCTGTCTCTCTCTCTCTCTCTCTCTCTGTCGCTGAGTGCAATGGAACAAATCGGTATTATTTTGTTTGTATATTTGTTCTAGGACTAAGATTATGATTTGATTATGATTGATTTTTTAAAATATTTTTAGGCTAGTAGTTATTTGAATCCAATACAGGGTTTTAAGGAGAGGGTAGTCCAAGCTGAAAAAGGCCCATCATAGTACATTATTAATAAATTTTACTATGGGAACAACCTGGAATTCGTAAAATGAAATCAGCTGTTCCATAGAAAAATGTCAATAACACTCGACAAATGAATGGAACAGCTGATTATTTTTTTGCATATTCCGAGTTGGTCCAATAGTACAAGTTGTTCATAATGATGAATACAATGAGTCTCTTTCCGCTTACAATATCTTTTCCATATAACGCTGAATATAAGAAAAATCTTGAAAAAAGATGTTGTATAAAGTGATCGTGAGGTCGTAGTTCGGCGCGGACTACTAGTTATTAAGTGGGTTATTTGTTTTTGCTTGATATATTTATGATATTTGCAAGAGTGTTTGTCTTATGAAACCAAAGCCCAGGGTCCCGGGTTCAATTCTCGGTCAGGTTATTTGGTTTTAATTTATATTTATATAACAGCTCCGTGTGCGTTTGAATGTTATTTGTAGATATTAGTCTGTTCATCATTGGCTGTTCAAATTTATTATTGTTTGGTTTAATGAATAAATATTTTACTAAGAAAAATGAATTACTCAGTTGGTAACAGCATTCTTAGGTGCTTACAAAAATATTTAATCTATTTCATCATAACAAAATTGAAAAGCTTTTAAAATTGTGAGCGCCATCTATCCCCCATCCAAGGTATCGCTAGGCAGGGCGGGCGGCTCGACGCGATGGGCGGGCGGGTTCACCTCGCGCTCACCGTAACTGTAGGTGTCGCTAGTTGCAGGTTCTAGCAGGTGAAGCTGTAGCTGGACGCCCAGGAGAAGACAAGGGAACGGCACAGATGGCGCTTTGATAGCCTTTGAAAAATACAATTTATTTTTTTCGGGTTTCTTTTAACTGCTTAAAGTTAGGTGATATTAGACATTAAAACGAGCTTTATTTTTGTATCGCGATACAAAAAGTGCAATATTTAAATGATATTTGTTACAAAAATAAAGCGCAAACTGAAATGGTATTTGTCGAACTAAGCAATTGCAGTAAGGCTGTAATTTTGTATTGTGCTATTTTTTACGAATAAATTCCTCGAAGAAAATATTTTATGTATAGGCACGTTCAGGAAAATATAGGTTCGTACTTATACAAATCATGTTTACTGATTTTAGCTGTGTATAAAATAATCAACAGCCCTCACTTGGCTAATAGCGTGGTGGAATGCGACCTAATCACCCATCGAGGTTATGTTTCCCCGAAGTGGGATGCTAATAGGTTGGTTACTGATATTATAAATGTGAAAGTTTGTATGTTTGTCACTCAATCACTGAAACACGGATGAAAGAATTTAGAATTTTAGAGATGGCATGGCGGCACACGTAAGTTCCTTTTTATCCTCAAAAATCAACGGTTCCTGAAAGGATGCAGATGAAACCGGAGTCACAGCTAGTAATTTATAATGATTTCGCAAGCTTTCACATTTAAGTTAATATATTCATTAAAATAAACCTCTTTTGTATTTATTCAAACAAAACTCGGGCCTAAATTAATTCAAGGTTCAAGGGCTTAACAAAATATAAATTCTGTGTCAACGTAATTGGTATTCCAGTGGTGGTATCAAAAAAGCTTATAGGATTAATTTTAGATGCGATCCGAAAACCAACAAACCAGTTTTGCGGTGAAAGAGTTTATTACGTAGAAATATATTATCGAACCTGATCCAGTCCAAAATATGGTTTAAAAGAAAATGTCTCCGGAAAATTCAATAAAATTTCGTCACTAATAAAAAAAAATTGAGACGAGCATTTTTGTAAATCAACTTTCGAATAATTTAACATGTTTTTAATAATTTGCATTGGGCGAGCAAAACGCAGATAATGCGACAAATTCGTATTTTTGTATAATATATTTGCCGAATGACACGTACTACAAACAATTAATTTCGAAATAAACTCATACTTTTTCTTTAAATAAAATTACATTACGATAATAAAATACTTGTATCATCCACAGTTTCACCACTAGGCCGTAATTACTCAGTTCATACGTTCCAAGTGTTCCAACCCTCGAATTCATGTTCGCATGTTTACAGGAATGTTTTCAACGAAGCTTTCCATACAATAATTTCTTAGAACAAGGGGACGGCGGAGCTTTGCACCGAGTTGAACTAATGATCAAGTATAAGGCGCCAGAGAGATGTCTGGGACAGATTGGACTGAATTAAATTGATTTAATCTAGCAACGTTAGATCTGGGTGTCTTACTTATAAAGACTGCTTAAAGTTAGCCACTCCTTACAATGCTCTAACAACTTCTAGCTGACGTGAAATGTCACGTTCGAAAATAAGACGGAAAACTTTAAGCAATGATTAAGTTTATGCAAGCTTTATAAGCCTATCAGTAAGTCCATTTATGTTTGAAAATGCTTAGTTACAATATTATAATCTTTTGGTCGTAGGCCGAGCATCAATCGCTTTAAAATGGTATTTAAACAAATAATTAATAAAGAGAAGTAAATTTACATGGTGAGATGAATTACTTTTGATGATCATTTTCATGATTATACTTTTCATCAGTATTTATTGTACTTAATTTAAAATAAGCTATGCAGCACAATTAGTTAATCCTATTCAATTACGTTGACCGATAATTATGGTGTGTTTTAATATTTGTTATTTATAATAGATGTTTTTTAATATGTAAATTTTCTTCAAGCACTGTTTTATATGCCAAGATAAGATTTGGATCGCTACGCCAAAAAAACTGAGACCGAGCTTTTTTTGTTCTTAAATTCTAAATTTAAAACAGGCTATCACTATCATCGGCCTACAGTGCAACATACGTAGGTGCAGCTTGGGACACGGATTTATGTCACCGAGGCACGCCGAGAATTCGGACAGACCGGACACCGGCGAAAAACTCGGGGCGATAGCTGAGGGACACAAGTATAGTGACACAGTCTGAGAAATGCAGTGAAGAATGTTTTTTTGAAGAAGAGTATTTAATACTTGCAAAAGTAAAAACAATTGTGAATAGTTTATCTATCTATTTTAAAAGTGCTATTTTTTTAATTTATTAAGAAAAATAACACTTTTTACTCCAGAATATTTTGTGAGATGTTCAATGTAACCAACATCAGAATAGAGCCTGTTAAATAAAAAATAAATTATTGAAATCGGTTCACAATAGAAGAAGGTGTCGCGTGACAAGCCCAAAAATCAAATGCAATCGACACATTTTGTTATACATACGGATTAGTTAACACAGTAGAATAAATCTAATTAGAATCTAATCTTTTTTTGAAATCGGTTAATATGTATGCATTTTATAAATGTGTATTATTTTGGGAAGACAAGATAATCACAATAATTTTAAATCTCGATACTGACGTTTCTTTGTCTAACAATTCCTAAAGGTTTTACAAGTATGTTCACTGTTCAGCGAAAACTACTCCTATCCCTCATGCTGATACTTCTCTTCCCAGCGGTCTTTCCTCGGAAGTTATATTGGTGTATTTTGTACTTGTCACACGTATCATATTCTGACGTTAACAAAGAACGATATTATCCTGTGATGTTTGTTATCTTCTCTAATTTTATTAAATCTTACAACTATGTAAAAACTTTAATAAGGAAATTTCTTGTCTCAAAAAAATGTAGCACTCAAATTTTTAAGACATCAAGATCTCAAAAAAATCTTACTGCTCTCATCATACTGTGGTCCTTTCTATATAGTTTGCCATAGTTTGCATAAAGTCTTGGTTTTTCGGCACGGTTTATAGGTTCCTGTCGGGACATTGAATTTTATCGCACATCAAATTGTTTATGTTGGTCACATTTTACCATTTCTTGGGGGTGAGAGGAGGGTTACATCATGGGGTGTCTGGTGTCTGCTGACCGTTTCGTCATTTTCATTTTTACACTTTTATAGAATATACGAAAATGTTTAGTGAGTTCGGGTTGAAATCTTCGAGCTTTCGGTAGCGGGTTCAGATAACTTTCTCTGGATATCGTTTGATCCATTCTACTTGTAAATTATAACTTTAGTGTCTGACTTAATTTGTCTATATTTAAACTCGTAGATATACTTATGTTTATCACAAATCTATCCAATAATTTTGTCAAAATATCTATAAAGATACAAACAATATCGGGGTTTGTGTGTTATGGATTACTTGAATCATCAGTAATTTACCTAACTTACACACTTTTTTTCGATCTTGATATTCGTATTTCTTATTATACTTAGCTTATCCGTTACATAAACGAACTAAGGAAGCAAGCTACCTTTCAAAGCAACTATGGTGGAACCATTTATTCAATAGATTCTCATCATCACCAGTGACTGTTTAAACGCCTCCATCAATCTTCAAGCGTCGCCAAACAAAAGGCCCTTTGATGAATTAACTGATGACATTTTGATGCTATTATTTTGCCTTCAAAGTTCATTAGCCAAGTTATTGACACTTTGTCCCGTTTGGAGACACTAAAACTATTAATTTTTGGTCAATGTTTATAAATGTTGATTGGTGAAAACGGCCGAATGTATTTAGATGATAGGTAGAGATGATATATTGATTGTTGTTAAAATTTTTAGTTTATGAACAGACTATGAATCAAGAATTATAGTTATGTTACTTTACTTTTTGTCTGAGAAACCTCGATAAATACTGTAAGTTTAATCTTATTAAAACGGGATAAAATTTAGTATTAGGTCTAAAGAAGAAGTATTTGTTCACTAAATAAGTATTTGCTCTCTCCGCTCGCGTCGAGTCAGGCGTATCATCTCAAACTGGGGTTATTCAAGAGAATTCAGAACACAATGGCACACCATAACGAAGCTACAATTGTAGCCCTTAAGGGGTACAATTTCACCCCATAACTGGGGTACAATTTCGTCTTACAACTCCGCATTTCCCCATAAGGGCACAATGGCGCCCTCTATTGCGTGCGAATATTACGCCTTCTATGGAATTTGTTATGGAAATTTCGATTATGGAATACCAATTATGAGAATAGCATTCGTATGTTATGCGAACGTGTGGTGGAACCTTATTGCATTTGTTGCTTATGGGTTTTATTTTCCACGATATTACCAATTTTAGCGGAACGAGGCCATGTGTTGTTTTACTCCTTAGGCCTGTAAATATTTTGTAAAAGTCATTACTGCTAACTTTGTGCTCGTATTAGTTGTTATTATTCATTATTAGGTGTAATGTATACTTGTATTATTTAGAGGTAAAATTTGTATGTATGTTTGTGGGGAAATAGGGTGTAATCTCCAGAACTACTGGAAGAAGTTTAAAAATTCTTTCACCAATGGAAAGCTACACTATCTTGGTACTATAAGTATTATGGTCCTAAGCCGTCGAGGGCGAAGGCCGAGTAGCTCCAAATACGAGTCCGAGCACCAGCTAGTAACACGTAATTATAAAGAGGTAAACACTTGACAAAATGTATATGTTTAAAGAGATACATGTAGATTTCAGAATTAGTATCCGAATTTATAACAAATCTTTTTAATGGAAAACTCAGACTTATACTATTACCTAATACCTATATTTTTAAAGCGATATCGAAGGAAAATAAAGGCAATAAAGTCAGTAGCGTCACTTAACCACGGCTAATCTTAGAATTTTATTCTCATATCGATTAAAGAGCGCTGTTAAAGCTTACATGAGCCAGGTCAAGGCAACGTGTGCATGAATAGCATCAATGTAAGAAACTCGATGCAGTTACTTTTATTAGATATATAGAATACAAAATATTGCATACCTACAGCAATTTATTTTATTATTTTTTTAACTACTTGTATTGAGAAGAGCAACCAAAGAAAGCGCCATTTTTTTAGTTTTTGCGAGACGATTGGTACCTACTATATAATTATAGAAATATTGTATGAATAAGCAAATAGTTTCTCACATATTAATTTATCTATCTGAATAAATTTTCGTTGTATTATAACAACATAATATATTATAATACCATATCAAGAAATGGAAATAATCAGGATGATTAAAAAGATAAAATTATAATAATAATAGTGGACTAAAAATCTTATCAAAAACAAGTTAACTGCAGCAATTGACCTTTAGCAAAAACATTGTAACTTATATACCAACCGTTAACTACTTCCTGACATTTTAAAACCTAGACTATCAAGTGTAAAGCTCCATGCATGTCACCTTTAAAACTTAGCGAAATGCCAGAAGCCTTTTAGAAAATGCCAAGCGTGGTGAGGGCAAACATTTGCCTGTGCCCATGCCTCTTTTGTTACACCTCTGAAAGGTTGCTGGAACACTGACTCGGCAATCTCCTTTATTCAATCATCGGTGGAGGCAAACTTTCGGGCTCTACCTGAATTTTGGTGTAGTTAGTTAGGTAATTTGAACTAGAGATGAAAAACTGGCAGGTTACGTTTAGATTGAATTACTGGTCTGGAAAACATAGCGGTACGTGTGATTTGAAAAAATGTTTTTTGATTTATACATTTCTTTATTGATTAGTTTTAGTTATAAAACTGACCAAAAGCTATTTTGCTAGTACCTAATTGAAATTCACTTGTAAATAGCATGCATATTAACGATAAACACTTAAGTATAAGTTATCGCATAGTCTGTATATCATAGATATTTCAGAATTCTAAACAGCATTAAATTGCATGTCTTTCCATAATATTTCTATGTGGACAGCATTCCCAAACACCGCCTTACTCATATCGTTGTAGACAAGTAAAATTTTATAGCAAACCGATGAGTGCCAAAATTTTCGGAAAATTCATTGCGAATGTAAATTTCTCCACTAAAACATGTAAAAACACACATCACATTGTACAAAGCGTTAGGCGGCGGTTTACGACGGTTTTACGGTTTGATTTCGCTTCAGATAGAGGTTTATGGTGTATGAAACGAGACGTACCTATAAACTACGAGTATATTGCGTTTAGAAGTTCTGTCTGATAAGGTTTGGCTGTAAATTTTTCAGACACTAGACATACTAACTCTTAATGATTTTTTTTATTCAGTTATAGGCTTGCGTTTGACTGCCATCTCGCCTGATGGTAAGCAATGATGCGGTCTACGATGGAGCACGCTTGCCTAGAAGGAACCGATTCACTCGCGACTTGAAGACACCCAAATTATTGATTGTTGGAGCAAAGTTTCATTTTAATTAGTTGGTAGGTACTTAGTTCTGGAAGTGTGGTTGTAGGAGGACCCCGTATTGGTCAATTTACATTATGAGCGTAAGTATTTCTTAGACTACTAGCGACTCTTAACGTTACTCCAATATTTTTTATGTCTTGATGAAGTTCCATAAAGAAAACTCTGCAAGGTTAGACTTAGACTTACCAGACATAATTTAAGGCATTTTAACGCATACCACTTATTTAGCAAGTTTCAAAACTTGCAGAAATGTCATTATATTGTTTCGGGTAGTGTTTGGTTACTAGCATTTAAGCATGATGCAATCAGGGACACTATTCTTAGGTACTCGAGATTATATCCGAAACTCTCACTGTCGTGACGTTCCTAGTGACAGCGACAGTGGCCAACATAATATTCCACTTGCCAGAATAAGTCTAGACTTTACGTCATTGGTTTATTTCACAAGTGACTTACTTTTAACTGAAATTATTTTTTACCTACAATTAACAGCCTTTCAAAGATAATAACGTTCTTTGCAAGCATCGCGACACTCTCGTATTATGTTCGTGAGCTTGAGCATCGGATGCAAGACGAGACGACGCTCGATTTAGAAATTTATTAGAATGCAACTTGGAGCGAGAGGTACGTGAGTTTCAGTCGAGTTGTACGTGAGTTTCGGTCGAGTTATTGTCGCGTGCCGGCTTTGCATTCTCGAGTGCAACACGGTTATGCCATCTGCGCCGTTTGTGATTCGGATAGCGAGTGGCTTCGATTGTTGCGGTGCATTGGATATCGGATGATATTTTATGGCATTCCGATAAATTATCTATGGATATGGATAATATATCAAAACTTTTGACTTTGTATAGTTTTGTTGAAATAGAGGAATAGTGTTTTGGGACGCTTTGAACTGATTTTCTTAGAACGAGACTTAATTTTAATCATTCAGATTCATAAAACTGAAATTAGTTTAAAAGTTTTAAAAAGCATTAGGAAGAAAAACACAATTGTCGTTTATACTTTTACACCAATCTTAACTCACAAAAACATAGATTTAAAATAAAAAAAAAACCTCTAAAACTTACAATAAAAATTCAAGCTCTACCAAACACTCAAACTGAAATAAAATAAACCGAAAGAACACTTCATTACATTAACGTGAAGAGTCATTGTTGTCGTAGCAATCCAATCTTTCCCGGCAAAATAACTGTATTTCGTGAATAACTAGCTGAAAAAACGTTTAAAAAATATACCGTGAACAAAACGCCAAAGGAAAGGTGGAGAGGCAGAGAGGTTTTATAGAACAACTTTGGCGAGGAGTCGCGGCGCGCAGTAGGTATAGTTAGGGTGGGGCCACAGTACGAGTATAAGGGTTCGAATTAATTTTACTAATATTATAAATGTGAAAGTTTGTGTGTGTGTGAATGTTTGTTACCACGTATCTCCTAAAGTACTAGAACTAAAAGTACTAAGAACGATTTTTATGAAATTTTCAATGTAGGTAGTTTTAATTATTCACAAGCTACTTTTTAAATTCTTTATTTTGTGATCGAAGCAATTGAAAACGTTCTGCAAGAGAATAAAAAAAGTGTATCATAAATTGTTCTCAGGTAGTACTTATTCGGTAAAGTTAACTGCATGATGATTAGCAAACTGAAGTGGCAATGGGCTCGCCATATCTGTAGGAGAACCGACAACGGTTGGGGTAGACGAGTTCTAAAGTGGAGACCACGGATCGGCAAACGTAGAGTAGGGCGCCCTGCGGCCAGGTGGAGCGACGACCTGCGTAAGGCGGCAGGAAGTAAGTGGATGCGTGAGGCAGAAGCTCGTGCCTTGTGGCGTTCGTTAAGAGAGGCCTATGTCCAGCAGTGGACAAACATTAGATAGGCTGATGATGATTTGAATGTGAGATTGCAATGATCGCAAATTGCGATGTCACACCGTGCAACGCCAGATATCCTCGAAATATTAACACCTACAAAGATATGTATTATACATGACGATGAAAAACAGAACTTGGCTGGCTTAAACCGCTTTTCAAACAAATAACCACAAAAAAAATCGTAACAAAATCGATCATCAATTTCCGCTGTTACTACGGCCGCACCAAAAGAAACAGAAGGAAAAAACCGTTGTCGGGAAGCAAAACGTCGACGACGCCCGACGATCTCCGCAGATATGCAAACGGGCCTTTGTAACACGATCTTATTGTGTCGGACCCGAGGATGCAGAGCTTACGTCTGTTTGGAGTTTATTAGGCAATCTTGGTACCCAAATAAACATAACATTAGCTACAGGAACCCCATTCTTGGGCCTCGAGATTATCTCCGTCAGTCTCACTCTTGACTTTTCTAATGCGATCAACAGTGACCATGATAGTGTCTCGCCAGAATAGGGCTCCTGAATCGCCGCACGAAAACAAGTAAAAATTTAAATAAAAACTGTAGTCAGTTACGGAAAAAATATTTTGGTGTGAGTGAAAGTCTTTGATTTTAAAAGTTCTTTCATCCATAAATAACTAAACTATCACTGATTGCTGAAAGCTACATTTTATGGCTTTAAACCTACGAAGGAAAAAACCGGAGCTGGACCAGATACGAAGTTCTAAGCATCAGTTAGTCTACATACTTTACAATGTAAATGTACAATTATTTCAACAATAGCGTGTTCTCAGTCCTACCCAACAAAAGATCATTAACCCTAACAGCTGATTAACCTGCCGTCAATCGGACTCATTGACAATGACAAGTGGAAGATTGCGACCGTCCCGGGGCATCCCGGGAATCGAGAAGAGGATAGGGGAGGGGATTGATCGTGGTAATTTGCTAGCATTCCATGGGAGAGGTACCACTATTCATCTGACGTGGTCCAAGTAGAAGCGAGAAGCGGTTAAGGGAAGACGAAGAAACTGTTTGGGTTTCTTGGTTGTACCTTGAGTAGGTACTGGGTCCTATTCTGTTACACTACACAATCTACTACACATCTTGAACACTGTTTCTAGCGGTAAAAAATATGACAGTCAAAATAATTGAGATTATATTGCATATATTATGCTGGAATAAGCAAAATGACAAAAGCTTAAATAAGTGGAGCTTGCATTTAACGAATAACGTTTTTTTTAATCTGCAATGACGATATTTCTCTCTGAAAAAGTTCTACGATTAGTTTTTTTTTTAGTTTCATCGAAAATGGTCCGCTTAAGACTTCGACTAAACTTTCGAAACACAATCGCCGATGATCCATACAACACATAACTCAGACAAGATACGAAATCGTCACACGTTCCAATAAAATATACCGATTTGTTCCCAACTCTACGTTGCGTTTCTTTGGCAAGTTTTGACAACTCTAAGATGAAGAACTATAGGGACATAGACACACCCGCATATTCTTTGTATTAGAGTAGTTGAACGTGTTTTGTCTTTATCCCTCTTTAAAGCTTTTGACTTTGACAGAAAAAGAGAAAAGATAGAGTAAATGTCTACTACTCGATTACTTTAAGGTACCTACGCTTACCATTTAGCGGTCAAGAGTTTTATAGTTTTTTGCTAAGGATGCCAACTTATTTTTTGTTAAATATAAAGAATGGTTCAGTTAACTTGTATTAAGAGAACTCAAGATCTGAATGAAGAGATAATATTGCATGAAACAGTTACAATTTTATGGTGAAATGTGCAATTTTTAACTGTTTAAAAATCAGGAGTAAGCATATTTCTCTATCTTTACCCAGATTTTCAACTTGAGCTCTCGTCTCAGCACAAAATTAAATCTCAATTGCAAAGATCTCTTTAAATATATTACGTCAGTACAATACGGTATCAATTTACCGATATCTCAGCTGCCACCGGCGCTTTAAAAATGAGGGTAGATTTGAGGTAAAACTGCATCAGAATATACCGTCAATAAAAAAAATATTAAAAATATTCTTACAAATTCGAAGCGTGTGAATCGACTTCAATGCAAAATCGACAAAATCGTGACTGACAAAATATGATCTCGTATCTGAAATAAAGGTTTATTTACTCGCAGCGCCACGCGCTGATGAAAAACACTGGTGACTATAATGGCAATGAAACGATTATAATCATCACATATGTTACCCCAGATTTTAAAGTCTCTACATTTCAAATTTTGTCAAAATCAGTTAAGTTATTGCAAAGATACGTGGTAACAAACTCTCAAATCCTCATATTTTTAGTCGTCTTCAAAAATTTGTATGTACAAAAATGTGCATGTATATACCCATTATTTTAATCCGTATGACACACTCTTTCCTACGAATCATACAAATCTCATTCATTCTTTTTGTTTTTTGTGCGTTATCTACGTCGTTGCAATTATTTATTGTAACAGTTATAGCGACAAATAATTTTCCATCTTTCTTTCCATAATTTTACTTAACATTTTACTTTACAATTTTACTTGAAATTATGATTTAGCCACTACAATAATGTAAATTATGAAAATGTCCTACTTTTCTGCAACACAGACTAAGTGCGATCGCACCTTTAAAATTTTCAATTCACCGTTGCAGCCGTGACGGGGGAATAGACTTGGCGACGAAGCGTCAATGTAATGGAAGATTTCGCATACAATCGCGCCGCTATAGCATAGCTTGACTGTGGCTATGTAGGACACTTGCGGTACGTTTTATTTTTATCCCTACAGGGTTATTAGGTAAGGGTATGCTAAGCCGAAAATAACTCCTAGTAGAACCTTGAAATCGAGAACAAAAACAGTTGTTCCTTACAAAAATGTCAATGACACAACAAAATGTATGACACAGCTTATTCTGTTTTCGTGATATTCGAGTTGGTGCCATAATAAAAGTGGTTTATAATGTTGAGTACAGCGAGCTTTTTTGGGCTTAGCATACCCTTTCCTTTAAACCCTGTATACTCTACTTCCTACTATCCTATCTGCTATTAATATTAGAAATGCGAATGTTTGTTACAAGCCCAAAATTAAATTTACTATTATCCGAATCTCAATCCGAAACAAAACCGTCAAAACTAACCTTTTCCCGATATTCATCTTCTTTCTTTCTTAATATATCTATACTAATCTATACTAATATTATAAAGAAGTAAAGTTTGTGTGTTTGTATATTTGTTAAATTGTAAGGGGTAATCTCGGGATCTACTAAACCGATTTTAAAAATTCTTTCACCAATAGAAAGCCACATTATTGCTGAGTGTTATAGGCTATATTTATTACTTAAAAAAATTAGGGATCTTTACTAAAACTTCAATAGTGTAACCCAAATGTTTAAAAAATGAATATCAACCCGAGCGAAGCCGGGACGGGCCGCTAGTATTATATAAATTACGTGTCACGTTGTTTGTCCGCTATAGACTCCTAAACTACTTAACCGATTTCAATCAAATTTGCACACCGGGTGCAGTTCGATCTAACTTAGGAGATAGGATAGCTCACATCTCAATTTATAGTAAAAAACATGTAAAATTAGGAAAATTAAAAATACTTAAATCATAAATATGCTTTGGACAATGTAAACTTTTTTAATGTAACTTTTGACATTTAACATTTGACATAGAATTGACGCAATGGCTTTTGACAGGACAAAGTCTGTCGAGTCAGCTAGTAGTGATAAGAAAATGATGTATCTATTCAATTAAAGCGTATTACTGTTCATTTTTCAATACAAAGTGAAACATAACGAACAGCAAAAACTCTAATTAATCTCCCGAGTTATTACCGGCACGCCGTAATACTACGGTTTATCATAAAAGATGTAATCTCGACTCGGTAATCCCACAGAGATAGCGATATTCTGCTGTATAGAGACGTGCCTTGATCTAGATTTGCTAAAAGAGAGCATGAATTTTTATAACTGGGGAAAAAAAACCTGTTTTTTTTTTTTTTCTAACTCAATAACATTTTACGCAATACGTTTTACGCACGTGAAGTGCTCGGTGAAGTTTGATAAAAAGTTAGAAAGAAAATAAATTATTTTTGAAAAATATTTTTAAAACAATCAAATACACACCGAACGAAGAACACCAACGAAGATACACACGTATACCAAATTTCAGCTCAATCGGACATCGGAAAGTGGTTCAAAATTGAGTTGCAAGATTCCATCCGAACAAACATACTCGTAGTTATATATTGCAGGTTAATCATATTCAACCTCTAATCCTCCCACTGCTGGGATACAGGTCTACCCTCGAAGGGAACTCAAAAGAAATTCAATGGCGTATGTGAATCCACCAACCCGCACTTGGCCAGTGTGGTGGAATACGGCCTAATCCACCCTTCGAGGGTAGACCTGTATCCCAGCAGGTTAATAAAAGCTTTAATAACAGTTTTTTTTTTACGTTTGCAATTACCCTGCCATTATACAGCGATGTGCAACCACTACGCGTATGAAACTAATTTTTTTAAAATTTAATTAACATGTCAGGGCTATTGACAATATAACAACTTGAAGCAATCCACTCACCACCAGGCAAGCAATTTCATGTTAAGTCCCTGCACGCTAGTTTCCTGTAATCTGAGTTTAATCGTAAAATATTTTAAGCCACTTCTAGAGACTCTAATCCCTTGTGCCCCTATCAAACGCTCGTTTGCACAAAGTATAGAGTCAAAGTACATCTGCGAACGGTTGCGAACGGCCGAACGACTTTACGAACGCTCTCTCCCTATTTCCGAACGAATAAAAACATTCCGAAGGACTTCATGACTTTTGTTATGTCGTATAATAGTCGTATAGCGCTTAGAACTGTACGTGTGTGGTTTTTGTAGCGACGCTGAAAGGATTTCGAATCGAAATCGTTAATCGAAAATTGGTGAAAAATTGGGGTGTTTTGAATTTGAAATGATAAAACAGCTACTTGGTAAAATTTATTATTTAGTATCATTTGTAAACTAGCTGTTTATGTAATAGTAAACGTAGGTACTTATATAAAGGTGTATGTTAAAAGCTAAAAATGCATATTGTTTCTTAATAAATTACGATTTTTACACTACTAACAACTTTACCTGAATTGGATATTTCTTTAATAGTCTCCAAAAATTGAACATTTCAAAATACCTGAGGCGAAAGCGTCTTGTACCTACTTATCAAAGGATTATACCTACCCTTTGTTGCGGGAGGGGTAACCTTGAACGGCGGGCTGAGACGCAATGCAGATTCCATACGTAACTATACCGAACTATGTTAGACGTCTGAACAAGTTTCAGGCGGGGAAAATTGATTCTTTGAGTGATTGGCGTGACAATGCGACGCGACGGGACATATTGGGCCGGTGTGGGACGTGACTACTGCTGACTAATATTCAGATAGTAAACTTATCCTCGCGTCAGGTCTTGAATAAAGCATACGTTCAGAATATTCTATAGTTTTGGCTCAATGTACGAGTCAGTAAGTCTGTTCGAAGTCTATACAATAGTCATATTGATTATTTAAGTGATAAACGTGACAATGTGACGAGACGGTCTAATGGGTAGTGTGGGTTGTGTGCTGTCTATCTAATATTTTGATAAATAACAGACTACAATATCTTGAATAAAGAACAAACAATTTAACATTTATTTGAAAACATACACGGAGCAGCGTTTTTATTCTCTACCTGTGAGTAATTGAGCGTGACAATTTGTTGCCTATATTTTTTCCTTCGCGTAGCTCTTTGTTTTATTTTCTTTATTGGAACGAAATTTTAGGCGTCTCGTCAGACAATTGCTTTTTCGAGTAATTGGCGTGACAACGTGACGCTACGGTAGCTATTGAGATAGGAGGGTAGGTATATTTATGTATTATGGGTGTGGGTATCATCAGAGGTCTGTTAGTCATGAGATCTGCCAGTTAGTCTGAGGTCAAAACTGAGTCAATAAACTGATTTGTGGTATTCAGATACAATATAAAAAAACGTCATCTTCTTCGAATTTTAAACAATGAGTACAACTCTAGTTTTAATGTTTCAAATCGTATTTTCTAGTTGTATAATTATTTTACTTATTATTCATAATTTTGATACTTGATGTTGGTATATTTTTAAATGGTTTTGATGAACAAAAACATTATACAAATTCAATGATCGCTTTCTTACTTGTTTACTTGTAGTTCACAGTTTGTTAATACAAAAAAAAAATAGCAACAAAATAAAAACAATGTAGACTAAGTAACATGCTAATTCCCCGATCCTGAAAAACGACTGATCATCAAACTAAACGGTATCGTTAGTTTGTGTCTAAACTTAAACCCCTAAAAAACAAAGCCCCATTTTCTCCGTCAATATCTCTCCATCGACAGGCGATTAAGCTATCGCACCATCTGCTGATATAATTTAGTTAAAATGTTAAAATCGGTCGCCCACCGGGGATCACTCGACTAATCGTCCAATCAGGTTGCAGGTAATTGATCCTGAGCACCTATTGGACACCGGACTCTGTTAGCTTTTGACAAGTTAAAGCTAGCTTTAGATTAAGGTTTAGTGGAGTGCAAGGTTATTGGTTGTTTTAGTGCTAGGTTTAAAGTGTTGGGTGGTTTCGTTTTACAGTTTTTATTGATTTGGTGTTTGAAACAACGATATATTATTAATTCAGTTAGATTAAATATTGTAGTAATAGGCATAGATAACAAGATTACCTATTTCTACTGCTTTTAGATTTGTACGGCTTGAATAAGTTTAATAAAAACTCAACAGAGATTTGTTACAACCCAATATTTCGATGAAAAATTGTTATTTCTGTAAGCATAAAATTAAATACAACATCTCCAACGTAAAAACACAAAAACCAATTTCATAAAACTTGCAACTTAATTAATTACAGACTTGTTTTTCAAAGGAAACTTTTACTTTGAAATAGACGAGTCTTTTATTTGAAACTAAGTTTAGTAAAAGTACTGTAAAAATTAGAAGTTGGGGAGAAATGGAGGAGTAAATGAGGATGGATGGGCTCAAACGAACTGGCTGTTTATCTAGCTGAAAAACCGGCTGAAATCTAAAAACTAAGTTAGCCAAGTAAAAATGTCTCTTAAATAAGAAAAAATACTTCGACATTTTATATAAACATATTTTTAAAGAAATATTTGGAAATTGTTTTGAATTTTCGCTATTTCGACATAGTAAGTAGTGAGCATAAAAAAACATCTATTAGAAAGTTTTAAGAAATAAAATAAACGATGATGATGATGATTTTTAGATTAAAAATAATATTGAAAAAAGCTCCCAATCTGAAAATATTTAGAGAGAGACCCTAAGCCGCTTTCTACACCAAACACACCCTTTTTCATCATTCCAAACCACTGAAATGAAAAAACCTTATCTCTATCAACACCATAAACGAAAAACATCGCAGCAACTTTTCGCCATCCATTTCAGGCAAACGTCTCCGCGCCGGCACACGTCCCACAAATCCTACTTTTTGCTGTCTCCAATATTTCGTGTACCTGCCCATTTTTCGTTTCCCCACGTAAACTTGCAGACGGCAGTCACAATACCTATCAGTTTACGACGGCTCCCGAATTTGGCTTGGAGCCATTCGTAGCCTGGATTACCATTACGAGGGCCATGATCGTGTTCCGCGAACCAAATTAGGGTCACCGGTCTCAAGGTCAGTGCGTTCCGAACAGAACAGTGGTCGATCTTTGTACAAGCGATAGGGTTGAACCACGTTGAATGCTTACGCTTGTGAATAAAGCTAGGTCTGCAGACAGTTAGGTAGTAAGTGACGTCAATTATGCTTCACTCTAGACTAGACTAATCCGAGAGCACTTAGATTATGGCGCCTCACGAAGATCTGAGACGTGTCATATTTATTTTAGTGACGAAAAAGTTGCTACAATTCTTACGTTCACTCTTCGTATTTTGATGTTTCAAAATAACTTTATTGACTTGTACAAATTGGTTTTAAAATCCTTGGTTAAATGCAATACTTTTTGTAAATGCCTGCCTATTCGTACCCTGATGCGATAAAGTATTTATCTGCAACCAGTAAAAAAGAAAATTAATGGACCGATCGGGCTCTCCACAGGCCTATTCCGAATTTCATGAAGCCAGAACCAAACACCAGAGAAGTTAGTCGATAAGGTCGTAGTAAACTTTCTGATGTGTATGTAATTCCAGCTTAGTCTGTACGACTTGTACTTACAGTTTTAGTTTCATTACAATGAAATTAAAACACAACGCTGGCTTAAAAGCTGTCAGTGTTAATTTCTGCGACAGAATCCAAGGTCATATCCAATATAAGGTCAATTAGGGTCAGACGGGTTGGAAATAGTCGTGACCTCTATCACTGTGGTTATGACCGACAGGGACCGTTCCAAATTAGTTCTTGGCATAATTAATTCAGTAAAGGTGTCTGGATAGCGCTCCATTTTGGGAATCAGCCAGATTTCAACAGTCGCAATGAAAGGAGAGAAGTAGATAGGTTTAAATGGTTGATATAAAATTTGCTTGAATTTTGTACAGATATATCCAAATGCTACTTTGAAATAAAAGCATTAAAAATCAGCTTCGTTTTGCTTTAATGTTTTTCACAATTACCGGTCTAGTTAATCATGTGTTTTCAAATTATAAAACATTAAGTGTGATGTGATAAATAGTAAATTGAAATATACATAATAATTTACAATTTAATGTGTACATCTTTCTTATTCAAATTCCAATTTCGAAACATAATTTATAACGCAACATCTTCAGTTTTACAAGCATTTGAAATACATCTATTTCTACGTCGAAATATATCCCGCTAATACAATTTATGTCTTACGCACGAGATGTATTGGCTCTGCATGAAATCAATCTAAACTGAAGAAGGTCTTTACGTTGTAGGCTAAGAGACGGTGTTTGAAGAGGCTTTGGTAGTTTTTTTTTCCTATGTATGACGAGGCGAGCAAATCGCTCGTCTGATGTGAAACGTCACATTCCGAGCTTGTAACAAACTAGAAGTTTGATTAGGTTTCGCGTCATGTTCAAGTCACAATGTGATTGATATCAGTAACGTGCTCTTGAGAGGACATAAATTGATCTTAAAAGTCTAAAATAAAGATAACTCATATAAAAACTAAGCGAATAAGTAATTTCTTTCCTTTTTAATGTCAAATACTATAGGCTAAATACTTAAAGTCCTTTTTTGTGTGTCTAATACAGGGTTATTCATAAAGGGTATGCTAAGCCGAAAAGGGCTCATAGTACTCATCATTATGAACGACTTTTACTATGGGACCAACCCAGAATTCGCGAAAAAAAGTTAGCTGTTCCATACATTTTATTGAGTGTCATTAACATTTCTCTATGGCCCACGCTCTTATATGGATGCGAAACGTGGGTCTTATTAAAAGAGATTTGTGACCGATTACAGGCGTTTGAGATGTGGACTCTTCGTAAAATGTTCAAAATTCCTTGGACTAGTTTCACCTCAAATGCCAAGGTACTGGAAAAGGCTAACCGCAGAAGAGAGCTGGTGTCCACAGTCATGAGACGGAAAGTCGCCTTCTTCGGACACATGCAAAGAGGATCCCTATATGAATTCCCACGGTTGATCCTCGAGGGCAGAATTCCGGGGAAGAGGAGCCCAGGACGACAGAGACGGAAATGGCTGGACGACATTAAGAAGTGGACCGGACTGAGTTATCAGCATTTAAAAAGCACAGCATGGGATCGCAAGAAGTTTAGCCTACTGACCTCCAAACTTCAACATGAAGATGGCACCTGATGATGATGATGATGATGGAACAGCTGATTTTTTTTTAGGCGAATTTTGAGTTGGTCCCATAGTAATAGTTGTTCATAATGATGAGTGCTATGAGCCCTTTTCGGCTTAGCATACCCTTTATGAATAACCCTATATATTCTAGTATAATTTATTCTCACTATCAATGAACCGCGGTTTCAAACGCACGATGATGAAATGGCGCGATGTGTTAATCTAGGGCATAAGCTATTTTTATTCAGTTTTCATCAAAATTGGTTGAGTAGTTACGAAGATACGTGTTAAAAAACATTCACATACAAACAAACACACAAAGTTTCATATTTACTGTTCATATTAGTAGAATTCAAGTAGATATCCAGTGATTAATAGGAACAAATAGTAGCTCAAAATGAACGGCAGCTCCTACCCCATTGGTCTATATTTGAATTCTTCGATTGATATTGAACTAGTTTTCTATCGCGCCGAACAAATAGGAAATATTTTATGATGTTTGCTGGATGAACACGGCTTTCATTCAGCGGGGAATTCATTTTTGGGTTTTCGATTATATTTTGCTAAAAATAGGAAACTGAATGGTTTTATAAAGCTCTGTATTCAGAGTTATGCTGACTGGAACTGGAAATGTCAGAAAAATCGGCTTCAAATATATTTGAAATCAACAAAATCAGAAAGGTTTTATTTGTTTACTTATATTTTTTTAACTGCTACGGCGTTTATACTGCTTATAAATTGAATTAAATAAAACACAATAACGAGCTTTAGAGAAGCACTTTGTTCGTTTTAACCAAATGAGGGATGATGCCCTATTTGATCATCGGATCATAAAAATCCATGTGATACTTGTAAGTATAAAAGTTTATGAAACATTAGTTTACTATGGAAACTAACGTGATTTTCACACATTTTTGTTATAATTAAACACCGGAATATATGTTTATTATAGTACGTAAGTTTTTTTTTTTTTTTTTTTATTCAGTGATAGGCTTGCATTTGACCGTCATCTTGCCTGATGGTAAGCAACGATACGGTCTACGATGGAGCATGCTTGCCTAGAAGAAACCGATTCACTCGCGACTTGAAGACACCTAGATTATATCTATCGGGAAACACCCACTCAGGCAAAGCGTTCCACACCCTAGCGGTTCGCACAATAAAGGTGGAATCGAAGCGTTTCGTACGAGTTTTAGTAGTCGTAAAGTCGGACCACTTAATTTTTACGTGAATATTCCCGTGTTTAATTATGAAACATTACTTCTTTACTTACAGATATATATCAATAAGTACGTATATAACAACATAATTTATTCCTACTTAGCTATTTTTATTACAATACGCAATGTATGTTTACAAGATACCTTGTAACAGCGAGACAAACATCCGATACGATCCGAAACTTCGCTACAACAATGTAGTTAGATCCACTGACTTCGAAGCCAAATAGAAAGACCATCACCTCTGGGATTTACAAAAGCAGTCGAGATTTACGACACATTCCTATCACCATCTCCCAGAATATATCAGCATTACAATAAAATAGATAGGAACAAACAGCTTCCATCCCATCAACTTTATGGGCCATAAAGAAAAACAAATTCATTCGTATTGCTGTATCTACCTGTGTAAGGTCCGCCGCGCACTCGACGCTTTGGCGGCGATCGCCGATTTATTTGTTGCCGATCGCAAGTTGCCGAGTTTAATGGCATGAAAGTTGCTTATAATTTTTATTGGGTGAGCAAGTGAGCATTGATATTGTAAATATGAAATTACGAGATGTTGCTACAAGCCAATAAAACTGTAAAATAATGTGATTTTATTGCAATGGCCAAATTAACCTAACTTGGCTTCATCAATCATCATCTAATTTTTTGCTCGTGATATAATATTTATGTTTTTGTGACATCTACTTCAAATTAAACGTATTTAATATGTCAAAGCATCAACAGCGCTAGTGTTACAGACTTCCATAGGCTACGATTTATTTACCAACCGTCAAACCGCCTGTCGACATACCACTATGCCATTATTTATATTTAAAAAAAAACTAATTTCTCAGTCGCCGTCGCTACAAACAAAAGCATCGAGTGCAGCGCGTCCCTGTATAAAGGCAGAAGACCTAAAACATAAAGGTGTACTATAACCTTCGTAACGAACCTAGTACCAGCTGAGTGGATTTGTTCCAGCACTAAAACGGACCTAAGTAAACTGCGAGGATGAAACAATTTGTGCACCCTAATCAAATAAGTGTAAAAGTGAATTTTAAATTCCCCTTGTGTGTAATTTATAGTTGGCGATACGACTCGATGCGTCATGCAGATACTAAAATGAAAGAAACTAAAGTAAAAGAAAGAAACACTATGAAGTATGAGCTAACACAAAGTTAGTACCTACCAAAAATGGCTGTCAATTTAAGAACTGACAGATAGATTGTGATTGTTTAATGTTGATTGTTCTTGCAATTACTTGTCTCGTCACGTACAACGTAGTTTTATCTTTAAATAAAATAGGTGACGAACAAGCTAAGGGCTAGATGGTAAGTCACCGCTGGTAATTCACCTCCAATACTCAAGGGACTACAGTGCATTGCCTATCATTGAGGTCTCTAACCTTCTAATGTCAAGTCACCTCGTGTGTTCTTGCCTTCTAGCGTCGTGTCGTCACTTGTAAAGACAGCCGGACAGAATTACCATAATGAGTTCGGCGTAATGACTCAATCTGCGAGATGGCCGGTTTATTGCCGCGTTGTTTTATTAAAACACCTTCGAAACGACGGCTTGATGAAGAAATGGAAATTGAGATGGGATACAATCTTTGTAGCTTGGAAACAAAATTGGAACTTAAGTTCCTTATGTTTTGTTATAATAAGTGGCAAGCAAGCAACGAGCCACCTGATGGTAAGTGATCACCGCTGTCTACGGACACAATATTCATGGTAGCCTAAAGACACTGCAGAGATTTAACCTGTTATAAAAGGTAAAATAAAGACAGCTACAAATATAATTGTCAAATAAATTATATGTTACGCAAAACTACTCATATAACAATGTGTAATAGAAGTTTAAAAATATATGATAATGAAATTATTATAAACAAATTTGTGCAAAATTTGCGCTTGGTAGAGTATTTTTATTCGATTTAACCTACTATAAGCTGATGTATGCGTTTTAATATGGATTTCAATACTGGCTGACTACAAATATTATACTCAGCGTTGTTTTTCTTTGGCTCACTGAATAAACCGCTATTTTACATAATATTTCCACCCCACTTACGATAACGTATGCCTCGCGTTATGTAAATGGAAATCAATCCTCGGAGCAAATTGTGAAAATAATAATTTAATCATAAATCAATTTACGTTAATGTATTGAATAATAATGAGAGCGGTGTGTGCTAACGGCAGCAGTGTTGCCAACCTTGTTTTTTAAAAAGAATGACAATTAAACTTAACTTAAGTTAGTTAAGTTAGTGCTTATTTTATCGCGGCCCGTTTCAATCACATTTAGTGAACTTTATCAAGCTCTCCGGTCAGAGTATCGACTCAACAAAACGTGAGTATTTCTGTGCTAATTATACCAAAATGTTCTTAAATAGTTTATCATCGCAAAGATCGAACCTGTATCCTCACGTACTATCGACCGCACCACGGACGTAGAATTCCCAGTACAAGGTCTGGCTCTCCACAGTTCCGAGCGGCCTGACAGGTGGAATTCATGAACGTCCCAACAGAATTTAACCCAAAACAGCGAAACTCTAAAGGCAAAGTTCGTCGTTAACCAACTTAGCCAGATGTAGGCAAAGTAACAACATTAGCTAAATTAAAAGATTTTTCGTTAGGTCTGAATTAGTAAGCGAGTTTCGACTTGGACGGTACTTGAAAAACAAGAAAATATGAAGCACTCTGTATTATTTAGAAACGTTCAGTATGAATGAAGCAATAGCTATACGGCAAAGTCACTTTGGAAATTAAACTCTCGCAGATAATCTTGTAATTATTATTAAAACTCATGGTACTCTTATGCCTATGAAAATAGAAACAATGGGAATTCCTATGAATTGGAAATAATATTCAGGTATTTAAATTAATATGATTATGAAGGGGAGTTTTAAATCAATTTTATACAACATGCGACTACTACTCGTTACAGTATTTATGCCGTCTTTTGTCTTTTTTTTTGTCATTCAAATTGTTAACTTGAGCGAAATGGACGAAACACGGAACAACTACTACAGACTCCGAGACTACTCTACGTTTATCAATAAGAGATATGTGTTTAATACATCGATAAGCATTTTACACCTTAGTGCCTACTGCTTTAGTGCCTATTCATATTCTGAAACGGGCAATGTTAGTAGACCCAACACTCCAAGGAGTTATTGCCGCGGGCAAACTTTGCTTCGGTTTTAACTTTAAATAATTCCGTAGACCACTTTAAGTAAATACACTCGGCGGTAGGGAAATTTGCTTACATTCGCATGTAACTTAGAAATATGGGAAAGTTTTTCTGTTTTATTGAGCACAATAAGTTTTTATTGTGAAAGTGTATGGGCCTTATGATGGTGATTATGTTTCACGGCTTCATTCGACGCGATTTTGTTTTTGTTTACATATTGTAGTTATGTCTCACGTACTGGCCCTCAACACGGATTGTTTAGAGATTTTATTCCCCGCTTTCAAAGTTTTTTATTCTGGTAACACTAGAGATCGTCCATAGTCGTTAAGTTCGTTACTATCGTACCCCCACCTCACTTCAGAGCCCAGAGGGGAGCCATCGGCCGGTCGAACTTCATTCCGTGTTTCCGTGCCGAGGCCTTCGCACGAAAACTAAAACAAGTTGCAATGGAGAAACCGAAAGCGGGTAGCGGGTAGCGGAAAAAAGCGACGAAGAAATAAAGGATTGGCGCGTCGAGAAATCATCGAAGTCTCATCTGACAGCGAGCCCTTTCTACATTGGATCGCAGCCTCAATCTGCACCGTACTGTTCCCGTTTTACATGGGTCTTGCGGATACTGTCCACCGTACTGTTCCCATTTTACATGGGTCTTGCGGATACTGTCGCATAAAAATGACAACCTCTGTACTGCACCCTTTCTACATTGGGTCTTTACACAATGGCTTAAGTGTACCCTTTGGGTCGCAGCCTCACTCTGCACTGTACCCCCTTTTACATGGGTCTTGCGGATACCGTCGCATCGGACCTGATCCCGTCGCATCAAAATGACGAAGAAGTGACGCGTGTGTGTTTACACAGTGTGACTATGCCTGCCTTAAGAAAAGAAGGGCTGGTCCGCGTCTTCTTGCTCGTGAGAAAATGCGTCGCTGCAACATCGGAGCAGAGCATCGGAGCAGATATCGTCGCATCGGAGCAGATACCGTCGCATTGGAGCAGATACCATCTCATCGGAGCTGATACTGTCGCATCGGAACATCGGAGCAGATACTGTCACACATGTTAACATGCATCATACGCAAAACCTCTGACTAAACGAAACTTTCTGAAAAGTAAGGTAGTTCGCATTTTCTTGCCTTGGGTAAAGAAATGCGTCACCGTTACGTCTGTGCTGATACTTTCACATCAAGAACCCTGAGTTTTTTACTAAGCTACAGCTTAGCTTAGCCTTGGTTAGTTGCAAAGTGTTACAAGTTGCATATCCAAACGGAAAACTGACTAGTTATATTTTGTGCAGTGTATGCTAATTATTACAGGAAGTGTATATTATGTGCTCAAACCACCTTAAATATACTTATTACACTTACTTACTTTATTTTTATTTACTGTTGTGGCTGTACTTCTGTAATTTTGACTTCAAGTTGGGCTATTTAAACCTTTATGAAATATTAACGTTATTTTTGCTTAATCATAGCTTACGCTACACTCGGGCTAATATATTGTCTAAAAATTATGTTATAAACAGCTAGTAGATGCAGGGACATGACAAGAGTATAAATATAATTATTATGTGCTTATACAACACATTCTACTATGCTAAGCCTTGCAAAGCTTTTGCTTTGCTCTTGTTTTTAAAGTATTTTTCACATTACGAACATGTTCTTACATTATAATTCTAGAATAACATTCTAGTTTATGCTATACATATACCTAGTAGGTATTATTACTGTGTAATACACTTCTTTAATTTGAGGCAATACAGTATTCTACGAGATACGACGTGTTTACTGTGCATTATAATTCTAGAACGAACATTCTAGTTTATGCTATACAGTATTACTGTGCAACATACTTCTTTAAGTTGCTGTAGAACAGTATCCTACGAGACGCGCCGTGTTTATGTTGTTTTATACTATGCATAACCTCACTAGTTGACGCAGTACAGTGTTCTACGGGATGCGACACACAATTATTAAATAAAAATTCATATCAATAAGTATACGTTTATTTAGGATTATCACATCCATAGGACTTAAAAGTAACAAAAATCAATAAATAAATAAGTCTGAATTACACTACGTTTTATGTAACTTTTGTAGGATGCAGTATTCTACGATGTGTGTCGCTATGAAAATTAACGAAGTTTTGACACGTTTTTTTCTGCTAAATACGATATGGGTGTCTTACACCGCATTATAGGTACTATGCAAAAGTTGGGCAAACAGTTTACATTGTGCTATACTTCTCCAAGTCAGCAATTGTTATTTTTACTCCTTAATTTATTTTATTTTTAGGTACATTTATACCTCTAGTTATTAGTTATTATATGAACAAACAGTTTCTACAAAACCATAACTGTGTGCGTTTGCCACATAAATTGATATACCTATTGATCATTATTTTAACACATTATTTTTGATAATTTCGTTATCAATATCTTTAGGAGGATTGTCCGTATGATTCAAAATACCACCGAGCACCGAGCTATATGTTACTATTATTTTCAAGTTAGGAAACTGCTGGATACAAATTTTTCAAAAGTAAAGTAATGTGTCACTGACACTTCAGTCTTATACCATACTTTATTAAGTTAAAGAAGGGTAACACAAGAAAAAATATATTATGTATATTATATAAAAATTTATTCCTGAGTTCAGATCATACAAGGACACATATTTTGTCACATGGTTAGTTTTTTACGCTGTATGCTACTCTATGTATTCTTATACGACGAGAAACGTCTATCACGATGGGTTTCTTAAGTAAATGGTAAATGTCACATTTTCAATTATTCATTGCTGATACACATTAAGTAAAACAGAGATAAGCAGAGTTACAAAAATGCAAATACACTTGGTCCGATTAATCGATTCACTTCATAATTTGGTGTGACAGCCGCTCTCACTAGGCGACGGCTTTATATTAGGAGAGTTACCTTTGAACATTGGTAGACGCCCGCGCCACCAGGTTGGAGGAGCACAGTTTGTTAGCAGTAGAAAATAGAACCATCACTGCCACCGCCGTGTGACAGTTGCGGCTACTGAGAGGAGTAGAATTTGCGCAAATTCTTGTAGACCGGGTGCCTCATCCTAATTGCAAAAATGTTTTTTGTTTTTATTTTTATCGTAGCTGAAATTTAATTTACTTAAATAGAGACTCCAAGAAGATATGTAAGTTATGATAAAGTATCGCCATGATGACAACCAGAAATCGATATTAGTAATGCGAGCTAGTAATATAATTAAGGCTTAAGAATTCAAGAAAAATAAATGTTGGATTTTGTTTGAAAAAATCAAAGTACCTACACAATGTTTACTTAACTTAAAACTCATTGATGGATCATTAGTGTCACTGTCAAATGCTGATATCGTCATTTATTCAGTCAAATAAAATCAAGTTAACTTCAATAATTAAACAATTATATGTACAAAAACTTGGCTTAAACATTAAGCAATTCATTATTTTTAGATTAAAGATCCCTTGAGTTTTTTCAGTAATGTGATATACTCGCAAAATATTATGAATAATGCTAAAAGACAAAAAGAATTTATCCTAGTGCATGTAAGCATTATATTTCTTTTTTTTTTTGTGATTTATTTTTTTTTTTTTTGACATTGTAAGTTTTAACTTCAATTTCTACCAGCTTGAATGTCCTTGCTGATGTCTTATCACACGAACTCTGCACACCCATACATTGGTTTATAGGACTCAAACAACGTAGTTGGTTAGCCAAGGACCCATTTCGTTGATTTTACAGAAATAATGTCACTAATACAATACAATAACTGATTATTATGTACTAAATCTTGGATTACATTTTCTGATATGACACATAGTCACAGTTATCAGCCAGAATTACAATTATTTTTTAATGCTATTAGTGGGAGAGGCTTTTGATTATTAATTTTATTAAGTTTTTCAATATTAGTATTAATAACTTTTTTAAATAGACTGTAAACCTAACCGTATCTAACGATAGACGGACTCCACCACTAAATCCAATAAAATAATATTTATCTTATTAGTTCTTCATTAGTTGGAGTTTTCTCGTGCTGGCGACATGTCGCAGTATCGTCCAGCACCTACACTGGGAATGTCTTCTGGGAATATTGTATCATCATACATTATGATTTTATGTACCTATATAGGTAGAAGAAGCAGCATAGATACAGATCCAGCTCTCAAATAAGTTATCATATTTTGTTAGCGTAGTATAAAAAAAAAAAAAAAAAAAAAAAAAAAAAAAAAAAAAAAAAAAAAAAAAAAAAAAATCTAACGGTTCGAAATTTATTTCAAAACTAACATGCTGGGATGGATGCTCAGAACATTTTAAGCTAAATGTTCACAACATGCCAACAGTCTGTGGCGGGATCGATTCGGTTATAAACATCATATAAAAGGATATACATAATTATGTATTTGTATTTTGTGAAAAATTTGTTTCACATTTCACTAATTTTCTCTGAACATCCTACAATATGTAAACAAAAACAAAATCGCGTCGAATGAAGCCGTGAAACATAATTAATGATCAAACGAACTTACCAAGTGAAGTTCGATCACAATTATGTGAACGGCTTCATTCGACGCGATTAATATATACACCCTCCCATAAATAGCTTAGCTAAGTAACCTACTTAGTACTTATATACAATGTATATAAATGCCCTAACCCTAATAATGAAATGTGAAATTGATAATTGGTAATCATAATCAATTTATGGGTAATTTTTTCCATTACCGGTCACAAAATAAGTAGTTACAGTGCCACAAGTTTAAGTTGGCGGTGGCGATTTGAGGAACTAAATCGGCAATCTTGAAAATTTACTTTGACACTTCCGAGTTCATAGTAAACATCGTTGCGAATATTTTTGCTACTATTATATTTGCTACTGTGCTATCATCATGCCTAAAGTGATAAAAAGTGGTACAAGAGAAGCAGTTATAAAAGTACACAGTGGCGCACAGCCGCGCCAAGTTATACTTGCCGGACTGTAGTAAAACTATTGCTCTAAACAGAATGAAGTTCGACCGGCCGATGGCTCCCCTCTGGGCTCTGAAGTGAGGTGGGGGTACGATAGTAACGAACTTAACGACTATGGACGATCTCTAGTGTTACCAGAATAAAAAACTTTGAAAGCGGGGAATAAAATCTCTAAACAATCCGTGTTGAGGGCCAGTACGTGAGACATAACTACAATATGTAAACAAAAACAAAATCGCGTCGAATGAAGCCGTTCACATAATTGTGATCGAACTTCACTTGGTAAGTTCGTTTGATCATTAATTTTATATGATTTTACTATAAAGTCTATGTGTGCTGTGAAAATCGTTTCACGAGGTACTATTTTTAGCGTAGGTTTTTTTTATGTATAAATATGGTTGATGTGTTTATAAATTAGCTACGCAGTAATGGATAAACGAAGTTTTGTTTTTGTTTTTTTATTTGCAATTAGAGCCAATTCAGTTGTAATAACCTAGATAAAAATGGAGTTAAAAAAGCAAACCACCATAGTCCACGGTCGAATAGGGTAAGCGGAAGAATGTCCAATTTTGAAGAAAAAAATCCACTCAGCAAATTGCCTGGGTGGGTATTCTGAGCCGTTCAAGATCATCTCCGTCACTCTGTGTCATGACATTTTTAATGAGTGCGACAGTGCGAGTGACCGAGATCTCACTCTTCAGAATAACTCTCCCTGCCCTTTCAATCAAGAAAGTCTCACCGACTGACTTAGTATTTTTTTTAAACCGACTGACTTAGCAGTGACTTTTAAGCCCTAAAATAGTCGTAAAAATAACATTTCCTGGTCACATTCCAGCCAATGCACAGTCATTGCTTTTAGTAGTTTTTCCATTTTGCTGAACATAAACTCACGGTGACTTGTGTTTGTTTTTAATAACGCCAGCAGGTATTTACCTGAAACAATAGTGAGAATGATTAATTATAAGGCAAACACAAAATAAACCAAATTCTTAGTCCTATATCCAGTTTTTCGACAAAAATCAGTTTATATGAAAAAATGTGAAAATCAACTAGATAAATTTTATTGACTTTATTTACTTTTAGAAGATAAAATCAAATAATAGAAGATAATTTTGCCTTTTAATAATTTTAATATTACAAACTTATCGAGTGTAAGACGTGAATAAAATTAGCTACGAACACCTGATGGTGTTTAGTGCGTTGCCTCGAACCTTGAATCTCGAAAGTATCACCTAATCTCTACTAAACTCCAGGATCGATAGATGGCTCTGTTTTTATTTTTCACTGAAAAGTTAAAAACTTGTTAGGGAACTAATTAGGCGATGTACTTTGTTACAATTAATCGTGCAGACGTTGGCTTGCTAGAACAAACGATGTTTTCGAAGAAAAAAGTATATTTTATAAAAAGTTTTTTTTTTTATTTAACGAGCTCGAGTTTCAAGCTCAAAATAAATGGGCAACTTACAACAGTCTCAAAAGTACATTTTTGTTATAATTAAACACGGGAATACTCACGTAAAAATTAAGTCGTCTACTACGACTAGTTTCGGTCACATTCGGTGACCTTCATCAGGCGAGTTTACAAACGTGACGCGCTCGCGGTTGCGTCTCGTTTGGCACATGACTTAATTTTTACGTGAGTATTCCCGTGTTTAATTTTAACAAAAATGTGTGAAAACCACGTTAGTTTCCATAGTCTCAAAAGTAGATTATTTTCATGTAGGTACATAGGTTTAGCTATGCCTACCTTAAGCTTAGTGTAGATTTCAGGTCGCCTAAATGTGTGTTACATTCTAAGTTTTCGCAGGTTTTCATTATCTAAAAAAAAAATCTTTATAAACCTTTATCAAGCTTGTAAGGGGGTGGAGGAAGCGTGTATAAATTTACATTTCTTCTATTCGTCTCTATCATAATTATCAGAATTCCCTCTCTTCTTGTGCTAGGCTCTCACAAGTGTTATTAAAACAAAATAAACAACGCAATTCCTGTAAAATATCATCCCAACCATTCTTCAAAGTCTGATAAATACGTGTTAAATTAGTGTGTCGATAAAACACTCTTTTCTTTCGATTTTAGTTCCTCCAATACATTTCTAAGCCCTAGCTGACGCCGCTCAGGGTAGTCCAGCATTAATCTGCCGACAAAAACGGGGATTAGATGCCGTCAACGCCCTCTACCCGGCCATAGATAGAGAAGTAGTTGCTATGTAAACCCACAGTTTAATGCAGAAGGTGAGATTTAAATTACTTACACTGAGAAAAATGCGCATCTAAATTCCGATAAAAGAATGATGAATTCATCAAAAAGTACGATGACCAGCACCAGCTAAGTTAACAAGCTACTTTAAGTGAATTCATCATTATTTTACCGGATTTTTTTCTCAGTGTACTTTATGAAGACAAGTAAACTTACTAGCATTACTAGCAACTTTGATATTACAAAGTTGATTTTGAAATTTTACTCGCATATCAATTTTTTTACGATTTCGTGTACCTACCTACCTATGTCACACATCAGTAGGTTAAGTCAGTCATGGAGGGTATATAATTATATAGTTAACCAAGAGCCGAAATGCTTGTCGATAAAACATGAATTGGCATGAAAAAAGGCAAGTAGCTAAATAAATAGGTAGACCAAATACCTAGACAAGTAGATTGTTGCAAATATCACTAACGTTAGCGATATTTGCATTTTGTTTAAAACAAATTTTACATCTATGATTCCACAATTTGTACTACCAAAATCTGCTTAAAAAAGTACCTACATTAAAATGTTTCCCTACTGTATTTCCTACTTCGTATCGCAGATTACACCCCAGCCATATACCCGAGGTTCGTCGTCCGGCGAAAGTCACTTTCTTCTACAATTTCAAGTCACCGTCTTACAGAATTTATGGCACTTGTCGTCCAAGTCACTCCTTAGAAAAGACAAAATAAGTTGAATTTTTTTAATAATAAATTCGGGGCCATGAGAGCGCTGCCAAAAGTTTAATGAAGGATGGATGAGACAGTTTGTTATTCAAGCTGCGGGGCTCTTTAAAATTTTGCGGACAGCGAGGACAGAATGTAAATAGAAAATATTCAAGAAACTTCACGCCGAAATTTTTAAATAACTTTTTGCCGCGGCTTCATTTCGTTTGGGTATATTTTGTCCACGTTATATTCGTTAAATTTTTAATGAACGAAAATGTGAGGTGGTTTTTACTGTGTCTACTTTTGAGTACTGCCTGCTCCAGCGCCATCGCTGGTACTTTTAAAATGTTTACTTTCTTGCATTTTTTTTACCTTTTAAACATACCTTCATCTGGTCATGTAAAGAAGAGTAAATGTTTAAAGTGAACAACAAAGATGACGGACGTTCATATTTCCAACGACTAAGTGTACTTTTAACTAATATACGTATAGGTAAGTTAAATTGACTTTTAAAAAACAGAGTGCCTAGTGCGAGTTTTTTTCGTTTAGTTTACGTTAACGATTGCGTTAACGTAAACCACAGTTTGTATCTAACTATTGTAGTTCATCTTATGAACACTAGGTGGCGCGGTTTTATTCAAAACTAAAAACATTTCCAGAAATCATGCTAAAATGAAATAACAGATTTATAACTTTTTCAGCTTCATTTAACACGTACCTAGTTTCGTTGAACGGATCTGCAAATTTCACTTCTTATCTTTCATAGTAATGTGTAAATAATTTGCATGTACAGCTCCAGAGTAACACGAAGCTGTTTACTTCGTGTCTCGGCGTAACAAGTGCGCTGAAGTTGCTTGAGTTTGGGGAAAGAGCGCTGAGAGCTGTATTTAGCGAATGTTCGTCGCGAGCATCTTTCGCGAGCGGTACGGTGTGAGTGAGGAAAGATAGCGATATGTAATAAGGAAAATATTACCGAAAACCAATTAGACTCTCATGACAAAGTGGCTGTGCCCTGATAACCTGCAGAAATCGTTAATTTTTAAGATATAAGTTACCTCGATTCCAATTTTTACCCAAGATCCTGAAATGCCAGAAATATGTATCAGTAGTCAGCATAAGTGCAAATGCAAGGTCAAACATGTGGCTCCCGTCAATTATCGAGATTAATTAGGGTTGCCTACGATAATACCAAAGCAATTTTTAAATGTATGTGTAGAAAATTCAACACGTTTTTCAAGTTTAAATTGAGTCAGACGATACTTAGCAAGAAACGCATAAACATTAAACACCCTTCAGTATTACTACACCTCACAATCACAACACATTTTATATTCTTATGGCTTGATCTCTCCACTCAAAGATACAAAGGCTGGGATGCAGCTCCGAAGCCCGCAGCCGAGCGAAGGGTTTAATTGTTCCAGCGCCACGAGAGCGGGGAAACGCGGCTAAAACGAGCCCCACTTTCCTCGGCGGGCCCTTTGTTTGGAGTTGTCTAATTTTTAATTGAACCTACTCTGTACGAGTGGGGGAAGTTTGGCGGATCTTCCGAACTAAAACTGCGGTTCTTTGCAGAATATGCAATGGATAAACGATGGTATAGCGGCGTGAAGCTTGGAACAACTCTATTCTCGAGGGCGATTTTGTTTGACGTTGAAATTCACTTGCAATTTGAATATGTCTTACTGACTCTCTCTTTGTTCTCCATCTTCCTCTTCTGGGTTGTGTATTTGAAAATGATTATGACGACTGCTGTAAAGTTTGATACTCACATGGAAATGAGAAATTACGATCCACAGCACTATTTTCGTGTTTTATTCAACAATCTACCTCGTAATATCATCATCAGGTCAAACAAGGTAGATATTCGAATACGATGTTTCAAATCGTTCGGACATTTTGCACAATTTACAAAATCAATTTAATGAAAAGTTATTTGTATATAGTTGATACGATTGCAAATATGAACATTTATGTCAACATAGAAAAATAAACCACTACTATTAAAGCTACGTCAAACTGTCGTTTGTGCTGCTATAAAGTTATTTAACTACCTACAATCTAGAACAAAACCAACATAAGCCCTAGAATGAACCCATTATGGCAACCTATTTCAATCTACCCTCTTTCTGAAAAAAAGCGCTATATTATTCCGCATCGCTGCATAAAGCGGCTGACGTCACACCGACGGGTAACGACCACTAGGTTTTCAATTACATCGTAATCGCAGCTAAAGCCGTGTATTCACAAAGAGACAAGTGTCAGGAGACACGCGTTGCTAGAGACGACGTCTGTCTGTAACTGGATGCATGGTGCGTTGCCAGACATGTGTTTTGAAATTACGCGACATATCCATAGATATTGTTATTTACTTGATTTCGTAAGATCTTGCCTGTAGACACGTGTTTTGCAACTTTACTAAAATGGCTTACACTTTTTTGATTGTGTTTAAATCTGTCACACTATAATTAAAGTTGAGTCTACATCCGAGCAATATTACTTATATCACAAAACGTCATGAAATGAGTGTAAACATTTCAAAGCACAACAATCGCTCAAAATATATTGACATTACCCAAAGTCTGACAACACTGAACATTTTTGAACACGAGCCCTGCAATTGTTGTCCCCCGGTGAATACAAGGCTTAACGGCCACTGGGTTTTCAATTACACCGTAATTGTGGCTAAAGCTATAATAATACTCGCTCCGGCAATTTCGTGTCGAACGTAAATATCATTTGTTTTTACACTGTCTGATAGATGGCCGGTGGTTAGTAACCTAATACGAGGTGCATGTATTTTGTAGACAATTTCCCCATGAGTTATTGTTTTAAAACAAGCCTTCGCTGTAATTTAAAACATGATGGATAGATCAAAAGAGAATTTTATAAAATAATCTATTAAGAGGTTTTTCAAAAGGCTGGTCATAGAGTTTTAAAAGATCGGAAACATTTGTGTGGTGATGTTACAGGTTAGTAATAGCTTACTATCAGGGGTTTGCTTGTTTGTGACTTATAGCAGCATCAAAAAAATAAGTTGTCCAATACGTCATTAGGAGTAACCTATTTTATGAGTTGATAGAGCGTGAATTGCAACTTTATTTTTTTTAGCAAAAACGTTAATTTTCAAAATGAATTGAACAGAGTTGCCAATATTTCTGTACTGTAACGGTACTTAAAATTCTTTACTACCACTAAAAATGGTAAGTCGTAAAACTACGAAAAATACATTTATTTATACAGTTTGGGAAAATTTGGGAAAGTATAGAAAATAGTAAAAGAGTAGTAGAAAATAAATCAATGTAACATATTTTAATATGTATTATAAAATATGTAAAACAACATAACGATATGTGTGACATTTCTTTGTGTAAGCACTAACATAATTAAAAAAAACAATAACATATTATATAGTAAATAAATAACAACAAAAAATAAAAACACCAGAGTGAAATATCCGGATAACTATAAGGGAAGCCAAGTTAATAGAAGTCTAGACAGAAATGCTATCTAAACCTAACAATTGCTAAGGGATTACAGATAATAACAATCATTTTCAGCGGCAGTAAGTGGCAAGGATAGCTGCGCCATACATCTATTATTCAAAGGCAGGTGACCGTCTACCCAGGTGGTCAATTTTCCACTGGAATTACCTTTAAAAATGTTCTTTTTTGTTTACAACAGCGGTTTGAAGTGCTTTTTTATCTATTTTGTGTAATAGCTCTAAAAGTTCCTCAATTTATTTTTGTAATACGTAATCATCTGGCCCAAGACCGCCAGAACTGGAAAAAAATGGGGAGATCTTTGCCCAGCAGTGGGACAGCACATAGGTTAGATAAAAAAAAACATCAGAAAAAATTAGGAACACACTAAAATTAATTTATTCTTATAAATGTTTCCACAAAATAAAAATGTATGAAATAGTGGAACACGCAGAATTAATTTGTGAAAAACATACCACATGTTCAGGTCTTTTCAAGCTTGCAGTGTTACAGATAAACACATTTCTTTGCTACAGTTATCACCTTAGAGAAGCATTGATACGTCAGTAACAGTGTGTGCATCTTGTGACCATACCCGTGAAAGAAGAACAGTTTTTAATAATAGCATAATTAATACAGAGGTACAAGGTGTAACGGAACTGTGTAGTAATACTTAAGGGTGTTCTTCTACACGTCAAAGTGAACAACTATTGTGACACAAGTTTGCTAAATTTGAGAAAAAAACAATTAGTACGTTAGAAACAATTGAAAATTAATTACGTGATTAATATTTTTTGTAGCAGACTTAATATTTTTTTTATCGAATTTATCAAATTAGTGTCACAAACGTTGTTCACTGTGACGTGTAGAAGTATTAAGTATTACTTACACCTTTCCGTTACACTTTGTATATTTTTTTAATTTTTATTAAATTTCATGTTAATTAAATTTTGTTGGACCTCGAATATGGATCTTTGAGTCTGCAAAAAAGCATTATTACTATAATATAAAAATAACAAGAAAACTTCAAGTTATCATCATTATGATCTTCATAATTAAATCGAACTAGTTTAAGATAGTATCAGAGGTCGAGGCGAAAGGTCGCAAGTTTGGTTCACGACTTCACGCATAATGGCACTTGTGTTTATGTTCTTGATTTATACGCCAAGTTTATTAATTACATTCTGTTAGTCTGTCCCGTGACGCGTGTAATGGATTGCTATATAGCTGTCGGACGCGGTTTTACTCGCTGTTGCAAATAAGCTGACTTACCTACTTTGTGACTGTTTCAATGTACTGTACTTAGTTTACTGTAGGCACAGATTGGATATTATAGTTACTGTAGGTTTCGTGTGTTTGTTTTGGAAGATAAATAGATAATAATCATTTGATCTGAACCTTTGTATTTTTACTTGTGCACTTCGAATTTGTAATTATTGTCACTTAGAATTCATTATATAATATTTTATTTTGATAAACGGTAAAAGAAGAAATTATAAAACAATATTTTTCTGATTTATTATTGTTGTTTTAAATGATTTTTCTGTTGAATTGAAAAAATCTCTATTTAGTGATTTTATAAAGATAGACATAGCAGATAATCATATAACCCCGTCCTAATCTGTACCTATACTTATGTATTTAAGGTTCTGTTGAAAAAGAAACCGGTTTTGATTTAAGTGAAGATTAAATTGAAACGTCTGTACTAGCAACACCATCCATCAAGACGACATTTTACTCAGTGTTGCCAGACACGATATTGCGGTCATCAATTTGATGTTGCAAAAACAAAACTACAAGGGGAACTTGGGGACTTTTTGTACAAAATATGGCGTGATGAATCGATGTTCTAGATTTACTGCGTTGTTCTAAAAATGTTTTAAAAAACGGCTATACTTTTTTGATTTTGAGGCATTGCAACTTTACATAATGAGTACGTTGAAAAAACGAAATTAAGTACAGTGCTTTTTTTATAAAAATAAGTATTAGTTATAGAGCAAGAAGCTATTATCGTAATACATATTAAGTTTGTATAGTGTAAGAGACTAAAACCTTATTTGTTTTTATTAGATTTAGTAACAGTCGGTTAAGGCTTTGAAAAATTGTTATGAAGTAAAAGTTTCATTATAATATGTATTACTGTCATACAAATTAGCTCGTAATCACAAAATTGTTTTCTTTTTAATTTGTTTTTTTCTTTAGATGTAACAATTCAATACTTAATTTTAAAGTTGACGTGTAAAATAACAATAGCTACTCATTAAAAATTAAATAAATGAAAGTACCTACCTAATTGAATAAATATTAATATGATTTTTAGAACAGTTTGTATAGAATTTCTGCTTAAACTAGGGACGACATTTAATTTTTAGTAATTCACAAAGAAACTTTAAGCTAATTTAAGCCCATCTTACTCCATTTGTAGAGCATTATTCCCCAGTGAGCTACATCCAGAAACAATGCCCTCCTCCATGCCATGGCTCTACATTATGCTATCAATAAATCGCCATTACCACTTTCCGTCAGCTCTACATCTCTGCGCGACACAAAGCGCTCTCTTGGAGCATCGTATTATGAGAAACAGTGACTTATTTTAAAATAACTTAATTATTTTATAATTTTTGTTGCATTTAATAAATATAATATGAAAAGTGAATATGACGTGTTAATTCTAGGCATAGGCCGTTTTGTCAAATTTGCTTTAGTGTTTACGAAGGTCCATGGAAACTAACATTTATGTACATTATACTTGCATCCCACCCACGTACAGTCGTACACACACACGAAGTTAGCAGGGTAAAGAGCACCAAACCGCTTCAAATGAAAATTTACAAAAGTAGTAAATATCGTCACATCCGCAACTGCTTTCCACTGCTCCCATGCCCCGGTGCCAACAAATGAAATTTTCGATCGAGACGAATGACTGTGCATTACTCTTTTTGTGCGCGACAACAATGCCGCTCCGCTTTCAGACGCGCGATGTATAGCAAAATGATTTATCAACAAAATATGCATAGGTGTGTCACTGCACTACAGAGGTACCGTTGTAAAACTTATGACTAGAAATTCTTGTCTACGCTTTGAACAAACTGCAATTTCAAACAAAAGCCAGACAAATAAAAACCGAGAAGACGATTAATATTTTTGAATTATGTGAATCTATCGCACTTGGCTAGCGTGATAAAATGAGGCCTAATCACCCTTTGAGGGTAGAACTGGTATCCCAGCAGTGGGATGACGAAAGCTTATTGGTTGGAAGCTTATACTGTTGAGTTTATTGGTAGTTGGACACGACTTTTGCCTAGCTGCATCTAATTAAATCGAATCTTTTTGCCTACGACGTGCATTCATCATCTAAATCTAAACTAAACAAATAAAAGTCTTGTAACTGAATTTTGAACCTCTTCCCGATGTCCGATTGAGCTGAAATATGGTGTAACTGATGGTGTAACTCCACTGACAATGTAATAAAAGATGATTAAAAATATTTTTAAACATGTTTTAAAAATATTTTAAAAATCATCTTATTTGAAATATCCGTTCTGAAAACTTCGGACAACAAACGTAAGCAACAAACTGTTTCTAACGAAAAAGGATACATTTTACTTATCTACTGGAGTTTCATTAAAATTTCACACGAGCCCCGCCAGGACGTCCAGAACTCCAGATAAGCCGCCGTTTGTTAGCCGTTCTTTTGTTTGGTCTTTTTGGCATTTCGTTCATTACAGTCGACGGTCTATTATGACTGTAAACTAGAGAAATGTAATGTATTTTCATGTAAAAGTTTTTGTGTAAAAGCTTTTGCTGGTTCAGAATTGGTCCGTTTATTTTAAGTTTGGTTTACTTCAATTGGTCCGTTTATTTTTGATTTGGTTTACGTATTTATACATTTTTTACCGTTTTTTTAATGTTGTAGTTATTTTCAAGGTTAGCATGTCGTTATTTTTTAGATATTATTGAGGTAGAACCATGTCCAAAAATCCATGTCTACATTTAATTTTGTGCTTCAGCTTTAGCTTGCGTGTTTCTCTGCATGCGTGGCATGCAATAACACAAGCTTCAATTGCGTGCGTTACTTTGGGCAAAATCAATTTAGTGGCTTGCATTTTTATCCCATTTAATTACCGCATGCACTTGATGCTAGTTTATAATTTTCATTTGAAAATCACAACCAGCAATCACTGTCACGTATGCAATGAATCCAATACAATCATATGCGACTCAACACGCAATAATCGATTGATAGATATATTATCTATCCTTGTCACTCCACGGCTATTACCAATCTAAATGAGAACGACAGATAATAGGAATAAAATTAACTGCCTAAATACAAGCTCACTGACCTAAAAAGCATTCATCATGCATTGAGCTCCCGAACCCCCTCATAATCGAGTTCGCAAGTTAGATGTCGCCTCCAACATTGTCCCTTCAGAATATCTTGGAGCGAGTTGAGTGAATTAACATACAATTTACGAGACGAGACGAGTTTGAACTGTAACCTCGTTTTGGGTCCGCTGACCGGAGCTTTTTGGCAATTGGAAGTTTTGACTGGAAGAACTAAATTTAAGTTATAATTGACACGGGAATACTCACGTAAAATTAAGTCGTATACTATGACTGGTTTCGGTCACATTCAATGATCTTCATCAGGAGATTATAAGAGTGACGCGCAAGCGGTTGCGACTCGCCTGGCACTGTTTGAGTTTTAAACTAGCAGATGTCTACTTACTCGGCATAAAACAGCCTATAGCACTCAGTGATAGTTGAGCTAACTATCAGCAAAAAAATGTTAAGAAATTGAATCTGAAGTGTCGTGGTTTTCAGTGATCGCTATAGTAAAATTAATTAAATTTTCCAGTAATTTTTACTTTCACTTATCTTTCATTTAACGATTACTTACGTACGGTCAAAGTTAGCACAAGTCAGTAAAAAGTTAGTAAAATGCAGTTATCGTCAAGGTATGTATGTGTGTTGATCACCTTGTAAGGAAATAACACATTTCCGCAAAAAAAAAAAACATTTTAATGCAATAAAAAAAGATTTCTACGATTCTATTCGAAAGTAAATGAAATAGACAGGTAGCGAACTCCAGCGTGCCGGCTAAGATTTGCATGCTAAGGGTTGTAATAAGGATCACAAAATTTGAGCCGTTGTCTTCAGCCAGTCCCGAATCTCTGCCGAATTAAAGGCGACATTAAAGCGTGGACCTTAATCCATGCAATGGAATTAGACCCCAATTCGAGGGAAGGGGAAAACCCTATTATAACACGCTCGAGATAACCCCGGTCACTGTCTGTCTAAGTAGGCTGCTCGTGAGCGTGAGAGAGATAGATATAATATTGAGCGTTCTAAGATAGGGGCTCTAAGGTGGAACAGTTCTCCCTTTCATAATCGAGTTACCCAGTCCTAAAGATGTCGCCAGACTTGACAATGTTGCCCTTTTGTAATAATCTCGGAGGCATGGAAAGTTGTAGGTTATTGGGTTTTCGATTCACATTTTCAACATTACTCCAGACGTTTTACTCAACAAATTTTATTATCTTCTTTTGATGAATTAATAAGTTACTAAAGTTATGTTATTAAAAACATGTGTTGTCATAAAGTAATACACAAATGATAACTAGAAATTAATTTTCAGCTGCTTAGGAAAATCTTTAAACTTACTGTTAAGTGTGAAATCTGAAACTATTAGAAAACGTGAAACACAATTATCCAGAACAAGTATAAAGTGTATTTCTTGTAAAAACGCAATCGAATAAATCAATCTTGCATTTTACACTGAACAACTTTAAATTTTCATAAAACAGTAACATTTTTCCTTCACATTACGAGTAGGTACTAAAAGAAAGCCAGGGATGAAAAAAATCTACACCGACTCGATGGAAAAAACGAAATACTGTAAAATTTATTCGAAAGATTTTTGTATACAAAGTGCACATGGCGTTTTACAGGAGAGGCCTATGTCTACTGTAGTGGACAAACACTATATTAGGCTGATAATCACTAGTAACATTTTAGAGTAATCATTATTTATCAAAACATTGTTTTAGTGCAATCGTTTATCTTGTGGTTGTCGTTGTTTTATTCGATGAATCGAACAAAACAAAACACAGTTCAAACAAAAAAACATTCGAATAATGATAAAAATAAAACTTCAAATCAAATAACTTGCTTGAGTCATTCGAATAACCATTCGAAGTTGTGAAAGAGTAGCCCGTCGACATTTGTTCACGGTTGCACTCCACTCTACTAATGAATGCTAATTTCATCAAGCCATGAACGCAACACGCGCTTTTCATAATAAAATGTTAAATAAAAAAACAAAGCTTTATTTTTTTCAATCCGTTAGCTGTGGTGCTCAAGTACAAATAGTAATAAGTTTTAGTTATGAGCGGTACTAGAAGTATTTCTAGCTTTGATTGTTTGTTTGTTTGTCTTCTTTTAAGAAGATAAACTGATTTAGACATGAGTTTTGTCAATGTGTAATAAGAGGACCAAAGTGTGATATAGAATACTTTTTAATTCGGAAAAATTACCGATTTCAGTAGAATAGCGGCTGAAACCGCGGAGCACAGCTAGCTCAAACAAATTCAATAGGAATGTCACCCGTTTGGTTGACAAATATGACCTTTCATACGTTTTTGGCGTTTTCGGCAGTCTTTTCAACCATTTCGCGTGTATGCACAGCACGTAGTTGCAAAAAGGTTTTAGCCCAAAAGTGAGGGTGTATTCGAAACGTGTACTTGAAGCCTCTTTGAGCCCGACGATGGGCGTAGGATAAAGGATTTCTGGCCGTTTTCCGTTCGGAGAAATAACACGACTTGGATGTGTGTTTGCTATTAGGAGCTTAGTATAAGCGTAGGTATAAATGCTTTAGTGGTTGTTACTAAACATCGAACAAATAAGACGAGTTATTTTATTCAAAGTGTAAATAGTGACAGAGTTCTACTTGTTATCATGATTAGGTAATTGTGTGTTCTTGCACTATTAATAGGACGTTCTGATAAGCGGTAACAATTTACTAAAAATGATTTAAGGTTACACATTTATAAGCGGCTTAGAAAAAACTTGAAAAAGGTGGTCTTTGTGAGACGTATTGATTTCGTAATGCCTATCGATATTGTATTAATTTAAGTTTTACAGAAAACATCAAAAAACGTGCAGTATTTTTATCGGTGTGAAAATTTGACATGTATAATGATGATGATGCTTACATTGTAGAATAGGATGGATAACATTTGTTTTGTACAAGTTGATGCTCGAAACTTCGTGCCGGTACTGCTCAGCCTTCCGCCTCGCTGATCTCGCTCTACAAACATCCACTCTAACGTAACCTCTTTATAATTATTAGAAAAGTAGACAGATAATTCAAAAAAAAGAAAGAAAAAAGAGTTTATCCATCTATAATCCTGTACAGCGCATGTTCAATCCGAAATTCTGAGCAAACTTCATCTTCATCAGCAAGCGTGGCTCAACTTTCCTTACTTATTCCGCCTAATTGTAGTAAAGCATGCAGAATTTAAATTACCCAAAGTTATAGCAACTAACTGAACCAAAGGATTCCCATCAATCCACTAAACTCCCAAACTTGCGTCCAAGAAACTAATTAAGTATTTTGAGCAAGTTGCAATACAAACTGGCATTAAAGCGATGCACTTGAGAACTCTGCACAGGTGGCGACACGAGAGTGTGTTAATTAGACAAAGTTAGTCTTGGCTTAGCGCATCTCTTGGCAAGTTTTAGCTTAGCGGATACAAAGCGAGTTAGGGGAGAATTCTAAGTGAGCGTCTACGCGAAAAAGGTGATACGGCTTTTGATCCAAAAAAAAAATGAAAAGAGGGTTGAAAAATATCCAAACAACAAAAGTTCTATAGTGACTATGTCAATAATATCTGTATTTCGGCTGCAAGTACTGAAAACGAATTTAAGTATTGATTCGACAGTATAGAGTTCAAAAAAGTTTGTCGGTATTTCTAAAATGTATCTAAAAAGTACGACTTCAAAACAATTGCAAGAATTAATATTAAAAAGGTAATTAAAAATAGGTAAACTTTTACCCGTGTGCAACAAAAAGAAGACTTGCAAAACATGTTTCTGCAACAATGACAGTTACAAACAGTTCTGCAAAGCAAGTTTTAGGGGTTTGACGCCGTAAGTTGCAAGTGCAATAATATTCCATACTTCTTGCTCTAATCGCAAAACAAGATGCAATGCAAAATGTAGATTAGTACAAATACAGCAAACTGCATCTTAAGACAAAACAGGTGCTGACGAGGCAGTTCCTTAATTGCGTAAACTTTGTCGACAGAAGACAATGTACTAGCAAATTCCGGGATTCTCCAGTAGTTACTCGCAGTCATTAACAAAATGTACATATTCCTAGTTAGTTAGTGTCTTTAAAAGTTTTCAAATCGGCAGTAATGTTAGATAAGAAGAGTGACAATTACAAAAAGTGGAGAATAATTAAGCGACGACTGTGAGTTGAAAAACCAAGGATTGGGACAGCTAGCGTATATTGATATAGGCTTATTCGTAGAAGACTAAAATGTTTTGTGAAATCTTTTGCGTACATTTTTGCTATAATTTTTAGCTTTACCTATGTATTTTTCATACCTTTTTTATTCGCTAGGTAGGCTCACTATAATTTTATTTTCGGGAAGAAAGTAATCTACTGTTATTTATTTAATTTTATTATTATTTTAAATAATTCCATTAATTTCTTTGAAATCCGTTGAGCTGTAAAGTTGAGTGAAATCAGAATATTTTTTCCCGATTTTAGAGTAACGTGATATGTATGTAAATTTTAAGCTACTTAACAGTTAGAAACATATACTTGAATCTCCAAAGTAGGTACTAACTACCTCCTGTAGTTTACAAGTAACTATTCTACATAGGCCTGAACATAAAATCTTGTTACCAAACTGAGTCCAACTCGAGCGGGCAGCGATTCGACTTCACGCTCGTTGACCGACCGCGCCGTGAACCCGACTTAGCTGCGACTTTGCCCATTGTGTGTCGTGTTGACAGTAACGCAAGTAGATCTAGCGTGATTTCTTTAAAAAAATACGTAGGATGTTTCCGAAAGAAAAAGGTATGAAAACTGCGGTTTTTGCACGATAGAAACGCTGCCCCATTTTTTATACGTACCTACATACTTACGTATTCGATAGAAATCATGCTAGGCTGACTGGTTCTAATTTTCATGTTCTTTGACGACAAAATCGGTTACTCGCATTGCCGTGAAATAAAATATATCCAAAGTTGCATATCTGTGTATACTGACAGTTAGGACAGCTGCATTGGAAATGGACTTGATTTGTCGGTCAACCAGTAAATGTATGGGTAACGCATGCCAAATTAATAACTTGCAGAATGGTAACTTTAGTGTTACCGCTGCGGATATTTATTTATTCTTTATTCAAGAGCATCTTTCTTGTCAGTTATTAAAGTAGTAAGTAGCAAATTACAGGAGTAACAACATGGTGTAACTGATTAGAAAAAATGACGGAGATTGGTCCCGTGCCGTGCCTTTAGGATGGTTCGACATGTGTCGAAGACCGAAATAAGTAACGCTTATTGCAATCCACACGTTTATTCCCAAATCACAAAGCAAAAATTGGTTTTATTAAAAAGAAATTTCCAGAATAAACAAAAACGCGGAAAGTTCGACACAGATGTACACTTCAGACATATGCTCTATCTAGACACGCGGTAGCGTGTCAAGCCAAGTTCAAGTGACAGAACTGGCGAGCAGCACCGTGTGTATATTACATGAACCATTTGGAGCCACTTTTGACCTCCTCATAACTCAAAAACTATTTCACATAAACGTGTCAAATTTGGCTCATATTTTCAATATATTAGTACCCCGTACTGCTGCAGCATTGTATTGTGTCACAAACGCGAAATCCTCGCAAGAAGAGAGCTGATTCGGATTAAACTTTGAATATGTAGGAGTGACTTTAGTTCGTATTCGGATACATTGTCGTCTGCCGACTGTCGGCTCTTAGGCCGGCGAGTTGGACGCTGCCTGCGATTACTGCCGAGAGTGCCGCGCAGCCAGGAGTATTAAACGATACTCGGGAATAAAGGACACGAATCTCGGAATAAAGTGGAGGAAGAACTAAGTAGACATGTTAATGCCTTTGACACGCTTTGTTTTAAGCTTGTTGTTTTAATTTGAACTTTTGAGTGTAATTATTAATTTTTCGTTTTACAAAAATAGTCATTTAATGCAGTCGATAGAAATCTATCTAGTTTTTAGCATAGTTATTTTGAAATTATCGCCTTATTTTTTTTAAGTACAAATCCTCATTTGTCTATCAACTCGCCTGTTGGTGAGCGACGATGTGGTCGAACCTAATTGGAAGCGCATGACAAAAGGACCTTTCTCAGATCTAACTGTTACTATCTAGGTTTTAGAAAAGGCCTCTTCTTGTCATACGATCTAAGTAAGTTTTATGATTTAGCTTTGTAGTCAATTATGTTCCTAGTTCTAAAATGATCATAAACTCCAGTTTTGTCAAACTCGCAAGTAAAGTTGTAGTTAAATTATTAGTCACACGTATGTAGATGGAAAAAAAAGTTTACACAGTTCGAATTCGAACAACGTGATCATAGACAGAAACGATAATAAATACGCACGCTAGTAAAAACATAATTGGTCTATTTTAAAGTAACATATTTCTGACAAAATTCAAAAGTTCATTCAACGTACACAGAAATTAAGATTGTAGTTTTAAAACTTTTTACCGTAGCTTAACAAACAGCCGTTTCATTCAATTAACATCAACTCTAAAAATCCACAACAGCTCAAAAAGAAAATACGAAAGGCAAAAACCAACAAAGGAGCCGTTGAAAGCGGCAATTACACGGCGTTTAGCTCACGTTTCTATTACATTACGTATTCGGGGAGTCATTGCATTACATATTCGCACAGTCATGCAGAAGTATACGGTATGAATGGTGGCACGGTCGATCAGAGCTCTCCGTCTTTCTATTTCTTTTTACGCGATTACGGCGGAGCCAAAAAGTCGAATTATATTTTTAGTAGTCTTGTTGGTGTTTGTTTTAACGTGGTTCACTATAGCGCCTGAACTACTCATCTGATCTTAATGCAAGAGGTGTCAACCGATTCGTTATTATGCTTCAGGTGACAGACTACATTTTATACGAACAAAATCAATATGAGATGGATGTAACATCCAAAACATGGGGTCTGTGAATATATTATTTCCGCAGTAGTTAATTTAAAATGATTTTTCTTTTACTTGCAATAGCAGTTAAGCATTTTAAAATTGATCTAGGATATAAAATTCTTTACTAAGTAAGGTTTCTAAAGTGTGAGTTTGAACCTAATACCTACTCGTTTAGGCAAAAAGCTCATGTTGACAATTGTTCCGGCCCGAGATTGCGCCAGGCTCCACACAACACTGCTCTATGATTGGTCTCAGCGGCTCACCTTAATAATCCAACGAACTGTTCATGTTACTACGGATTTTCCCTCAACATAATGAATCCGCAGAGAAAGCAACAGCGTTATGAAAGATATATATCCCCAATAAGGGCTCCTAAAGACTGCCTGCATAATTTATTCCTTCCCTTTTCCCCTTCATCTCACTTATGACTTAAGCCATCCTGTTAATGTTCGCTTTATGGTAATGTTATGAGAGTTTAACTATTCACTTAGCGGCTGTTTGAAGATTTTTTCATAGAATGAGCAGTAATCAAGGCGGATGCTTGACGATAGGCAGTTTGCAGTACTTATCTACCTATATAAGAATCTGCAAACAAATAGTTGACAAAAACTGAATGAAACAAACTCTGAACTCGGTTGGTTTCTGCAAAAATATTACAGAATAATACGTTTCACATTTGATCGTTTTGAGATTTTGTTTTTAATTGATTACTTAGAAATCTAGTTACTTTATTGGCCCATGCAGCGACCCACTTTCTGTCTTGGCTTTCGAAACTAAGAGGCGCCATCGTACTCTATATTTTTGATTTAAAAATATATACTATATGCTCCCTTAAGTAGTTACGTACTTAAGGGAGCATACCTTTTACCTTACGTAGTTATTGTTACAACGCCTGCTTCCTTTTCTATTATTTCATAGGCGTGAAACTGGACAAACAACACATCCACATGACTTCAGAAAATTTAAAATTCCGCACGAACCCTAGAGATCAGTTGCAACGTCTGGCAAACAAAGATACGTTACAGCGATCTTAATTCGGACTAATCCGAGTAAGAAGGCAGGGGGTGGACACGGCATACGTGCGGCGAGCGACGTGACCCGACTTAGTGCGGCCAGGGACTCGGCGAGTGACCGGACGTGTGCCTGTTTTAGAGGAATCGTATTTACAGGACGGATTGCATTCGATAGTTCACTTTCAATACTCTTTGGTTGGAATTTAAAGTGGAGCCGAGACTAAAGAGACACTGGCTGGCACGATGATTTTAGCGCGTTCGAGGCGTACTGGGAGTCTATTCTTGGGCGCTCGAGATTGTCGCGGTTACTCTCACTGTTATGACATTTCTATTAATGAGAGCGATAGTGACCAAGTTAATAAGTCGCTCGCCAGAATAGGATCTTTGTTCAAATCTGACTGGTGATCGTATTGTCTGGGAGGCGATACAGAGACCTATGTCTCGAGTGGGATAACATTATGTATGTAGGACTTGTAGGTCTACAAATAGAGTTCAAAGTGTGTTCGATCTCTTTAAACAAGAAAAATCGTGATACGAGTACCTCCGGTGTTTGGTCTGGTCGGGCGTCACGGATATGTTGCCGACTATTTATGACCTTACTTCACGACTTTATGTTACATACCATTTGAAAAACCCAATGTAGTTACTCGATAATACCGGCTAAAACTCGCTCCACATTTACAAATGAAAAATCAACAACCTAGCCATTATTAACCCAAATGTCACCCAAAACAGACAGAGCCATGATGCACAGACGTCGGCCATGCGAATGTATAATTCAAGTTGTCAACTGCAGGCCGCGTGTGGGCCGCACTGCACTAGCAGGCTAGACAGTGATTAAAGTGCTCGTCTTGTATTGTTAGACACAGAATACGTCATAACTCTGTAAACATCTTACTTGTGCACATTGAGAAATGTGGCAGCTTTTTGGAAGACACAAATATTGGGTCGCAGCTTCGAAAACGTATTCGGTTCTAATTTTATATCTAAATCTATACTTGGCTTTGTCATGTTTTGTATGATTATAGGCTTTATCAACTAAATGAAATACTAGCTCAGCGCTCTTCAGCTTTAACCTCGAGACCTCGAGGACAATCCTTCGAGTCGGTGAACTAGGTTTAGTTTACAAATGCATAAACTCAATCAGTAGCTCTGATGCTGCTTATGAGAGAAATAAACAAACCAACACGCGTACTTTCGCATTTGTAATATTAAAAAATAGCGAAATGGTATCTCAGTGTTTTATCTAAATCCACAGATTCACACTAAACGACTCATAATTATAATTTTTCATCATACAATACTTAAATAACACTTTTAAAGTTAAAAGCTACACGTGCGCTCTTACTCACACGCGTAATCCTGTGTCATAATCACAAGCCTTAATGAATACTCATTCCAGTATGATAACTAATATAACTATGGTTTTTTTTTATTGAGTGACGAGACGAGCTAATCGCTCGCCTGATGTAAAACGTCACGAAAACAACACAACAGCACAGCAGCAACAACACTGCCCAGTAGAGCCATTTCAATAATTCCTTCACAAACATTTTGCGTCATTAGCGCATCCTATGAGCTGATAACATATTCCTACTGTAGCGAACCGTTAATATATTTAAACGATGTGTAACAATTTGCAGTTGGAATTTGTAGCAAATTACCTGATATTGGTGGTCAATTTAGCTGGCTGCGTTAATATTTCATTATGTGGCCTAATGTGCGGTTATTATCATTCAGCATTACCTATATGCATCTAAAATTTACGCACTACATGTTCTTAAAACTCAATTAAGAAATAGATAATTTTTAAGATTAATTACCGTTGGTTCTTATTACTGTAATTAATATTTTTATTTATTACTTCATGAATAATTTTAATGCGTTATTTTTATTGGTATTTTTAGTCAAGTTGTGTCATTTTGTTATTTTTTTTTGTTTTAGTTTCTCTTTCTAGTTCCTAGCCCGATATATAAAATATAACCAACTAGCTGCACCCGGCAGTTTCACCGGCTGTTTTTTTTTTACTTTGACACCTTCCCTGAACTTTCACAAATATTCCAAGATCGAAATTAGCAAAATCGGTCCAGCCGTTCTCGAGTCATAGCCAGACAAACGAACAGCGATTCGTTTTTATATATAAGAAGATTAAATATTTAATGCAAGTCGCGCTTTCAGGCTATTTATCAATCTTTTTGAAGATTCTGGGTGCATTAATTTCAGATTCAGTTGTTCAACAAATATAGGTATCTGAATCTGAATAAAAATAAAAATGCTCGTAGGAGCAAATATAATTATCATTGGATTAGTATTAAACGCAATAGTAACTATTCTCTCATTCGCCACAAACACAAAATTACTTCGCACAGCAAAAACTCTACATTGCAAAAACCCATTTCGTTTAACTTGAAACATTTTAAACTCCAAAATACGTTTCGGGTTCTCCCTAAACCCGCCCAATTCTCCTTCAATCACATCTCAGCAGCAAAAACCGAAACTGCTTCCCGTGAAAAATGCGGTTGGGAACGTTAAAAAGAAATAGCGCTAACACGAACACCTGTGAAGAAACGCTGCTTTTCTCACGATATTTCCCCGCTGCTTCCACCAGACAGGTTTATTTGCCAGCTCTTATATATAACTCGGTATTATAAGTAATTTTGGCGGATTTATGGCATGTGACTTGAGAATGTAATTGCGTTTTATTTCTGAGGGAGATCTGGTAGCACAGTCGTTGTGAACTTGTGATATTGCTGGGCTTTGGGAGAAAAATATTATAATATGAGTGTAAGATGGTAATTGCTAAATATTATAGGGAGTATTTTAATGTTATTATCGAACATAATTATTATGGACACTTCAATTCAAGAAACGTTTGAATTTCAATTTCTATCCAGCCAATGATGCAATTTTTATTTCCTCATTTTTACTACAATGTAAAGATCTAATTTTTTTTTTTAACTATGCATCACCTTATCTTACTAATGTTATAAAGGTGAAAGTATGTAGGTATGTATGTTATTAATGAACGCTGAAACGGCTGAACGGATTTACATGAAATATATAATAGAATGAAGGTCGTTCATGGTCTGGGTTAACATATAGGATACTTTTTATCCCGGAAACCGGGGGGCGCACCTGGTAACACTTTTTTTGAACTTGACTACCACTTAGACTTTTCTCTCTCTACCTACCACTCAAAAGAAAACAAGACAGTTAATTCACTTTGATTCCTCTAATTATCTGATGGGGACTGCATAAGATTCAAATCAAATCCCGAAGACAATATATGCGTTAAGCACTAGATTCAGACCGTAGTTAAGCACTGTAACTACCTAACTACCTAGCCGCCTGGAGCCGCTAGCATCAATCTATATTCAAGGCACTGGTACACTATTAGCATACCTAAACATCTGTTAGGCTCGACTGTAGAAGGCATTGTTGAAACTGCATGCTTCAAATTAGTAATGCAGAATCATGGATGCAGAGCTGAACTAAATGAATTATGTTATGATTTGAGAATAACAAATATAAAGTGTGTAATTTAGGTAACAAAACTGGCAGCCTGCAATAGAATTGTTTTGTTACATCTGTTCATTCCATTCAAATAGGCTGGCGAAATCTACAGGCATTGGAAACCACAAGAGGGGCAGGCTCAAGAAAGCGCCAAAAATGTTAGCAAGATAATAATATGACTGATCCCGACTAGCAATGAACGTTCAAAGTAGAAAATATGATAACCATTGCGCTGCATTTGCATCAAAAAGTTAAAAAGAGGTGTATACCATAAATATCGAGATGAAATGTTTGTTAATCGCTCTTATGTTGAAGATGACGCTAATAGGTACCTATTTTCTAAAATTCCCTTCCAATTAGTGAATCCAATTGCTAACGCCGCCGTTAACGATAACTACCTACTAACAACGATCCGTTAACAACCATTCAATTATGCGCACAAGTGACAGTGCACCACTAATTACACATCTACTCAAGCACTTGATTGAAATGAAGATGGCTTGATTGGTATCATCTAAAGTTAGTGTTGAAAGATAGATGAAGCAGTAAAGCGCTCTTGATGATAATGACAACCTATAGATACCCAATACTAATTATATCAAGATAAATAGCCTATATTATTACCACTTGTCCTTTATTTCACTTGCATATTCGTTTTAAATTGCTTTTCAATTAATTTATAGAAAATTTCAAATATTACAACGAACAGCTTACTACTCTGTCAAGAAAGTACCGGGAAAATATCAATAATACACAAAATGTTTGTTATTCATCCAAATTTATTTTAGCACCTTCAAAGTATGCTCCTTCAGAAACGATACACTTACGCCAACGAATAATCCAATCATCAAAACATTTTTTAACGCTGTTTCCGGAATTGAGTTGAGTTCTCGCCTCGAATTCTCCTTTATGTCTCCTACCGATTGAAAACGGGTGCCACGAAGTGGTAATTTGAGTTTAGGAAAAAGGAAGAAGTCGGCTGGAGCCATATCTGGTGAATATGGTGGTTGCTCGATGGTATTTGTTGAGTATTTGGTCAAAAATTCGTTCACAATGATGGCCGTGTGCGAAGGCGCATTATCGTGGTGCAAAATCCAAGAATTTTCTTTCCACAAATCTGGCCTTTTTTGTCGAATTTGCTCTCTTAAATGCCGCATAACACTCAAATAATATTCTTTATTTACCGTTTGACCTTCCGGCAAGAATTCCGAGTGCACAACACCGCGATAGTCAAAGAAAACAGTCAACATGACTTTGACTTTTGATCGACTTTGGCGTGGTTTTTTCGGTTTCGGTTCAGTTGGAAGGCGCCACTCCGAAGCTTGTTGACTAGTTTGCATGTCAAACTCGTAAACCCACGTCTCGTCACTAGTAACAATGCGTTTCATAAATGTTGGATCGGAATTGACTCGTTCTAGCATGTCCTCAGCGACTCTCATGCGATTGAGTTTTTGGAGAAAATTCAGGTCTTTTGGGACTAGCCGAGCGCTAACATGTTTCATACCCAAATGATTACTTAAAATGGTACGGATCGACTCGTGAGAGACAGAAAGTTCGGCGGCTATCTCTCTCAAAGTTGAGTGAGGATTTTCAGTCACTATTTCCTTCACTTTTGCGATGTTAACTTCAGTTGCAGACGTTGATGGCCTACCAGAGCGAGGCAAATCTTCCATCACATCTCGACCGCTTTTGAACGCTTTGTACCACTCATAAGCACGTGTTTTTGATAAAGTCGATTCGCCGTAAGCCTTCTGTAACATTTTTAGTGACTCCGAACACGAAATTCCATTGGCGATGCAAAATTTAAGACAAACTCTTTGTTCGATGTTTTTGTCCATGATGAAATTCGTAATACACACTAGATATGACCTAACTAAAAACAGCACCATATTTAATCTAAATAACAGACGCAACTCAAACTCCGTGCCAAAATGGAAAACAGTTGTGCCAATCTAACAACAACAATAAAAACAAAAATTTGAATTTGGAACCCAAAACAAATCATCCATTCCCGATACTTTTTTGACTGAATATACTACATAGTTAATATAGTCATTAAGGGATGAATAAACAAGTATGTGACTAGACGAAACGTCTCCCCCGTACTGAGTGCAGTAATTCGTGTATCTCAAAATAGAACACGCTAATGGGTTGATTACACGTAACGAGTACAGTGACGAGACAGAGCCCTCGGCCAAGTGCTCGGTTTGTATAAACAGTTTGACGAAACGAGACGGTCACTAGAACCATGATTTGTTTGCTCAGCCGAATGTGTTTATTTACCATCTCGCCACTGTACTCGTTACGTGTAACTAACCCATTACGTCTAATTTCAAATAGATAATATTGTCACTCTATTCTTGGGCGCTCGAGATTATCTCCGTCAGTCTCACTCTAATTAAAATACCTCGAAAATCTCGATTACACCATTCAACGTATACACTGTACGTATGTACGTACATTTGATATCGATAAAACCGGAACGACAGACCATCTGAAGCACGGCATCAATAAACCAGTAGGCAGACAAGACGGCGCGTCGACTGAGTGCATTCGTGTGCTCGCCTCGCTCGTTTGTCATGTCGTACCTACTCGGCTCGGGCGGACTCGGGTGCAGTTGCGAGTCAGATGCATCGACACAATCCAAAAAAAAAATATTAACTAACGACAAGTATTTATTTTAGGTCAAGTAATAAGGCTTTTATGTAAGAACCAATAAATACAATATAAGACACTTTTATTACTAAATAATAAAAAGACAAGCTATAGCAACCGGTAATAAAAAGACGGCAAGTAATTAACCAAGTAATTGCTATACGTTGAAAGTCATGATCGGCTAGTTTTATTTAAGTTGCTATGATAGCAACTACACGTCTATACTTTACATAATCTCTTTCAGAAGATTTAAACTAAATTTGTGCTACAAATAGTGTAACTGATTGCTCAAATACGTTACAAAAAAAAACTTTGCTTACGATTTAATGGAAGCTGGAAATATTGTTCTTGATCAATTGTTAAAAATTATCCCATGAATTCAATGAACTATTAATACGAAATAATATCTTATGGCCTGCCTTCCCATGCGATGACAACATTTCTCAAAATAAACAAACTGATCAAGCGCCACCCGTCAACTATTAAAGACTCGCTCCAGCATGCAAAATTTACTACTATTTTACCCCATCTCACACAAACCGCTTTATTAATCCAACCTTACACTCCAGTGTGACACATCGCCCCAGATTTATGGCAACTACTCTCGGCCACATGTCTCATGGAGTCTCGTCGACGAGTAGTTTACAGAGAAACAACTAACTGAAAAGTGTGGAGATGGATACCCTTTTTGTGGTGGAATTGTGATTAAACATATTGGGATTATCAGTCCAATTACGAGTACTTAAACGATTTTTTATAGTTGAACAAATTGAAAGAAATCGTCTAAGATGTTCAACTGATTGAATATAATATAGTTGAACAAACTGGACTAGATTAAGACACTGTTGACCGTTGAGGTCCAAGCGCATGTTCTACAATGACTTTAACGGCTGATGGAAAGATCAAAGCTGGTGCTTACCTCTGTCAGAGAATTAGTTTTACTAGTTCTATTCAAAGAGGTAACGTCGCCAGTTTTATAGTCTTATATCTTTTATTGATGTGAGCTCTATTTTTATTTGTAATATGCCATTTATTTAGGTTTAAAACATTTCACACTCGGGTCAAAGCAGAAGCTTATGTTATGTGGTTTGTTTCTGAAAATGTTTGTTAGGTATCTATTAAGAATCGAAATCTGTATATTTGCGACATATATATGGAAGTGTGTACACTGTACGTGTGGCGGTTAACACACATTATGGCATATCAAATCACTTGTTAACTCAACGGCCGGTCATTGCAAACACTGCTTTGCAATAATAACAGAGCTGGCCAGTCAGCATAATACGAACATACTTACATTACATCATACTAATTACAGTAACGTGTAGGTTTAGGTAGTATTTACTACTGAGCTCAAAATCATGACGACAGTACGGTTCTTTAAAATAATAGCTTTTTGCAAAAGTTGTAATGTTGAATCACCTCACTCCGAACCTTCAAGTTCAAACACGATACCCAAGAATATACTTTGAGGTAATTTTCAGTACGTTTCACAAGTGGTTTCTTTATAGATTCACTAACTCTGTGGTTTGCCTAGTGTTTCGCATCGTATACACTCCGATTTACGAGACACTTATTGGTTGAATTAAAATTGCATGTCTCGTCACTTTGATTAAAATAAATCGGTTTTGGACCAGCTTGGAAGATTAATAGTGGAGCGAATGCGTTTTGAATACTACTAGCTACTTAACTAAAAAGAAGCCAGTACACGAACAAAACAGATTCAAAGAAAATAATAATTGTAATCTGCTGCTAAAAACCAATTGGCTGCATTTTCAACCTCAGTGGAGCGACAGCGAAAATGTCCGGACGTTGGCGACGATAGTGCTATGATCCAATACAAATTTGTTGGTTTGCAACTGTTTTCCACGACAATTATGGGTTGATAATTTATACGCAACGGAGTAGTGGTGAGACAGTAAATAGGCATACTCGGCGAAGCAAACAAAGCATGATTCTAGTGTCTGCTTTGCCTTCTCAAAATGTTTACACAAACCGAGTACTCGGCCGATGGCACTGTCTTGTTAACTGTACTTGTAACCCATTAGTGAGCATGAAGACTCCAATTAATGAAAATTATTGTCATTAACACCAGGCATTTTCGCGTTAAAAAAAATAATCTCACAAAGCAATGCCTCTACTACTCCATACAACAGAGTCCGTACAAATTTCCACCGAATCAATCAAAACCCTTTGAAACAAGCTCACGTACCACATGCATACAGCTTAAACTGCAAACTCGGAACACTATGCACGTGTAATCTGCGGGACGCGCATCCGTCACGCCGCGTCCCGTCTCGGGACGTCAGGAATGGCCGCCGCGTGATTTGTCACGCCGCCATTGATTTCCATTTACCATGATTTAGGGTTGTGTGCGGCTTTATGGGAGTAGACACTGCAGATTGTGTCTTGATCGGAAGATTTAGTAGTTTTGCTTTAGAAGGTATTGTAGTCTAAAAAAACTATCCGGCTAGACTAGACTATTCGGCTGTGAAACAGATCCTACCCTATTGATATTATGAATGAGAAAGTTTGTGGGTGCGTGTGAATGTTTTACCACGTATCTTCGTAACTACTAACTCGATTTACATAAAAAAAATAGAGGTAGCTTATGCCCTAGATTAATAATTATTCTACTTTTCATCATTGCACGGGTGAGAGAGACCGCCAGGCTAGTAAATACGAAAAAGGTCAAGATATTGGTTGTCAAAAATGTTTGCGCCAATCAGAACTTCTCACAAAAACGAATAACAGTGAAATACAAAGCGACTGAAAGCGTCCGATTCAATCCCAAAGCATATTTACACCGCTAAAAACGGACATGGGACAAGCGACAGTCGGACAGCGCATCCGTCACCGCTGTCAACGCGCGCCTGTCCGAGGACCATTCGTCCAATCGATTTCGCATTAGCCACCTTTTGCGTTATAAGCGTGAGCGTAGATCTTCGAGTGGTTTTGGTTTTACGTAAATTGTGTCTATGCGTGGATGTTAGTCCAGGCGCTAGAGGTAGTTGAGTATGCATAATGTGAGTACCGAATTTCGCCAACGGATTTAAGTGAAGAAAAGGTCAAAGAATAATAATGTGGATCCTGCCGGTCAATTTTCTGGTCCATTTTTTTTTTACCCCCTCTTCTCTTATTCGTAAAGGGAATGTATTGAGTACATGATATAAAATCATTTTAATGATTATTTTCGTAATGATTTATAGTTTTTTCTAATGGTAAAAGTCAGGATGGATTCTTAAATAATAAGAAAAAAACTAAAATTAAAATAATAATTTTTTTTATTAATAAAAAAATTAAAGTTACAAATGAAAAACTAGCGAATTCAAGCATAAATGTATTAAAAGTAGGTAAAAAATTACTCATTTTTATTTTGACATTTGTTATTGATGCATTTACATAATGAAATACAAAACAATTCTGATTTTTTGCAATTACAAGACATTGTGCGACAATTTGCAGTACATTTACATGGTGGAATTAATGACTCTGGTAAAGACGGCTTCGTCTTTTGTCGTGGATGGACGATTTCGTACAAACAGCTCTCATGCCTTTGGGAAACTTTGACCTAAATAATCAGCAATTCAAAGAGTTAGAAGCAGTTTGCACATATAATTATTTTCGAAGAAAACATTTTCTGCTGATGAACTCAGATTTATACTGATATCTCAAAATATAGGTTTTAATTTCAATTTGATGAGAGTGATATGCACTTCAGATGCTTTGCATTTGCATTTATTAAGGGCTACAGTACAAACATTTATATGGAAAAATGCTCATCAAACACAATTACCACCCATTGATTATTGTGCATTTGGTTACGAAAAGCTCAACGGTGACTTACGTCCATCCACGACAAATGACGAAGCCGTCTTTACCAGAGTCATTAATTCCACCATGTAAATGTACTGCAAATTGTCGCACAATGTCTTGTAATTGCAAAAAATCAGAATTGTTTTGTATTTCATTATGTAAATGCATCGATAACAAATGTCAAAATAAAAATGAGTAATTTTTTACCTACTTTTAATACATTTATGCTTGAATTCGCTAGTTTTTCATTTGTAACTTTAATTTTTTTATTAATAAAAAATATTATTATTTTAATTTTAGTTTTTTTCTTATTATTTAAGAATCCATCCTGACTTTTACCATTAGAAAAAACTATAAATCATTACGAAAATAATCATTAAAATGATTTTATATCATGTACTCAATACATTCCCTTTACGAATAAGAGAAGAGGGGGTAAAAAAAAAATGGACCAGAAAATTGACCGGCAAGATCCACATTATTATTCTTTGACCTTTTCTTCACTTAAATCCGTTGGCGAAATTCGGTACTCACATTATGCATACTCAACTACCTCTAGCGCCCGGTCTATGTCGCTTTGAACGATAATTGCTAGTTGACGTTCACATAACTTTGTGTTCCAAATTATTTGATTATTGACTATGTTGTCTGTAACCCTAGTATTGTTTATACCTACCTCTGGGTGTAATCTATAATTTAGAAATAAATAAATAATTTAGAATTTAAATTATTTAATCTACGAGCTATGTGTAATACAGAATTATTAATTAATGCTCTGTGTTTGAATGCATATAGAAATAACCAATGTGACCATGTAACCAATGACGTGATAATTAGGTAAGTATCAGCTGTATTTTGTAAACAGCAACTATCAACTTAATCTAAAAAACTGTTATCAAATTATAACATTATTTTAGATTTTGAGATTTCGGAATGTTTATTTTCAATCATCTCATTTACCCTCAAAGCATTCAAACTATTCAAAAACCGTCTGTATATCCACAACTCTACCCTAATGAAGATAAACCAGTCCCATACACAAAGCGTTCCGTGTCTCGACCGAATACAGAGCGGACGGTTAGTTGCTCGGTCAGTGGAAACTGTGAACTGACGCTGGAGTAGACGGGTGATTATGAGACACAGAACAAGGTCGGATACATAATGTACTGCAAAATTACCGAGTCCATCTTGTGAGGGCGTTGATACAAGCGTTAGCCGGAATTGCAGAATGGCTGTTTGAAATGGTGCTTGGGTATAAACAATTTATGGGACTTTCGAATGTCCAATATTTTGGGATATTTTTATTGTATACTATATATTTTTTTTTTAATTCATGAATAGGCTTGCGTTTGACCGCCATCTTGCCTGATGGGAAGCAACGATGCGGCCTACGATGGAGCACGCTTGCCTAGAAGAAACCGATATATAGCTGCGCCCGACGGTTTTACCTGCATTTCCCTGGATAAAAAGTAGCCTATGTGTAAATCCAGATTATAAGCTACTTTCATACCTATGTTAATCCGTTCAGCCGTTTTAGCGTGAAAGAGTAACAAACATACATACAAACTTTCGCATTCATAATATTAGTAAGGAAGGATTTTGTTTCAAAACCAGCATAAAAAAATAATTAAGGGTTTATCTTTATGGAACGCTGAAAAATTACAATTCATTGCTGAGATCATGAATTTTTTTAATGTCTCTAGCATTTTTGTTTTGGTTCCTTTGACTTCTTAATTTTAGTTTTGCCTAAAATGATGCTACTACACACTATAATCAACTCTAGTGGTATATTGCATCTTTCGTACACAACTACACGAGGCCGAGGTGACGCAAGTGCTGTGTGCTAGACGAACTTCATCACTCATTTCTCGGTCATGATTTTCATTGGAACTTTAAGAAGTTTTATGGAGACGAGTCTCAAAAAGGACTACAAAGTCTCAATGGGAATAACTAATCAATATCATGGAAACATCGCTTGACATAACTGGAGTTAAGAAGTCAAACAATTGTTACTGATGCTATGTCGCTTTGTGTACGACCTTACCTGAAATGACGGCCCGAAGTTTACTAACAAGACAATGAAGGCGCAGCCCCGGCGGCCTAGCCGGAACTGTTTGTTCGCTCACACAGGACTGGGAGAATTATTATCCAGCGTCTGCGGACAGCTTTATTATTTCGCGTGTATATCATTGTAGCTCGGTGCTTAGGATTCGAATATAGAAGCCAATAACGTATTCTAAGAGCTTTTGTCACTCTAATTTGAACTTTAAATGTATAAACCTAAGCTTGATGCCTATTTTAAACATAAATTATTTTCAAGTAGATGTTTTATTACATATATTTCAATTAAATGCACTGTACTCTTTTCTGGCTGACTTGGTAGCTAGCCTATCAATAAATGTTTTGTTTTATTTTTAATTTTTTTGAGCTCCGCTTGTTTCATTTTACTTTTCTTTGTTTGCGATTTTTACGTGTTTGGTCAATTGAAGTACTAGAAATTAAACACATAAATAATAGTTTATTTTGTCATTCTTTTAATGTGGAATTTTTACTACCTACTTATGTTTATTTATTTCTGAAAATAAGCCCAAAAAGACGAAATCTACAGCATTTGTCACAACAACAAACACTTAAAATGGTAGCCAAGCCACAAAATTATCATACCTGCATAACTAAAACAAGCACCTGTAATAATTCTTTACAAAAACAGAATTTAAGTACATCCAGTAGAGATGTCGCGAAGTAATTTGGCCGCTAGCCGGCAATATGTCATTAATTCCGGAAAACTAAGAATTACTATTAAGCTAGCAGAAAGATTTATTTTATTCTGGTTCATATTTTTATGAGCTTTTATTCTTACATGGCTTATTTTAAAGGTCAAATCTAGCAACTGAATTCAAAACCACTTCCTGATGTACGATTGAGCTTACGGTTGTGTGTACTATACGTTGGCAATCTAAAAAAGCCATTTTGAAATGTTCTATTATTATAATAGGCATACTGGGCCCAAGTTTGAAGCCATTTTAAGACAGATCTAAACTAACTAAAAATATGTCTGTCTTTATCATTGCAAGCCATTAGACAAGGATGCCAATAGAAAATTTAGATCTGTCTTAAAAAGCCTTCAAACTTGGGCCTATTATGTGTAGAATAGCCTAAAATTTATAATTTTGCAGATAGAAATGTCAAAGACAAAAACATTTTTAATTAGTTTCGAAATATTATTCAACTATATAACTAAATATCAAGATTTATGTAATAACAAAGTAACACAGTATAAACCTGCTGCCAACAATAAAAACGTGTGCTAAAATCGCTTAAATAAGAAGCCTTTTGTTAGAAAAATGCCAGACAGATGCATATGCCGGATACGAATTGCATCCCTAGTTAGCAGTTTTTTCATGTCATATTGTATTGTTTTTGGCTCGTTTGTTATACAGAAGTGTTCCTGTCTCGGGCACTGCGTTGTCTGCTTTTCTACGTGTCCTCTATTATAATTCAGTATTTATTTTGTTAAAAATTGTGTGTATTTTATTTTCCCAGTTTGCGTTCTGTCGGTGCATTCTGTGGTTCTCTAAATTGTGGTTGGAAGTGAACAATTTAATATATTTAGACTGAGACTGAAATGTATGTTTTAAAATTAGATAATTTTATCATAGACACGACTATTACAAAATATAATAAAATCCAATACTATTCTTATCTAATTTAATTTTTTTTTTTCTACCAATATTTTAAGAAGCAACGCAAAAATTAAATTAGAGAAACTGTGAGGTTTATTTTTATTTGGATACCGTCATTACTTTTCTATACTAATATTATAAAGAAGTAAAGTTTGTGTGTTTGTATATTTGTTAAATTGTAAGGGGTAATCTCGGGATCTACTGAACCGATTTTAAAAATTCTTTCACCAATAGAAAGCCACATTATTGCTGAGTGTCATAGGTTATATAAAAAACCGAAAAATAAAAAGGCTTTTACGTGGTAGTCCGTTTTGCAAAGTGAATCGGAGAAAAAACGGTCCGGACGGCGCGCGATGGCTTCGGGTTTAATTAACATTATGCCCAACGAAGTGGGCACGGGTCAGCTAGTCATACATAAAACACAAAATGTTACTTTTTACATCTTCAGACGTCCAGTGCGCTTACCTTCCCTCGACGGAATAAACTGTACCTATATGTATTAGTTTTACTGTGCTAATGGTAGCTCATCACATACCTAATTATCTGGCTCAATGTCTTAATTAGCTACAAACTGGGAATTAATCAAAGAGATCGTAGAATTAATTAGGGAGCTAAGGCGAGATTAGCTGTTTCTACTTCGAGGATCTGTTCGCATTATTAAAGTGAATTTAAGTGGTGTTGGACATAAGCTGTTGCTGTCTGTGTAAAGCCGACATTTCGGGTAATGATTCTGTAGACAATTAATAATTAAAAAATAAACGCTTACTTATTTCAGTAAACATAGCGTTTTTGGTAATCTTACACGATAATGCACCCTGCGAGCGTTCAAAACAAGCAGAAGTCCACCTGACAATAGTAAAAGGTCATCGCTTCCTGCCGACAACTCCAATACTCGAAGCATTTTGCAGTACCAGTGATTTTACCTTAAAATTATTTCCAAAAACCAGATTAAGTACACCTTACCCGAAGTTAAAACCATCCAAACTCATACCTACGTACTACTTTCGAAATATTCTTCCTCATGAAGTTGCCTCATACGAGTACGCCTGTTTACCATTATCTGCTAGATTATCGTTAAAAGAAACTGCCCAACACTAAGTGAACAGGAACTTTGCTTTACAACAGCTACAAGACTTGTGTTACAGGTGCGTTTTGTATTTTCTTTACTTGTAAACTTGTGTTCTTTTACAACACAAGTTGTACAAATCAAATACTTTCTTAGAATAAAAAAAGAGATCTGAATACAGAGTATTTTTGCGTCTTTTTTGCCATTATTTTCTAATAAATATTTTTGAATGCATTCCGATGTTTCATAAGTAATTGAAAAATTAAATAGTAATTTCAACTCTTTGCAAAACCAAAATAAATAAATAAAACTGCAAATCAGTAATTGAACAAAACTGGCTTAATATTCCGTATGTATTTCTATAACCCATTTTTCCCCCAAAACCGCCTTTAAATTGATCCTATTTCCATTACTCTCTGAAACTTTTTAAAATGCCAAGGCTTCCCAACAATACTTCGTGGAGCCGGACGCGGGAGTCGTAACAGCTTACGAGCTCTTACTCCGCATAATGGAGGTTTTAAAACGTATTTTTATATTTTTTGACGCGTAGTTTAAGTCTAGATAGCCTTGGATGGAGTTAATGTAGGGTGGCTGGGATTTTTGCTAAGAATTGCCGCTATTTCGCCTTTTTACTTTCGCATTGTTGCGTTCAAGGCTCTGTTGAAAAGATTTTAGGCATTTTAGTCGGGAATTTTAAGGCTGGTATTGTTCCGCTTGAAGGGCGTTTTAATTTTATTTTAGCAAACAGTTTTGATTCAAAATCAATCGCGTTATAGGTATGTCCTATAAAATAAAAGTTTGAAATGAACATTTTCTCACCAGTGCCAGTGTAAAAAATGTTGTACAGTTTTTAAAATGTTCCACATTTACTAGAGGTAGATGTTTGAAAATAGTTGAAGCGGATTAAAAAAAAATAAGTCTATCTCAACCAAAGTCTTGATTAAACCATTAAAAACCTTAACAAGACTTTCAGCTCTAACTAGAAACCTAAAGGTTTTAATGGAACTGCCGGTCTTAATGTGGGAATTATTCCGCTAATAAAATTAAAAGGTACTCTCGAACGTACTGAGAACTTAGAATCACGTTTAAGTAAGTCCTTTTAGACTAAGAACTTCCTCTTTTAGTGTTTTAATGAACTCCGCTGCTTCGCATTTCGATGGGTTAGTTGGTAATTTTGGTGTGGAGTGGACGTTCTTTAAGCGGTGGTTGGTCATACTTAAACTGGTGTCAGTGGCCCACAAGTATAGAAATGTGATTAAAATATATGTCACAATAGTTTAAATATTGGATGTGCGTGGCAATATGAAAGGGGTTTCACTTGACCACTCACATGGTCATAATAACAATGTGATTTGACTGAAGCAACACAAATATTATTGTATTATAGTAAAAACTACATTAACCCTAAAAGAAGATTGGCACAACCTTTTTTTCAGTGTATAAAATTAGAACTGAATGAATGAATGTTGCTGCAAGAAAATTTTGTGTGTCCTTAGTTGTTTTACAGATTCTTTGAATATAAACCTTAAATTTATACAGAAAACTGTTGTGTAAATTCTGTTATTAGATAATTAAATGGTAATTAAACTCAAACATTACATTCAGTCTCGAAAATTTTAACAAAAAAATATATGTATTTTTAAGCAAATACCCTTTGAAGCTAAATTACCTCTACAACAAACTATGTGACATAAACGAATGACGACAATTACGTCAAATTAGCTTAACATTTGCGTGTTACTGACCCGCCAGCCAGCCGCTAGCCAACTGTTAGATTAGTAAGCGCCAGTAAACTGCTAACACTAATTTTATTAGATAGCCATCGACTACAATAACTATCACAAACAAGTCATTAATATCGAATGTTCTAGTGTTCATTAATATTAGAAGCGATAGGAACATTGACAATGTACAGTCAGGTACCAAATTTGGTAATAAGTACATACAACGAAATTACTTTTAGCGTTTTGTTTCTAATCTCCTGACTAAACACCGTAGACCGCAATATTGCTTACCATCAGATGTGATGGTGGTCAAACGCTAGCCTTTCACAGAATTATAACAAAAAAACATTTTAACGACAAAAACAATTACAAATAACTATAATAGGCTATTTGACACTATTAAAAATATGCTACGAAATGTGGTCATTCTATTAGGTAATAACATAAAAAAAACATATTTATCTCTGTTTTATCCAAAAATATTTATAGATTTTTCAAAATAAACAAAATAAATTCAAATTATTTTTTAAAATTCTTCAGCCACAAGAACGCTCTGTGATTGGCTACGCCTCGCGTGACGTCACACGCAGGTAAACATTGTTTAATGCTAAGACACTTTGTGTGATTTTATAATGTACACTTTGGCACAAGTTTGACGTTTGTCAAAGAATAAAGTTTGCTTACTTGCCTGTGACGTCACGCAAATCACATGTCGTCCGCCATTACCGAAACAGCGTTTTTAGCGCAAATATTGTAATTTAAATTTTAACACAGTATTTTACGAAAAATACTGCAAATTTCGCAGAAATATACATGTGGTGTATTAATCATAATATGCCAACGAATAATTTAAAACAGTTTTTCAAAATCAGTCAAATAGCCTATTACATTTTGAATTCCCATAATTCGAATTGGATGAATCATGATGTATGAAATCGGAAATATTTATGACATGTGACAAATGCTTCTTAAGGGGATGCTCTGCTTGCAGGACGCCGGTGCGAGAACTATCGTCTCCATATCGAATAAGAGTAGGTATGTCTTGTGTGGCATGCACCTACGGCAACTGTGGCCACTCAACGTGCTTAAAAGCTAGTCCAATCACACACTCCAAACCATAGGCATTCCTTTCTGTAGCCGACTGTACCTCAAACTCGCATAGAGTTAATGATGTGTAAACTTTGCAACTTAGTCATTAAATGCGATAGTTTACGCGCGTTTGCACCGTTTGTATTAAAACGTCGCGTGCGGCCGATTAATTCAAATTCAGAACAAGTTTATTGGAATACATTTAGGGCGTCGGATAAATGACTCCTCTATTGTATTTGGAAAGTCTAAACTACAGCGTTTACAATGTTTACATATTCATTATTATTTTATCACAATTAGTTACAAGTTGGGTTAGATGTTTTGGTTACTAAAAACATAGTGTATGTTTATTACTATTAATTGTTGTACTACCACTGTTTTCAGTATTAAATTTTAATAGTTTTGAGATGAAGTTATCAAGGTCCCATACCTTGATGCTAAACCAGTTTGATTGTTAGCGCAGCAACTGTGTTATTAAGTAATTTATATGAAATGATTATTTGTAATTTAGTAGAGATTTCAACTATTTAAAGGAACATCTTTGCTTGCAGATTGTCTAGAGAAGTGTAATTTTTTACTAGTTATCACCAAAACATACACGACGAATATTCCTGTGTATTTAAAATAAAAAATACGTTTTAGTACATTTAAATTACATTTTATTATGTTGAGCCAATAGTATTTTTTTATGTAATTGATGACGAGACGAGCAAATTGCTCGTCTGATGTTAAACGTCACGTTTGCCCATTACTGGTCTGCGTCACCCAGAATTTTGAACTCGAATTTTGATTTTGAGCAGAACTCAAGCCCCTGCGCGGCACAGCATTGCGCTCGTCACCCTGATGAGATATAAGCATCGATCTAATCCAACTTCGGTGGATATAAGTTATTTAATCTCCCATTTGCCTTATAATTTCATTGGGCGTCGATATATATGTCTATTTATATAAAGCAAAAGATTTAAGAAGTACTTTTACGCTCCTAAGATGGACACCGAAGAATACATTTCAGTGGTCCAAATTTCTGAGGGAAACATATACTCGTAGTTCGTCTTGACATCCAACTCTCTGAAAAACAACTCCAAATATTTATCGGTCCAGCATCAACTTTTATGACATCACAACTAAATTTTCATCGTCCAATATTTATGTTTATCCCTCTATGATTACTCAGATTTAACTACATAGAGTACGCTGATCAATAAAGTTTTATCGGTTCGATTGGCTACTTTTATTGCTCTAGGGGAATGGTAGAGTCCTTATCTCTAGCTCGCATGCATGGCCTCTCGCTTACGGCTGCCGAGATTTGATGTCGATATTGCTCGAGGCATGGACTGTAGAACGCAGGGAATGAACTCTACCTCTACATGCGTGCGTATTGAAATAAGAAGCTTTGTTGTAGAGACAAAAAAATATTAGCAGTAATAAGCTGTAATGTGCTGTAATTCAACTTTAAGGTGAACTTTTGGCACGTAGACTAAGAATGAGGTCCACTAGTTAAACGTTTGTATTTGCAATCGTTTAGTTGAAAAATAATAGTTCTCAAATAATTAGTAATTTAAAGATTTGATGATAGATGTTAACTAAAATTGAAGTCATTCTTGCCTACATGTTTAGATAAAACAGGACCCAAATTTACCGATGAAACTATTATACACACGTTCAAATTGTAATGCCAATTCAAAGATTGACCCGCACTACTCGTACAGCGACAAAGGCGTGACTTTACAATTGTTCGTTGAAAAAGCCCGAGCTCAAGCACTGAATTTCAAACATATCGTTATAGAGAACCACATACAGATGTAGTCATAAAATAAGGCCGGCCTGGGCCCTATTCTGACGAGCGAGTTTCTCGGTCACTGTCGCTCTCATTAGAAATGTCATGAGAGTGAGAGAGACCGAGATAATCTCGATCCCAACAATAGGGTCCCTGGTTAATCTCCTAAATAAAGGCTAGCGGCCCGAGTGATTCGTTTACTCTCAGAATTGGTGAGGCTTAAATATCCCGTGAATTGAGATCTTGGGGGACTCATGTTTACTTGAGTTGACATAATTTTAAAGGCCCTCGATATGAGTGTATGAGGATGGGCTTAAGGGATGTGAAAGGCTTGGCTGGACCTTTTTATGATTGAAAAGTAGGTCGTGTGGCTTCGAAATTATGATGGAGTTTATACGGAGTGTTAGGAGTATCATAACTTATTGAGCAACATCAAGCTGATATCTTAGTTGTCATTTTATTTTAAATTTAGACTAGATTCCTTCGACACTTTACTATTTAATTAAATACATTTAAACATAATGTCCACTCTATAAATAAGTCCATAGGTAATGATTATTATTATCATTGTCATTATCAGCTACTCGATTTACATACTGCGATGTTTTTTTTTAAATAAACTGTGTTATACTCTCCTTTGTTGACTCTCAAACTAAAATATGTAATACTTTTCGACATTTCGACATTTTCATACAAAAATACTAAATTTACATTGACTTAGTAAGATTGAGTAAGTATACCACGTTAGTAATATACCTAAGGGCATAATTTCTTTACATCCCTGTCACTGTTAAAACCCACACCTCAATATTCCTTTCCTAATTTCAAGCTAAGTACATAAAGCCAGCAAGTACGGCGTAAGTACATTAGTACGCCCGTATGTGCTCTAAACACTCGCTACAGCCAAATACAGCGGCTCACTACAGCGCTGCAGCGCTGCAGCACAGCGGCCAGTTTTCCTCATAAATAGATTACCCAGTTGTCAGCGCACTTGTGAGCCGAAGCGAATCTATTAAGCGCGTTATTTCCGTTCGCGCAGACCGACAGCGATGCGAGTTACGCTGGAAATGACTGAGATTACGCTTTGATTGCTTTGAAGGCGAAAGACTATTGCATAGAAGGTGAAAGAGTATTGCATGCATGACACTTCATTAACAAGGTCTATCACGATCGTTATCAACGACATCTTCATAGTGAAGTTTGGAGGTCAGTTGACTAAAGTTTTTTTGATCCCAAGCTGCATTTATATTCATAGGGATAGTGAAAATAAAAATTGTAACGCATTTTATTAATGCAAAAGCAGCTTTTGTATTTAGTGTATTAGAGGGATTTTATACAAATTAAAATAATTATTCAGGAGAACTATAGAGTATGGCACTGTGATATATTGGAAGAAGAAGAAATTCAGATCCAGAATCAGATATATTTTTTGGTTTGCCTTGGTTTTATTGGTTCAAACAAATTCTCGTGCTAAAGTTAATGTCCTAGGCTAGGCTATGTATCCAACGTGGTGCTGCTTGGCGTTCAGCCTTGTAAGTTTGGGCCTCAGAACCGAGACTCAATGTTCGGTCTTACAATATAATTATAGAGAGTTTTTAGCCAAATTTTTTTTTTATTTTTTTTTCAGATGTTCTCGTGTATGCTTTTTTTGTTTGTTTTTGTGCTATTGGGCGACGAGAAGAGCAAATCGCTCGGTTGATTTTAAACGTCACGTTTTGCTTTTAACAGGTCTGCATCACCCATAATTTTGAACTCTTACAGCTCAACGACGATTACCAACGAACAGCAAACTATTTAATTTATTTTTGTAAATCACTTCTAGTTATTCAACACCTGCGTCAATTCGCGCACAATTCGAACGCAAAGCTTCCAAAGCAATCGATTTCCGGCCTATTCGACTTTAAACGGGAATCAAACCCTATATCCGGCGGGTTTAGTTGCGAATCCGATAGTTCGTAATGAATGGAGTGGCCGACTCCGATTCAGTTAACTTTATCCGGAGAGTATCCCTGATTATGATACTAGGGGCTGATAGGGATACCCTTTCAGGTTCTAGGGAAGCTTTTTAAGGTTATCAACGAATAAAAAATGTCAAAACCTTTTTTTCTTACATAATTCACAATTTGAATCCCACAATTGCATAAATTGAGGTTCCCCTATTTACGACTCAGATTTCTTATTTGATTTATTTTTCCAAGCTTTTATTTAACTTGCTGTGTTAGTATTTAGTTTGTTTCAGTCAAATCGTAGAAGCTTAATTAGAACTACTTACTGACATCCAATTAAGCCGAAATTTGGTAGGTACCTGTAACTCCGAAAACAATGAAAAAACTTGTTTTTAAAAATACTTTAAATTCCTTTTGCGCTATTTATTCGTTAGTATGCACATTACTAATTACTACAATTATCTATAATCTCAGTAGTTATTATACAAATTATGATATAAATAACAAAATATAAAAGAGCAAACAAGCTTTTATTATAATATTATCATCGGATTTACACATTCACATAAACGCGGTTTATGAAAAAGTTTAATCCAACATCGCGAAATGGTTTAAAATCATCGATATTTGAAGTATGAACCAATTAATTTTTCATGTCGATGTTCATAATTCAGTTACAACAATGGATTCATACTAACAAGGCATCTTGAATAAAAGCTTGTAAAACGGCCGGTTGATTCTAAAACAATATAATTTTGTCTCTCCCTCATTGATCTTTTATCTTTTTGATTGTGTCAGTGACAGGTAATAATATCTGTTACCTAAGAATATTCTAGCTGGATTTACCAGAATGTCTAATTATTGTTTTCCTTAGAACGATCAAACACCGATATAACACTATCATAGCACTCTACATCATCATCTGGTGCCACTTCACTACTGGAGGTTGGTCTGTCCAGTTGTGTGTTGTGCACTCTTAAATTCACTTCTTTGAGAAACTATATGTCCAGATCAATGTTTCACTTGGGTATAGTCTAAGATCCGAGTGTAGAACGATTTGCTTATTCTATCGGCTTCATACTTTTGATTGGTATGTCTTTTATCTATTAACCGAAACGGTAAATGTAAAAACATAATTTAAAAAAATTAATCATATTCTGGACTGAATTTTTTTAGTCAACCCACTTGCAATATATATATAATATATATAAATATATATAATTTAGTATAAAATATTTTTCTTCCATTAACCAGTTCGTTCAAGGTCGTTCTATACTCGAATCTTCTACTACCTACTACTATACTTTACAGTTTACACCAACTCACACCAGGTCCCACTCTCCCACTACAGCCGCCACTTACCTGAAACAAAAAGGTGATAAATTAAAAAACGCACTCAATCATCAATCAGTTAATGGGGTTCCGGCATTACGAGGTTTTATTTCAATGATTTATATTTCGGCGTTTCGTTGCAGTGTAATGGCTTCATTTGGACGGGCTGAGTGTTCCATTTTACGTAGGGCTGCTACTTTACTTACAAACTTTAAAAAACTCAGTGGGTAAGATAAGGTGAACAAGTCTTCAAGCATAGTAAACAGTTCTACAGGGTTCTAAGGAAAGGACATGCTCAGCCGACAAAGCCTTATAGTTATTATCGTTAGGAACATCATTTGCTATGGGATCAACCCTGAAATCGAAAAAAAAAAACCAGCTGTTCCATATATTGTGTCGAGATTCATTGACATATTTCTATGGAATAGCTGATATTTTTTTCGTGATTTCAGGGTTGGTGCCATGGTAAAAGTTGTTCATAATGATGTATTCTACAAGCCCTTTTTGGCCTTTTCTTTATAACCCTGAATAAGTTACTTAAAAAACACAATACTTACAACAAAAAAGTAGTATTAGCAGCATTAAGGAATAGGCTTTTATCAGGCATTATTGGTTGAAGCTTTACTTATCTTTTAGCTATCATGCTTGAACACTATTATAATATTTTTTAAGTAGAGACTTTAATTAAAAATAAAATAATAAATAAAATTATTCATGAGCAGCAGCCCTATCTGTATGATGTAAATTTTATGTTCAGCGGGAAGAGTGCAGCTTTCTGTAATTCAAATTCATTTCGTGATAATAATAGTGTCCCGGTTTGATGTAATCTGCGATGAAATTAGTCTTTTATCCCAAAATTAGGACAAAATTTTGAAATGAAGCAAAATTGAGTAATTGATTAATTAAAAGCATTAATTGTTTTTAAAACTTATGATGTAAGTAATGATTTACTTTTGTGCTGAAATAGTTTTAAAATATATTATCAAAGATACGTCAATAATTAATTAGAACAAAATATGTTGTAAAAGTTTCGTATAAATCGAGAGAACGTAACGGCTGTCGAGTTTTCAGCGCTGAAGCATGTTCCGCTGAAGAATTGCGCGCGGCGTTGATTGGCTAGAATTTAGGAGCGGTATTGTATTAGTTAATACACAGGCAACGGGAAACCGAAGTAGAATTAGAGAATATGGATATTGTCAGAGGTAAAATTGGACAGTTGGACTGTTATTGCCAAAAACTGAGCAATAATAGGTTATGAGCAGTGGCAGTGTGACAATGATGAGAAAGCTAACATATTTCATGAAATATAGTAAAAAGTATTTAATAAACTATGAAAGTATAAGAGGTATATATAATGTAAAGTTAGTATGAGTAGTACCTATTATTATGATCTCGATAGCAAACAAATCACAAAAATAAAAAGTAATAAAAAAACAGCAACACAATTTTACGATTCCCCTGACAGTTGACGGATAGTTAAACCACGCATATTTAAACATACCGGTTTACTTTTTTGTAACCTACAAGAACTACTTTAGTTTTATCAGGGTTACGCCAAATTATCAGGCACATCTAGCTCCAATAAATCTTCGGCGCCCACATTAGCAAGCCGAATAATGTTCAGTTTGGGCCGAAAATTTTCGGTTTCCCTGTAATTGTGATATAGTGTGCAGGATTTGATACGCCGATAAACTTATCGCTGCTAGCAGTCGGTTCGGAAGCCGAAAGGGTAGCTTACATCGTTTCGTGGTCGAGTTTCGAAACAAATTTCCGTTGTTTCGGTTTGTTGCAATTTGGTTTTTACCCGAAAATGGCATTTCTAAATCGAAGGGTTATGGTTTTAGCAGTCTATGTATGTTTGCATTTACTTAGGTACTATGTAAATATGTTCTACCGCGCAACGTAGAGTCTAAACTACTCGTCCTATTTTGACGCATAGACTGGCAATCAATTTATTACTGTAAGTCCAAGTGATAAAGGCTTCATTTTGTATAAACAAAATTGATTTGACGGATGATACATCCAAAAAGTGATGGACTATTTTTTTTTCTGTCCGATTACAGGTATTTAACTTCTCAGTTCATTTTGAAATATAGTAATAAGGAGATGAGGTTAACTTTGTTTATGAAAACTGATTAACTGCAACTGTTATAGTTACTGGTAGACTTTGAATCAAAATCTTTAAGCCATTAGAAAGCTTCTGTAAATTGTGCTCTAAGGCATATAATTCATCTACAGCCTAAATTTCAAAGTATTATCTGATGTCACGCTCACTTGCAAATGACGCTCGCGGTCGCTCATTCGAAGACGACTTTGGTGAAACCTTTGGATCCAGTGAATCATAATATCACTAACACCAATTACGGAATAGGTGTCATCATAAGTAACCTAGTAATAGCCACATAAGATGATTATTCCATATCATCTGATTGATCGCACATAAAAACATGCACTTAGCTTACTTGACAAAGATCACAGGTTAGTATCATAACAAAAATGTTAATTTGCAAATATTTAGTAAAAGCTCATGTTTTGTTGAAATGTCAGTCATTGAGTAGATCGCGTGCAATTTCGTGATTATAATAAACGTTCCGCAACACACAGTTCATCATACTTAACGCTTTAAACACGAATGACAACGCCTATTTGCACTCCTCTTATAAAGTGGGCTTTTAATTATAATTAATTGGGGCTCGTTTTTGCTTAATATTTACATTCAATTAACAAGTATTTATCGTTAATTATTATTAATATGAATTAAGAAATTTAAAACTTTGAAACGCTAATTCGACTTTTTAGTGAGACGTCTGAGTGGAGTAGTTTGCGAGTGGGTGTTAAAATTAAGTTTTAGGCGTCTTGTAGTCAAGAGTGAATTAATTTCTTCTGGGTAAGTGTGTTTCATCGTAGACTGCATCATTGCTTACCATGCGGCTAGATGGCGGTCATACAACTATACAACTTATATCTCAGGCTGACGAGCGCACGGCAGTGCTGTCCCGCGCAGGGTCTTGAATTCTGCGAGTTTAAAATTCTGGGTGGCGCAGACCTGTTATGGGCAAACGTGACGTTTAACATCAAGCGAGCGATTTGCTCGTCTCGTCACTCAATTACATAAAAAAAAATACGTATAAAGCGAAAAAAGGGTCGAAGAAATGATAATATATCTTTTATTTGGATATTATCGATAGCTCTCGTTCCATCCCACTGTTGAATAGGCCTCTTTTTCTAGCAAGTATGTCAAAATTTGTTAAGTTTGTGTCCACCCGTACTATAATCATTATAGCAATTTAAACCGCATTGCTGACGGTCTGTTTGTTTCAGTAATTACTAGCGATATTTAAATGTTTTCACTGCATTATTTCATGAGAGGTAAACAAAATCATTGCATTATATTCATCTCGTTAGTTTTAATTGATATATGCATTGGAGCGTAGCATTTTAAATACTATTCAAAGGTTGGATTACACTCTGAGTTGTGATGAACATTTAATTTGGAATTAATCAAATAAGAATGCAAAAATATGTTTTGTGATAGACCGCTTGGGGAAGGTGGTTTGTTAGGTTAAAATGTGTTTCTAGAATAAATTATTCCTATTGTGATTTAAGGCAGAATATCATGGCAAGAAAAAAATAATCATGTTATTATTCTATGATAATAATAGGTATGTTATTATCCTATTTTATTCGAAAGCTTGAGTTTGACCGCTATCTCGCTTTTACTTGTCTGATACACGACTTGGCTACTTGCTATGTACCTTTTACCTATATAATTAATGTATCACAGACTTAATTATATCTATTTTCGTCACGTAAAAGAATGTTTAAATTATTTTTGAACATTTACCTTTACTAAACAAAATACGTTTCAAAGATAATTCGATGTATCGGACTGGGACATTATTCTATACCCAGCAGTGGCGCAAATAATTTAGTAGAATCAGATGATGATGATGGTAGGATTAGTAATATGTGTTTACCGTTTTCAAAAGACTGAGTGAATTATAACCATGATTTGAAAGGCTATTAGTTAACTTCACGTATAGTCTAGACATTGAGGTCGAGCTAAACGCAACATTTGGCTAATAATAGCCATAAAACGTAATGCAGCATTAGAAAAATGAGATCATGACCGCTTTTTGGCCAGTTGAAGTTTTACGATTGGTTATGTAAGCGGCGAGTTTCCATTACACTGTAACACGACTTGCTTCTTATAGAATTGAATAGAATTAAAAGATATTTTATTGAATAGGTCAAACAGTATTGTAATAAAAAGAGGTTTAAAGTTTTTTAAAAACAAGCTTTTATTGCATTGTCATCAGAATTACGCAAATGTAACAAATTTCAGCTTAATCGGATATTGGAAAAGAGTTCAGAATTCAACACAAATAAATTAATAGTTTTCGTTATCTTCACTATACGTATAGAATTACATCACTATATTTTTTCTCTACTCGGCTCGAGTAACGGAAACGCACAGCGCCCTCTAGCGTGCCATATCGCCGTAAAATGTAAAATATTTACAAGGGGCCATCTCGCCGGGTTACGATGCGGTCGGGAGACTTACACTGGACATCGGTTACTGCCCTATATTATTCCATATTTACGCCTTCTTTCTGACGAAGGCTCTTTCTAAGCTCGTAATTGTATACTAAACATCGTAAGAAATCCTACATACAGAAATGAAATTCAATCGCGTATGTGAAATTCACCGCATTTGGCCAGCGTGGTGAAATACAGCCTAATCACCCTTCGAGGGTATCCCGGTAGTGAGGTGATTAAGGTTGAGTTGTAATTGTAAACGACTATTTGTTACAAACTACGATAAAATAATCTTGTTCATAAAATCTCACTCCAATCAATTGGTCAATCACTTGTTTTATGTAACCGTTTTAGATTTTTAAGTAAATAAAATCGCAATTTCATGGCTATAAAGTTTAAAAACTTCCTATTTTAAATTCGAACATATTATCAAATTATTGCCTTCAATTTGACTATAAAAACTAAGTAACTATTAAATTCGAATTGTTACTAAAAGTTTCCAAAAACAGCTTTCTAGCTTTACAGACTTTAACAGACTTCTAGCTTTTTTTTAGCTCTTTAGCTTTAAAGTCAGACTTTGATCTAGCTTGTTTGTTTGGCTTTGGCTTGTTGATTTTGTATTACTTAACTTTTACGACCAACAGCCTAATAGAGGTACTAAAATAAGGTTTTTTCAAATCGACTGTTTTCATTCACTTCGGTGATTCGAAAATAACGTTTTTTTACATCAATAGGTATAACAAAATCACGCAATAGAATGATTCCGTATTTTAACGAATTAATATTTTTATTCAAACATCCATTTATAAAAGCAGTTGAACATTTCCATTTCAGTGACAAATCCAATAGTCCGAGTGTCGAGTCAAGTTTTACACTTACGCGGTGATTTTATAACTGCCGTACGAATCGTTCGCATTCACTGATTGCAGCTACCGTGATAAATTACAGGAAATCAGTGCGTATGTTTATCACAAAAATGTTAATTTTTGGGAAAAAAATTTAGTCTTTCATCAATTTCTACCTTCTAATTGTTTGTTTCGGGTTAAACAAAAAAAAAAAACTTTTTGTAAATGTTGCCGCAGAAACCATTTATGCTTTTGAAGTGCTTACCTACGTACTCGTATAAGCAAAAAGTGTGCTAAAGAGAAAACCTAGATACTCAGTTGTGGGATGGTTGTGGGTTGTAGATGATGATGATGATAAATGTATGAGTATTATTCAGTACTAGAATCAGCAAGACAATTTTAATCGATCTAATGTACCGCTTCGACGGTCCACGGTGGCAGTTACGTCCGCAGTTTCGAATCGGGTCCGGTTTCGGTAAAGCGCGTATTAGGTCTATTTTTAACACGTGAACTTTTAAATTTTTTATGCGCTCGCCACGTCGGAGAGTGAAATAAAATGTGGGCAGGAGATTTGGCTCGGCCTTTTATAAAAAGGTTTTTACGTGTTTTTGATCACTGAGTGGAATTGGTTGAGCTTGATTTAAAGTAGATTTGATGCGATGTGATAAATTTCCCTTAACGTTATTATGTCACTTTTTTTAGTTTCTTGCCGGTAGCTTAGCTAGCTAATAAGCTAGTTGCTTTTGACTGACTATTCAGTTTATTTGATTGTAGAATTGTTAGTGAAAAAAAAATGTGTGTTCATGTTAAGTATAAGATAATCCACTACTCTTATAGGCTATATAAGTAATATTTATATGAATATTTATATGAATATTTATATGAAATTAATGTTTGGTACCATATAATATTATACATTAAGGGTTCCGTGGAAATAAGTATTACGATTATTTTTTTGTTTTTAACAACACAAAAAACTGCCCGGATCGACTTTAATGCAATAGGTAGGCTTTGTCAATATTTATCCAAAAGTCGATAGCTACTTTTTGCCGCCATTTTTGTGTAATTAACAAAGTTAATTTGAAAATTAAAATCGCAATGAGACATTTAGTAGTATAATAATACAATAATATAATACAGATACAATTTATATTCTGTCGATCAAATGATTTAAAACAAAAACACAATTTAAAATAAAACGCACCAATGAAAAGCAGTTTTAAATTTCCTGCATCCTACAATATTTAAACTTGACACGATGTTGCAATCAAAACTCGAAATCCGCGAACACGCAATCTTCCCAGTTCCGAGTCAAAACAATACTTTTTATTTAAATCCCTGAATTTAAACGATCACCGTTTCCGGCAGCGCCAGATGCGAGTGTAAAATATTGCTATAATTTTTATTTTCCGTTGATAGTGAATTGCACTTTTCACCGGTCACTGGCTGCTCGCAATAACTGCAAATAAAGGGATCGTACGGGTCAATTGAAGGAGTAAAATCTGGCAAACGAGTAACTAACTAAGCTCAGTGATTTTATACTTAGAATTAGCTGTTCCAAATATATCTTACGCTTGTACTGTACGGCAATACTTTTCACTAAATAAAGTTAAGATATTTTAGTTATTTAGTTAGTACTGAGCACTTTATTTTTGTACAGCGATATCGCTAAATGATGTTAGTGACTTAAGCTACGTGTATAAGTAAGGCGTAAAAGTGTATCAAATAACCCTAAGTAATGCGGTCTACGATGGAGCTCGCATGCTTAGATGGAACCGATTCACTCGTGACTTAAAGACACCCAGATTATATCTATCGCAAACATCCAATTTACAATAAGTAGCGTGCTTTTGAAGATACATCTATTTCTAGCAGCAAACTACAATGTATAGAGTGATTATGATATTGATGACTCAATAAAAATGCAACAAACTATTAAAAATGTAGATGGATGATGTAAAAACTGCCCCGAAGCAAACCGCGGGGTGCAGTTAGCACTCGCATAAAACGACGTCATTGAATCCGATAACGGCCTTCATTTCAGAGCTATTCATAACTTCCTTGCGGATACAATTACAATGTAACATACGACCTCGTAAATTCATTGGAGATTTTAACGTTTATACAGATTTTAGCGCGTGTTCAATTTCTTTGCTATGATAGAGATTTCAGCAGAGATAAATATTTGAGCATTATGAAACTTCCGGTTTCACCGAACATGATGCAGAAACCGTTGGGTTTTCCGGAATAAAATTGATTCCATTTGTTAATCTAGGGCTTTAGCTACAACGTTAAAAAATTGATCTGATTCTGTTCGCCCATTTTTGGGTGATAGAGTAAATAACGTTTCACACTAACCTACATGCCAACATACAAACATATATATTTTCACACATATCTAATTATCTATCTATACTTACTTCTATACTAATATTATAAAGAAGTAAAGTTTGTGTGTTTGTATATTTGTTAAATTGTAAGGGGTAATCTCGGGATCTACTGAACCGATTTTAAAAATTCTTTCACCAATAGAAAGCCACATTATTGCTGAGTGTCATAGGTTATATAAAAAACCGAAAAATAAAAAGGCCTTTGTGGTAGTCCGTTTAGCAAAGTGAATAGGAGAAAAAACGGTCCGGACGGCGCGCGATGACGCCCAACGAAGTGGGCAAGGGTCAGCTAGTATTATTATAAAGATAGTTGGATCTCACTTTGTCAATGTAATGACAATACTGATCGACATACTCTTTAGCGCGCCAAAATAGGGCTTTAGATCAAAATCCAGATCTCGTAAAACGTTATAGAATACGTCCCTAGCTTCTAGATAGTCGTAGATAGCCCAGCCCAGGCCTCGTTAGGGCCACCTAAGATCGGCCATTACTCACACGCCCACAATTCGCCCTTACGATCTTTGGTCGAGGCGTGGGAAGCCACGCATGCCACCCTTATGACACGGACGTGACGGCTTTAGACATGCACTGCCACCAACATAACAACACGCGGACGAAATTGGAACAAGGTAAGTATTTTCCTAACCAATTATTATACCTAAATAGGTATTTGGAATTGTTAGGAATTAGCACTAGGTATTTCTTGATATTCTAGGCGTAGTAAGGGCGGCGTAGTTAATTATGCAAACTGTACACGTGGACAAAGTTTGAATTTGGTTTTAGGTTCAGGTTTTTCGGGGTTCGGTGGAGAATGTTTACGAAAAACGAGTAGTCTTTTTTCAACGCCAACTCGTTTGCATAAAATGCGAAAAAATATTTTTCGCCGCCGGCTTGTTAAAATTTGATACACTTCAAAAGTGTTCGACATAGCCGGAACCGATTTTTTCATTAAATAATGAAGTAAAAACTGCAGAGATCAATCGCATCGCAGCTTCCAGCTCTTTGTAGTGACTTTAACTATATTCAATGTTGCATAAACATTTGAAATAGTTAGCTGATAAGATTTTTAACCAAATCAGAATTTTGTAATGCTTAATTCATAGAATGTCACGTGGCCACAAAAACAAAATAAACAAACCCTTAATATTTATCGATTCAAATCACAAAGCCTTAATAGGGTTGGCGAAAGTTTAATTTCACTTGTAATCCCCAGCCCAAAACTTCGGCACTAAGGGGCAGGGACGAGCTCATTATTTATTTATTTTCACTCAATAACCTTCGGAGGGACGAGGGAGTGCTTTGTCAACCCTTTAGGCTTATGACGCTTTGTTGGCGTAATAGGAGCAATCGGTTCTTTGTCACCTGGGTTCGGTTCCGTGTTGCCTTTGTTTTCAACCATGGTTTACATATATCTAGTGTTAGATAAGCACATACAAAGTATGTTAGTATAGGCTGAGTGGCTGACTGTGGTTAGTTCTTGCCCGTCTGAAGGCCTCTGATACATGTTCTGAGTTACATGGGCCCTACATTTTAAAGTGTCGTCCAATCTAATGCAGTTCAGTTGCAAATGCTACACAAGGTTACCCATCCGAAAGCTGACCGTATCGTCCGTTCCTTAACATGTGTGATCGATTACAATACACTGTGGAACTACGCAATGAGCGCTACTAAATATATAAATAGGAAACCTGAAACTGAAACCTGAACTCTCTCTTTTTCCTGCACTATTTATTTTCTTGAATGTTTTATAAATTTTTGTCGAGTTTAACCAATTCTTTAGCTCATTGGGCTTAATTTGAACCTTTTGCGTTTTATTTTTAGGACTAGATTTTTCGTGCATATATTTAATAAGAACCGTGCCTGTTGAAATTATGCCGTCTATCCATTAAATGCCTTCCGATGCCAATCGAACGCCGAGGTGTGTCTCGAATCGATGGCGAGGCGTGTCCACTGACCGTTCGGTGGCTTACAGCCTTACATTATTTTTTATTTCTGTCTTCATTGTGTTTATTTATACTTTTTATGCTATTATAGACCCAATGCCGAAAAAAATAGGACATTTTAACCTTGTAAAGCGACTAAATAGATCTTTTGAGTGTGTGTATAATATATGTGTGTGTCTTAATTTTTTGTTGCCACTGAACTCTGCAAAGGCTGGATTTACTCGTAGATATCAATATTGTTTAGGAAAAAAAATATATAATAATATAGTATCAACTCATAGTTCATTTTTGTTTCGAAATATATGGCTACTATAATCTACTTTACGGATAAAATCGTGGGATGCTAATATTATGTAATTGTAATTTTAAATATGCGGCACTGAAATGTGTACATACTCGTCTTAGTGACATCAATTGTTCGTAGTAATTTCTTTATTTCATCGTCTTTAATAACAATAATTAGCTGCAAACAGCTCTTATACGAGTACTTATAATAAGTGGTGCTTTGATTAGAATATGCAGCAAGACTTTGCAACGAAATCCAACTGAAACATCCCAGCAAAAGTTACTATCACAGAAAAAATAGATTCCACGCGATTCCAACGGAATAATATAAAAAATGCCACTGAAAATCTAGTGGCAGAAAATATATTCGTCCCAGGAGAGTTGAAAATGGAAATGGGTATCAACCTCCTCGTTTTACGGCTCGGGTAAAAGCCAAAGATCAGATAGTGAAGATGGCAAAATGTGGAACGGCCGCGTAGTAGCCTTGAGACACTTTCATAAAGAATCTTGTATATGATGGCAAGGTTTGTGAAAATTATTTATTTCGGAAAAACTAGGCAAATCACTTGAATTTAGATTTAATGTTGTCAGAGTTTGAGACGAGAAGTGAATAAGATCAGCTCTGCTGCGGAATAGGTTATGTAGTAGTGAATTAATTAAAGCTGAGATTATGATTCTTAATGATAATGTTTCTTTTACAAAACCACATGAAACATAGCTCAGTTTGCAGTCAAATTAAATGAGTGTTATTGCAAAGAAGTTTTTCGTAATATTTTTGAATGTAATGATATTAAATTTATTTTACAAATCTACCTGTTATATAAAGACGTCTTTAGTTACTTACAGGTAAATAATATTTACACACTGACCGTATATGCATATTATATACGGTCAGCATGTCACCTAAAATTTTATATTTTATAAACTATGTTAAAATTATTAACTGTGATATACAAACAGACATACATCGAAGTCTGGAACCCTAACCCTAACTCAACAAAATTAAAACCAACTACAACGAAACAGCAATATCTCATTCAGTGAATAAAGCAGTAAGCACTGTTGAATATTCTGTGTCGTGTTTATCTCTACCGAAGTAACAAATGTCGTAAGTTTGTTCTGAATCGATACGGCCCTGGGGTGCAGTTTGTAACAGTCCGAAAGCGGACCTCATTGTTTCGGGACTCTTCGTAGGTCCGCCGTTTCGCCCTTGGGGAAGCCTGCGTACTACTGTCAGAAGTGGGATCGAGTCCGCTCATATTATGGACTGAGTTTCTGAATTAAGATTTAGGATTTTAGTTAGGAGGAAATTAATGTCGCGCTAAAGCTTAATGTGATGTTTTTTTATTGAAGGAGAGCCATTTAAGGAAACCTTCATATGTCCGGAGAAGAAATCCAATGGCGTATGTTAATCTACCAACCCGTACCTACTTGGCCAGCGTGGTGGAAACGGCCTAATCACCTTTTAACGGTAGAAGACTGTGTATCCTAACAATTAAATGATTACAAGTGAGAGTTGAAAAGCTTAATATCCATTTTCCAGGGTTTGGATTTGATCTATAAAAGTATTTAATACTACTATATTATATAATACTATATTGATATTAGGTAACACGCCAAAAATACTAATTAACAATAAAAACCATTACGATTGATATACTAGCAATATCACATCGAAACGAACAACCTATTAAGTAAATCATAGTACACGACTAGCCACTCACACGCCACCCATCGCCACTAACCTGACCGTGCCATAAACGGGATCGCATAGTCATTCTGAAGCCACGACCTAATGGAGTAAGCTACTTCAAACTTTTAACGATCTCACAGCTAATGTTGCTTTACAAAATGTACTCTGAAATGTTTCGTACTTACTTTAAACTTGAACTGAAAAATAGTGTTGTGTGGGTACTGTTTTAGCCGGATAAATGGGATAAGCAAAAAGCTTTCATTAGTTCCATAGACATTTATGCTTCTTGTTTTTGAGTAGGTATGTGGCGGCAAAGTAGTATGACGCCACGACTAGCCAATTTGCATATAAAAAAGATACTTATTAACTTAAACATATCACATTATCTACATATTTTCTATAGATTGGACATTGGATTATCATTAAAGAAGATATGGATGCTTAGATAGTAGTAGTAATTAATGCACACTTTTCCATGAAGAATTTACAGTTACAAAACATTTATTAAAAAAATGAAGTGACTTGGTTTCTGTTGGAGTACAACTAGTTGCCAATGTTTGACATTTTTGATCCGGTAAATGTTTTGGCCGGATTGTCGGCAGCCTTTCAACTTTAGCTCCAACAAAAAACAGCATTAGTTACCTTTTTTAAGCGCAAGCATCTGCATCATTTTCCATAAAGCCCGATGCATATTTCATTACGAGGGAGAGTTCGTGTGTTAAAATAAAGATTTTGAGATCCATGTTAGAGGCTCATATTTTTCTTGTGCATTAGTAGGTAAATAATAAATGAGATGAAACAGAAAATTTAAATATGTTTTAATATGTTGAGTGTTTCAGACAAAATTATTGTAATAAAATATTGATAATGATAATGTGGTCTCAACCCATGTCAAATCTACACGGTAAAGGATAAGGAAAAGAAAAGGAAAAGAAGGAGAAGAGAAGGATAAGAAGTATTTTAAAATTTAAAATACATATAATTATATTCATTAACACCAAATTTATGAAGAATCTAACCTCGGCTAACATTTAAAGATTGGTCAAGCCATTTAAGGTTACACAGAATCAGAGATACAAAGTTACATCCTACTATACATAATTAGTTAAGCACATACCTACACTTGAAAAAAAATAAAAAAGGTGTCTAAAAACACCACTCTGGACAGACAAAGCACAATCCATCCACACGGCTAGTGTTTCAAGTGTTTAAAAGGCGACGGTTTTGCTAACCATCAGGCTAACCGTCTGCCTGTTTGCTGCTCTTTTTTTAATAAAAAACTTACTTAATGGCAGCAGGATACAAAGATTGCACAAGTCTTATAAGAGTACATGCCGTGCCTGTATGTAATTCAGTAGGCATTGCAACTACTATCTCGGATAGGTAAACTTCGATTAGAAACTAAGCCTGGCTTTAAAAGTTGACCACAGTGTCTGGGAGACAGTGAGCAAATTGTTGCCTATTGAGGGTTACATAAAAACCTTAACAAATGTACTCTCGATTAATAAATAACTAACAAACAACTAATAAAGTGATTAATTACAAGGTCGTTGCGATATTTGCGGTGTTAATTGTCAATGCACCACAATTTTTCAGATTTCATGCACTTTACTAAAATCGACAATTTTTAATTAGGTAACGTAGGATGCTTTCTTGCCAAACCATAATATTAATATTGGTTTAGATTAATAATTTTGTAAATTTAGCAAACGGACAGCAAGACAATCAAACTAAGTTTTGATCTGTGTTTGTATGCAGGTATTTACTTCATAAATGACCAATTCCCAGTGTTTCCAAAAGTTAAATTCTACAGATTTTTTATAAAACGATTGGCCTTCTTTCTTTAGGTTCATTTCATTCATTCATTTCCTTCTGCACTATTCACTCTGTGTTCTCAGACTTTGCAAGTTTGACGGGCAAAGTCGGTTTATTTCCTTGTCAATGTCTGCTCAATAAACTGTATGTGACTTTTTTATGAGTTTTCGAGTTGTGGCACGGAAAAGAGATAGATAGAGCTAGAGCGTTTTATTGGTTTTATGAGAAGTAAATAGTTTTACCGGGAAGCTAAATAGATTACCTTTTTGATATGCAAAACCATAGCTACCGTCATCGTTTATCTGGGTGAAGCGTTTTAATTCTTGTCGGTGGAGTAACTATGGTGTTATACCAATTATGGAAAAAAAAATAGGTTTTCAAAATTGTTACAATTGGTTTTTCAATTAAATTGATCTAAATTAATATTGACAGGTCTAGGTTAAATTTATTTGATTAAATACAATGAGAGTGTTCCAGATATGGTTTAATGTATAAACGTTAATTTAAAAATAGCAGATTTCCAAAAACGCATAATTGAAAAGTTTCGGTTTCTTTAAGTTATGTGTCGGTCTTAGTACTCTGAAACTCTAAAAGGTATATCAGGGATATGTGAGCTTAACTTGACATAAAGACTACGTTCTTGTTCTCCATATCAGCACCAGCCAGATTTAAGCCTAATAGTAACCGTCTCGAAGCAATAGTAATAAATACAGATAATCCAATAAGCGGCTTAGGCCGACTGACTTTGGCTTCTCAGAAAAACTTTTCAGCAGGGATAAAGAGAAATTTCACGAAATTTGATGTCAAAAGGTGAAAGAGAGTTAAAAGTTTCAAGGCAAATGTAGACCGGCCTAAAGATAAAGTAACATCAAAATAACTTTAAACTCTATTTTCTAAGCAATAGGTTTGAGAATGTTAGTGGGATTAAACTTCGACTTTTATAAAGTGTTGCTAAGTTAGAATCGATTTCTCTTTAGAATTTGTGATTGGTTTGTAAAGTTGAGCCTTTTCGCGATACAATCAGGTATTAGGGACAAAATGTCAGATAAAACGAAAAGTTTATTTATTAAGGGGAGAAAAACGTCCTTTGTTCTCTCGAATTATGAAAGTTGTAGTCCATCACGTAAATTAAAAAGTTTGTTGCGAGATTTGGGTCACGAAAGTAAAAATGTTGAGAAATTATTTTGCTGTAGGTTTTTATTTACTTAAGTACGAATTTCAATGTTAGATAATTTGTTGGTGCAGAAACTTACATAAAAACTAGATCAATTTATGTATGTATAGGTATTGTATGTATCTAGGTATACGATTCAACACTAACACTCTAGTAGAGAGAATTACAGGATTCCAGCTTCGATAGCTTAAGACATTGCCTATAGTCTCGTACCCTTAATACCTAGGCTAAGTGCCAGCGCAAACAGTGCTTCTATAGTCGGTGCAGAGAATCTAGCTAATCTTCTTAATATATATAAATCTCGTGTCACAATGTTTGTCCTCAATGGACTCCTAAACCACTTAACCGATTTCAATCAAATTTGCACACCGGGTGCAGTTCGATCTAACTTAGGAGATAGGATAGCTAACATCTCAATTTATAGTAAAAAAACATGAAAAATTTAAAAATATGTACTTAAACCATAATTTAACTTTAGCGCTTTGGACAATGTAAACTTTTTTAATGTGACTTTTGACATTTGACATAGAATTGACGCAATGGCTTTTTTTACCAATTCGAAATAGTCATCGATAAGACAGGACAACGTCTGTCGAGTCAGCTAGTAGATAAATAAAAAATCGATTGATCACAGACAACGTAAAACAATTGAAAATTGTCACATGCAGCCTGTCATTGCATCTAGTCGTCAAGCTACAGCCAAATATCGTATAGTGTGCGTCGTGTGCAGTAACAAATAGACTATTAGTTTTCCTTCTACAGTATAACTATTACACAAATATAATTAGAAAGCATCTCTTGACAGTGACTTTTAAATTGCATATTTTTTCTCACATCTAGTGAAAATATCCAAACTTGAAAACATCGTTTCCACTAACCCTTCTCGAACTAGAGCACGATAAAGACGTCAAAAGTACATTGACTTCTAATACTTGAGATATTAAAATAGAAGAGTCAGCGTTTTATAATCACATCTCGAGGGTTCCTCGGAATTTATAATGACACTTATGCAAATGGTTCCCTACTTGAAATCTTGAACCTGTAGCAATATTCATGAAGATGGTTTTATGTACATACCTAGCTAGTTAAAAGTGTCTTTCTTGAGAGAGGTTTAAAATTTGAAATTTGATTAGGTAGAAAGAGGAACGGTGTAATAAATGTTTTTCTGATATTTTTTTATTTCTTAACTTTTCTTATTTCTGGATATCTATGTTAGTGCTCATCTAGAGTCGAGATATTTTAATACAACTCTATTACGGGTTAACTGAAATCAATTCAATTTCAAATACATTACAAAACATGACAGGCTGACAGTACTGATTCGTACTTCTTTGTTTTCTCGGCCTCAAATCCTATCTCACCATTATAAAAAAGTCAATATGCCACATTAGTTCAGTGGATAAAATAAATACATAAGCTATTCTATAGACCTAACCTAATAAAAAGAGCGAGAAAGAGACAAAGCGTCCCGTGTCTCGGAGTGACCCGCTGTCCAATTTAGCTTCGTTTCTAGTGGCGCGGCTGTCTTTCTGACGCCGCAGAGTGCAAGCCACGTGGCGACGTGGGGCGCGACTCATAGAGGGAAGATTTGCGTTTCTGGGTCTTCTCCTCCATCAGATCAAGTTGATTTTGCCATAAATAATCAATCAGTTCTCAATGAATATAACCAATTGCCCAATAATAATTGGACAGATCAAAGCAATCCACTTGATCATATTCCATTTTTTTGTCATGTTTTAGGGTTCCAAGGCACACCCTTTCTGGGATGCCAGAGCAAGTTTGATCCCCACTCCCGGCGACGGCCCAAGCCGAGGTCACCCCCTAAAACTTAAGACCCAGCGCCGTCTGCGCTCGCTACCCAACCGGTTCGCTGTAGAGGCCTCAGTCAAGTGGCCAACAGCGTTTTAGTAATTCGAAAAAATATAGGTATATCTGGTCCAATTTCGGAGTACCTACTTCGCGGCTCGCAGCTAGATTGACGAGTTGGTTCGATATTAAATTTGTAGTATCGATTAGTTCGCTTGACAGATGTGCACAGACTGGTAGCATCCAAAGATTCTAGCAACGAATCTGGAGCCGCAGATTCCGTCACTCTCTTTCTGGTTAGAAAAGTCATAAAACTTAGAGTGCCACCCTACTTTTCGTAAAATAGCCAATAGAAGGATAATTAATAATGGGATTATATAGTTACACAAATGAACCTTGTTAGCAAATTTTCTAGCTAACTAAAAAAGTAACATGTCTATTCGTTTGTGTAAGAAACAGCGTCAGCCTCATCCGCTTATCGCTCACACTCCGCCCGCCACCACGAGGTCGATTCGACCCCACCTTGATTTTTTCCAGCCATTTAAACGGATAGGCGCGGTGTCGCACCGACCTGGGATTTGAATCACGAATTAAAGATTAACTACTAAGTAGAATTTGCCTCGGTTTTTGTGTTACGGGATCCAATGATACGGAATTGGATTTTATTTTTAGCTTTGTTTTCGTTTGCGCTAACTAGGTATCGGTTTGTGAAGATCAATTTGCGATTTAACGAATGGCTAAATAGGTTGCCTTTGTAGTTTATTATATCGGTCTATATAGGCTAATGTTATTAGCTAATTGAACATTTTCGATGCCATAAATTCCGATATTAATTACATCATTTTGATCGTTCTAGTTTTGAGCACTGAAAATATTTTAAACAGTTTATTTACGTAGTAAATTTTATATCAGTCCATAGTAGACGGGCCGCCTGATGGGAAGCTATCACTGTCGCCTTGAATACCTATAATATTGAAAACGTCACGTTTGCGTTCATTTTATCAACTTTTGCCGAATTCAAAAATGAATTGCGCAATACTAACTTATAAAACTTACTTTTACTTTTAGCATATAACTAAGACCCTAAACTGAAAATTGTACAGCCTCCTAGGATTGTTAACATTTTTCTAAATATTTACATTCCGCAGCTATACGAGTATACAAGAACACCATCTCCCAAAAAGGGTACAAAAGACGCTGTACCGTAGATACTTAAGCCTATTTAACATAAATAAATAATACTGAAGGCAGTTAAGGCTGATTTATAGGTCCCGCAGTAATTTTTGTAGCGCTTTAATTGAATAAAGAAGTCGGGTCGTGTTTCTGTGGAAATGAGAGCATCTCTGAGGTGATATTTTAGTCTGGAGTATCTGTCTGGAAGAAATATAAATCCAGCGTTAAACTTGACACTACAGCTGGCCTTGACATCGCAAAATACCTAGTACGTATTTGATAGAAAAATGTATGAAAAATCTAAATAGTTTCTATTACCGCCTAAAGCTGTCTCAGTTTGCTTATATTTATCTATTAAAATACACTTAAGTATTTTTAACAGGTTTCATGCTTATGATTCAATACAACAAATAAAGGAGTAAGACTTGCGAAGTCAAACTCTAACTTGAAAATCAAATTAAGTCAAATTTTATTCAGAGTTCAATGTAATTTTGTAAGATTATGTAGCCACCCTATTGTTAGAGAACGCCAGAGTTTTAAGCCGCCAAACACAGTATCAATACGAGTAAATTTTTAGCCTCACAAAGCAGAAGCAAATATTGAACCAGATATTCCCGTTAGCAACAATAATGAACATCTTCCTACTAACTGACCTCTCATGATAGCAACAGCAACACGTGAGATATTTACAGTTGCCGACAGCAAAGTATAGGTACTAACGGGTAGCACTTAGAGCCTTGAAGGCCGTGAATTATTCACCGAATCGGACGCTTGCCTACAGTTCTTATATTCACGTACCTAGAAGAATCATATACATGTTGTACATTTCGGACATTGTAGGAAAAACAATTTCTTAAGCTGCTTCAACTTAATCACTGCCTAAAACTCTTTGTTTTGTTTTTTTTTACGTGATGATTCACGTCACCGAAAAGTTAACGGAGCATTTAAAGCAGTGAGTAGTTTATCTTTGTGGTAATTTGTTACCAAGCCTACATTTCAACTTCAGCTTGATACAATATAATTCCTTAACCTTTTATATAAGCTCTTAGCACTAACCTTATGTTTACTATTGAATAATCGATGTAATACCAATTCACTAAGAAATTTCGCAAACCCACGTATTTGTCGGTGTTTCGACGTAATGTAGACATCCTTCTTATGGCCCTAGTTCCACTAGACGACTATAAACCGTAATGCAAATATTATAACTCTAGGATAAACATAAAAAAGCAATAAAATATCGCGAAGCCATCTTTATCGGTATAGACGAAGCTTAAAATATGACTTGGGACAGGAACGTGACCTTAGTAGGTTTTCGAAAGAAAAATTGTAGAAGAAAATGTCTTCTTGAGAATGATACATTTTCATTTCGATCATGGCGCCGAGAGTAGATGATAAAAGTTGAGTTGTTGATCTTAATGTGGTTTTTGTTTAATAATACAGTTTGTTTGATACAGTTGCCAAGATTGTGAGTGTGAATGTGTGACTCTTAAAAGAGTATCACCGAAAAAAATCCAGTAAAAAATCAGAGAGCGCAAAGGAATTTTCCGAAAATATATTTCGGTTTTTTACTGTTTTAATCCAAAAAATCTTTGTTCCATTACATTTTCGATATTACTCGTATTTGCAGTGTAAATCGGCCTTACAGTCAGCAATATCTGTAATTTTCCAATGAAAATCTCACAATATTCCATTTGTTTTGTACTTTTTGTTCGGTCGCAGGTGTAAGAGCGAGGCATTAAATTCAGATGGTAGTTATTGCTTGTGAGCAAAAAAGTCAAAAAAAGCATTGAAATCTTTATTTTTTTGTATTAGTGGACTTATTTTGTGTAACGTTTTCATATACTACTCTATTAATGGCATGATTTTATTACACACACAAATTAAATGACTAAAGCCATCGATATCTGACTCAGGAGTTCAGGACTACAAGCGTTTTTTCACAAGATAAATATTCATACATTTGCATACGAGACACAATATGTCGATAACTGGTTCCTAAGTGCCTAAACGACGTAAATTCCGCCACCATTTTTCATTCAAGTCGCCTCTTAAACACGTTTACCCTCTTTTTGTTCCAATAATTGATTCAGTTTCCAATACACAAGTACAACACATTAACATGGGTAGTTGTAGGTACGAGTATAGGCAAATCGCTCCCGAAGCGGTGCCAAGACTTGGCACCTAGAATCAATTTGCAAATTACCTCAGTAAAGGTAAATGTTGGGTGGGCTGCCAGACAAAACTATACCGAGATACGATGTTACGGATATTGGGACAATATTCGAGGGATATTATCCTTATCGATATGCCTATGGAAGGAAAACAAGGAGTATGAAGGTCTAGTTTGAGAATATTGAAACTTTGATATGACTATCTTTGATCCATATTACACACAAACATAATTATCTACATACTATTGTTTTAATAGTTCAAGTTATTTAAAACAGACGTGAAAACTTGGATTCACCTACTAATTGTTTTAAGGTTGGCATTTTAATAAGCTGCTAATGATGATGATCAAATTTTGTAGCTTATTTTTAAATTTAGCTTGAAACCAAACAAATACATAACGTATACAAGCGTCAATAGCACGCTGTCGCAAAAGCACTGCAATTCTTTCACGAACCATCTGAAATAACAGCCAAGTTTCCGAAAGAAAATTTTCGATACTCCGTCGCATTTCATTTAGAAAGTTTCAATGAGAACCAGCACTATTACTAGTTAGGAAATAATGGCGGACTCAGTAAATGAACCGTTGTTTCCTGCCAACGTCCATTTTCTTTGAGCCTCATTTACTCAATAACCAATATTAGTGCAGTACATTAGTGCGCGCGTAAGGAAAATAGAAGTTATGATTACATTCGGAACATAATAGACGAATCATTTGATGGTAAATTAAATTAATGCTCAGTTAAGCGTGAGTTTTTATACATTGAGATTTTTTAACATAAGTAGACCCTGGGTGATTCCCGTGCAACATTTCTTAGTTATAAAACCTTTACTGGTCTATCAATAGCAATGATTTTATAAATATATTATATTATTTAATGTCAAGTAGTGACATAAATAAAATTAATCTATGACCTAAGTAAAGCAATCTAATCTAAGTTTAATTAAGTTTGCAAACTGCAGTCTAGCACCAACATTTTCATTCAGGTAGACTTGCTGGTCAGTTATTTTCTCTTTTCCTAATCTGGTGTGTTGCTTTTGATAAAGTTTATAATGTACATATTGTGTATGAACCAATTACCAATTCCGTAAACGGCTGAAAGGGTGATATGAACTACAAAATCAGCATTCGTATAATAGCCAGTTTGTTTAAGACTTACGCTTTGAAGCGCTGCTTTCCACAACGCCAATATAGTTTTGCAATATCAGTAATCAATTGGTGCATTCTTGGCTTCGATTCAAGTCCATTACATATAACCGATGCAGATGCGAATGTATTGCATATATCCTTTTGTGAGTCTTGCATCTGGCTTCAGATCCGGGTTCTGTTATTGGATAGTGTTTCCGAATGAATCGTCGGGGGATAGATTGTTAAGATTATGGTCGGGATGCAAGTTTGTTAGCTGGTACCTATTGGAGAAAATTTAGAATACGGTTTTTAAATTCGTGAATGTTATAGTTTTAGAACAGTAAAATTTAGAGGGGTGCACCAATCAGTCAAACCTTCAATATACCTAATATGATAAACGTTTATCTAAATTAGTAATTACATACTTTGATCAAAACTGTCTTAGATAATGCTACTGACCCAGATATCTATGTTATAGTATATCAAACATTACAATATCAAAACAGAGCCTCATAAAGTCATATTCAACCCATCAAATTAGTTCAACCAACCAAAGTTGACAGAAACATAAACTGAACTTGGTGTTCAGTTTCCTCTGTCAAATCTCGGCCTATTCCGGCCCCTCCGTACTTGGCCGGACTTAATAGTGTACTTGGAACTTTGAACTACATACGAAAATTGGACAAACCGGGCGGCTGAGATTGCTCTCGTTAGAAGTTTCTAAGCGAGTGTATTAAGCAACTTGGTTTTTGTAGGTCTATTTTGCACGTTTCCACGGTCAAGAGTGGAAGATAGAAGATTTCGTTGAAAGTGAATGCTCTTTATCCGAGTACGGCGAAGCAAAAGGGAGGATGATGTTTTTGTTGCTTAAGAATGATTGGTAGGTGCTATGGTTATATAATTATAACATAGCGTTTTTTTAATAAGCTGCTATTATTTCGCGTGATTGCGCTATAATTCGAGGGTAAAGTTCTTTTGTAATATTCGATTTGGACAAAATAAAATACAATATTTTGTCTATGCTAATAAGCTTGGAACTAAAGCGTAGATCTGGTTGGTAATTTATAAATCAATCAGCTAAATACATTAACATACATTAATAGATAATACCAAAGTATTATTTATAAGAAACATACGTACAAAACAGCTCATCTAGTATTATTTACAAGTGCAAAATATAATTCTACCCATAAAAGTGTGCCCATGACACGTTCCTCCATTCCACCCTTTCTCTAATGAATCGCGCCGTACATTGCCTCTATTCATCCTCAAATACCAAGCACTCCGTTTGTCTTCAAATACCACCAAGTGCTCCCTTACAACCAATTTTCGTAACTTATACGACCTGTTCACACTATACCATGAATTGAATATTTAACTTAGTTTGAAATGAAAACGAACGATGTTTTAAAACATTTTGTTTTTTTACTTATACTCGTAGTTATCTGTCTAAGCACTGCATACGACATAAATAACGAACCGTCCAAGGCAGATGTATAATATCTTTTTAATATTTGACTAGATTTATTAAAAATAAATGTTGGTAAGCAGACTTGAGAACGGCCAGACCGATGTGGCAAAAAAGTCTTTAAACCAGGCCGAAAGCCGAGACGCATCGCATTGGGGCGAAAAAAGAAGCATCAGCTAGAAGTTGAATACAAAAAACGAGATGCGTTAAGGCCTCGTATATACTAATCGCCGAAAGTAGACATGATAAATGGGTATCAAATAAGACGAAGAAAAAAAGTTTCAACGAAAGAAAGTTTGTCAGTTTCTCAAAACACTGTCTTCCTCAACTGACAGCGACGCATCGGGAACGGGCCGCTGTCAGACGGTGACCTCAGCAGGCAAGTCACGGTGACTCATGTCATCGCTCATTTGCCTGTCACGCTCCACACAAATCGAAGCTTGGCGCTTTTTCGAGGTAAACAATCGGAGAAATTAGATCTTTGTAATAATGAAACGAATGAATAATGGAATGTGAAGCACATTTTGTTTGGTGTTGTTTTGATTGTTATGATCGATGTGTAGGAGCTGAAGTCTTGATATTCACCCTGAGAAGAGTCTTTTTGAAGATTTGACTGACAGATAAACTTCGGAGCAAAGTACTTTCTGAGTCAAAAACTGCATGATCTCATTAAGCTCTTCCAAGAAATGCCCCCTTAAAGACCTAGGTAGTATTTTCGCTGGTCAGATGACATTGTAAAAGCGGCAGGGAGGCAGTGGATGAGACTAGCACAAAATCGGAGAAGATCGAGCGCTGAAAGGACCTACACTCAGCAGTGGCAATAAGTGATGTATATTAAACCGTAACAGTACTAACAAGTAGTTATTAGTAGCAACTGCAGAGTTTGTTAAAAATAATGGAGAAATAAAACAGATAATTTTAAAAATAATAGGGACAGATCATTGTTAATATTTCTTGGAACGACGAAGGCTTTCATCCTGTACCTACTCATTATTAATTTCTTTGAATTCACGTTTTCCCCGGGGGTTTATTTAATAATAGCTTCTGGTCGCGGCTCCGCCCGCGTACCTGTACAGTTAACGATATACTAATGTATTATTATTAGCCGAATCTAACAATTTTTTGTATAATGACACTAGCATTATATTGTACCCTATGGGGTGAACATCGCAACTTCCTTTCTACTTGTGACTAGGACTAGAATATTCACTACTACCTTCACCACTGTGGATGCTTATATCACACAGAAAAATACTCTGAAAAATTCATATCTCTATAGGACCAATGGTTTAGATATGCCTTGATAATATGTCAGTCATGTAATGTCTTTTATAGTATATAATACTGTAGGTACGAAATATATACAAAATATTATTGCTTGCCGTTTCTCTCGAAATGGAAACAACGTGGAATTTCAATTAGGAAATTGTACAGATAGTTGAAAGCGATACCGTTTCACCTTAATAAACATTACTAGGGATGTGACAGACAGTCGACATTTCTGCCCGTTGAAATCTATTTTGTCGCACTAATATTAAAAGTTCGGAAGTTTGTGAGTGAGTGTAGCTGGCACAGTTAATGTCATGATGCAAAAGATCATACCAAATTGTAATTGTTATATCACGCTAGATTTAATTCAATAATTTAAAAATCCAAGCAAAAGCCTCTGTACTTGTTTCAATTATTTTATTTATAGTTTCCTGGCAGTTGGTTGCAGTGCAACTGTGTGAGATTTTCGAAATATTTAAAAACATTTTTTTTTATCGTATTGTAAGTTCTAAAATAATCTAATTTTCAGACAGAATAGTAGTATCTGATCTCAAATCTATTCAATTCGACATCTAGCACATCACTAACCGTTAGTATTTGGTATTCCACAAAAGTAATGTAATTTTGACATAACAACCTCTAGGGATGCACGTTAATAAATTAGTAAAGGTTGGTTCAGCTCAAATATCGGAATGGGTAGGTGTGTACTGTACCTTAGAGAATAGCCTCGCCTTAAATAGACTATTTTAGGGTGAAACTTAAATTAAATTAGGGTAAAAGTTAGCAGAATAAAGCACAAAAGTGCCATAATTTGACGTTTTAATTTTAACTAAGTAAGTAGGTACAGACAACTTTAGGCAGTTTTTGAGTTATTATATTTTTGTGAAAGATGTTTGTTTTTTGTAGAAGTGCTGAATTGAAGTCGTGTAATATATAATGCTTCGTCTATTTGTTAATTTAAGACCAAAAAAATTGGAAACCATTGGTTAAAATATTGCATAAGTTTTTGGTCTTTTACAAAATACTCTAGCAAAACTACATTATTACATTACATACCAACTAAATTCTTAACGTGATAAATGGTATCAGAATTATTAATCCTTTAATAGATCAAAAAAAAATAATACAAAACCCAAAAACTGAAGTAAAAACCCAAATAAATATCGTTACCACCATTACAATATTACTAAAAGTATGTGGTAAATCATTCTCACCCCATCACTCTATATTTGACCAAAATCCAAAATTTACAACGTAGATATATGTAAGTACAATGAACAACTTCAACATTACATCACCACTACAATGCAAACCCAACTAAACACAGTACTTAACAAAAAGATACCCTTTCTCCTTAACGAGGTGCCATAACCACCCTACAAATATCCCATTCCCAATTCATTACTCGGGCACTTTATAAGTTTTATGGCCTTAAATTTACATTTCTGCGGCGGAATGGTCGAAAAATGCTTTTAGGTGTACAGGTGACGAGCGTTTGTCAACGCCACACCCTTGTAATTTAGGTGGGGTCGCGAATATTTTAATGCGCACATTCAGTTATGTTTTGATGTATTGAATAAGTCAGTAGTGGCAGCTTGCACTATGTTCTACTCGTATTCGTTGAGTCGCACTGTTTTTCTACGACACTAAAATATTGGCATAATGCGTTTAAGTTTGAAGCCTTTATTTGACAAATCTAAACTAACTAAAATCTATCTGTCCTTGTCACTACAACCTATTAATGACAAGGACATCAACACTTTAAGAAAAAATAGGACTATCAACTAAAAGCCTTTTAACTTGGGCCGATTGGCATACTCAGTTTACTTTTTTTTTACCAGAAGTCCACAAGTGAGTTTTGTAAGGTCGTTTTAAGACGGAGAAACCGGAGTTGCATCTTTACTCCGCGGATATCTCCGAAAGACACGAGCCCATTGAAAGCGCAGGCGACACAGACATCAGCCACAATGCAGGGCTCTCCGTCACAGATCCCGGAACAATCCCGGGTACCCGGGACCTTTGTCCCGCCTCTGCCCCTTTGTCGATGGCTCACAATAAAATTTTATCCCGGAAACCTATCCGCCGTTACCTTTTATTATAATGTTGCAGGCTTCCGGGTACTTTTCAGCGGCCATTGTATGGCGGCATAATAGGAACCTTTTTATTCCACTACAGGTTTTTAAATGTAGAAAGTACAGTCTAGTTTTAGGGAAAGTTAAAACGAATTATAATAGAGTTACCGCCTTTTTGTTAGGACTATTCTAGGCCCCAAATAGATAAATTACCTCAGAAAAGTAGAGAGTTTTAGTTAGAACAGTAAAAAAAAAGAATATGATTTATGGCAACAAAAGCTACAATGCCATAAAAAATACTAGAAACTTGTCAAACGATAATATAGAGCAAAAACAATTTGCTTCACTCAGGAAACCATAATTGCATCATTACAAAATATGGTTACTACATGTATTTTAAATTAGTTTTAAGAGTTACATTGCCGTCTAATAAATATGAGTACTATAGAGTTAATATCAGACAAGTAACCTCATAGAGGAGTTATTCTAGATCCCAGATCAGTTTTACGATAGATACTTTTCACAATAGAACCATTTTTTTCAGTATAGCTATGATAACACGTTATTAGAACGCTCCCGGGAGCCCGGATCTGGTCTTTGTGCCCTGTAATGAATGGTTCGGTGCTGAGCCCAGCCATACGAGATGATGGGCTTAACTGTAGCTACCTATTTATCTTATTGTATTGAGACTTGTGTATACATATATACAGGGTTATGAGGATAGGGTATGCAAAGCGAAAAGAGCTCATAGTATACCTACTCATCGTTATGAACAACTTTTACTATAGGATCAACACGGAATTTGCGAAAACAAAATCAGCTGTTCCATAGAAAAATGTCAATGACACTCGACAAAATGTTTGAAACAGCTCAATTTTTTTTCGCGAATTTCGGTTTGGTCCTATCATAATTATCGTCATCAGCCCGTTATCGCCTACTGCTGAGCATAGGCCTCTCTTCTTGGTCCTATAGTAAAAGTTATTCATTATGATAAGTGGTATGAGCCCTTTTTGACTTAGCATACGCTTTCCTTATGGCCCTGTATAATTTCTGCTCTAGGCAGTGGTAATTTTTGTGTGATTGAACATACATCCAAACACATAAACTTTTATGTTGCAAATTTATAGTAGGAAAGTAGAAGTTCTAGTAATATAAAGCCATATCTCAAAAAATATTTCATTCCTAATTAAATACGCAAAGGCCTGAGGCGAAAAAAAAAATCCCTTTGTTTCTGAACAGGTAAACAGCACATCAAAGAGTTTGTACCTCTACATATCAATCAATTACAGCGGCCGCGAGCGATACACTCGCAGATACCGCACCCTTCATACCTCCAGCGCCCTGATGTGGCGTAAGACACAAAAAGTATAGGTATTTATAATATTACAAATTCAAGAAATTCGGCTGAACCGATTTTGATAAAACATGTCTAAAAACCATCGCCAGTAAACCCGCTTTCAAATAAAAAACCGTATCTAAATTAGTTCACACGTATCAGAGAGCTATGATGCAGACAGACATCCATACAAATACATAGCTTTCAAACTTTTTTTAGTAATAGTCTTGCGTTTGACCAAGATTTCGTCTGGTGGTAAGGAACGATGCGGTCTTTTTCATCAATGATATGGTTGTTGGACCGCCATCTTGCCTGATGGGAAGCAATGATGCAGTCTACGATGGAGCACGCTTGCCTGAAAGATCCCGATTCACTCGCGACTTGGAGACACCCAGATTATACAGTGAACACCCCTCTTTTTACATCGGCAGTTAAATAAGAATCTAATCACTAACTTAATTTGTTACCCTCTTAACCTTAACAAAACCTTTATCATAAGAATGTAGCGTCAGAAACTTACTCAAACCGCTGAAGTTTACAACTCAGTCCACCAACGAAAGCATTACTCACGACTCTAATCAATATCCCCTGATAAGACACGACGGTTATATTAATACAAGCTTTGTAATGGAAAACTGACAAACAGATAACGGGGGCTGAGGAAGCAGAATATGAATTGTGTGGCTTTAAGTGACCGAGCGAAGCAAGGTGTCGAAGTCTAGGGGAACTTTGAACTTTGAGCTTCTGGTACAATTTTGTTTGTGTTTTTGTCTAGCTTGGGATAGAATTTGGTGGATGAAAGTTCTACTAATAGCTCTACTTCTACTAATAATTCTACTATACTAATACTAATAAAAGAGAAATATTGCATTTTTGGTCGTTCAATAATGTGAAAACGGTTGACGAACACGAAATACCATTTTTCATTTAAAAAAACCCTTCCATAGATCTACAAGGAACTAGATTCATTCACTCCATTTCCATTTTCACAAACAATTAAGCGCCATCACATCTCAATAATAGCGGAATGCCATAGAACTGCGTAGAATATTAATAAAAGCATGCCGCATACCGACATGCCGCGCAAGAATGGGGCTGCATGCCCGCGCTTACGACTGCTCATCATTCTGGGTGTTATGACATTCTTGGTGAAGTGGACAGCTTGCCTTATGGAGACTTGGTTTCTGGGCAGATCTGTTAACTTTTGCTTAACTTTAGGGTACTTTCTAATCTGAGAAAAATGCGCATCTGAATTCCGCCAAAATAATGATGAATTCACTTCAATTCATCTAAAGCCTAAGTCTTTTTCCATACCCCCTGACAACGTGTGGACTTTTTTTGTGTGGATAATTTCATGATGATCATTTGAGTAGATACGGCCTGAAAGTCTAATAAATATAACGTTTGCATTTATTATATTTATTATACAATTACTTTATAATATAGGTATTTATTATATTATTTTTTACAATTATTGAGTACTCACATATTATCAAAATTAATTATACTTACCTAAATTACAATCATGGTGTTCAAAACCAATTATCAAGCAACCTCACTTGAAAGCCCGTTCCCATTCCAGACTAGATGTGTTTATCATCTTTAGTTTAAGTTTCCAGATTTTTGTTACAAACAGCAGAAATCCAAATAAGTTACCCCCAATACTAAATTTTAGTCCAACAACTATTCAAAGAACATCTTGTCTTAAAGCTAAATCCTTTCTAACAAGCAATAAACATGTCATAAAATAAATTTACAGAAAACATTTAAATCCAGCTCGGGCCCTCGTGGCCAGATGTTAACTTCTCCCTGAAATGTTGCAATAATTGTAGAGATAATTAATTTGGAGAATATTAGCTTTGATCTGTGTTTCTCTACGCTGTATGCTTTAGGGTTTTTGAACTGACCAACATTTGACAGAGACAATTCTGAAAAATACTGAGAAACACACGTGACCCTGTGTAATTAAATATATTCTACATAGTGTTTTGAAGGGTTAAGTGGAAAAAGTTGCCGATAAACTCATGTCTATAAAATATTGTTACTTATGTTATTAGCTTAGCTATATGGGCAGAGTCTTAACACTTTCACAGTCCACCTTACAAAAAAAAATCTAGTCCCTCGAGTCCACTCCAATATTCATTGTGCATGCATTCATTATCCCATGCATCCTTTTGGATACATGGACTCCACGGTAACCTTGTTTTCGTATCCATGTGGATACCGTGGACTGTGAAAGTGTTAATCATTGACAAATTAAAGACAAAGATTTTTTTTATTATGAGAACTAATGTGGTTTGATACGAGGTAGGTACTTCTATGTTCATTAAAACAAAATGAAGCGCGAGATTGCGGTTAAACGCCAGTCTATTCCTAAAAAAAGGACCTTTAACTTGCTTTGGCCAGGCTGGCGACCGCGAGTGCGTCACGCTTGTAATCTGACGAAGATCACCGAATATGAGTGAAACTGGTTGGCGGAGTCAGCGTAGACGTAATAATCAGAGAGAGCTCCCGTTTTAACTACAGCAATGCTTTTGACTTCGTTAAAAATAAAGTTTGTAGCAGAAAAGATATTTCATACTTTCAACAATACTTGAAAAATAAACCGTCCAACCATCCATTGCGAGTGAATAAACATTAAAATTTTACGGTGTACCGTGGTAAGTGGCTCGATTATGGCAATTACGCTTTATACCAGTAGCGGTAGTGATCATTGCGTGCAGTCCAGTGCTTAATGTTTTAAAATAATAACCCCGTGGGTACCTACATTTTCTTCTGTGACGTTTAATTAAACTATTGCTGGAAATGTGTTTTTGTTTTATTAATGTTGATATGTTGTTGATTGGTGGAAATGTCTGACTAGTTAAAATGTTTTAGTTACATAAATTAAAACTAGATGGCGCTTTTCTCTATAATATTCGTTTCTTTAGCTATTTTTCAATGAGACATAATGACAGTACTTTAGCTTCACAAGCAAGAAAGGTAAGATAGTCTTCGTGGGTTCGAGCAAGAAAATGAATTCACAGACTACACCCACAGACTGTAGCTTTACATAGAAGATTTTCTAATTTCGTCGCAACTTAGGTATGGCACTACCTACGTCTGAAAAATAAATATTGCATTAAATCTCACTCAACATTTGAAACACAAATTCGTAGCAAATCTGCTGCCAGCTCTAGATAGGGCGCCAGCAGATGTTTCTCGAGTGGATCATCGAAGAAAAGGTTTATCTTACTTGGTATTACTGCTATGTTTTAGTTTGTCTCTATTTCTTTATATTCCTATATTTAATAATTTAAGCCAAATTTGTTAAAACTAGCACAGGGTTATAAAGAAAAGGTATACTGAGCAGTAAAAGGTTCATAGTACTTATCATTATGAACAAACATTTACTAAAGGACCAACTCGGAAACTTTTTCTATTGAACAGCTGAAATTTTTTCTTGATTTTCAAGTTGGTCCCATAGTAAAAGTTGTTCATAATAATGAAGACTACGAACCCTTTTCGGCTTAGCATACCCTTCCCTTATGACCCTGTATACCAACAACCGCTTCGACACTCGTAACAAGTTGTTAGTTGATAGAAAAAGTACAAAACATTGCCGGTTGCGAGCGAGGGCGAACTTCATTAAAAACGGATTTCCCGGCGAAGTCAAAATCCCCGAGTATTCTGGGCCGTTCGAGATTATCTCGGTCACTCCTACTTTCATTGTAAATATCATAACAGTGAGAGTAACTGAAATAATCTCGATGAGCCCAGAATCCTGCCTCCCCCGCCCCTGAACTATTGTACTTGTAACTGAACTGCTGCATTCGGATACACTTAGCCGATGCTGAGTTCGAAGTGCAATGAGATCAAGTGTTTCGGAAATATAAGTGTGTCTCGCGGTTTTGCTTGCTATTCTACAGCCTCATTATCTTACTATGTAATATTATAAAGGTGAATTATGTATGATTACTATTGAACCCTAAAACGGCTTAACGGATTTACATGAAATTCAGAATAAAGGTTCATGGTCTGGATAAACATGGACTACTTTTTATTTCGGAAAACGCGGGAAACCGCGGGGCGCAGCAATTAAGAGATATTGTACTATCTCTCCTCCAAATTTAAATCAAAACAAGTCAAAATGATATTATCTGACTATTTCTTTCCAACTAAGGTAATAAAAGTATTCAAACTGTCGTTGACATGTCTATTACAAGATGCTACTAAAATTGTTAACCATAAAACGACTGGCATTGAAACGGTATTCTACCACGGAATATTAAAAGTGTTTGAAACAATAATTTCTATCGATTTACTGTCGCAATGAGTTGAAGCAAATTCTTTGTCATTCAACTAGTTTTTTGTCGTCGTTTTAGGGCGTTTTTGTAGTTGAAAAGAGTATTCTAGTGTATGTGTTGTCGAATCTCAGAAAACTCTTGTTTTATTGTCATAAATTATAAAAATATTATCTTTTTCCATTGACTTGTAGCAATGCTATGAATAAATATTTCATTTCATTTAGAATAGATCAATTGATCAGTGCAGGATTATTAATAGGTCTTCACTATGGGATAAATCATAAAAAATATAAGAAAAAATTGAATAGGTACGTTTCTGATTCGTACGGACAGGGACAGACAGCCGGCGTCTTTGTTTTCTGAGAGATAATAATCTTGAGCTTGTCAAGGTCAGAGTGAATAGGTATCTTCTAAGTCTGCGTGCTTCATCTTCGGCCACATCGTCGCTTACTAACAGGCGAGTTGGTGGTCAAACGTCATTACCCACGTCGTACGTCGTCGAATGAGTCGTAAGGCAGCCTTAAAAACAACTATTCTTAGGTAACGTTAACCACTATTTCCTCTCGTCCACCTCTTGATGTTCCGTGGTATTTACCATCGTAAAGTCAAACGCTAAAGTTTTCATTCAACTGCTCTTTTCAAATAATTCAGGGCAAACAAGCTGTTTACTTAGGCCCGTAATCGTGGCTCACAATCTAACTTGAGTGTGTTTACTTGAGTCCGACAATGGAGGCTAAGTTGTGGCGTTTTGGCCATTTTCGGGTCATTACTTGGATGACTTTGATTCTAGTTCTAATGCCGTTTAAGTAGCGTGGATTAGGACAGTTTAGTAAGCCAATTAGTATGCTACGGGGAAGGTTGATTTCTATGCACGAAATCTCTGAAATCAATGTTCAATGTATTCCAGTAAATTATTGTGGGATGTCATAAACTTGACTTGCTAAATTTTATATTTTACAAGAACCCATCGCCTTGACAAACCTGAATTATGTTTAAGGCAATTGTTAATTTGTAAAAAAATGTATTTTGTAATGATTTATTCATTTTTTTTTAAATAAGCCCGCTATCACTAACTAGCCTGTTGGTAAGCAATGTGGTCGAAGATGAAACGCGTAGACTTAAAACTACCTACTCAATCTGAGCTTGAAAGCACCAAGATTATTATTTCTCTGGAAACATCCATGACAAAGCATGGAAAAACTTTAAAAATAGACATATAGGGGCTTACTTATAAACGTAGGTTAGCTCAGATTGGCTAATGCAATTTAATTTGTGCACAATACAAAATCTACAAAATGTACTAACCAACATCTAACTATCAGAACTATCAGAAAACTTTATAAATAGGGCCTTAGGAGTTCAAAATGGATGCCAAGTTGCATTGAAGTCGAGATTTTCGATTGGTCTTAATTAAAGGAAAACAAGCTGCACGTGCATCGCCGGAGATTGGACGAGCTGCTCTCGGCAAACATTCGCGGATATGCGGCGAATGAATGCGAGCGCTTCGGTGGCTGCTCTCTGTTGTTTTGTTGGGCCAATTATTGCTGAAGTGCTGTGCAATACATGAAAAATGCGTTCGAAATATTAGTCAAAATAATTTTGTTTTCGTTCCGGGATCTAATTTTATTTACATTTTTAGAAAAACGGATTCAACTTATTTAGCTGGTAGTTGGACAAATTCGACTACACAAACTTTAGATAGTATGCGTAAACTATGCTTTTAGAAAAAACATAGTTTGTTTCAAATGTTAACCCAGTAAGAAGAAAATAACTAAAGGAAAACATGACGAAAAAATCCCTACTGTCTGACTTTACCCCACCATAATTTCTTTGAAAAAAAAATTGCTACGTATACTTTTGATCAATAAATGTGGTGGCGCCATCCTATACACTTTTCCATCTACATAAATCATTCCAACACATTTGTCGTCAAAAGTTGCGTTATGTGCAAATTTTTAATTAGATTTCCACAAATTTCTGAAACAACGACTTATTCTCCGGAACACTGAACTCGCTCCTCCAATAGGCACAGCTTGTACCAAATTCAGTCCGCTTAAATCACGCAGCCCCAGAACATTACAACAAATGAGACGCATTCGTCACCTCCCTGAGTAACTCCGGCGCCACGTGCTGTTTCTACTCCATTTAACACGAGCCATTCGCACGCGTGCCACGCAACTACTGGTGTAAATAAATGGCCCACCTTGAAGCTGGGGCTTGCAACTTTTTAGTTGTATATATTATCTTCTCCTTTTTCATCTTCTTTAATTGTCATTATGGTACTTGGAACTTTTTGGGTGTATTCATTGTCTTCTTCTCCTACATCATCTTTCATCGTCAGATGGTGCTTGGAACTTTTTGGTGTATTTATTAATATCGTCTTCTTTTATGTTCTTTCATCGTCATGATAATATATGGTGCTTGGTACTTTTTGGTTTATTCATAGTCTTCTTCTTCTACGTCTTCTTTTATCTTCATATGGTGCTTGGATCTTTTTAGATGTATATATTATCTGCTTCTTTTTCATTTTTTATTCAGTAATAAGCTTGCATTTGACCGTCATCTTGCCTGTCATCTTCATAGTTATGGTTAAGCAACTGAGAATGTTTTTATTTTTTATTTTATTCAGTAATAGACTTGCATTTGACCGCCATCTTGTCTGATGGTAAGCAACGATACGGTCTACGATGGAATATGCTTGCCTAGACGAAACATGTCAGTCTTCGGAGGGGTGATCGCGAGTGAGTGGCATTTACTACCGAATGTCAATCTACTTAGTATTAGTTTTTCTCGTAATTTCTTTTAACCGCTACATTCTATTGTATTTACTTAATTGAGTGCTACCGTGGTAGGTCCACGGTAGCACTCAATTCAAATGACGCTTTAAATTGTACTTATGCCTTACTTATCTAATGACACTTTAAATTGTCGACAATATGCAAACCAGCTGATTTTTTATGCATATGCTATGCATATTTGCCTATATCAGACAATATCGCATGCAAGCAGTAACATGGCGCAGTAGAGTGTACTAGAACCAAGTTTCTATTTTAATCTTGGACCATAGCATCGTAAATAATCCGTTCAGTATCGAGCATGCATCCACGGTTGTTAGTCTTAAAACCAAAAATAGATTCACACAATATGTATAGCCCAACCAGCGACTTACTTCTACCAATGGAACTAAGAAATTGAAAATAAAGTAGTTTATAGGGTTATAAAAAAGGGTAAAGCTTAGCTGAAAAACCTTATTATTACCTTATTATGAACAACTTTTACTATGGGACCAATCCTAAAACCGAGAAAAAAAAGTATTAGTTGTTTCATACATGTTGCCAAGTGTCATTGACAGTTTTCTATGGAACAGCTGACTTTTTTTCTTGATTTCTTGGTTGGTCTCACAGTAAAAGTTGTATGATGAATAGCTATGAGCCTTTTTTGCTTTAGCATAATAATATCATGTCTTCATAATATTTTTTGGATGAAAAATAATAACAAAAAACCAGAAAATTTTATTTTCTAACACAAAATAATTTTATAGTACTGTTTTTTGTGAATGTGTGTTTGTTTGCAAAAATAAAATCAATAAGCAGATACTGTCGTTAAGTTATGCTACTGCCTGTGTCTATACTGTGTCATAACCGCAGTGGTCAAAGTTTAGCAAATAATTCAGAGGTGCCTTGATCGTTATTTAGTACTGTTTGTTCGAAGTCAGCCCGGCCTAGGCACGATTGAAGTCTATTCTTGAAATATACATCGCCACATCAAAGCAGACAAGGTAATATATATCAAACATTGCATCACATGGGTACACTGAAAAACCATAAAGGTTTGCAACCCTTATGTTCTATTAGAACTAGTGGGAACAGAGCTATTTCAGGGTAAATGAAGCTCTTTAAGGCTTGAAATTTCTGTTGCTACACCTACATTTTGTTGCATCCAAAGAGCTTTGTCCAAGTTTGCATCAAATTTCATGCTAAGTTATGATGACTATGTCATTGTGAAGTTTGATTTATCAAAATCACAGCATCCTTGGAAAGTTTTAGTGCGAAATGAATTAATCTAGTCGGAGCTTTTATTAATATTCTTATTTCTTTAATTGTTTTAAATGGAACATAATAAAGGATCATGTTCTACTTTCAGAAAACGCGGCTACACGTAGCCCACGCATCCACGCCAAGTACTAGTTTCACTATAACATTGATACACGCTCACTAAACGCTATCGGTTTCACAAAATAAACAATTATTATTTGAAATCAAAACAATCCGAACTTTGCCAAACAAATTACAAATATTATTTGCGTAAATACAAGTATTAAACGGAAACAAAAACCGTTTAATTTAAATTAAGAATAAACAGCAATGTTTGTCCAATTAGCGGGGTTTATCAAGTTATGTTCCAAATCGGATGATCACTTCATAATGCGAATACAAATTAAAACTGGTTAGTTATGAGATCGGGACCGGCCCAATTACCGCTAAAATATAGGCGGGGAGCTGAGGGATGATCACACCAATCGGTAACTACATTATTGCAAGTTTTGTATTGTATTGTTTTGTGTATTATAAACTAGCAGTGCCCTGCAGTTTCACCCGGGCGGTGATGAAAAATGATGACGACAATAAGAAATAGTCTAGTTATGTTTAAATCCAAGGTATAAGTGTAATTATCTCCAATACAAATTTTATCAAAATCGGTCAAGTAGTTACAGAGATAACAAGCATTCACACACATTCTTGTTCATTTATAAATACGAATGTTTTAACCGTTTGTTTGTGGTTCTTCTTTACGCTGAAACGTCTGGAAATGTAATCTTGGATGTAAGATGTAGCCTACATCCTGGATTTCCACATAGACTGGGCTTTGTATATATCCTGAAAAAACTAACGTCTACTGCAAGGTATGTAAATGATCTCATAGTGGAGCTCAGCAGCTTGCGTGTCGGCTGCCGCGTGGGGGGTGTTTGTATGAACAACCTCAGCTACGCGGACGACATGGTGCTGCTGGGCCCGACTGCGAGGTCTATCGGAGAGATGCTGAGGGTCTGTGAGAGGTATGCCGCATCGCACGGCCTAACTTATAATGTTAAAAAAAGTGAATTCATGGTCTTTAAGGCTGCTGGTAAGTGCCCGGACACCGTCCCTTCAATTACCCTAAATGGCATGAGCGTAAACCGGGTGTATCAATTCAAATACCTTGGGCATATTCTGACCGACAGCCTTAAAGACGATGATGATGTTGAGAGGGAGCGCAGGGCTCTGGCGGTCCGCGGGAACATGTTGGCCCGTAGATTTGCCCGTTGTACTGACCAGGTTAAAATAACGCTTTTTAAAGCTTATTGCCAGGGAATGTACACGGGTGGTCTGTGGTTCTGCTGTTCGAAAAGATCGCAGGATTCCCTGCGCATCCAATACAACAATGTGTTCAGGATGATGTTGAAACTCCCTCGATTTTGCAGTGCCTCATGGATGTTTGCTCAAACCCAGACTGACGGCTTCCATGCGGTACTGCGGAAGAAAGTAGCGTCTCTGGTGAGGAGGCTTCGAGGGAGTGACAACAGCATCCTGAAAGTAGTGGCTGATGACCCACAAGCTCCTGTGCTGAGGCATCTCGTGCGGACTATGGTTCCGCACGACATGCCTCGTAAGTACATGACGTATTGATTTTAGTTCTAATCTTGTCATACCTACTAACATTAGTTTGTAAGTCATTTTCTTTTATACTAACAAACTATGGACTCGTTAAAATGTCTGAAATAAAAGCATTTGAATTTGAATTTGAATAAACCGATATAACTAAGAAAGTGTTGTACCAAGAAAAATTTCTCCCAGAGCTAAAATTAAAACTATAAAGCGATTTGTAATAAAAGCCACGTGGCTCGGTCAATGGATTGTTTATGGCTCGCTGTAATAAGGCACGGTGCACACTGACCAATTTTCTCTCGAAGATAAATTTTATTTCGGTTTAATTTCGCGTGTTATTAAAAATATTGTTGCACAAATTAAACTGTTAAACAAATTTAAAAAACCAAATCGTGCTTACTATTTGATTAGCTTAATCACTCTCAACGCATTTCTGACGAGTATACCTATCTGTAAAGACAGAAATAATCTGAAATACGTCAAAGAAATAAATAAGACCTCGGTAAGCATATGTCATGTTTATTTTAACAGAATTAGAGCGTAAAGTAAACAGAAACAGAAGTTTCAAAAAAACTTTATCATCACATATTTATTCCGAAACAATACTCTTCGCACTCCAGTCTCGATACGATTCCGATCCGATTTGGTAATGAGTGAACCGAATGTACTCAAACGCGCAGTAAATTTTGATTGGAATGTACCGTACTAGCGTACCTGAATATGAGGTCATCATACCTAAAAGTAGAATACGGGGTGTTGCGGCGTGTCTGGTTTATGTATGAGATTAAATTTTATACGCGGTTTAGTTTTAAGTGTGTCAGATAAGCAAGATGGCGAAAGGGTTGCTTGCTTTTATCGGCACTATTTTGTAAATAATCCTATAATTTAATATAATATAATATATTTATATAGACCATTTTGATGGAATTGAAGTTTAAAGTTTTTGATTTACGACTTAAATCTACAGAATAGAACAAATGGAATTGTATCTTGAATTTGTTTAGTTTGGCTTTGAAGTGACTTAATAGAACTTTAGTAAAATAAATAAGCCCTAATGAGTTTTATCATCGTGTGGGAAAACCGCCGCTTCTCACTTTTAAAATTAACCTATGATTAAATTAACCAAAATCAGTCACCTATACCTTAATTTTCAGTCTATAAACTACCTTATATAACTTAGTTTACTTAGTATCCACTACCTACATTTCGTAGCAGAGAAATCAAGTTTTAGGCTGAGTGAGGAGCCCTGGTGTCAGATTTTTAATCCCGTAGTAGGCAAATATTTCCCAACTAGGTCACAAGCCACCTACGCAACCTCGCTGTAATTAGAGGCACAATTAGACCTTCGCGAGCTGATCAGCTGAATGGCAATTAGCACTGCGCAGTGATAATGACGTGTGGTATTCAAAAACTGATAATATAACATACAGATAAGTTTAAAAAAATGTTATGGTCGTGGTAGTTCAGGGGGAGAACAGCCATTTCGCATTCGGGATGTGAAAGGTTTTCTTACGTTAATTTCATGATCAAATTATATTTGTGTAGGTACTACTTACTAGACAAAGCCCTCTCCTGCTGCTCCATCGTCTCCACTTTTGATCACGTCTACCCCATTTGATTTTTCTAGAGATATGGCCAGCCCATTGCCATTTTAGCTTGTTAATCCTTTTTCCTTCCTTTGCTTTCCTATGTTTAGTAATCAGCTCAATATTTCGGTACCAACTCACTCCAGCACCACAAAACGTCAAATCAACAGACCCCAATGGAACATCCCGCGACATTTTTTAGAACGTTCCAACTAATTAATTCGAATTTAGGTCAACTTCCCATAACTCAAAACAAAATTAAGTTACAGACTTGGAATTTTGAGTGTCTAGTCGGACTTCTTACCGTTTGAGTTGGGATTGGATTAAAAGTTAAGGGCGCTGATACATTGTGCGTTCTGTCTTTTGTTTTGTTGTTTTAATTTTTTTTGTGTGTTTTTATAGACCAGTTTTTTTTTAATTTAAGTACACTGTGAATAAAAGTTAAGGACGCTGAAACATTGTGCGCAATGTCTTTTGTTTTGACGTAAAATTTTTTTTTAGTTTTTTCAAACCATTTTTTTTTAATATAACATTTACACTATCCATAACCCATAAGTTAATGAACCAGCTCTCACCGTTAATTGGCGGTCGGTGATCAGCTCAATAACAATTGGCACCTCCCCCGGAGTGAGTCAGCAGAGCGCGGCTCAAACAATGCGTTTCTGTTTGTGCTTAGAAAGGCATTGTGCTGCGTAATCAAGCCTCCTTTTAAAAGTATCTGTTTAGAACTCTTTTGTCTTTGTTTAGTTAGCTTTTTAAACGGTGAATACTGTTTTCTTATTCAACTTCGGATGCTTGCGGTGTTTTTACATTTTTGGATAGCGATTTAACATGAGTTTAACAGTTGTTTAACAAAGACGTCTTAAGCTGTTATTCTGAATTTCATGAATAAGAATTATAACTAATTTTAAAACAAATTCTGACGACCGAAATAATGCAGAAAGATTTGCTATAAGAATATGATACCAGCAATTACTGACATTTATTTATTTGTACCATGGATCTGAACGAATTTGAAAAATAATCAAACTTTGATTTTCTTTATCCGTACGGATTCAAAATTTGGATCCTTTCTCATTCACAGTAAAATTAGATTCGATAATATTGTTATGTTTTTAAATTTTAATTTTGCATAATATCTTTATTACATCTCACTACTTATATCATAAGAAGAAATAAGCAACGGTGTTATTTATATGAAACTAAGATAAAAATACAAGTTATAATAAACGAGAACTTCATAAATATAGACAACTCTAAAGAAAGCTTGATTTTCCCCAACTAAAAATTGTAAAAAAATTCTGACAGCTTCTAGAGTTATCTGTCAAATGAAATCCATTAGCGATGTCCGGTTGTTACCAGTTATAAATACACACAGTTTGTATTGAAAACCCGTTATTTCGGTACACCACTAGATAAAGTGTTTATTTATTGTAATATTAGGTGGAAAATACTTAATTAAAGGAATCATACAAGTCTGATAACAAAATATTCCTAAACTAATTTCTGCAAAAGTTTTACGTGTACTTTACATTAATTTTTATTTATTTTTATTTTTTTTGTTATTCGTTTTAGTATATTATATTTTCGGAAATGTAGGAAGTTGTTAGTATGTATTAGAATGTATTTTATTTGAATGTATTTCTAAGTATTTATTACTTTTTATTATTTTTTATGTAGGTTTATATGAGTATTCTTCAATATTGCACACCCCGTTTTTATATTTTTTATCTATCCTCTCCATCCTAAGGTTGCCTGGAAGAGATCGCTCTTAGCGATAAGGCCGCCAGTTGTCGCACTAGTTTTAGGTGCTATAATCCTTTTGTTTGTAATTTATGGTGTGAACAATAAAGAGTTTATCTATCTATCTATCTATCTAATTTGTACCTACTTAGTAATATTTATTGAAATATCTTAAAGTATGTCTTATTATAAAAAAACTATTTGTGATTCTCAGATCCAGGATCCGAGTTGTGATATAACAAAAAATCTCGAAAAAATACTACTATGAAAAGTTTGTAAAATTTTAATAAAAATAATTTATATCATAAAACTTCAACTACAATATTTTATTGTGAAATCTTGAGTTTTTTTATCACTTCATGTCATATGAAAAACTCACCCGCGCTTAACTATTGCATATTTATTCAGTTTTTGCATTTAACTTTCAACGTTAACTATATTTAAAAAGTTGCACATTTATGAAGTTAAGGTGTAAAAGTAACTTTATTAAATTTAGTTAAGAAGCAAAGTTTTTAATTTAACTTTTCAAGTTTTATCGCTAATTTAAGAACGGTTGCACTCTATTTACGTTGACTAGCTTTTCCCTACGGCCACGAAGCTTTTTGTTATGTTTTTCTTGAGAAACTTCAAGTTTTCAGTTTACTTCAAGTACGACGTTAAAGTCTTGCAGTTTTATCTAAGAGTTTAAAAAAAGGGAGCTCTATATATGTATATTCTATATACTACATACTATTTTGTCTTTTAGAATATTTTTAACGATTTAAACTGTTTTTAATAATTCAACAGTGTTTTTGGCGGGAACAAACAAGAGCGTGGTTATCGAATCATAAAACAACTTCCTATCGTTCCAAAATCAAAAACTTACCAAGTCATCGTAGTAGTTCGCAATCTGCGAATAAATCAGCGAATCGTAATCCATTTTAGCACGAGCACGGCACAGGCACAACACAGACACAAAAAAGCACAAACCACCAAACTTCCCGTGCACCACGAATTTGGACAGCTCCAGAGGCGAATTTGATTCTCAAATGTGAGCGATCGATCGAAGACGCATTGGTACAGTACGTTCTGACGTGTACTAGCGCTGTAAAGCTAAAATAAGACCAAATTTTAAACACAAATCTTTGGTGTCGGTGCGTATGTGTTTAGAGATGCTGTAACCGTTTGTGAGGTCATGGTTATGGAATTTAGCGTGACGAAGGATGGTAAAAAAAAAAATTTTATTGGCCGAGTGGCCGGTTCTGATTTCAACGGTTTTAGACCGCCTGGAATATAATAACTTCATAGAATTCTTCAGAATTCAAAAAGATTGTGCCATTAATAATTATAAAGGTTTTTAATCAATCAAGGATATATTTTATTTTTGTAATTTTCGATTTTTTAATCAGTGAACCTGATACCTATTTAAATAGAATTAAATAATCATATTGTAATGATAATGACTCAATCGCTCAAGTAGTTTTCTCATATTAGTTATCATAAAATGTAAGCAGTCTACCTAGTATTTTTAAGTAAACTTTTTAATCTGATAAAAACATAAATCATTATTGTCAATCAATATATTTATAATAGCTTTCACCATCATTTGACGTTATCCAACGTGCTTAACTAACTAATTACGAAGCATACTCTATCACACCAAAGCCCTCAATCACACCGACACCGAGCAGCTCTATAAAATCCCACTCATGTGCGAAGAGGAAGCCCGGCGTGCCCGACCCGTGCGTTACTTCAAACATTTCACGTTAGTTTGTTTTATAATTTCCATGCTCCGCTTTTTTCCTCGATTCATATTGTGAACTAGGCGACCTCTTGAAACATTTTTTTTTAATTTGCTTTGGAACAGAGCTGTGTTTGTGACAATGTGAGTACTGAATAGTCGGTGGTACCTATAAGTAAGTTGTGCGGTATTGTTCGGCGGATTTATTTTTATATGGGCGCTGGAGTCACTGAGTATGAAAGTAGAACTTTTTGTATGTTGCTACGTTGACTCGAACGTTTTATTTTTATGTTTGTTACTTCGAGTTGTAGCGTTGTAAAAGTTGCCTAGGTTTTCTAACATTTGTAACTACTTACTTTCTGTAGGTTGCCATTTCCCTGTCATTTATTGAAAACCATATAAGTTTATGTTTTTCGATAGTTTTGCACTATCGCACTGATAAGCTGCGTAAAGATCATTCCCATTTAATCCAAAACGAAGTTTTAACTAAACATTATCTTTATATTAATCTTAGCCTACATAAATATAGAAAACTAGCTGTGCCCCGCGATTTCACCCACGCGGTGATGAAAAACGGCGATGATGATGATGAAGATGAGAAGTAACCTATATCCTTTTCAATATTCCTTGCAACATGGATGCCAAATTTCACAATAACCGGTTGAGTAGTTAAGCCTTAAGCCTTAAAAATGTAACAAACAAACTCACTCTCGCATTTATTAAGTTAGCTTGAATTTAGTTGTGTCGATCAGCAAATTTAAATATGGAAACATTAATTATGACTATTATAGCTTGGTCGCATATTTTGAGTAGTTGTAATAGATTTTTCATCGCGTTGTATCTACCGAACCCATAACACGTGAGAAAAGTGGGCCGAAAAACAAATTTCACCGAACTAATTGCTTTTCCTTCTGTCTCTCTCGACTGAAGAGTAAAAAACAAGGACATAAATAAACAAGACGAAAAGAAAGTAATAAACACGTATTCAGGTCTGAGGCCTTGTTCGAACTACGTGATTGTTGTAGTTGAGTGGTGAGTAATTAAGTAGCTTATGGGTTGATTACACGTAACGAGTAAAGTGACGAGACATTGCCCTCAGCCGAGTACTCAGTTTGTATAATAAACAGTTTGACGAGGCGAGACAGTCATAGTCATGGTTTGTCATTTACTGTCTCGCCACTGTACTCGTTACGTGTAATTAACCCATTTTATCTGAAAATTTAGACGAGTATTTTAGTGATCGATACTTCAGTGACTAAATCACTCGTAATTCGAACAAATTAGTAACATAGCCTAAATTAAACTTTAGCTGATTTTCTGTCTTTGAAGTTTGAAACTTCTCCTACATGAATAGTTCGGCAAAAATATTTTGAAAGGTCTGAACCAATATGGAAAGAACCCTTATTTTAATAGCCAATAGTACATCGGCAGCAAATAACACGTCTATACGAATAGACCTTAAAGATAGAAAGAAGATATAAGAAGAGATAAATCCCACTAATTTACGTGAGTTAGGTTCTTCAGCTGCCAGAATGTTTGTAGGCTGTTAGGCTATTAACATTTTGGCAATGGCTCCTTGGAGTGATAAGAGCCGGTTGTTTTGACGAAAGAGGCTCTTCCATCACGTCTCATTTAGATCAGATCTATGGCCGAAGTAACTTCTATCTTATTTTTGCCAGGATTAAGATTTAGGGCCTGGATACTCTAATTTGGAGGCAACAGAAAAGGCAGCTAAATCAGAACGCATAGTTTGGTTTATTTAGTTTTGTGTAAGTTTAAATATTCGGTTATAAGCAATATATTATATTACAATTATGCAAGTATGGTAAATATTAGACAAATACAACACGTAGGCATATTCAAATGTAAATTCAATTTGTCAATGTTCAATATCGGCTAACTTATTTCTGATGATTTGAAATTATCATCAGAATTTTTGATATATTTGGAATTTTTCTAATTATTTTATTGTAGGACGATGTGTTTGGCTCAGCGGTAGTTTATCCACTTTATAAGTCGTCGTCGTCGTCGTTGGTCTTGGGTTCGATTCCCGATCTGGCAGATGTTTGAATGATGAATTTAAATATCTGTTCTGGGTCTGGCTGTAATTTATCCTTGTTCTTGTGTGTTCCATGGCATCCCCGTCACAGGTTATTCTAGTGTGAGCTATGAGTGTGAAACGTTATTATTATTATTTCCGCTAAAGCTTGATACAAAATCTCTTCCAGCCCAGCTCTCCCTATAGCTTTTATTTACAGCACAAAAGAAACAAACATCCTAGCGCTGGTAGTCGAACACACGTGGGCTGTAAAAATAAATAGCGCACAGTTTTGCAATGTTATTGTTAGGATTGCTATCAGTTTGCCGATGTATGAACAGTATGGGTACTAACGCTATATCCTAGCTGGACTAGAAGAACTTAACAAGCGTGATGGAGATCACGATATTAGATTATGGTATGGAATAAAAATAAAATTAGTTTACTGTATTTTATACTGGGATAATACTTTTTTTTAACCGATAGATCTGATCTACCTATTGAAATAACATTTAGAAAAAAATTAACAATCAATTTTTTTAACCAAAATAGTTATGCATATTGTTTTCTTATGTACCTATTTGAATAATTAAAGACTTAAAAGACTTATATGTGTGTGTTGATCACAATTTTGTATTTTCTACCTACAAAGTTTACCAACATTTTGTACAGGACGATATAAAACTACTTCATCCATACTGCTTGTATAATTTTGTTGGTATAGAGAAACGTTGTGTATCGGAGACCACCTGGGTTTTAGTGTATTTGGAAAGCAGTATGAATTTTTATACCAAAATAAAAGGTGCTTTACAAAAATCTTTATGTCCTCTCGTGAACTTCACGAGGCAGTGTCATTGGCTTTGTATAGATGGCCACAAAGATGTTCAGCATTTGCTGTTTCTACCTTCACTAGGCTACCTTTGTTTTTTAAGAAAACTTTGATGGCAGAGATAGCTAACTAAGGCTAGGTAAATAGTTGTATTTCGATTGCAATACAGGGTTGTAAGAAAAGGGTTTGAAAAGCCGAAAAGAACTCATAGTAAGTTCTCATTATTATGATCAACTTTTACTATGGGACGAACTCAGAATTTGCAAAAAAATCAGCTGTTTCATACATTTTGTAGAGAGTCATTGACATTTTTCTATGGAATAGCTAATTTTCTTTGGCGAATTCCGAGTTGGTCCCATAGTAAAAGTTGTTCAAAATGATAAGTACTATGAGTCCATTTCGGCTTGTCATTCTCTTACCCTTTCGCCCTAAACAATAATTACTACCCAAATTTTTACCTCTGCAGTTTTTCCTATACAATAGTTACACTCTAACCCAATCTATAATTGAATCTTTTGTACTATATTTGACCTTTTATCCAGACTGTACCTATCTCGTCTGCATTTTCTCCATAAAAGAGATATTTTTCACCATAACGTCGGAGCGCGGTTAATCCCCACCTCGACGCTACGAAGCGTCAATCTACAATTCTATACATTATAGCCAGGCTTATCGATGTGGTGGAAAAGCAGCAAATTGAGGTATCGATCGAGTTTGGTTAGAAACAGATGAGATGTACTGGGATAATCTGGGGCAGAGAGTGCCGGTGCTAAGGACCTACCTAATTATATTACAGACTAACGATAATTTAAAATTAATTGAAATTTCCAAATATTAAATGACGTTCTCACATAATTTAGAATAATTTTACAGACTGTAGGTATCTACTAGCAACTTATAACTAAAAATCAACGTTGTAGGTTAAACATTTAATATACTTTAGTTTTATTTATAACATCGCATTCACAAAACATGAAACATTGACAGTGAAAATACAACACCGAAAACATAACCATAAACCATCAAAAGCACCAGAACTGAAAGCCCAAAACAACCCAATAAACAACATTCACTTTCCCGCTCACAATCCAACACTTAACTAAATAAAACCCTAATTCAATTCACACGGAAACACAGTATAACATTGTTACACATTCAAAAACGCGCATAACTGTGTTAAAACGAACATAATACAGTTAAACTGGCATAACAGAGCTGTAACGAGCCAAAACCGTTGTTAAGGAGTCCAGTGCCGTCGCCACGCACTCTTGGCACTGAGTACGAAATGAACAGAAAAATATCTGGTGCTAGTGCAATTTTATCAGAACCATTTGAAACACAATGCCATGACTGTGCTTAGTGGATTTTTATGCGGATAAGCGGCGTGACACGTGGTGGGACACTTAAATCTTCAAAAATTGGGGCATGTTAGGCGATTGGGGCTAGGGAAACTTTTCAGATCATACACATACATACAATAAACCACATACAATACATATTTCTTAAATGAGTTTCGTGAAACTGCAGAACTGCTACTATCATGTGCGTGCAGCTCTAGTATCAACGGATTAATTCCTACGTAAATCTCTAGCAGATCGTCAATATACTCACATATTTCCGCATAGTAAGCACCTAAATAGGTCTTTTGGCGAGTAAGAAACATTTGGCGTCTTAGAACTTCTTTCTTTGCAGATTTTCTATTCAATGCTCTTGGCACGAAGGCAAAGGCAATTGAAAAATGTAAATGATAAGTAAAATGGGCTTTATTTGGCTATATTTCACGTGAACACTGGAATGTATCCAGTTGTTGCAACAGGTCATGCGTGCGCCTTGGCTTGGGGGAAGCAGGAAATGCCATGGTGTTAAAGTTATCGAGTAACTTAAACGATGTTAAAGAGTCCTTACTAAAAATGGAGATGATATTTTTACGGTTGTATAGTATCAAATTTAAATGAAAGTATCTGGAAACAAGGTTATTAGGATATGCTACTCCAAGCTAAAAAGGGTTCATAGTACCCATCATTATGAACACCCGTTTACACTTTACTTAATAACCGTGTATTAAGCTGTCTGTCCAACCTACAACGTCATTTCAGGCTCATGCAAGTGGTGACAGTACATAGATATCCTTTGCCGTGTCTAGTCTACTTTAGGCGAGCGCATGGTTTCAACCATTACTTATCATGAAAACACGGTGAATATTTGAGCGATCAAAGCAAATACCTCAAGGGGAGAAGAGAATCGATAACTACAAACAGCATTGATATAATTACACACACGGTTTCATTCTTCATCCACTAGAATGATATACCTACAATACCTACATACTACTAAGGTGTTGCTAGTTAACAAAATCATGTAAATTATTAATACAGCCAGTTCAAGCTTTATTTTACAGATTTAAAATTTACTTGTATAATTAATTACTTTTAAAATTATTAGTGTTTGTATAGCTCAATGACAAAGAAAGCTTTACTAGCTGACTCGACAGACGTTGTCCTGTCCTATCGATGACTATTTAATTCGAATTGGTAAAAAAAGCCATTGCGTCAATTCTATGTCAAATGTCAGATGTCATAAGTTACATTAAAAAAGTTTACATTGTCCAAAGCGCTAAAGTTAAATTATGGTTTAAGTATTTTTAAATTTTTTAATTTTTCATGTTTTTTTACTATAAATTGAGATGTGAGCTATCCTATCTCCTAAGTTAGATCGAACTGCACCCGGTGTGCAAATTTGATTGAAATCGGTTAAGTAGTTTAGGAGTCTATAGCGGACAAACAACGTGACACGTAATTTATATATATTAAGATTTATTAAGTCGGTAATCTGTCACATTCACAATCGTGTCAAAAAAACCGTCGTGGGCAAAAATTTAAGTAGCAAAACATAATATTTGAACCACATTCGGATATCTAATGTTCTAGATTGTATGTAACTAACCGATGTTGCGCGTTGCAGGCCGCAGGCGATCACGGCGCGATATCTATCGCGGCTTGTTTGCTGTGATTTTCTAACTTAGAAGAGTAAAAGAGAGGTGTAGTTTTAGATAAATCTTTATATTAAAATAAAAAACCATTCAGTGAACTGACACTGTAACAATCTCTTTTTATTAAAAATGCTTTTGTTACTCATAAAATCTATTTGATATGTAATTATAGTTTGAAGACAAGACATGGAACATGGTGGGTCTATCAAATGGTAAGCAACTCAACTTAAGGGTTTAAAACGACTGAATCGGTTTCTTCTAGGTAAGTGTGCTACATCGTAGACGCATCATTGCTTACCATAGAGCGAAATGGCGGTCAAACGCAAGCCTATCACTGAATTAAAAAAAAACACTAAGTACCAAGGACCCAGGGTATAAAAATAAAGATGGAAATTCTAAACGGTTCTACCAAAGTGCAAACTAGCCAATACAAAATGAAAACTTCCAAAACGTACGAGCGATAAACAATCGCCATAATTTTTCTATAGTCTCCGTTTCCAAAACTCACGTAGGCTAGTCACGTGCGCATGTATTTGTTATGATTTTACAAACAAATAACATAACACGTGTACAAATAAGGGTCTTAATATACAAGGCTGCGCTATATCGCGACGCGTTCGCAGAAATAACGGCAGCCTCAGGTAAGAAACTTATAGGGCAGCGCGTATTATGGTGTACTTAGGGAAACTCGGTCGAAAGCCAGTGCCCAAATTAGGACAAAAGGTATTTTCAACTTGGTAAAATGTGTTTATAGAATTATCCTACTTCTAATAATTTAAATTGGCACTTAACCGTAAAATTATAAGACAATGGTAAAAAAACTCGACATACGCTCAAAACAAGCTCAATCTTTGCGTTAAAAAGTGGCTAACTTAAACTTTTATTAGTTGATGATCGGTTCGTAGAGTATAGGTACAGCAACAATAGAATTAATTGTCAATTTCTACAAAATATCTTATGCCATCGAGATAATGTCATTTCCCAAACTAGTTTTTAAACTCTTACTCTTAATGTTTCTTGAGAATTACACTTCACATGACTTCTACCATACTACATTTGACACCTTGTCGCAAGTGTCGCTAACACGACGCATTGTATTCTAGTGCGGTTAGGCCCTAACGTTCGTATTCAGGCCCAAGTCAATCCCTGGGAGATTGGTCGTGAGTCGGCAGCATCCGAGGCGAATTTCCCTATGAAAATATTATATAGCACACCTATGCATATTCGTGGCTTGAAGAAAATGGAGAATATGAAAATATGAACGTTATAACAACATACGACAGGTATATACTTGTACATTTTTTGCTTAAAATAAGCTGCCAGTCCAAATCATGTTGCTAGGCAGACACGAAAAGAAAAATTGGGTTTAATCATTTAGTTTTACATTTAGTTTGGCTTGCATCTTATATCGATGTGTGGAATAAAACGTTGACGGATTGGTGGCCGCGTACCGGTAGCGATGGGTCGGCCGACCTTCAGCTCGTTGGGTCGACGATACAACAAAAATCGCGGGTGCGATCTAGACATCGATATCCGACTTCGGTGGATCTAGACAAGATTGGAAAGGGATCAGGATGAGTGGCGTACTAGAAGAGATACCTATGTTCAGCAGTGGGCAACGGGCTGATGATGATAATGATGAAAATTGTTTTCTAATTGTGTAATTCGTCGTGTTTAATGAAATACTTTTTAAATAACTATATTTTTCTTATCAGCTAATGCCTGGGACTTTGCCCTGTGCCCTTCGCGATCTAACACAACCCTTACAGGTTTGGGGCCGTCATAATATAAGTGTCGAGATGTAATAGTGCTAATTCTCAATTTCTTACCGTCACTGCTGAAAAAGAGCCTTTTACACGCCACTCAATCACTCATGTTTTGTTTACTATTTTAACTTTATCACGAAATTTGCGATTTATTATGGTACAATTTAAATAAAAACGACTCTCACCCGAGCGGTATTTTCCATTAAACTAATAACGTGTTGAAAATTAAAATAAGCAACCAAATTTCTTCGTAATAAATCATAAAAAGCGTTAAAATTTTATCTGAATGATTTATAATGTCTACAGTACTTTTGTATAGGGAATATTTGGCGACAAAAGATGAAATAATACATTATGAAAAAATATTCCCGAGGTAGAGGGGTCGGCGCGGTAGATTGCTGTCGTGGTAAAGAAAGTATAACTCAGGTTGTATAGCGTATAGATAAATTGTATTATTTGTGAGTGCGGGGATGTGAATAGGTACATATTTTATACATTGCTGTATATTTTTTTCTTTGTTTATTATACTCTTAGTATTTTTAAATCAAAATTACGTCTATGTCAAGTGAAAAAATAATAATATGAGTCGTTTTGGATTATGGTGAAAAAAAAAACCAATGGTCGTTTAAAGGTTTTATTACCTAGCAAAAATTACTTAAAATGTTTTGGGAACAAAAATATTTCATTGTTTTTTGATTCTAAACCAAAGAACCACAAAAGTGAGTTATGATGATAAACTTCAAACTCGTTAGTTGCTAATTTTACTCTATTTTATGTAATTTTTTTTATAAATAACGTTTCACACGCATAGCTCCCCATTAGAATAACCTGTGTCGGGGATGCCATAGAACACACTCGAAAGACAAAGATGACTGAAACCCAGATCCGGAGATGATATTTAAATTAATCGTTCAAACATCTGCCCAGCTGGGAATCGAACTAGAGATCTCCGCTACATACAATCAATAGGTATAACATAAGCAAAATCTATCTAATAATTACAAAGATTATAATATTATATAAGGTAGTTAGTCAACTTTCACACGCGTTGAAATCTACCAAAATAGCACAATACCGCGTGTGAGCCGGGATGTGTTAACCTTATTATTTATGAATATCGTTATGGGCATAAAATTTCTTACGCCTGAATTATTTAATCTCCTTTTCCATTAGGGTTTTTGGAGAAACGACACGATTTATATTCAACTCATGCGCTTACAAGTCGCGGGTATTGCTTTATGAGGAGATTAGGGTCGAGATCAAAAATTAAAATTCGTAACGTTAGCATTAGGGGTAATTTTAGGTTTTGTGTTTCAGTATCTGTTTTGGGGGAGTTATAAATTTAATGGGATGGGTTGTTAGGTAAAATTAGTTTAAAAAATGTATGCAGCACTCACTATTATGTAAAACAATTTTATATTTTATGTATGTTTTTAGTCGGTTTAGGAATTAATGACTTTACCGTACTGAGTCCACCTGTAACTCTAACATACTCGTTTTGAAAAAAAAAAAATGAAGCGACTAAAATATTTTAGCGATTGTATTCCGTGTATTCTTAAGTAATTTAAATCACCATCGAACCCTTCGAACTACCCTTAAAGCTTTTATGTTTCATTATCCAAAGTCGTTTTATGTCCTTAAATAAAATTACTTTGCGCAATTTCGAGCGTTCCATTCGAATATAAAGTAGTGCTTAATTTTGGAAAGAGGAATAACATAATAGTACTACGAATAAATCCAAATATTGGTATATTTATGCCAAATTTAGTCGTTGTTTAATTTAGAATAACAGCTAAAGGTGTTTCTCAAATGTTACAATCTAATTTTGATGAAATTTCGTGTTAATTACGAGTATCATTATTACGAATTAACTACTCGATAATTTAATCGGAGCTCTTGCATCACTTATCTCACTTTTCCCAAAGATTTTAAATTGTTTTATTCTTATTAAACATTATGAATGAATTTCATAAACACTGAGGAAACCCAAAAAATGTATTAAAATAAAGATTATTTCCTTTTCTCGGAAAGTTCCGACACAATCCTATTAAAATTGCTTAAGTAAATAATAAAACTATGGAACTTACCCCAGGTAGTGTTCTTTTTTCGTGTAGCGCCGTTTGTGCACTCGACGCACTTTCTGGACTGAAGTACGTCAGGAAGGCGCATCCTGAAACAACCGACAAACCAAGTTTATACATCACACTGCCTTTTAATACAAAAATCAGATGAGGTTAATCCGAAGAGTAGACGGGTTGTAGAGTGGAGTTCGTTTACAGATGTGCACGGGTAAGGTATACTCGTACGTAAGAAAATTAAAAGGTATTTTTACTATTGTTTTTTTCCGGTGAGTTCATCGGGAGAGCTCGAAGCCTTCCGTCCAGCATGGCAACCGGGCTTCAATCGAAGATTTCCCCGTCGTAAAAAAAAGCCTAAACAATAACCACAGAAACCATATGTTTGGCTCAGCGGTACTATATCCGCCTGATAAGCCATAGGTCCCAGGTTTGATTTCCGGCCGAGAAAATGTTTGAATGATGAATTTAAATATCTGCTCTGGGTCTGGGTGTTAGTTGACCTTGTCTTTGTGCGTGTTCCATGGCATCCCCGACACAGGTTATCCTAGTGAGCTATTGAGTGTGAAACGTTATTTCTTTCTTTCTTTAAATACCCGGGCTTGTACAACAAATATTTCCCTCATTTGGACTGTAGACCGCAGCATTGCAGATAGATATCACCGCGGCTAATTCCGCGGCCGCTCGTATTTGCATCGGCCCTCCCTAATTAGCAGTTACAGTAGCGTGTGGCGTAGCTCAACTAACCGGGCCGGGAATCAGCGAAGATAAGCTACCTTTGGAGAGCCTAAAAATATACTTTTTAAGCTACCTAAAGGTAAAAGTATCATGATGAGAAAGCAATTAATTGTCTTGGTATTTTGGTCGGCTTGCGTTATACTTGTTTCATCAAAATGATTCTCAGCCTATAGAAGGCTATAGAAGGAAGCAAGAAAGCAGCTTACTTTGATAGGATGGGCAACTGAATCGTTTGTGGCTGAGCGTAGTCACAAATGATTCGAACAAGGAATTAAAAAAAAAAATTAAAAAGAAAACAAGAAAGATTTCGGGGATGATTCGGAGTGTTTTTTGAATAATGCGTTAAAATAGATTCTAGTTTCTCATTTTAAAACAATAATTGGTAATAGGGAGAAACTCAGTCGACTTAAAACTTAATTATTGATTGAAACTAGTTCAACGTGTATTCAAAAAGTAAGCAGCTATTCTAAAGTTTGACCACCAATTGCCCAACGGTTGCCAGATCGGACGATAGTTGCCCGGTTGCCCGCTTTTATTTCCGCGCGAACGCTATCTAATCCCAATAATCTACGCCCATAGCCCCCGGCTTTCGGTGAAATAGTAATTTTGTAACCGCGAGCCTTACCAATAAGTATACGTAAGGGTTTTAAGGGTTACAACCTTTATATAAAATACTAAGTCTATAGATTTGTAAATGCGGAATTTTTGGTAGTCACGATAATTGGGTAGAATAGATATGAGAAGTAATGAATAATTTATGTACTTTTACTTATTGAGTAAATAAATTTCATTTTTAGTTACAATTGCTGAAACATCAACGAAATATTTAGAAAAACAGCGTACATATTAACAAGGACAAGAGTTTTGTTTTTTTTTTTTCGTTTGTAAAAAACAATTCATATTATTCTATTCAATTAATTATTTTTAAATTAAATTTGTGTCAACCTGCTGCCCTGCGCTCGTCATTTCTCGTCGTAACGATAAAAACTGTTATGATTATTGCTCTTATATTTACTATTTTGAAGATTTCAAGTTTAGTTCCAAAAATATAGCAAATAGGTAGACTGAGTAGCAAAACAGCATGTGTGACTAAATGCCGACTTTTAGTTCCATCTTGGTCACTGAATCTCCTTCATCGCTAGTTACTCGTAGATACAATTCCTCAGCATAAAGCTTCCCTGATATACAATGGGTGTCATAACCGCCTGTCGCCGGGAGCTAATGAAATGATATTCTGAATCGTGACCGGACTCCAGACTCTGGCCATTTGTAAGCCAGACGTTTAAACTATGGTAACATTAATTTTGAAACTTGTAGGTAACTATTTTATTCAGGGGTAGCGCTTTTTATCTGAAAGTATGTAGACATTTCAACTTTAATTTAACTAACAATTTTTTTTAATTGAAATGCAACTGACGGATTTATACTAGGTAGGTACTAAACTAAGCCTCACATTTTTTTAAACATATGAACAGATATAATAATTATAACCTCCCTTTTTGAAGTTGGTAAAAAAAGATTGAACCTAACAACTCAACTTATTTCATAATTGACTCCATCAACTCAATTCAACTTTGAATATTATTAGTTTTGGTTTTGTATTTGTATAACTTTACCAGTATAAGCTTGCCTCGTGTTGATGAAGTAATTCGAGTCTTACTAGTCTTCCGCTAGTGTTTTGAACTTGTACCAGTTTGCTTTAAGAATATCCTACTAATATGATAAATGTCAAAGCTTGTGTGTGTGTGTGCGTGTGAATATTTGTTACCACGTATCTACTCGTATATAACTACTAAACTGATTCTGATAAGAATAGACATAGCTATCACTCTAAATGATCAAATAGGAACTTTTATTCATTACCGTTTATCATCATCTCGCGGGTGAAACCGCGGGGCTTAGCTAGTTCTCTTATAAAACCAAAATGAACGGTGTACCTTGTTCCCGACATGCTAACTGAGAGTGAAGTTGTATACAGTGTACACACTAATAACGTAAACAAATTTTACTCAGACTCGGTCTCGTTATCGCCGGTTATGGCCGGTTATGACCGGTCAGACATAAAACTCTATTGTGTCTAGAAAATGTATCTCGTAATGAAATATTTTACTACTAGCAACATTTTCATGACCACTAGTATTACCATACTTGTCATACAACATCTGGTCCAGAGCCGAGAATAAATCGCCGTCCACTTCCGGTCGGCCATCTTGGATTGCGCTAACGGGTTCATTTCCTGCGCCTATACATTTTCGGTACATTGGATGTTGCCAACTCATAATTTTTGTGCTTTCAGCGTGAATTGCCATTTTCAGTGTGATATTTTGAGAATGGTTTCACGTTTGCAATAATAGTTTTGTTGGTCTCAAGAATAACTATTAGAGAGCTCAAGGTTAAAATAAATTACGATTGCTTGGTTTGACAAGGTGACCACAACTCATTTGACGTTGAACACCAGAAGAAGGATTTGCTCGTCTCGACACCTAATTGTATAAAAAAGGATTAAGCAAGCTGAAATCTTGTCGTATTCAAAAAGCAAATGAGAAAATTTTACCAAAATCTAGACCGTAGCTAAATTCACTCTGTAAAAGTTTCCGTCCCTCAAACCATTGAAAAGATGCGACGAAGTTCATTTCACTTCTACAAAAACGTCCTCACTGTCGCATTCGAATGAAGAGATAATTAGCTCTATGCTCTATGAGGTAAAGTATAATTTTGCTTGCGAATACATTCAGTTAAGTTCTTGTACTTTGTAAAAAATTAAAGTTCGCTTTCAGTTTTACATTGTTGCCTCAAAATTAGTTTGGGTAGAATATCTGAGATAGAGTTGGGTGACATTCTAAGCTATCATGCGAGTCCCAAGTTTAGGTTGAATTGTAATGATAAATGAGAGATAATACTGAAGTACTCTTTGTCATTTCAAGGTAGACAAAGAGTCTACGAAGTTTAAAGTCGACGTTATTAATGATTGTAGGTAATAATCTGGAAACAGTCTTTTGTATCAGTCTAAAGTTGATGCCAAGGAAATGGAGTCTCGTGGAGTCTCAGAATTATATTGTCTCTTGTAAAAAACATATAATTTTTGGAATTTCAGTATTTCTACAGACAACATGTTGTCAATAAAAGTAAGCCTTATTTTAGATGCTAAACAAAAATAAACAAATGCATTTTAGTTTAGTTAAAAAATAAATAGTTATATATAAAGAAGGAATAAGTATGTAGCTAGTGGACAGCATGTTTTTTTGCCATTGATAGCAAACTAGCAAATGGGCTGCTTGATGGTAAACGATCACCGTCGCCTTTGCATGCCTGACGCCGGAGCCGTCGCAAGATTATGTCGCCGAGCTTTTAAGACTATTAAGAGCTCTTTTTGAAATGCGTCTTATCATTATTGTAGTACTCGGAAATACCACCAGCGGAAGTGTCACTAAGTAAGTGTTGAACCAAAATCAGCTTTATAAACTACAAAACCAGAATTAATTCACTTCTGTACCGCCCGTGAGCAAATCAAAATATTAAAACAGAATTTACGTCAGACAAAAATTTCAATCCCTCATTAGGGGGATCCTACACACGAAATTCCGAATTAATTTGATCCACATTTCGGCTTCGTCGAGCGCGGTGCGATGTCATAGCGCAATGAAGAAACAGTAGGAAATGGGGAAACAACAAGTTCAACACCTGATATTCGTAAAAAATATCTTGTTTTGACGCAGATTTTATGAAAAATTAGGTATTTCTCATACCTAATTTTACTTATATTATATAAATATTGTCATGATACAGAAATACTGTTTTTGTAAAAATTATATTCTTAAGTGGTTTATGAAACACTGTAACTATAATATATTTATGTAGTTGTACAAATATAACAGACATATTAGTAAGTACGGCAAACTACGGTAAAAATTATTCAACTGCCTAAAAAAGTGATCTATTTGACAATATCTGCCGTCCTTATCACAATAAAACTTTTTTTTAAAGACTTCACTATTGATTTGCATACTGAGCATTTCAACATTTCGACATTTGGAAGCACTCTGTGAAAGTTAATGTACTGCTTTATTTCACTCTATGTCCGAGTTCCCCCAAGCGGTGCGATGTTAAGGCGCAGCTATGCCTCCGATGAAATTGCATTATCACCGCGCCTTAATTAGTCCACCAAAATAGGTATATTGCAATTACTCAAACAAAATAATTTCCTATACAAAAAGGACAAAAGTTCTGACTATATTCACTTAGGTATTTATTATAAGAGTAGCAACTCTATTACAGGCACATTTTATTCTTTAGGTAAAAAAATAACTAACTCTCAGTTGAAGTACCGTTTTTATCCTTAAAGTATTCAAGCGTACATTTTAAGAAGTAGCTTACAAAGTAAACCACCTCGTTCAAGGAGCTTACCTCCTTACCCCTGATTATTTAACACCGTTCCAATTCAAGCGAAATTCTCTCATTTTCTAAAATGTTCGTGGCTACTAAAGATATAATCCACTTGGTACCCGATCGGCCTACAGCGGTATATTCGTTTGTTTATGGGCCTGCAACGTCCGGACAGCATTCTTCGCCGGGATTTTTAGGGTTATATAGTTCAAGGTGATTCAATTTGATTCTACAAAATTCCAAAACACCTTCACAATGGTCTGACTCTAACATTATCCTAATCTACAAGAAAGGTGACCCTAAAGCAATAAGCAACTACAGACCTATTAGCTTACTACCAACTCTATATAAGCTGTTCTCCACCATAATTAACACAAGAATTAGTCCTGCAATAGAATCTAGACAGCCAGTGGAGCAGGCCGGCTTCAGGAAAGGGTTCTCCACCATTGACCATATCCACACCCTAGAACTCATTATAGAAAAATACCAAGAACAACAAAGACCCTTATACATTGCATTTGTTGACTACCAAAAGGCCTTCGACACAGTAACACACACATGCATATGGGAAAGTTTGAGAGAACAAGGAGTTCACGAAACATACATCAAGGTCTTAAGAAGTATATATAACAATAACGTGGGCAGAATTAAACTAGATACCTTAGGTCCAAGCTTTCCCATAATGAGAGGAGTAAGACAGGGAGACCCGTTATCCCCAAAAATATTTATAGCCGTACTGGAAAACAAAATCAGCAAGTTAGATTGGAGCAGATCAGGAATATATATACAGGGTGCTTTCTTAAGCCATCTAAGATTTGCCGACGACATAGCGCTACTATCAGAGACAAGTTCAGAGCTACAATTTATGATGACATCCTTACAGGAAACTAGCACAAATGCAGGTTTAGAAATTAATTTAAGCAAAACAATGACTATGACGAACAGCAGCAAAACACCAATCAAAATTAAAGGAAACCCTCTGAACTATACGGAAAAGTACATTTATCTAGGAAAAACAGTCAGCTTTGATAGAAAAAACAACGACATTGAAATTGAAAGAAGAGTACGGCAAACGTGGAATAGATATTGGAGTTTGAAGGAAATTCTCAAAAGTAATTTGCAAATAAACTTAAAAACAAAGATTATGAACTCTAGTCTTTTGCCATGTTTGACGTACGGATGTCAAACGTGGAAGTTCACCGCTAAAGCAAAGCACAAAATAGCCACATGTCAACGAGGACTAGAACGTAGCATGCTTAAGGTAAGGAAACTTGACAAAATAAGACACACGAAGATTCGATCCATAACAGAAGCCACAGATGCCTTGAGATCCGCACTAAAGCTGAAATGGAAATGGGCAGGACATATAGCAAGGCTTACCGACCAGAGGTGGACTGCAAAAGTAACGACGTGGAGAGGCCCACTAGGTAATAGAGGAAGAGGAAGACCAATAACACGATGGGACGACGAAATAAAGAGAACCGCTGGTACAAATTGGACTCTAACAGCAAAAGATCGTGACAAATGGGCATCATTGGAGGAGGCCTTTACCCAACCTGGGGTTCTTGTAGAAGCTAGAAATAAGAAAAAAATTTATAAGTAATAACTACAAAAACTTACTACTTAGATATAATTAATTATAAACTAGGTTTAAGAAACTAACACAAAATTATATTAGAAAACTAAGCAAAAACTAATAACTTTAAACACTAGATACCTACTCGTAAAAGAAATTTGTAATATGTTAATTCAAGAAATAAAAAGGCTTTTTATTTTATTTTATTTTATTTTATAGTTCAAGGTGGGTGGTAAAGCGGTAATCAATGAAATAGATTTTTGTGTTTGGAAGGTACAATGAGGTGATCAAGAAATAAGTTGTGAAACATTAAAAATATTTCAAATGAATAAAATACGTTTGTAAAATACTGCTTTTGTTTAATTTTTGAGCTTTATATTGAATATTAAAAAGTTGAGTTTATTAATCTATTTCATTTCATGATAATTAACGTTACGTTAAGTTGGATGCTCCGATATTTCATGTTATTTATTTCTAATACATTTTTTTGTAAAAACGACGAGCCAAGATAATATAAGATTTTTAATGCCAAGTCGGGCTAAATTATTAGCTGTGATAAAGCTTAGTCACTGATACTGATGCTTACCCGAGACAGGTCGAAAAAATGTTATCTTAGCAACTTTGAGACATGTCATGCTCAACCACCAGCACCGCCAGTGTGTGGAATGCTCAGCCTAAAGTGGCTGGAGTGCAATAGTATGAGTGTCTTCAAGTCGAGAGTGAATCGGTGTCTTTTAGGCAAGCGTGTTCCATCGTAGCCTAACACGCAAGCCTAACATAGAATAAAAAAATAAGTGCTTAATCACAAGACATTATAGGAGACAGAAGATATTGCTTATTGGATTAGCATAGCTTTTTACCCGCCTTCCAAAAAGGAGAAGGTTCTCAATTCGACTGTGTACAAACATTACTGTGTTCCGGTTGGAAAGGCATTGTTATTCCAGCGAAAATTCAGGGCAAATGAGAGATTAAACATCTTATATCTCAGGGTGACGAGCGCAGTGCTGTGCCACTCAGGGTCTTGAATTCTGCGAGTGCAAAATTCTGGGTGGCGCACACCTGCTATAGGCAAACGTGACGTTTAAAATCAGGCGAGCGATTTGCTTGTCTCGTCACTCAATTACATAAAAAATAAATAAAATTAATAATGTTTTTTTTTTGTATGATTGTGAAACCTTCGACACAATAAAACACACTGCACTTGCTTCAGTCTCAACAGTCCACAATAGCTACCTCGTAGTCTACGTTTCCGTCCGCAGATTTGTTGGCCTTTTTACCGTTGCCAGCGTTTTTCTTGTTTTAATTACGTAATAACACACTGGATTTCGTTTCTTTTTTGCTTGTTGAGGTTTTTCGACGCTGACCGTTTGTTTCTGGGCGGAATGTAAATGGCTTAGAGCTTTTTAAAGTTAATTTGCAGTGAGTAATTAGTGCCTTTTCTTGGTGGATTAATGCGGTCGGTTTCTTTGGATGGTTGTAAATCTTGTTTGTGGTGAATAAATAAAATAAGCGTTAAATGCAGAAAATAATATGGAAACAACTACTTGAGGAGTGATTTACTGTGGCGAACGATACGGCGGATGTTTATCTTCAAAGGACTGTTTCAATGAATTTTAAGTCTATTTATACTAGTTAAACCAGAGTAGTATCTTCTAGAAAAAACTGCCTTCAGTTAAAATACGAGTAGAATAATTAGCATTATTTCATATATCCTTTTCAAAATTGTAAGTTTTTTCAAAATAAACTAGCTCTTAAAATTAAAATTTATGATAAATTAATTTTATATTCTCTACAATATCTACATTCTTTCCCTTCTCATAGATTCTTCATCTCATTCTTTCTCTCCTCATAGATTTGTACGAAAGCTCCCAAAACAACTGAACATCAAATCACTATACAATAATTGTAATATATATATTGTAATAACGTACAATAATTGTACGCGGACAATCTGTGACCCGAATACACCAAAACAAAGAAACAACACATAATGATATACGAGTAAGCTCGAGACATACACAACCGAGAACACAATAGAGAAAAATAATCACAAAGTCACCTAACCCGAGAAATTCGCAAAAAAATGACAATTCACACGGCTTGCAGCGTTCACACGGTCTGGCTAGACCGGCCCGAAAAACCGGACCGGCCATTCCGGACGAAGACTTAATCCGGCGCCGGGTTCTCGTATTAGTATTCTTTCAGCGACGCGACGCGGAAAAAGTCTGACTGAAATTTTTAGGTTGAAAATTTTTGAAAGTGTAATGATACTCGGTTGGTCTTGGACTTTTTTGAGGCTAGTGTAGGCTTGATTGTGATTCGGAGTTTTTGAGAGGTTGCGGAATAGTTTGAGTGCTTTCCGAAAGCGTTGAGAATTGGATAGGTGTATCTGAAACGGTCCGGACGGGGTGCGATGGCTTCGGGTTTAATTAACATTATGCCCAACGAAGTGGGCAAGGGTCAGCTAGTAAAGAATAAAAAGAGAAAATAAAAATAATGAAATCGTATTTAGATTATAACATTAGTGTCTTATTAACATTGTAACATTTGGATTATAATCATATGCATAAAAGAAAAGGGGCAATTAATCAATCCTTTAATAAATAGACTTGAAAAAACCAAGCTATTCAAACTTTTTACTAAAACCAATATCGAAACCAATACAAACCCGGGATAAATCCGGAAATCTCACGAATTATACCAGTAATTAAGGGTAACTTTCAAGGCGTTCGGACAACAATTATACCGGGATTACGTGCGGGTTCATAACACCCAGGTGGTACGATGCAGAACCCTGTTTTTGTGTCAGGCAAAAAACACACACACATCGGCAAGTTTATATTTGATCATTAGCTAGAATTTAACTACAACAACAATATACAACTTTGACATTTAAAACTTTGAATCATGGTAGTTCATTTGGTCACTATACAGAAACTAGCAGCCATTTTTTTTATTTAACAATACCAAATGACCTGATGATATAAGTAAATATCGTATAGGCCAAGTGGCTAGCCCTAATCAAGTTTTTGCTATGATGATGACGATGATCATGTAACGAATATATGACTAAGTGAATAGTTGAGTTATCGGACTCTACGCCTACTATACGTTTGAATATCTACAAGAAGATAGGATAGATAGGTGTTACGGTAATATAAAACACAGACTATAGAGGTGGAGGTACTAATTTTTCGTGTTTGCCTGACCGTCAACTTGAAAATATTCCATCGCTAAATAACACGTACCAGCGGTCTCACTTAAAAGCCACTTTTTAGTTAGACCAAACATGCAATAATTAAACAAAAACACCACTTATATGAACTGTAACCTTTATGTTATAGGGTAAAAGTCAAAACATTTGTTCATAGCTTTTTTATACGTAGCTGGTACCTAACCTACGAATGCTTATTTTGGGTTTAATGACAAAGCTGAGCCCCCTTAAGTTTTATTTCCCATTTTCCTCATTTTGTCTCCCATTTTGCGACATTTTTGAAAAGCTAAGGTAAAGTATTGGTAAGTCACAATGATTGCTTCCCATTATATATTTCCACCCCTTGTACGAGTACATACCGGCAATGCCATAAAAAAGTTGCAGCTCCTGATGTACTGCTTTAAAGAACATTGTCCCGGGATACCAGGATATCCCGTTAAATAGGTATAACGTGCACTGGCCGGATTAGCCTCGCCGAATCATATTATCCTTAATTGTGCTTTTAAGTACATCTTTATGGGACGGATTACGGCGCTTCCAGACACGGGTTAAGGGTCGTGTTTGTGATGTTCAAAATATTGTGTAAGTACCTCATTAACTGGTATGATTTAATTGTGCGCTTTTTGCTGTTAAAATCATTTTTGAGATTTTTTGGGACGTTCAATATTTCAAAAAGCGATTACTGTAAAGTCATCGACATGAAAAAAATGGATTTATATATGGTACAGTTCAAGCTTTTGTGTGGCCTAAAAGCTTAAAAATTAAAGTACGCATTAAAAACAAAGCAAGTAAAAGAGCATTTAATTAGAATTTGAACTAAATATTCTTTTCTATTTGAATAAATTCTTCCCCTTTCGAAGTCAGCCAGCTCTTCGATTTTGCGTTGCCGTTTCGTTACCCATTCTGATCAACAAGAGAATATCGTCAAGTGAGAAAAGCTTATTTGCAACACACCTACAATGCCCCAATATCATTACGCTATCAGCCCGAAATTTCCTTTCCCCTTTATTTTATTAGATAGTCAATAAAAATGCTCACTGTTTTCTTTCGCGCGGACATAGCAGTTTGACACTTTTATTGGGAACGTCGGAACAAAATTGTCGTAACTGGAAATTTGGCTTCAGATGAATGTGATCTCTACTCGAGCAAGATAGAGTTGAATTCTCGGTGGCTTCCGTTGATTGAATGTAGGGGCCTATAATGAGACGGTCAGCAGTTATTGATTCCCGTGGTTCCATTAGGCTGGGTTCGGGACAGTACACTACGCAGACAGTTGTGGAGATCAGGCACTAAGATTTAGTACCCAAACATACAAATACTTATACCGTAAAAGCTAACAGTTCTTTTTATGGGAAGCCTATTTTTAATACCAACAATTTGAATCTACTCAAGACACTAAGTATAACAATTTCTGTGCAAATTAAGTGGCATAAACATAGAACTAAAATCGTTAGCAACAAAATTTATGAAAACTCAATTCGAAAAGACGAAACGACAGTACAATTACTACAATTTGATACAGTTTTATTAAACTTTTTAAAGTACTAATCATATTGTAACGCTACTCAAACGCTGCGCAAACGTTTGAAAGAGTTAATAAACACAGAACACAGAACACAGAACGTCAAAGCCAAGATCTATGATTCCGACCCATTTATCCAGAGCTTGTTCTCTGCGATCCACTGCAGTGTAAGAGTGCGGATTCAGCTGGATCACAGATACCTACCGCCGATTGTGATCATGTTGTATGAAACTAAGTATACCTACGAACCTACGTCCCATTCGACCCGGCTTGTCCCTTCTCGCCACGTTCTGGAAGTTACTGATCTTTGGTTAAGGTTTTGTTAAAAAGTATTATTTTGATTGTTCAGCTGAATTTGGCTGATTTTTGTAAATAGATAGTAATATTTTGCTATGAAAAGTGACTTATGTCCCAATCTACTAATTTTATAAACGTAAAAGTTATATGTTTGTTTGCATTACTCTGTAAATGTGTGTCACTTTTTCACTCTGAAACGGCTGTACGGATTCTGATGAAATTTGGTATGAATTAACTAATAAAATAAATAACGTTTCCCACTCATAGCTGAATCAATACAATAATTCTCAAGAGATTTCTCCATGTTGGGGGAATCAAGAATGTGTAAAAATAATTAATTAACTTAATAACTTAGGTTAACTTTACTTAACTTACTTAGGATTAACTTAATTTATTATTCTAGTGTCTTTTTGTCAAGCTACCTATGAATTCAAAATATTAGAATAAAAGGGTATTTCATAATAGGGTTAATTAAGACTTATATTTCAAGCTATCATCCGCGCCTTGGCAAGGTACAAGTAGGTATAAGGGTACAGCACGTTAGCCTGTTGAATAAATACTGCTTTTAAAACAGCATCATCGATGCGGCTATTCAGGTCGGCCGGCCACCGGTTATACGAAACAATAGGGAGCGAACGCGGCTACGTGAGCTTTCAATAGTTTTTCATTAAAAACCAGCTTGTATGGGCTCACAGGGTCGTGTGGGCATGAATCGGAAACGTTAAAATTGCATGGCCGTCTTCAAATGTGAAATGGACTTGGGAGCGTTGTGTGGTACTATTGGTGGTCAAATGTTATTTTATCACATTTCTACTTTAAAATATGGTTATCTGTGGTTTATAATTATAACACTGAAAATTTTAATAATCATTGACGTGGTTTTGAAAAAAAAAATCAAAGCTATTAACGAAGTATTTGACTTAAAAAATGTGAGTGATCCTAAATTCTTCAAATTTAAATTTGATAATTATGAGCACCACGAGTATATATAGTAACTATGTACTTCTTAATAAAAAAAAAAAAAACGATCACATTTTCTAAGTCTTAGGTTACATTTTGTAAAACAGTCTCATTATTAATCGATTAAAGGTTTTGTGAATAATCTACTACAATATTATAAAGAGGAAAAATTTGTATTTTTGTATGTTTGTAACGAATAAACTCAAAAACTACTGGACTGATTTTGAAACTTCTTTCACCAATATAAAGCTACATTATTAACGAGTAGCATAGACAATATTTCATAGCCGTGCAAAGTCGGGGCAGATTGCGAGCTTTATTTTATTAAAAGATAGGCTTGCGTTTGACCGCCATCTCGCCTGATGGGAAGCAACGATGCGGTCTACGATGGAGCACGCTTGCCTAGAAGAAACCGATTCACTCGCAACTTGAAGACACCCAGATTATATGTAGCTACCGGGAAACACCCACTCGGGCCGAGCATTCCACTCTCTAGCAGTACGCACAATGAAGGTGGTGTCAAAGCGCTTCGTTCGAGTTTTTGGTATATAAACCATAAAACGATGACGCTTGTTTGTGCCCTTGGCAGCCTGGTAGTAAAATGGGCAAAAAAATTCAAATTATGCAGATCAGAAGCACTCCCCAAAATGGATCCGATAAAGTTAGCTGCAACGCATTTGAATTTAAAAAATAAGTAATTGAATCATCCAAGTTACTAAAGATTACCTTACAAGTTACAATAAGTAAGTAACAGTCGTTATAATACAACGTCTCACTCAACATTGTTCCCGTACAAAGCCATCCAAAAAGTTATATCAACGGACCCTTTTATTAATATTGTTATTTTTATGTGGACACCTCTCTCTTCCGCAGTTTATTAATGAAGCACTTCCTTTATTTCCTGAAATGGGAATGATTATCGCAGGTTATATTTATAATTACTTTAATTTCAAGTGTTACTTATGGCTTACTGAGACTCAATCTACATTCTGGGTCTTTCTAGTTTTCTTAGTTGGTAAAAATGTTAAATAGTTTTATGACTTTAAAAATCAAATTTCTAAATATGACTCTAGAGGCCAAACTCAAAACTGTAAATTGGTTTTATAATCAAGCGTTCTTATTGCTATCAAAGCGAATAGTTTAAATTAAAATAAGTATTAAATCTTTTAGACTTTACACAGAGATAAAAATACCTACGTCACAGGCTAGTAAAAATATTTGGCGTGTATTCGATAAATTTCTAGAAAATCGGTAAATAGATAGGTAAAGCGAAATTCGAAATAACGTATTTTAACACCATTTCGCTTCAGAAACTGCAAATATTTTCACTCGAATAATTTTCCAATAGGTACTCGCCCTCTGACCTACATTTTACCGAAAAAACCAAGTCGCGGTACAAATTTTAAATTTCGTCTCGTCATTAATCATCCCGAAGAGGCCGAAAGCCGAATGCTTCTGTGCAGACAACATATAACAAACGGTTGGGCTAAGTGCCTCTACTCTCTCACTTGATCGTATGCAGTCAGAAAGAGAGAGTTGCCTCATAATTCAATGTCGATTCCGGTGTAAGGGACAAGCCCCGTATTTTCTAAACAAAACTTCAGCGTGTGTTCGTGGCTGTAGTGAGATATGGAGTTTGGAGGATTATTCGAGAATGTTCAGTGAATATTATGTTAAATCTCTTTTTAACCTCCGACGCCGACGTAGATATACCTACAACTACATACATAGGTTTACATATAATTATGTATCTGAGACTCATGTTGGGAATGTTATACTGTAATGAAGGATGATGTTATTTTGTGTACCTGTGTATTGGGTGATCTAAAAACCAGTAATTATCATTGTCTTAAAAGTGATCCTCAGTAATCAATCATCATCCTCAGATGATGATAATTACTCAATCAAGATAAAAATACCTATAGAAAATTATTTCGATCAAAAAAAATAATACTTTGCTAAATGAGCATGACAATAATAGCAAAATCAATAAAATAAAATTTCACAAATATAACACTTTCACGTCCTATCTCGCAATTTTTAATTGACAAACCTAGAACTGAACCAATTTAATTAGTAGATACAAAAATGTATGTTCTCCTACGGAATTTCATGAAATACCCTAAAAACATGCATGGAAAATTTAATGATGACCGGTTGACTAGTGAAGTCAAGAAAACGGAACAAATAAACCAACTCACTTTTATAAGTGTTTTAGGAAAGGCCTGCGATAGACCGTCATTTCGCCTAATGATAAGCAATGATGGCACAAGAGATATTTATACATTTATCTCAAATATAGTGTAATAACATTGATTACAGTTTATTGTTACGGAGATTACAAAGTACAAGCCAAGTGCTAAAGTTTAATTGAAGTTCAAAGTTTCGGTATTCACGTACTTGTAAACTAAATTGGAGACTCGTTTCCTTGCATAACAATATCGTGATTTATGTGAGACGCATCGGGGTCCGTTGTATCTCAACTTGCATGCGGTGGAAGGAGGAGGGGGTGTCGGGTAATATTACGTTATCAGGTGATGTAAACGAGATAGGGGAAAGTTTCTTACTAACATCTCCAAACCTTATTGTTAACAATCTAACAAACAAAAAAAAATAGAAAATAAGTTTGTTTATTTAACAAATTTTTATGGTATTGTTTTATTAGTTACATAGATATACCAATCGAACATCGAGAAGTAGTTGAAAAATTAGTTGCTAGATTCGATCCGAACATATAAATATGTAGGTACATACAAACATTGCAAGTTAAATAAAAGCTTTTAACTTGTAAAAAAAAGGCTGAGACGATTATAAGGAGGTAATTTACTTAATTTATGCTTGACTACTTGCTTGTAGAAACAGCTGAAGTAAAACTGGGAAATCTAGAGCACGAGGTTTTAGTATGAAAAAACCTAAGTTTTAACCTGCTTCCTAAATTAGCTAGTCGTTTAGACTGATTAACTAGGTAGTCTTAGAGTCATAGGTAGTCATAGATTTGAAGCCGCATAAAGATATCCATACTAGGAATAAAAAAATATTTCAGCAAAACTTGACGGAAGTTGTCGAACTCGTTATTTTGTTCGTTAAAACAATATCCTTAAAACCCAATTATCAAGTTTTTATCTAACTTCAATTGTTCCACTAAACTTTTCTTGTACAAGAAACACAAATTCAGTTAGCCAATCAAAACCTTAATCAAGAAATGACTTAATCAGTTTGCCATCCTACCAAAAAATTGCAGCAATCAGCGCTTAAATTAGGTAAATGGAGATTGCTTCCATCCATGGTAATTTATTACCATCAAGAGCCTCGTCTGCCCACTTTAAAAGCCTTGTGTCATAAATAATGCACCGTGAAGGGTGCATACAGATAGACTCAGCGCGGTGCTAACAGTATGGACAGTGGACTCCTGAATCTTGAGATATGAGAGATAAAGAGATACGAAAAAGTCTTGGAATTAGATTAATCTAAAATCGGAGTTTTCGACTCGATAAAACGTGAGTTTTTCGTATAATACAAAATCTCTTAAAAGACGTTAGAAAACATACGAAATATTTTGAGTCCAGTTATTGAATTTTGATAATGATTAAATTTTTAAAATTTCATCAAAATGAACACCATTTTTAAGTAGATACAATAAATTATTTTTAAAATATTTTACCGAAATAATATAGCAACATTATGTAATTGTAGATCAGAGCCGTTAATGATTCAGACATGTTGGTAGAATTTAACAATATACGAGCAAATTGAATTGATTTTGAATTATGCTGGTTTAATGCAGTTGTGTTATTTCAGAATAAACTTTTACTTAAAAAAAAAATAGAGCCTGGTTACCACCAAACAGGCAACAATAGCCAAATTTTTAACCAAGAATCAAATATATCCAAAGCCCATACTGCATTTTATACTGTCTTAAAAGCGACCGTTTTCGTGGAAAATCGCGGCGACTTTTTTCGCGACCGCCATGACAGTTCAAACTAGTAGGAATAAATCATTGCTTATCAGTGATCGCGGCTTTATGAAAATGTGGCTAGATTTTGTGCAGACGTCTGGATGATAAAGTCCTGGGATTCGAGGGATTTCAAGTTTCCAAGTTAGAACTTATTAGCGTTATTTATGTCTCTTTGTCAGTCGTGTTTTGATTTTATCAGACAACAGTTTTATCTTACTAGCTGCGCCCCGCGGTTGCACGCGCGTTTTTTTTGCAATAAAAAGTAGCCTATAAGCTAATTCAGGGTATAATCTAGCTTTGTATCAAATGTAATCTAAGTTCTTTCAAACGTTTTTGCGTCATATCAAACTTACAAACTTCCAAACATCCTTTGACATTTACAATATTAGTAGGAAGCAGGCTAGCATGATTTTAGAGGTAACACAGTTATTATTTTATAAAACGTTACATAATGAAGTAATTACATTATTAATGAAGTCAATTTCAAGACTGATACAAATTATGGTTTTTCAGTGTGATCTGAAAACCGCTCTAATTTGTGTTAGTACTTATTTAAATAAATAAAACTTATTTGAATAGATGCAAATGTTTTTATTCGGTCTTCCATCTATCTAGCTAGCTGTTAGCCTATCCAACCACTGCCAGGTGTAGCTTGAGTTACTTTCACGCGATCCTTTCCGGTCTTGTGCGAGCCTCGTCTATTGCCATGCTTACACTAAATTGACTAAATTTTAGTGTCAGTTCGAGCAATAGTCTTACTATTATTACAAATAAAAACAAAAAAAAATGCGAAAGATCGTGTGTGTGAGAATGTTGGTTAACGTATCTCCGTAAGTACTAAACCGATTTTGATATAATTCGAAATAAATATAGCTTATGCCTTAACTAAAACCAATATGATATGAGCTACTTTTCATCACCACCGTTTTTCATCAACGCGCAGGTGAAACCACGGTGCGCAGCTTGTTACTTTAAAAACTCAAATCCCTTTGTTTTATTTTGTTAAAAATACAAGGGATTACTCACTAAAAATTGAGTTGGATTCTCCTGTCTTATTTTTTCCTAAAAATATTTAATTATTCCCTGACTCTGACAGTAAAAAAGGTAAAAAAGCTCCGTCGAAAATGGTGTTTGAACCGAAAAACTCCCTCTATCAGATCCATGGCGTTTAATACAAGCAGCTGTGAGATATCCCAGAGGTCCCTTCTCGGGACCCGCTGGTTAATTGGGTGACGAGTTTTAGTAAGATTGCGCGCGTTCTTTCAAGGAAAATAAGGTTTTTGCTTGAACGAGTCAACTATGGGATATGAGGTACATCAATTTAAAGTTTTCCGTAGAGGTAGGCAACGCACTGAAGATACATTGGGTATTGGAAGTGTCCATAGGCGGCGGTGACGACTTACCATCAGGTGGCCCTTATTATTCGATATATTAAAAAAAAAATAAGTGGTCGAACTAAAAGAGATATCTATCTATTGTTATTACTTATTAGTAAAGTATAAACTATTGACAGCTCACTGGCATTTATGATTTAATAGGTACATTAATGGCAAGAACCAAGATAGAAGATCAAGAGGTAAGAGGAATTGTTTGTAAAGATTCGATTCACAGTGGGAATCAAACCTTTTATCTTTCAAAACCTGCATTTTCCACGGAGTCCAGCGCTTATCTTGCCTAGCCGGCCTCATGTGTGTTGCAATATTTTTTACTCTTTTTGACCTTTCTAGCAGGTTGAAAAGAAAGACTGCTTAAAAACTTTAAAAAAACTTAGTCTTCTCAAAAGGCAAATTGATTAATGTCACTTACAATCATAGAGCTTAATAATGAATAACTTAACATAGCTTTCGTACTGTTAGGATGTACTGTCCAGGAGTTGAATTAGTAAAGGACGGCAAAGTGACGAGTCCTGTTCGTTTATTCATTCAAGGATTCCGCCAGTTTCTTTCAACGAAAATACGGTTTTTGCTATTGGAGTAAGTTGCGCTCGTTTTATGGCAACTATGTTCGTAAATTTTGATTAAAATGTAGAGGATTGAAGGAACTTAGGTCGTGGAAGTAGTGAGTGGCGAGAGAAAGATTTTATTTTGAAAATGGATCTTCTATTTTCAAAACCCTCCCTCAGTAAAAAATCTCGAATTTGTATTGGATAGACAAAAGTAAGAAATTGTTTTATTAGTAAGAATGAATAAAATTGCAATTGAATACTATTGCTAGTAGAAGTCTACCAGTCCAAGTTACAAGCAAATCAAAGTTGCAAACTGTACAAATCGTAAATCTCAAATCTTCGGCCTGTTTGGCTCAGCGGTAGTGTATCCGCCTTATAAGCCAGAGGTCCCGGGTTCGATTTCCGGCCGGGCAGATGTTTGAATGATGAATTTAAATATCTGTTCTGGGTCTGAGTGTGTTAGTTGTCCTTGTCTTTGTGTGTGTTCCATGGTATCCCTGACACAGGATTTATTCCTAGTGGGGAGTTATGAGTGTGAAATGTGTATCAATATGAAATGATGTGATAAGTATAGACTCACACTAGAGTACAAAAAATTACAAACTGCAGGTATTCAAGACCATTTTTTTATCATAAGGTAACCTCTAGCTATAGCCTGATCATTATTTCAAAATATAGAGCTAGATATCTAAATCATCATACAAATAAAAGCCACATCAAAACTAAGTCATACATTTACATTGAAGCCACATACAAACCAAAATTAAGCCAGAGCTTAACATTGATGAAGCCATACAAACCAAAATTAAGTCACGGCTCAACATTTTTGTGACTTAAAGAGGTACTTACTTACTTTTTTAATCTCGTCGTAATTGTTCTTTCACAAAGCACTTCCCCTAAGCAACAGTATACAACAAACTCCGAGAGGTAATTTAGCGAGATTCCAAAGTTATTAGCGTCAACAATATTTTAATTTTGTCCCCCTTCTTTATTAGGATGTGGGCACACTGCCGGTGATACAAGTTTTTGTGGTGACTTGACATTAAAGTTATGTTTAGTCCAAGGATTATAAAAGCGGAGGTCAAAACGAACCTTTTGTTACGTTATCATGATATTGCTATGTGAGACTAACAAACGCACTTACGCGTTTTTAATATCAGTAACTGTCAGTTGTGCACAACTTGTATGACATTTTAAATATCTAAACAATTGCTGAGCAGTGTTTAAAAGTTTGTTTACCACGTAGGTTATCTCTACAAGATTCTCTTTGATAATAAACCGCGTAACTCTAATCCGCCCTTCATTACACCCTAATCCAAAACAACAGCAACATGCAACCACCTTTACTCGAAACTTTTCTCGAACAAGTTGGCGGCTGAAGCATTATGTAAATGCGTCGAGGTTCATGATTAACTCCGGATCTTATCAGGGCGGGGTTTTTAATACGTGTTCTCTTGTAGCATATACCTATCTCGGGGAGAATAATGATTTTAGACGTATTTGGAAATGTTTACGCGGATAGCATTAAGTTCGTATGTAATTTGGTTTAAAACATCCTACAATTTTGTGTATGTGTGTGTGCGAATGTTAATTACCTCGTATCTCCGTAAGTACTTAATTGATTGCTATAAAGATAGCAAAGATAGCTTATGCCCTAGATCTAGATTAACACATCAGCTACTTTTGCCACCGTTATCATCATCACGCAAGTGAAACCGAGAATCACAGGTAGTTATCTTAATATAATTATATAAATTACGTGTCACGTTGTTTGTCCGCTATTATAGACTCCTAAACTACTTAACCGATTTCAATCAAATTTGCACACCGTGTGCAGTTCGATCTAACTTAGGAGATAGGATAGCTCACATCTCAATTTACAGTAAAAAAACATGAAAAATTAGAAAATTTAAAAATACTTACTTACTAAATACTTTAATACTTTAGTGCTTTGGACAATGTAAACTTTTTTAATGTAACTTTTGACATTTGACATAGAATTGACGCAATGGCTTTTTTTACCAATTCGAATTAAATAGTCATCGTTAAGACAGGACAACGTCTATCGAGTCAGCTAGTCAAATATAAATTTACATATCCTGATGCTATGTCAAGGATTTATAAATATCAGCAGGCGCTGTTTCGACTTATAGTCCAATAGCACATGAAAACACATTCTCTGTTATCAATAAATTAGTTGTTGCGAATAGTTACTACTACGACTGTTGTCTTTTACGATCAAGTTCTAAATTTGAAAGAGAAAAAAATAAAAAAGTCATATTACTACTCTAATGCTATAAAGAGAGAAAAAGATAAAAATATAAAATAACTACTCTAAAGATACTGAAACGTTTTATTCAAAAAAGAAGAGCTTTTCGTTTACTATATAGCTTGTATACAATAAGTTCAGTTCAGTATAGCGTAACTATGAAGTAGCAGAGAAAACAGAGTTTTAGAAACCTTATTTGTAGAAGTTTCATTCCAAATTTAGACACCACTGTTCTATTAGACACTAAACTGTAACTACATTCAGACAAAATCATAAACAACTGTACCCCCCATCACAATGGCATGAACACATGAAATGAGATGTCTCATAACGGGTACTGCGCGATGCGCGCGTTGGACTGTATTCTAGGGTAGGTTGCTTTATTACATACGGTAATACACCTATAAATTATAAATTATTAGCAATTTCATTATTTATACTTAAATGAACTAAGTTGTAATAATTGACCCGAAGATACATACATAATTATATATACAAACATTGTACATTAAATAAAAGCTTGTAAAAAGAAATACCAGTAGTATTAAATGTGGTATGAGTTTAAAAAAATGGTTTCACTCTTGTTTGTATGTATGTTTGTTACTATTTCACGCTGAAACTAACTACTAAACCTATTTTGATGAAACTTAACACATAGATGGTTTAGGTTCTGGAATAACAAATGGGTTATTTTTCATCATCATCGTCGTTTTTATCATCAAGAGGGTAAAACCGCGAGGCACAGCTGGTATTAGAATGTCTTCTCTCAGTATTTACACGGAGATAAACCCAGAGCCTCCACACGCTCTCGACGCAAGCGTTGAAAGCATCCACCGTGACGCGAGCAACACCCGACTCGCGGCCACTCTGTCCCTGACAGATATTAAATTCGTATCGCAGCGATCTACCCGCAATATATTACTGTGAGTGCCGCGTCACTGCGCTCATTCCGAATATTGTTTTAGTGTATACGACTATTATACGAGTACGTACTGCTGGAGAGGCCAAGACCTGCGACCCTATTGGATAATTCTCGTATCACCACAGATGAACTTCACGCCGGAGGTCACTAATGATCTTCACTAATTGATTGCAAATAATCGAGATAGAAAATGGATGCCTGCTTTCTTTGATGTTGTAAACTGAAAAAAAATATTTATTAACTTATGTGGTTTCACCAGTGGATTCTAAGGTACAAGATAGATTTTCAAAATTTTTGACGCAATAAACTAATGCAAAATTGAATAACTAAATTTCGAAAAGGCTGTGTTAGTAATCTAGAAGTTTATCTATCAAAACTTTCTATCAGTAGTTGAAAACCAACTTGAACTACGGTCGCTAAATATTTTTCGAGTTTTAAACCTCATAGCCACGCTGATGTCAAGAATTAGTTACACGTTTCATCAGCTACAATAATTGGCTGCCAGATTGGACCCAGTTACACATTTCTCGTCGGGACCCTTTTTTGTGGGGCCAAATAAAAGCGGTAGCGTAGCGGATACAAAAAGGAAAAAAAAACATTACCTACATAGGTAAATTATAACCATTTTTGCATTTGTTTGTTTTTCATTGCATTTATTTTACGACAAATATTTGAAAATAATATGTAGCCAGTTTATTCTAAAGTCAATAAAATCAGCTTTTGAAATTTTGAAAACCACTTTTTTTTTAAACCAACAATGCTATAAATTATTGTTTAGTTATTTTGTGTTAAAAGTTATAAATACGTAAATAGCAATTACAGATAGATTATAGATAGGAATTATATATATCCTTTTATATCCTTTTTGAAAACCGAAACCAACCATCACCAAACCTGTTTTTGGTGTAAAAACAAGCTAGTTGCTTACCTAATATTAAGGTCTTAAACCCTGTGATTGCCCATAAATAATTCCAATCTGCACAACACTGCAAAGATCGGCCCTAATTATGACATTACTTAAATCTGCTATGCAATTTCTCAGCAATTTTCTTGGAAGATCGTCTCTATTTATTCTCTTCATCTCCCGGCTTAGACCAGGACTTCACCCTAAGTAATTCACCCCCCCCCCCGCGGAGGGTGATTACCCCTTCATTACACCCCGCGGGTCTAATGCACGACACTATTACTGCGCGGACTAATGCTCGGATTGTATTTTTTCATAAAGACGTTATTGCAAAAAGGAGCGGCCTATTTTATTTTTGTTGCTTATACTGTTTAATAATTGCGCAAAAAATAAGCAAATTTAAGCGATTTAAACTTTTTTCATCACTATTGTAGTTATTTTCTAAGAACGGCGTTGAGGCAGACTTAACAAGATTGTTTCAAATTTAACCTGTGAGACTTGAATCGGAAGGACCATCCAGTATTAGGCTTATCTTTGAAACTGGTTGATTTGTTTGAAGTTTTTTTTGTTTAACTATTTTTCTGATGACAGAGTAACTTTTGAGTGGTATCGTTGCCGTTTACAAATGTAATGACTGATTAAAAAAAACTCCTCCAACTTTGAAAAAAATTAGTTGAGTATGGTATCATAACAAATCATGTTTTAATAATATTTTATCATTTCAATGACATGTAAGAAGATCTAGGAAAAACATAAATAGTGTATAGATAAGTTTTACTGGATACCGTTTCATCATAGAAAAGTTTACGTCGTCGTGATGTCGGAAGTTAAAGAAGCGAATAATAATTTCCTTTTCAAAGTGTTTTAAAAACAAACTTCAGTGAGAAGTGTCTCCAACTTCAAGCGGTTTCTTTTTTGCGACAGCTTCAGTGGACTTCAGCTTTGAGCTGATTGGACTTTTATATTAATTTTATACTCGCTGCTTTCAAAATGTATTTCTAGGAAATTTTTCTGTTACTTTTGAGAATGTCAAATCTATGAAATAATATTTAAAATCTACTCTTCTCTTTTCAGATGGGTATTTATTGCACACTGTCTTAAAAATATTTATCCTCTCTAATTCGTCATAATTAGTATGTAAAAGTAATTAAATTTACAAAATATATTACACTTACTACATTTTAAAAATATTTTTTCCACAAACCTTTTTTAATACAAAAAGACTCTTACAACTACGAATAAGTTGAAGATCCTTGCCCAATACAGAAACCACTACTTATTTAAGTCCTTGCTCAATACAGAGTACCTTTCAACTTCTATTTCTCTACAAACTAGAAAACATAACCAACCCACCTTCCAATTAGAGGCCGAGCAAAAAAAGTCTCCCATATTCTGAAGCTTAAGAGGGTGAGAGGGACCATCGAGGCCTGATTGAGGCGACGTGATGGACCACTCGACTTGAGCTAAGTGCTGGCATAATAGAGATCGGTATACCTACCTATTGTTGGTATGCCTACCTATTGTTGGAATACCTAGCTATTGTTTGTATACCTACCTATTGTTCGTTGGTAACCTATTACCTATCAATTTCTTCTTGAGATTTAGGTAAAAGAAAGAGTGAATAGATGTAATAGTTTAGTTCTGATTTCTAGCATGCAATGTAAGTGGCCCGATTGGCACAGAATTGAGGCAGATGGCGAAAAAAGAGATGTGTAGCAGTGAAGTAAAGAAGCTGGTAAATGATGACAATATCTAAATGATGACGACAGCTAAGATTATTTTGTCATTATAATGCATTTTGACAATCTTCGTTTGAAATGGTTTAACTCAGAAAGTTTTCATGAGATTCGAGGCTTAGCTACTTTTACTTTTGCTTAGATACTTATGGCAGTTTCATAATTTTTTTGCAAATGATCAACCAAGCTGAACTTGATGTGATTCGAAAAATAAACATATATATATATGAATATATGAATATTTTACAGTTACTTGTTGTCACGTTTGACTATTAAATGAACACAATATATTCCCAAAAAGCTCAGCTGACTTCACGCACTTAATTAATTATTTTCGTAATTTTGTCGCACAAACACGTCACCATGATAGTTGAAAGAACGAGAGTGAAATTCCTCCACCGAAGTCGGATTAGATCGATAAATTCCTCCGAATTCCGATCGCCGGCCGTCGTTCGATGACATATGCGTGGGCGATTGCGGGTAGATAGAAGTCTTTAGGTCGCTACGCTACACTTGTCTACACAAAATAAAATACAAATGATACATAACAATAGAAGAGAACCACTAACAAGACCACTACATTAATACTGTACAAAATAACAATAACCTTTTCAAATAATTCCACAGACAAAATAGAATCTAGAAACTTTTCGTTGTAAAAATCTATTGTAGACAATCTACTTATCTATTTGTATCAGTACCATCTTCAACAATGTAAAACTTTACTGACATCTGGCATCATCCCAATACCATATCCATCGGATTTTATGCATCTTTTAAAGCATTTGCTCCATACAGATCTTAAAGTGATGTAAAAACTAAAAGTACTTACAACTTAGCAGTTTTTATGAGAAAAAGTGAACATTGTTTTGTTGTGGGCACTCTGGAGCGGTATCAAGAGTTTATGGGAGTTTTTAAAGAAATTGGATGATAAAGCTTTGGGACAATGAAGAGGAAATTTTCGGTGTATTTATACAGGGTTATTCAAAAAGGGTATGCTAAGCCGAAAGGGGCTCATAGTACTCATCGTTATGAACAACTTTAACTATGAGACCAACCCGAAATTCGCGAAAAAATAGTAATTGATTCATTTGGATTCTTGCTAATAATTTTGGCATGCAGCCATCAATATGAAAGAAAAGTAAGTTTATACGATTATACATTGATGCAAGTAGTAAAATGTGGAGTTGGTAGCAAATGTTATCCAAAGATATGATGATCTGCTTTTTAAATAATTTTTGTATTGTTACTAATCTGTTACATCTCTATGTAATTTTAAAAAACTAAATTGGTACAGAAATATAATATCAACTACATAATATAAAAAATAAAATTTCAAGCCTATATTTTTTATACCACTACTTTATGAAAAAATCTCTTTTCTGACTCAGACCAAGCTATTTTATTGCAAAATCTGAGATTCTGTTTTTTGGTTTTGACTTAGTGTGTAACAAACAACCAGTTATCGCTTTTACAAAAAATATGTTGATAAGTCGACGTGTTACGGTCGTTTTCCATAACTTCACTGTTCACCCATGACCCCATAAGTAACCATTCTCAGAAAACAACAGCAGTTTTGCTTCAACTAAGCTATGGAAGCACGAAATCACAGTTTCGACAGTACATAAACTTGCAGTAAATTGCTATATGAATACATTGTTTGAATGATGAATTTAAAAATGTGTTTTGGTCTTGATGTCAGTTGTCCATGTCTTTGCGTGTGTTCCATGGCATCCTCGACACATTTTAGTGGGGAGCTATGAGTGTGAAACATTTAATTGTTTTATTGTGTATTTTATTTTGTTTGATTTCCAAAGCCCCAGGATTGGACTGCGATTCTGAAATTCTTGATCTAATAGAAAGCGATATATTATTACTAAGCGCTATACACAAATAAGCGTGTAGATTTATAATACAAGGTCTACTTTATAACACTGAAAACCCTACACAGGCAGCCTGAGACACTTGAACCAAACCACTTTTGTTCTACGACATTCGAAAACTCACACAAAAACAGCTGTTCCATAAAAAAAGTTAATTGACCTTTATCGACAAAATGTATGGATCAGCTGATATCTATCTATATATATAAAAATGAAACCCGTTTTCCTTGGTCACGGCATCACGCGTGAATGGCTGGACCGATTTCACTAATTCTTTTTTTGTTGTATTTGTTATTATTAGGAGAAGGTTCTTACGGAAAAAAATATTAAGAAAATCTCTCAGAAATATTGAAAAACCCTAAAAACAGCCCTTTTCTTTTTCCCATACAAACGTTTTCTAACTAAAACGAGCTTTATTGCTATTGTATAAAGTTCATATTGAATTGCAAGCACTCACTGTTGTTTAAGCAATGTAGGTATGTTCCTAACGTCCAAGAGTCAATTTGCACTTTATTACCTCTGTACAAAGTTCAAATTCAATCATATCTATCAAAACAGTGTGCGTTGGAGCACAGATAAAACAAAAAAAAGAAAACGAAATCGAATAGTTCATTCATTTGTTTTATATCAAATTAATAAATAGTTGAAAGAACAACAATCTGTCAATGTCAGTGTTTTTTTTTCATGGATAAGTTTGCTTTTGTCAACTGAATAAAAAAAAGGTGAAACAACAACAAACTGTCAATGTCAGTGTTTTTTTTTTCATGGATGGCAGTACCATAGAGAAGTACTGTATGGCAGTACGAAGTCTGCCGGGTCAGCTAGTTTTTTTATAAATTTTCGAAATTTTCATTGAACGAAAGTTGCTTGGATGTTGAAACAAAAGTTGCGGCTTGCATAGAAGCCGCCTGCAGAAGGTCTTCAGTGTTTTAGGGTTGACTCTGTAAACACTGTATAGGCTGTTTTATTGTAATTTTGAACATTGTATTAATGTGTAACTGGTATACTGTAGAGGTAGAGCATGAGTCGGTTTGGGAGCGCCCGTACCGTTCGTCTCGGTCAATGGGAGTCGCTGGAAGGTCAACGCTCAGCTTTCATGTGGACTATCTTTAACATTGTTAGTTCAAAGGTGACTCGTATAAAATTACTAAATCGTTTTATTGATTGTATCGAAGTTGGGGAATTTTCGAGGTTCAAAAGGTTACAATTGTGAAATGCCTATGTACTTGTGGATGACATTCAGAGGACTTTTGAGTTGGCTCAAGTAGCAATTGACTTACACACCGTATTACGTTTTTCGGTTTATGATTGACCACACTGATTATTAGATAACTTATTAGATTAGTATTGCATTTAAAATGTTGGCCCTTAAAAGGATAATTCCGGTTCATAAATGACAGAGTTTTATAAAATCCAAGACAAGACTCTTAAACCTCCATAAAGCATCGTAGAGACGTGTCCCTATGACGCCTCTTTTAGGCGACTATGATACTGATATACCATTCTTAGGTTTTACCTATGGCTATGGCTAACTGAAATTGTGTAATAAAATCTAAGTTATCATAATATCTAAAAAAACGTAACTTGGTAACAAAAACAAAGAAATGAAAACAATTTTCTCAAAGAGTTTTGTTTCCTTCTGTCTCAGTCGTGTACGAACCTCTTTGTAACAAACGCCGTAATTACGCCCTTTGCAACTAGACCGGCCAAACACTGCACTTTCATTATTGGAACCGGACTCAAACACAAAATTGTACAGTATTTTTAGCCTCTCTTAATTTATTTAGAGCGAGGCTCAGCCGCGTAACTTTGTCAGTGTCTTTTGATGGTGAACTATTTATTTATTCCGTGATACGAGTAAATAGTGAAACAAGCAAGTATTAGTGATAAAACTTAGTATACGAGAATTATGTTTGGACTTTCCGGCTGTGCAGTAATTAACTAGGAGTGTGCTTAGCCGAAAACAAGAGCGAGTACGTAATTCTAAATAAACTTTTACTATGGGGTTCTGAATAACTCTGTAATCGCGAAATGCAAAGCCTTTACATTCATAGCACAATGTTTTATTCTAATTTGATCAATCAGAAGTTTTTAAGACTTATCAACTTATCATAACTCAAAATTAAACTTTATACAGAAGTGTTAGCGCCGAAATTTATTTAGCCAACATTTCTTAAACGATGAAAAGTAAAGATCGAGCGAAACAATCGTTTGTTTGGAGGCATAAAAGCCGAGCCGTGTTTACCGATCTCATGTGACGTCACGTAAACACGAGGACATGAATGATTGCACAGCGGGGAGGAGGGTTATCTATCACGGAGGGAACATTACTCAGAGTAGAAAAACGAAATTTAAAAAACAATAGAAAGTTTGCTGTTTTTAGCTCGGTAGCGACCAGTCAAGAACAACGCCCAAGTTTCATATTTCAAATCACCTCTCATACGTATTTTTCTATAGCTATTATTAAGGTAAGGTAATTAAAAATCTATTTAAAATATATAATTATATATATTGTACGTAAAGAAAATGGATGAAAGTCTGTGATTTAATTAGAGTAAAATGTTACCCTTTCCTCAAGATAACCATACTTATGCAATATACATGAAAGTCCTACAAGTTACCAAATCATCTGTCTGACAGATAAACTATATCATGTATTCAGTTCCGTTCAGTCGTTTTAACAAGGTTATCACTCTGCTTTACTACCTAGGCGTCTTACGAACTACCAAAGGGACCTCCTACAAATCTATATATAGTGAAGGCAAGCCGGTGACCAGTTCCCACCTCGACAAGTAACACAGCTCTCGCACACTTTAATGAAGAATCATATACCATCGTATAAATATCTTCTTCTTCTTATATAATATATAAAAGTGGATCGCTGTTCGTTTTTTCTCGCTAATACTCAAGAACGTCGACATAAATATATGTGTCCATACTGACGCATGACGTCGCGGTGTTACTGAAGCCAACTATACCGCCGACTACATCTGAACGTTGTCTCTACTTCAGAACTTGTCTAAACTATTATAACAGTTTTGGTTCAATCGATCGGTATGACTATGCTCAAATATAATTTCAACCAGAACTTAGAAACAGGTCCATTGCAAAAAAACAGTCAAACTTACGAGTAAAATTAAGAAAATCTACAATTTCAAATTTCAATTTTGCATTGATTTAAAAAATATTGGTTGCCTGTAAAGTCGGTATACGGGCGAAAGTTTTACGTGACAACGACTTATGTCTGTCTCTCTCGCTCTTAGGCGGGCTAACCATGCCCGAGTGGAAGGGACGCGTGCCTCTCACTCGCTCTCATTGTGAGCGCATAACGTGAGCGGAGCGTAACGCAGTTTCTTGAAGTGTCACCCGGCAAACCAATTTATAAGACGTTGTCACGTCAAAAATTATTAGAAGAACGTACCTACTCGTATATTTCTAACCGTCTCGTATTCTCCTTTACCAAACATTCCGATTCGCCTCGTCGTGTACCTATAAGCACAGTGACTCATTTCCTGACCAAATAAGTTTCTCCCAAGCTGCGAGTATTCTTCGCAAGGTGTGACGTTATCTCCGATGTCATCAGGGCGTAGGTGTCTCAAGTAAATAAACAGTCCTTTTTCCTCCTGTTATCATACTGGAGGGTAGATGGGAAAAACAACGCAGTATATTTGCCGCTTTTTATATGTAAATAGGTATGGTGTTTAACTTTTGGGGAGGCTGCGTCGATGCTTGCTTTTGTATGTGTATTTTTTTTTGTTCGAGCATTTGCGGTTTTATCTAAAAAAATTGGGGTTTTTATATTCTCAGAATACGAGTAAAATAAAATAGTTTGAGGGTTAATTTATTGTGAAATGAGTTTATCGCCGAAATTGACCCAAATTAGTTTGGTCGTTAGGTTACTTTTGGTGGAAAATCAGATAGAGTTTGTGAATGAAAAGATTAGTTTTTCATTTTTTGACAAACTACACAAATGTATTATGAACATTGAAAATGATCTGAAACATTTTAATGATAAATTATTAATCTGGCTGCTATGTTAGGAAACTTAAAAATCTGCAACTCACATATAACACTCACATATAACCCTGACTCGACTTTCACATCGCTTCCTGCCCATTAATTCCAAATTGCTTTATTCAAAGAATCATTCGACATACCAAAGTTAAACCTCGTTCAATCGGACCACAATCGGCCGACTATCGCAACCAATAAAATGGCTGAAAAGGCCCGCTCTTCAAATCGGAGAAAATTATAAAATGGGATTCGAATTTTAACTCAGGTGGGAATATAATTCCGCCTTTTCGACCGCCATGCCAGGATCAGAAGTGGGATGGGGAAGTGGGGAAGTGGGGAGATGGGAAGTGGGGAAACATATAATTGAAATTTTTCTTAATCCCCAGGGTAGCGGTCCACGAAATGTTCTCGAGTTAGATGGATGGAGATTAATGTTTTCCCCGAGGTTGTTATTGCAAATTAGTAGGTTTATTGAGAAGCCGCCTTTTGAAGCGGAAAGACGGAATGAGGCGCAGTTGGTTAGTCAAAAAGATTAATGTAGGGAGACGGGAAGCTTTAAATAGGGCTTACATTGTAGGTATCTATTTACCGATATTCATTCAAATCATTAATTTATTAATCATTATCTTAATATATATAAATTACGTGTCACGTTGTTTGTCCGCTTTAGACTCTTAAACTACTTAACCGATTTCAATCAAATTTGCACACCGGGTGCAGTTCGATCTAACTTAGGAGATAGGATAGCTCACATCTCAATTTATAGTAAAAAAACATGAAAAATTAGAAAATTTAAAAATACTTAAACCATAATTTAACTTTAGCGCTTTGGACAATGTAAACTTTTTTAATGTAACTTTTGACATTTGACATAGAATTGACGCAATGGCTTTTGACAGGACAACGTATGTCGAGTCAGCTAGTATAATATAAATACGTAGATACAATGTACATACATATATTATAATAAATATAGGTATACAAGTTTACTGAAAACAGCTCCGTTCATTACAATACAATATTGTAACATTTATTTTTATTGATACCACAAAAAGAAACTACGGTTACAGAAAAACATTATAATATTTTGTGGCTATTTCGGTCTTATCGCTAAGAGCGATCTCTTCCTCCATCCATTCACTTTTTGTCATTATTTTTTTTCAATTATCGAAAGTTATTAAAAGTGTTATACCTTCCAACATAACTAATTACCACAACTCATTCCCAAGTAATTCCGAACTGCCACAACGGCATACTTCCAGTTTTACTCTCACAATTAACAGTTTTCCGATGTGTTGCCAAAATCGTAAAGACATCGGTACCGACAAACTGCCGGAGTATTTTATACGTTTTTGGACATTTAATATGACAAACATAAACAGACATTTTGGCAAGCGAATGAAAAAAGTAATCTGATACCATTATTCAATCATTTTTTGTCTGCTTCGTTTTTTTTCCTAATATCGTTTTAATAAAGTTGGCTGAATGTTTGTGTTATCCTGGTGACATAATCATTGTTAGGTTTGTAAAAATCAGCTTTATGTTTAATAATAATGTAGAGATTGTGTTAGTTGTTGAATTATCTGACGTTCATCATATAAATTGTATATTATACGATTATACCTATATATTTACCTAATTATAGATAATAATCATCACAGTATTTGAAAGTACCTACCACGTTACAATGCACGGTCCTCTTTTAGTCTAAGTTTAAAGCTCTATAGCTAATCGAGAAGTGAGTTTGAATTCTATTGCTAAATTTGTATCGAATTGGATAAACAAACAGACAAGAAACCCATATACAAACCAAAATCAAAATGTTTGTAAAGTTCCGGATACATATTATACTAATATAATATCATGTTACTGTAAATAATTATAATACTTAACACAACACAGCCGATTCTAGAGATTTTAGCTGACAAATCTTAAACAATTTTAATTGTTGATATCGTATAATACCTAGACAAAGACAGCCAAATTTAGATAGTTTTAATCGTTCAACTAAAGCTTTCAAAGTTGGCTGTAATCTGAAATCTTAATATCAGCTAATTTTTGTTTCATATGACACTTCGCGCAAAATTAAGAGCACGTACCCGCTCCATTCTTGGCATGATATACTCAATGCGAATAATTCCACAAGGAGAGGGAAATAGGTATTCATTATAGAGTTCTATCGTCGCAGATTGGACGGTGCCAAGTTTCAGGAGTCAGGTATCTTTCGGTGCAAGCGCGAGGCGGGAAATTAAGCCATTCGAATGTTCGCGGAGTTTCGGAATTGCATACAATGCCTTTATCTCGATTTGGGAGTTCGGGTATTGGATGCTGATATTTTAGCAAATTAAAAGATAGTTTTGGTATTGGTTCAGTCACTAATGGGTTAACATAGTAAATTGTGTGCGAGTTACTAATTATAACCTATTCTAACGCTGCTTTGTAAGTGTTTAATATTTCAATTTGTACTCAGTGTTTTGAATTGTGCGTTGTCAGCACAATATGCCAAATGCATCGTCCGTAAAAATTGCGTTTTTATTATTTTTATTGTCATCGAAATTGTACGGGAGAGTATTTCAAACCACAAGCTTTAAATAAAATTGACCGATACGTCATCGAAATGGCTCGAAACATGAATGGAGTCAATTTGGCCTCGGTCGGTCGGTGACCACAATTATTGTACCGCAACCATCGCTGATCTACCCGGGCTAGAGATATTCTGCAATACTCGAATATTAACCATAATATAGAGAGATACTATTTCATAATAACTAAGTTACGTCAATTTTGTACCGTAATTTTATCTGAGCTATTCTAAGAACGCTGTAAATATCTACATACTCGTACATGTAGGTCTCTTTAATATAATATTAAGGGAAAATACCTGCATAGAGCTGACACCAATAAGTACCTATATAAATAAGTAAGTGAAGTGGTCGATATAATTTGAGTTACAATACTAACTTAGTTGCCGCAGCGACCTACATTTTGTGTCTCGGCCTCCAATATTAAAAAGTAATGGCGCCATCCATTGACTTGATAATATAATAATGTGTATTTAAAATGTGTAAGTGATAATAAGAAATGTATAATTAATATACCTAAACTAATATTTTAAAGAAGTAAAGTTTGTTTGTATTTAGGTACGAGTATGTATACAGGGTTATACAGAAAGGGTCTATCCTGTATAGGTTTAAAGATAGTAATCTCCAAACTATTAGTCCGAATTCAAAATTCTTTCATTATTATCATTATTTTTGTTATAATTAACACGGAAATACTCACGTAAAAAATGCGACGCATTACAAGCGTGACGCGCTCGCGGTTGCGTCTGGTCTGACACGAAAATGAACTGGCGTAGTAAACGACTTAGTTTTACGTGAGTAGTCCCGTGTTAATTATAACTAAAATAAAAAAAGTCGTTTTTACTAAACTTTATTGCAGTTTTTAACCGACTTCAAAAAAGGAGGAGGTTATCAATTCCACTGTATTTTTTTTTTTTTTTTATGTTTGTTACCTCATAACTTTTGACTGGGTGAATCGATTTTGATGATTCTTTTTTTATTAGAAAGCTGACGCTTCCCATATGGTCCCATTTCAATTTAGTCCAGTTATGATAATGGTATCCATTAGAAAACCATATAAGTCTTAAATTTGCATTAACTACGTGCGCGACAAATAGATGAATAACTCAATAGTCGGTCTTTTGAAGTCGGTTTTTGTTTTTTGTTTTGTAAAAATAATGTTCTTGTGTTCTAGTAACATTGTTCTGTCAGTAGTTCTAGAAACCGTTCCCAACTGAGTATCATTGTCCAACAAAATCCCAAACTGTAGGCAGAAATTCTAGCCGTCACATTTAATATTGATGACGTCACCCGCTGCCGTTTGTCGCTACGAAATAATTTCGACACTCATTACGAAGTGATGACACCGGCATGGATTTAAAAGGTTTCCCGGATTAGGAAAATGGGTTAAGAGGAGGTTCGCTGTTATATAACCGGCAATAAACGGGAAATGAAATGGCCGAGAAGTGTTTTAAACAGTAATAATTAGTTGAGTTTATGTGTTATGGGTACTCTTTATAGGACCTGTTGTGTAAACGAAAGTTTGTTTCACAAAGATCCGAAAGCTGCAGGATATACGAATTATAAGCTAGAGATCTGAGATGCTTGACATGCAGATTTTTGAACAATTTTTTGGTAACTAAAAATGAGAAAAAAAATCGAAAAAAAAATGAATATAGTTTAACTTTTTACCAAAAATGGTTTCCAGAAAGTTATTATGACCTGAGAGTAAGCAGAAGAGGTCTAAATGCCAAGTTCAGGAACTCATATATATAGACCTACCTATATCTTAGGCCAAATGACTGATAATAAGAACGCATATTTTCGCCGCCTATTCCTGAAAACAGCCTTAGAAAAGTTTTAGATAAATGTTAAAAAAAATGTCCTAAGTAGATTCTATTGTGAAACTTTCAAAACAGCACAATTGCAAGCACTATTGTTTTTCGTAACTATTGTTGGCCTTGTTCGATCGTTTCCATCGAAAGCGTTTTAGCGTTTTTGTAATAAATTGAAACACTTGTGATTGATGATGTATTCGCTTTCGACAGTGAACAAAAATTTAGGATGCTTTTATACAGAATCTGGGTAAGCGCGCACTATATTATTTAAGACCAAGGCCAAACTAGTAGCCTTTTGCACAACCACAGTGTAAGCAGCATCCGAGGACATCTTGATAGAATTTGATGAAAAAATCAGTTACTAATAAAAGGAGAGATAAATAAATAAGGAAGTCGGTATTGTGACTAGTTTTTTTTAAATATAAACGACTTTTAAATTTGTGTATGATAAACTAATATTGGTGTAATTAATTAGGTTCTGGATATTTTTTTAATTATTTGGTCGATAATAAAATTGAGGTAATTTATGTTTACATGTATTTACATTCCATATATTTGATTACACATCTGCTGTGTTTTAATAATATATAATTTTTGTTGTTTTGTTTCCTAAAACTAGTACTTTTGGTCACAGCATAGTGTACGTTCATCCCAAAGGTAATAAAATGATACACTATGCTCGCAACGTGTGATTGACACGAACATATTTCGAGAAAGCTTTTTCAGAAGGCGTATACGATTAATGGTGGAGTAATGTGGCAATATTTCAGGGTTTTGGGGTGAAATATTTTACTATAAAATATTTATACTTAGGTATCCATTTTTACATAATATACGGTTCGCATAAAAATGTTAAGACCAGTGTCATTATTTAGGCATAGATAAATATTGCTTTTTTTTTTATGGCAGGCTAAGCGATTTACCGTAGCAGTGAGCTGGTTTATAGAGTAGCTTGACTAGCGTATCTCTCCCTACGTTATTAAACACATAACAGAGGTCAAGCGTATTATGTAAACCTTTGACATACAAAAGCCAATTAAAAACCGAACTTGTTTTTCTTAATCTGAATAGAATAAAGAACAGCCTTCGCCCGCCAAATGTCGAACTCTTTTTAAGACTTCTTAAGTACCGATCTGTAGTCACAAAACTCGCTCACCTTTCGCATAAAGTCCAAATTTCGCACAATACTATTAACGGGACTCAAAAGGAACATAAACATTTTACTCTCCAAAGGTTTCTCAATACCCAGATGGCGAAATATATTCGTGAAAAACCCGTCGACATAAAATCGCGTAATAAAAAAATGTCGCCTCGCTCGTCGTTAAGGAAATGAGTAACACACATCTACACGTCACGTTGTAGGATAGGCGTATGCTGAAGATACGATGACCTTATATACGCGCTTTTCACAGTTTTTATACGATGCTTTTGTTGTTTTATAGACTTTCTATGCTTTTTTTACAAGTTTGTTTACGTCGTAAGAGTTTTTTCTTATTTAGTTAATGGTTTTTTATTTTATTTGGTATGGTATTTTTTATTAGGTTTATTAGGCTTGTATCTCGTTAAGATTAGTCGTTTAAGGAAACAGCTTTCTTTTCTTTTGGTCTGAATGAAAAATGTGACCTGAGTATTCCGCCAAAAATTCGTTCAAAAATATTGGATACTTATGTTTCAAGTGTGATACTTACAACAATCGTCAACCAACCTACAACATTCCATTTTCAAATCTTACGTATACGAGTAGATACGTATACGCTTTAGTAAAACAGTTTTCGTTGTCAGTGTCCGCTGAGCCTTATAAGAGACGTGCGAGTCGCATCGCGTGGCCACCCGCAGCATTCAATCCCGCGACTTTTTTAATTACACGGATTTATACGTAAAAAGGTTCTTTGAAAAGAGGTTTTAGAGAAATGTACAGTGTGTTTATAACTTTCGCAAAGTGGTTTTAATAACGGTGAGGTATGAGGCGATGATACAATTTTTGGTTCAGAATTAAACGGATTTGTAGTGTGTTTTCGATAGTTATTATTAATCTGGTCAAGTTATTTCTCTTTTCTGTATGTTTTGGTTTTGGATCTAGACCTGAAGCATTACTTTGGCTAGCATGGTAAAATGTGGCCTTATTACGCTAGGTGGAAAGACCGGATATCCCAGCAGTGGGTGAAAGATTGAGAAAAAAACTACTACCTACTACTACTACATCAATATTATCAGTGTAATCAGCCACTGCTGGGCATATGTCTCTCTGCTTCTTGGTTGTTGAAATTATTTTAAAATCTTGAGAAACATTTTTTATTTATAACCTCTTGAATATTGTTTTTTTATTTGATTCTCATATTACAAAAAAAAAAAAAAAACAAATAGATTTTTTTTTCAATACAAAAATTGGTTTACCATACTTACAGGAGATAAAAACATTAGTAGCTTATCACTTATCATGTTTGTCCTTGCTTTTTCATCCGTGAATATTATTTGTCAGACTCGCCTGATTAGTGTATCTGATAACATGTGTCATAATGAATTCTGATAAAAAGCTTTAGCCAGGATCAACGACTTTAATATTGTATTCTGGGAACGATATAAATATATATAGGTAGGTATGGATGTTAAATTAGGAGAGACTTGTTGTATGCATCTAATAATATACGAAATGCCCGAAAAGTAACCAGTTTCAGTTTATTTCTTTTACTAACGCGTTTTTATTTTATTTTTTCACGTGTTTTATCCCATTACATTACAATAATAATAGATTTTTCAAATGACAGTGCGTTACTGTCTGAGACAACTCACAACTCAGATATTTCATATCGTGTGTGTTTGCGGTTTTGTAATATAATTATCTAGAAGCTTGTTTTTTCCAATTTTTATGGTACGGCTGCATAAATTGTATATTTAACACGAAAACATTCGTATAACACGAAAATTCGGATTTTCATAATTATTGCCTTCTAAATCGTTGCAAGTATTCAAAAATAAAAAAATTGTAAATCGCAATGTACTATATGAAGCTTCAGCATGGTACTAATCTTCAAAAACCTGAGTCAAAAATTAGAATAAAGAAAAAAAACAAAAGATACTTTTCTAAAAATATCTCTAGTTAAAAAGGTAAATGTAATAAAAAAATTACTTACGCTGATATGTGTAACATAGGCTGCATGTGTATAAATATAAATCAGAAATGATTGTGTGTTTTGTTTAATTTCGTTAACACTTTGTTGTATCAAAGTATTAAAAAAAATACCTGAAAAATTATAAAGCACAACGCTATCTGCTGCAAATATAAAGCAGGCATACCTGTCTGATAGCATACCTGATAAAGGGGATTTGTACAGGCTCAATATCGGATCCGACATCAGACTGGCCGGTTCTGAAAACAAACGTACGGTTGCAGTTTCTACTATTTTGGAGTTGGTAATTCCGACTGCGACTTTTTTGTAACAAAAATTCACTCATTTTTCACTTTTTTGTACTATTTTTGTAATCCAAACTGTAATGTTGTTTTTACTTTCACACTGACTTTATTTCACGAAAATTAGCTTGGTCCTTCTCACTCGCACTGAACTTTTGCATATCGACTACAAATTATTCATTCTGTCAAGGCTTTTATAAGCAACTGAAATCACTTTCTGGTTCTAACAATGATTATTTATCGAATCACTCGAGACCACACTGTTTTAAGTCTAACTTTTGATTTAACTTTTATATAATTTTTTTGACATTCTAATAATATTGTTTTCTTTGACATTTAATTTATTGTGTATTAATTTATTCGTAAAAACTGTATTTGACATTCATAAGTGTGCATTGATGTACCCATATTTGAATAAATTATTTTGAATTTGAATTTGAATTTTGATATTAATTTCACTATTTTCTGATCCATTTAAAAAAAAAAGCTTAAAAAAGGTTTACGATTTTGCGAAACCTTCATATATCACCCGTCACAAGCACACAGTGATATTATTTTTGCGAAGAAATAATCTTCATAAAATCTCAACGAAACACACGGGTTCACAAAATATGGCCAAGAAAAATATGGCCTACACAAAACATGTTCTTCATTCAAATATGATTTGCACTATCCTAATTTTTCACGTCACAGTCGGAAAAAAGGTATGCCAGACATGAATTTTTTACACGCTAGCTTTGCCCATTGTTATCAAGGCAAACAAAAATTTTCTTTTCTTTTCTTCTTATCTCATGAGAGTACAGTTATTTCGTATTCTTGTGTGATATGTTCTTTTGGGCTGATAAAAACAATTTTGCAAATTACTTTACATTTTGAGGAAAAAGACTTATGCGTATTATTTATTCACTGATAAATTTAATATTTTTATATGTCTCATTTTATTTTGTTATTACTTAATGTAGGTATGGGTTTTCACTGTCACTTTCGCAAAATTTAATTTAGCAATCACTTAGCATCTTGTCTTCAGAATTTAGTAAATTATTTTTCTAATTTTTAATGCCACTTTCTGAAATCAATATTTTCTCATTCACAATTTCATTGACAACGATAGATATTTAATACTAGGACTGTTTTAACACCATTTTCACTATTAACCTTATGTCACAGCACGTTCCAACAATATTTCCCGAACACATGAAACTTCCCACGAAAACAATACTAACAAATACGTTGCCAGTGAAGTTTCAAACTCTTTATCAACGCGAGCACATTCAATTTTTTCCACCATTACACATCCATGCTTACTGGACAATAACATTTAAAATGATATATCTTGCACCGTTTTGGCAGCATTGCTCGAATCATAGCACTTACTTCCTTCATACGCGGATATGATTTTTACTCGAGATTTTCTATATCCGTAGAAAATAGCGACCATTGTAAAGCCACGTACTGAGATTCTGCATAGTAATAAAATATAATGTTAGAATAAAATGCGAATACAACACTACACGTTTGAATTAAAATAGACGTATGTTTTGTTAGACAAAAGAGTTAATACATGTTTTGTTCAGAAAATGTTTTTTTTTTAAGAACATGAGAGAATTTGCAAAAATACGTATCAGCAAAATGCAATTAATTTACAGCATTCGTCTAAGAATAACTCTGTACTTTTGTGATTCAAAATGTGTACGCAGCACAACAATGTAATATTTATTTAAATTTGGAAGGTCACTGACATTTATGAGAACTGCGCAAAAAGCGTGACACTATTTCTAAAGATTAAATGACGCCAATGTAACGTATCTATCACATTTATACGAACTAATATCATTGAAAACCACAATATTGCAACTAAGTCCTTCTGCCAAGAAAACCAAGTTATTGTTTCATACAGGACATTTAAATAACTTTATCTTAATTGAAATCTTAGAGAGGTGGCCGGGTATGCCAGTCTCCTTAGTGGGACTGGTTTTGCTGTTATTATTTTAAGTTTCGATAGATTGTGTTTATTGTTATTGCTACTTTTTGGTGTAGTTATTTAGAAACTGATTGGTTTTATTAATTAGTTCTGTTTTTTATTCACTGTCAATTTTTAACAAAGAAATGTATTTATTTTGCGAGCTTCATAAAGATTTGATCAATTACTAGAAATTTACTCTGTGTAGAGGTTTCACATGTTACCGGCGTAAAAAAATATTGTTGACTGCAGAAACTAGATTATTAGACAACTGTTATAAACAGTAAGTTTATTTTTTAACAGTTTTTATTTCTTTTGTTTTTATTTTTTTTTTTGATGAAACTAAAATATTTATCAAAATTACTATTTAGATTTTTTTTATTTCTGCAGTCATTGTTTTATACAGATAAAAACATATGAACCCGTGCGTGAACCGTAGAGACATCGCATTTCTTGTCAAGGTCAAACCGCTTTGTAGCCTAAAAATGTCCCCCACCCCCTCCATTATGTCAACAAAAAGCTTTTATTGTGCGTGATCAAACTGATTGACAAACCTAAACTGGTATATTTCTTTCACTTTATTTTTTACTGTTTTGTCTTTGACTTTTATGGCTCTACCACTTTTGTATTTATCCATTTTTGGCACTATTTCATACTCATGTATGTTGCTTTTCACTTTTAACACATATATATTTTAATTCACTGATATTTTTGGTTATCACTATTATTTTTGTGGAAAAGTTTTTGAGTGTGGGTGTGTTTGTGTGTTTGTTCCTTCATCACATGTCATGAACTCACGTTTGAACATCGGCTTTGAAAACAAAATTTGGTGTGAAGGTAGTTTATCCATAAATTAACTTCTTATTATTTTTTTACGAAAATTGACCGTTTTCAGAAGATAGCGGGTGAGTACGCGGGCCACAGCTAATATTTCCCACAATGTTGTTAATTCAAAGTTCGATATGAGTAAACTAAAGATTGAGTCCAACCCGCTGGAGGTTGAAATTAATTTTCCAGCCAAATATAGTTAGAACCTCTATAAATCTCGTGAAACTTTGAAGTCGGTAGGCCGAACTAAGATAGGGTCCCGTCACTGAATTTATTCCGTTTCACATTTACCTAAAGTCGAAACTTGCTCTGCGGAGCTTCCATTTTACAGAGTTTGAGGTTACTCGGCTGTTAAATCACGTGGACTTTTACATTTTATTCTTAAACAAGAAAAGATTTACAGCACGTATTAATTTTCGTTGTAAATTCAGTTTGCGAGCAAATAATATTATGAGCACTTATTGATCAAGTGAAATATTTTTTATTTCATTTTGTTTTTAGTATGACTTACAAATTGGAATTTGTAATCCCGTCTGCGTATATGATTGCGAATAAAACCAATTATCCATTATTTATTTTATTTTATTTTTCATTATCCATGATTGTTTACATTCATTGTGGCGCCGAATATGCAACGCATTTATTTATTTAAATGGAAATGGTCCGTACGTTTGGTATCGACCATTAATTTTGATTGCCAATTTACGGCCGCTTATTTGTCAGCGGAATTGTAATTTTTATCGTCAATAATAATGACGCTGCTGTTCCGGTGACACAATCTGTCGTAACCGCTGTTTACGTTTGATTTTCGTGTCGCGACCTTATGAATCATACGATGTCGTTCCATTTTACGTATTGAAGAAAATCGAAAGTGAGTCATTTCAGCGCGTACTAAATTCATGTCTGGCAGAACCGTCTCAAAAACTCACCTCCACATATAAGAGACATCGCGGTATTTTATTATAAATGTTCCTAATCAAAATTTGACTAAGTCTTAACCTAGCTAGCTTTCTAACTCGCCCCAAGCTTCTACAGCTCTATCGGAGGCATGAAGGCGACGAATAAATCTTTGTACTGCGATAAGTATCAATAGCTCTACTTCTATATCACTTTAGAATTTAAAAATGGCACTAAAAAGACACGATTATAATTTGTAACAAACGCCGGTCCTTACACACTTAACACTTTTTTACAGTTGTGAAAATTAATACATCAAAATTTTAAATAAATACACCAAAATTGGTTTGTTGTGTAAGTATTATCATAAGCTTAGTGACATAGTGTGTGTTGTTTACGCGAGTGTCGCGTGTTGCCGGCAGCGGGCAGGCGGCGTGGAGGAGCCGTCGGCTTCAGACTGACCGAGCCGCGGGCGACGTCGGGCGCGGGAGCTAGTCGGGCCGCGCATGCGCCCCGCGCCGCCAGCCTTTTACCAAACTTTTTGATAGTGAAGTTTACAAGTTAGGCAACAGACGTACGGTAGCTTTTTTACGCTTAAATTAGGGTGACGTGTTAGGTAGTTAGCTCAAATATAGTTTGGCGTAGAAGTTGGGATGTGTTAGTAAGTAGAGTTGCGAAAAGTTGGCGGTGAAGGTTTTTTAGGTGAACTGAGAACATGTGGTTGCTGTACTGACGACTAACGTGCTTCCAGCCTTAATGGAGAGAGGATGTTTTAGTATCAACTCAAAGGCAAACAAATGAAGAATACCAACCAAAAGACATTACTTCGACATAGTCCAACCATCATCGGTCAGTGAATCATCAGTCATTTTGATGAGTTACTTTCAATTTACTATTAATAATATAAGATTCAATCACACTATGTAACTATTAAAACGATAAATCAATTTGATAACGTAAAAAAAACAAAAAAATATTTTTTTAAATGTCATTCAAAATTTTATATTACTGATATAATTTTTGATAGACAATAGGTATAAATATAAATTATGTACCTACCGTTAACATAATGATTCACATTTTAATTTCCACTACCCTTATCATACTAACTTTACTAAACTGTCAAAATCACGTGACCATGGACCAAACAACATATAGACCGGATCCCAACACACAAAGGGATGAGGGCTCAACCATTCTTGAGGCGACCTTTATGAAGGTTTCAGGCTATTATAGGCCCTGAAGCTTTTAGTTAAGGTTGATAATTGTGTAAAATATTTTAAAATGTATGTACCTAGATCATATTTTGAAACAGAAGTTTTTAAAAATATGAAAATTATTATTTTTGTACAGTTTTTAGTATTAAAATAATATCGTGTTAAACTTTATTATTTAAATATCATAAAAAATAATTTATTCAGTTACATCTGACCATCATAATCCGAGCGACTATTTTGTTTTCATATTTCCGTCTAAAAACCAGCGCTTAAATATCGCATGCGCCAATTATATTTTAGCTAAAATAATAATTAAACACGGGAATACTCACGTAAAAATTAAGTCGTCCACTACGACTAGACGAAAAAAAAAAAGAGACGTGACGTGACGTGACGTGAATATTCCCGTGTTTAATTATAACAAAAATGTGTGAAAATTATATTTTACTCGTTATTCTAGAATAAACCAATTTTTTGTAACCAGTAATTCTTTACTGGTTTGAAAAAATATGTCTGTATTTTAACCAATTTTAATTAAGCGTTATGGTCTAGCGGGACGCATAAACCTTGTGTACAAATAAAGTATTTCGTTAAAATAATTACTCTTATACTGGGTTATAAGGAACAGGTATGCTTAGCCGAAAAGAACTCATAGTGCTCATCATTATGAACAACTTTTACTATGGGGCCAACCTAAAAACTCAAAATTTTCGTCCAGTGTTATTAACATTTTTCTATGGAGTAAGCTTTTTTTAACCGACTTCAAAAAAGGAGGAGGTTATCAATTCGTCTGTATGTTTTTTTTTTTTTTATTATTTTTTTTTTTATGTTTGTTACCTCATAACTTTTGACTGGGTGAATCGATTTTGATGATTCTTTTTTTATTAGAAAGCTGACGCTTCCATTTGGTCCCATTTCAATTTAGTCCAGTTCTGATAATGGTATCCATGTGAAAAACATATAAGTCTTAAATTTTCATTAAGTACGTGCGCGACAATTAGATGAATAACTCAATAGTCGGTCTTTTGAAGTCGGTTTTTGTTTTTTGTTTTGTAAAAATAATGTTCTTGTTTTTCGCAAATTCCGGTTTTTATCCCAGTAAACGTTGTTCATAATAATGAGTAACATACGCCTTTATCGACTTAGCAGACCCTTTCTTTATAACCCTGTATATCACCTTACTATTAGATAACCTTACCATCAAGCCAGCAGAGCTCCCTTCATGTCAATTATAAAAAAAAACCTAGCAACAAATTCACGAAAGACTCTCAAGTACCAATTAAGAAGCAGAATTAAGTACTAAATTAACATAATAAATACATTCCGCCCTAAACCAGCATTAATACAGTTAAGTAAGACATTCTAATCTCGAGCTCAAAAAAGTATTTTATGCTTAACTTAATTTGGTTTTATTTCCTTTCCTTATTGCTTTAATTATGCTTACAAAATGTGGCTATAGATATACTTTTATCTTATCATTCATTATTATTTCATTAATTTATAATATAATTTTTGTTAATTAACAAAATATTTTTTATCATTTACCTATCTTTATTTTCATTAACTGAAAAGTTATATTATATTTAATAGATGTACTCGTAATGATTTTATTTATTCTGTTACTATTACTTGTCATTGAGAGAGATAGAAAAACAATTCATAACATTTATAAAAAACAATCCGAATAGCATGTTCCTAAAGTCAAGATCATCACTGCGATAAGTTATTAATTAAAAAGTGAAAAAATAAATCAAACAGAATTTGAGTCTTCCAGAAATTCTTTCTCCGTTTTATCTCTAGAGATTCAGTCTCACTTACGATTCTCCAAAAAGTAAAGAGATAGGAAACAAAAATATATTATTTGAGAAATATTTGTACGTCCGAGTGTCACGTAAAGTGTCTAACTGAACGGTTAATAAAAAAAATGTCTACAGCTGCTACGGCGTAGCACATTGCTACGGCGTAGCACGTTGCTACGATAGAGTTGAGTGAACCTTGAACGATAATGGTTATTTATGGATTTCGAAAGTGTAGCTGTTTTTATTGAATAGTTCTTTTAAAGTTACCGACTGTGATCGAAATCTGAACTTGAAAGGGTAAAATTGTGTTTCGCTATTTGGTTCCAATAAAATTTACGCGAATGCTGAGAATAAAGATACGTAAAAAATATTATAGGGAAGGCCTTTTTCCAACTGTGGAACGTAAAAGCTTGAAAAATATATCGTTTGATTTGATCGTAACTACAACATTTAATTTACAATATTAAAAAAAAAGTAACTTATTTTAATTATATTATTATTTTTTATGATGAACAAAAAATATAAATGAAAAAGTGTTATGTTATTTAGTATTTCCTTTCAACGGTATTTACGATTGGCTAGAATGAGTGAGTAATTTATCTGTTACACTTTCACCCAGCGCTGGATGAAAGCCATTTGAGAACACCCACGCACGCCCACGCTAATAACATTGGGCAGATTAATGGAAGACTGCCTGATTCTTACGACACTGTTGCGGTCACTGTCGCTCTCCTTACAAAAATCATGAGAGTAAGAGTGACCGCGATAGTATCGTATGTGCTAAAATGAGAAACAGTCGGTAAAAATTTACATGGTTATTTTATGACATAGTGCTTTGTTGTCACAGAAACAAAGCATAAGAATGTTAACTTGGAAGAAACCTGAAAGTTGCAAATCAGTGCAGTAGTTTTAAGCGTTTTTACTCTTTTGCGCGTAGAAAAATGTCGAAGACACTCGACAAAATGTACGGAACAGTTAAATTTTGGGTTGGTTCGATAATAAAAGTTATTCATAATGATGAGTAGATGAAGAGCCATTTTCGGCTTAGGATAGCTTTTTCGTATAACCCTGTATTTATTACGAAAGGCCACCTCAAAACGCACACCCTGGGCTCGTCACCGCTTCCGTCATTATTTTCTATTCCTGATCAAAACAGGCGCCGGACGTGATCCAACTAGGAAACGCAGCTACTGCGTCACTGCGCGAGTACGGCGATGTTTCAAGCTGTAGATGGCTATGGAAACGTTATTTTACACATTTTTTTTAATAAAAAAATCCGCATCTGACCACCAACTCGCCTGTTGGTAAGCGACGGTGTGGTCGAAGATGAAGCTCGCAGATTTAGAAGATACATAGTATACGTAACAATGTTTTGCGGCTAGTTTTGTAACGGTGGTGTTTTGAAACCTGCGACCAGGTGGAGCGACGATCTGCGTAAGGCAAGATCGTGCTTTGTAGTTTTCCAGGAGAGGCCTATTCACGCAGTGATGAAACATAAGATATGTTGATGATGAGCCATATTTTGTGGTTTTCACATACAAATTTTATTGTAAAGTAAAGGAGAAAAGAAGTAACCGTGATTAAACCGTTGATTTAACTATAGTTGAAGTAATTGGTTCAATCATACGTGTGTAGTCCCGTGTTTCATAACAAAATTGGGTTTTTTTTATCTAGTGGTAGGCTTGCGTTTGGCCACCATCGCATTTATTGGTAAGCAATGATGCGGTCTGCAACGGAGCATGCTTGTCTATACAACCGAATCACTCGCGACTTGAAGATACTAAAACTCAACGTATTTTTGATAAACTAATTTAAACTCTATGTAGTTACTACAACGTCTAATTTAATATCACTGAAAAAATAACTAAATTTTAGTCTAGCTCGGGAATTTTCGACGCTGACCCAAAATCTATTATTACATATCTATGAACTACGCACACTAGCGATGCGAATACGCGGTGATAAGGATAATGGTGAAATGTGAGGGAGGGGGAGGAGGTGGGGGGGAGGTTAGTTACCGTTTTACATCTGTGGCTTTATTTGAAATTTGGTAATTTGGTAATCCTACTATCCTAACTTAATTATAAATGCGTAGGTGAGTTTGTTTGTTACACTTTTACACTTTTACTACTGATTGTTCATTTGGAAATTTTGCGTTTTGCTGTTCTTAGGGGTACAGGAAAAGACTTAGGTCTTTTATGATTATCATCAAAGTTTATCACTGCGTGAGTGAAACCGCAGGACGCACTTAAATACATTTAATTTAAGTTCACAAAATTATGACTAAATAATTACTAATTATGATATAAAGTAGCCTATGTGTTAATCTAAACCATAAATAACCTTTATTCCGAATTTAATGTAAATCCGTTCAGCCGGTTTTGCGTGAAAGACGAACAATCATTCTTACAAACTTTCTCGTTTATAACATTAGTAAGAGTAGGAAGTAGGATAGGATGATTTAATAATTTTAGATTTAGACTGACTGTCTTGTCTGTGATGATGATAATGATGATTATGATAATGAAAAGTAACTTAAATCTTTCTCCGAACCATTTTAAACTATTTGCAAAATTTAATGATGATTGATTGAGAGCTTAGCTATATCCGTAACAATCAAACAAACTATCTTTGTATTTACATTAATTTAAAATTAGTTAGGACTACCCTCGTTCGTCTGGTCTAAATACCTAGATACCTAGACTGTGGAAGGTAATTAAGTAAGGGTGCTGATTGACGGACGGCTGATTGCCGCCCGCCCTCGCAACATGATCTCTGCCCGCCCTAGCCTGTGATTACACGTATATGATTCTGACTGATAGCGAGTAATCAGAGATGAAATCTTTGTTTGTTTTACCTATTGTGTTTTAATGAGTCCGTTTTTTTTGTTACAGATTTTTACATTTTTTAAAGCTATTTTCATGTATGCTATACCATTTAAATATTGAAAAAAAAAAAGGTGGCTCTTAATAAAGTTAGTTATCTATTATGAATGTTACAGTTTTTCATGTTTTAAGTTGCTTGCACATTAGACAAGGAGTTTAAAATTGATAGTATCATTTGTTCTGAACAGACTAATAAACAAATAAATAACGTACAGAAATACCATATCAAAACTGAAATAACAAATACTTACCTGAATACGCCACCATTTATGAATTTCCAACTTTTTCCAGCGATAAAAGAACTCGTATCTGCATAAGTATGGGAAAGAGGAAAAAGAGCGCTCGTGCTTAGAAAAAACTCGAGCAATTGACCTATTTCATACCTCAATTCGAGCACCGGCGCTACGGATCGTAGCAATCGTAGATGGGCTACGACTTTCGTAGCAATCGTACTTGTAGATGTGCTACGAATCTTGTAGATGTGCTCCGAGTCTCGTAGCTTGTTCAATAAGCAATTTCCACGTGCGATAAAAGTATGGAGATTTTCAGTTCAAAACTTTTGATGGCTAAAAAATAATAAACGGTGCATTATTTTTTTGGAAGCCGGCCAGCGGCGGATGATAATTTTAATATCTTCGACCTGAATAGATGCTATCGGTTTTATTTGAAGCACATTATTTTGGATGGTTTGAATAACGTTTTATAGGTAACTTTTGTCTGATTTAAAAAATTAAATAAGTGGAGATACCTTGTAGAGTCTCTTTTTACTCACGACGGAACGGAGGAGGTGTTTCAGGGCGAGAAACTGTTTCAATTTATTCCTAAGCGGTAATTTTCTGTCTTTCTGGTAACTGAACTTACGAAGGTTTTATTCCTGTCTCATTTACTCTCGTTAACTGTATGCGTATTTAAATAAAAATATTCAAATGTCTTTATTTAAAAATTATTTCAGCTCTTACCTGAAAAAAATATTAAAAAGCCCATTTAAAAAGTCAAGTAACCTTAATTCCGATGCAAAATTTTTCATCATTGTTCCACCATACATATTTATGATGTCGCCACGCTTTATCGGTGTATGAGTGGGCGGTCTTATGTAAATGTAAAAACGCCACACACATACATGCATAATTTTATTGACAGAACAAACTTAGCAACTCAGTCATCAATCGTGCCAGACGACTTTCGACCTTAAACCTATTCGTAAAAGACTGACTTTGTTAATTTTGCACGTAAATTGAAGTATGTTTAAACGAACGAGTAGGCAAGTTCAAAGAATATCGGGGGTAGAAGCGAAACAAACCTAAAAAAAATGTCCCATATTTTCTGCTCGATTGAACGAAAACTGTTGCCCAAGCGGCCGTGGGATATATTGTATCAGCGTAGTTACTTTTATAAGAGGAAGGCTTCAAAATAAAGAAATTAATTTACATAGAGAGTGGAAATTTCGCTTATGTTGGTGGAAATTAAACACAAATATTGTTCAGTTTGCGGAGGTATTCTACGGATTACGTCGCTGTGTTGATAGGATCCGTGGTTCTAGAACCGGATATTAAGGTTGGAAATATATTCAAGTTATTTAATTTTAGTAATTATGGATTTTTCAGCAAGTTTTGTCGAGTCAAAAAAAACATATTTGGTCACTAAGTCAAAACTCCTTTTCGATTAAATATAATACTAAGAAAACGTAAAAAAGACTATACTAAAATAAAATAGACTATACTAAAATAGACTAAAATAGACTATACTTTTATTTCATGATTTCAACAAAAGCTCACAACTCAAATAAGGGTCCAGTGTAACCCCAACAAACATAATCTAGAGACTTTCTCCAATCATTGTACAATAACATTTCAACACCAAATTAAGCGATCAAAAATCGCCCGAAACGTAAACATTAATTACGGTTTCTAAGTAAAATGAAGTCGGTGCCAATATAAACAAGCCGTTGCGACCGGCAGATATTTCATGGCATAGGGCTTGAAAGGGTTATTCTTGGACGCTCGAGATTATCTCCGTCACTCTCACTCTCATGACATTCCTAATAAGAGCAACAGTGACAGAGATAATATCTCACTCGCATAGAATAAGGTCAGTCAGCCCTTTCGAGGCGACTCGTGACGAAGCGCGTTGCTTTGCATTATTTACTCTTTTTCTTACATTTTACCCTTAATTTACTCTTTTTATTAACATACGTAAAATTCTGTGGCGTTGTGAGTGTTGACTATTTTTTTTAAGGGCCCGTAGAATGTTTTCTTAGTGCCATAAAATTAGAAGTACGTTTTTATCTTTAGCGAATTTTTTTAAACCTACTACTTTTCTATGGAAAGAAATAAATAATATTTACCTACAATATATTTTTTAAAGACTGCACGTCAAAATATCAGTGCCACGCGCCAGTTTGGTGGAGACTTAAAAATATTAGTATGTTTTATGACTTTATTTGAATTAAGGTAAGATTATGAATTCGAAGGCATCTGTTGACTGCGATAGCTGGCAAAATCGTTCTTAAGACCACATAAAAACCTCTTGCGTTTAAAAAAAATCAAGTGCTAGACTAGGCCGTTTAAAAGACTCTGGCGTTATGAATACATATTCAGCCGATAGGCATGTAACCCAGCCTTAACTGCTGTTATCTTAAAATTAAACAAATTCACCTTTAACAACAGTATATAAACTATAGCCTACAGTGACATTCATATAAATTTAATGCTCAAAAAGTGCTAAAGCATTAACTGTTCAAATGAATAAACGGTGCCAAGTCGGTGTTGCCATTGCAAATGCCTCGCCATGACTGCGGCAGATATTTTGATGGCGCCATTCAGCCCTTTCATTCGAGAGGTAATTATGGCGACTCCAGTGACGGCGCAGATCCAGTATCATGGCGTTTCGCGTTATTTAACACTTTTGTACGTTCACTGCAGATTTTAATGCTTCATGGTGATAAACGAGTATAGTACGAGTTAATGAGTAGGTTTTTTATAAGCAAGCGTGCTCTAAGGAAGACCGTATCATTGCTTACCGTCGAGCGATATAGCGCGTGATAGGCAAATACAAGCCTTAAAAAAAAGCTAAAGAAAATGTTTTCAAGTATTTGTATTAAACCTTTTTCTAGGCGTTAATTTTAACGTACCGCTCAATGTATAAGAAAAATGTGGCAATAATTTTAAACCTGGCAAATTTAGGTTTACTTGTATGGCGTACAAGAAGAGAGGCCTATGCTCAGCAGTGGGCGATAACGGGCTGATGATGATGATGATGATGATGAGAAAATGGTAAGAAAATAGACGTCATGTTCTCATCTTAAATAATAAATACGAAAATCTCAAAACTGAATCAACAAAATTACATTTATGCCGAATTCATTTTTTTCACAAAACCTGTCAACGTGTTCGTGTGACCGTTGCTTTACCAATTCTTCCCACATTTTTCTCTGTACCTCATCTATTTCCCGTCATCCACGTCATCCAACGAACAAAGGCACAAAGGCTTTCAATATTTATGTTACGAAATTCATTCTTAAGGCCGAGCTTCCGTCCCTTAACTGTCCCTTATCGTTCTACGGTGTTATTAAATTTTATGTCTTCCCCTCTCCTAATTTAACCCCTACTTATTGTAATTGCACTTCGTGAATATTAAGGGAATGTCAAAGTTTAATGCTCGCTGAAGATTTTTGGTTTTAATTAAGGTAAGAGAATGATTCTAGTTAATGGGAGAATGTTTTGAATTGTTTTGATTTGAGTAGAGCCATTACAAAGATGACTTTCGCTCTGGTCACATGCCACTTAACAATTCCGAGCGTTTCATGAGTAGAACTGAATCGTCAGCATGTTCACTTTGTGGAGACCTGGAAAATGTCTCCCACCGTCTGGTCGCATGTGAACGATGCGAGTCTATAAGAGCATTAATGCCGCACAAGTATGATATAAGCCCCCGAGAAGTCGGCATGTTCCAAGTTCCAAGGCATCCTGGCTGCACCCATGTGTGATGCGGCGGGGACCTTGGTCTCGAAAATCTTAATTAAGCGTAGGGACTGCGGTCCTCTTTAAGTTCGTTAATGTTAATCGTATCTGTCCGTCACGGGGCTGGCATACTTGCATAAAGAGAAAAGCTCTATGAAAATTAAAGATAGATTTTAAAAAAGTACAAAACGGTGACTTTCAGTCGAAGCATTACTTTTTAACTACAAATGGAAATTTATTCTTGTCTCTTTTACTCTCATGCATTTTTTATGTGACCGCCGATAAAAAGTCCGTCGTTTATGGCCCTAAAGATGTCTATCGATTTGTAGTCTGTCTTCCTACCACTTTTAAGTAACTTTTCGAGTCTTCAGAGCCTTGCTATCAATAAAAGATTAAGATAAAATCATTAGAACATAAGTTAAATGATAATAAAATAAAACACTTAACTGTAACTTAACAGTTTATGTACAAGAAGATTGTAATACTATAAAAACAAACTCCATTTTTGAAGTCGGTAATAACAAAACTTGCATACTTATTGCGAACAAACAATAAAATACAGAAACAAAGCCTTAGTAAGTTCCCTAACGGCTCTATCGCTGCTTTCAGCCAATTCACACGAAAATAAAGCACCTTGCACTTAGATTACTTAGTTCGTGATATACTTCACATTTATCACAAGTACAATATCGTGTACAAAAATCATTATAGCGAGCGAAAAACACGGTATTAAGGGCAATCCACACCGCATACCGAACTCGCAAACTTCGCTTTCAAGAGAAAACTAATATAATGCGGTTGGCATACCGGGCAGGCCTCGTGACTACGTGGTTTTATGAAATTGATTGTAGAAATACATATAAATATTATGTTGTTATTACGTGGATTTTTTTTTTGAAACAATTTTAATGCAAAAATGGATAGTAGCATAAATAGTACCATTAGGCTTAGGAAGGTATAAAATTCAAATTCAAAAAATTCAAAATTAATTTATTTCAGGTTAGATGTACCCACAATCAAAAACAAAACTCAAAATAAAATTAAAATTATTACACAGTCAAATTATTATCATTATTATTGCTACCAAAATTACATTATATTATTATGGGTAGGTTTTATTTTAGATATTAATAACTTTACGTTATATCATTTCTTAATTTCAACCTTTAATAAAATTTGAATTTTTACACAATGTGAAAATACTAATGTCACAATTAAATTTAATAATTTATTAGTTCTGTTATTCGCTTCTCTAAACTGCAGTCACTAGATCCGTTAAAGCATGCACACACCTTCATAAAAACCCGACGCGACAAATTTTTCGCCGTGCACCGTCAAAACAGGGTTTGCGTGCGACTGTACAAATAAAACCTAAGTGAAAACGTGAACAGTAAGACCTGTAAACATTTTATGAGCAATTGTACAATTGAAAAATTATTTCGGTTTGTTCCGATTTTGGAACATGAAAGCTTAAGCTGTAAGCTGGCGAATGAAACGTGCAGTCGCGGTTTCTGAGTGTAAAATAAATAGTATTTGTCGTGGTTGTTAAAACAAGCGTACTATAATAAAGTAAAGCTTAAAGTTATAGACGTAAGGTCAAAATTTTTGAATTTTTGTTCTATCCAATGTTCTATTTATTTTTTTATCAAGAAATTTTATGCTGGTTGTGACTTCGTAAAAAAAAATTGTTAACCTGGTTTAACATATTTTATACGAGTAAGACTAATTCAGAAGATTCAAAATAAAAAAATCCAAATAAAGCTGCAAGTGCAGCAAGTGCTGATAATTTAAAATTATGGAACTTTATACTATATAATACCACGTAAACTGCAGGTGAAGCAAAATGTTCTCAATTCAAAACTATGTATTTAAAAAAAACCTGTAACCTCCAGATGCAGTAAACGTTCTAAATTCAAAATAATGGTAATGTTTAAAATCTCAAGTGAACTGCCGGTGCCGGTTCTACATTTCCCCATTATATTGCTCGTGGAAATGGCCATTTATGGTAATGAGGGCTACGTCACATTCCGATCGCAATGTGATGTACATTGCGTTTGTTACCCCATTCGTCAACTGCTCGGCCCTCGTGTGGCTACACGCTACATAATGAATTACATATTTTCCTGCTATTTGCATAACCATTCGTCATTTGTATTACAAAGTTTATAGGCATGCACTGTTTTCTTTAGAATTATGTTTTTTTTTATGTTATTGAGTGGCGAGACGAGCAAATCGCTCGCTTGATGTCAAACGTCACGCCTGCCCATAACAGGTCCGCATCACCCAGAATTTTGATTTTTTAGAATGCAAAACCCTGCGCGGCTCAGCACTGCGCTCGTCACCCTGAGATAATATAAGATGTTTAATCTCCTATTTGCCCTGAAATTTCACTGGAAACAATGCCCTTCCAACCGAAACACAGTACCTAATTTTATTTTGTAACAAAAAGCTACAAAAAGCTGGATGAGATTTAGTCAAAAAGCTAAATTTCAAGCCATGAGATTTCATGATTTGTAATTCTCATAAATAAATACTTTTTTGGAACAATAATATCCCATTCATGGAAACGTTAAAGTTTTGAGAGAAGTTGTGATTAAAAGAACCCCTTCCATAACTTTCGCTGTAGTCGGGCGTATTTTGAAACCATAGAAATGTCCAACTTTAGGTCATGACCTCAAATGTGACAATAGGTTCAGCTGATGAAAATAACAAAAGTTATTGAAAGTGAAACTGCAAATCGGCAATTTAATAACATTCAACGGTAAGGAAACTCTAAAGTAGGTATCTAAATTTCTAAGTGTTAAAAATATGATACGCTAAGGTATGTATTTATGTGTCAAAAACCTAATGAGTCAAAAATCCCTGATGTGCAATGTAATGTGCATATCATCGCATAGGTAGGTAGACCACCTGTTTTACAACCTAATATTTTTGTTTTCAATTTTGGCTCAAATTTAAAACCGAACATATTTTTAGCTGAAAAGAAAATACTGTTAAAAGTTAGTGTTAAAAATGTAAGTAAAACTCACCCTTGTGCATGCCGGTGTGTTTATCCTTGAGCACTGTGAGCTCGTAAATCTTCCCAAACTCCTCGAACATGGGCCGCAAGTCGTCCTCCTCCAGGTGCCGCGGTATCTGCCCGATGAACAGCTTGACGGCATCTTTGCCGGCGCCCGGCGGAGCGCCGGTCTTCTCGGATAGAGTCAAAGGAGAGCCCTGCTTGTCTCTCACGTAGTTGTTGTTGTAGTGCGCGTGGACGGGGGTGGAGGGCGCCGACTCGGCCATCGGCACCGGCCGCGGCATGGCCTGCGCTGGCATCTGACCCATGTTGTACCCGAACAACATCGGGTTTATATCAAAATTTGTACCTACCAACATATTGATATTGAACACTAATAATCACAGTATTTTTGTACTTTAAACGCCTTATGCTATAAATTCGGTTTTTTGGTAAAGCTGTGTTTATTTTGCGAGGGTGCCGGGAGAGGGAGGGCGCGCGGCTGTGTGCGTGAGTGCGCGTGTGTGCGTTGCTCTCGCAGCCCCGTAATGCGTAATATTATCGATCGCTATAGTAACTGTAGTAGGCACACTCGACCCCCGTTTTTCTCGCGCGAGATTTATTCAATGTTTTTACACGCTTTTCACACACTTTTGTTATTTTTTTTGTGATACTTGGTTCACTTTTGTGTTTTTCACTGAATTTTTGTTTTATTTTACACTAGCCTACTTTTAATCTGTACTTAGATAATTAACACTGATTTTTATCTACAATTAGCTTAACTACAGTAAATATTAGAGGTAGTATATTTGGCACACAATTTCAGTTTCACAATTTTAGAATTTTTGAGCGGATCTTGCCTTATATTTCCACGGCGCGCGCCAAATGAAGTTCACGGTAATTTTAGTCGTGTCCAAATATATTTTACAAGTAAAACGTGTATGACGGTCAATGTTTACACTGAGTCAAAGCGACGCACGCGGCAATGTTTACAAACAAACCGTCGGTAAACACAAGTGTTTTTCCATATATTATTTCCACTGCACTATTTAACCTGGCTTGTGCACACACGATTTATCACCAATCCAATTTTTGTTTCAGCCTTCAAAAGTTTGCGCGGGCGAAAAAATTGGCGCGAAAATCCGGCATCGGCCTTAAAAATATTTACACTTAACTAACTTACACTAAATCACGTTACAACGACGAACTATGACGCGACGTACAACGAAAAGCACAAAACGACACGAAATAAATGAGACAACAAATTCGCCGTGTTCCCGTCTTTATGCCTACATGTCCACTAACCTAAAACTCTCTCGGAGGGTCCCTCATAGCGAACGCCATGGGGGAGTCTTGATACAAGCCTCCCTTTCACTCACCCTCGCTAGATTGAGGTACGAGTAAATTCGCTGTGTGAATAGGTTGATTATTCGGAATTTCTTGTTTAGCGTCGCCGGGATGTTGACGCGTCAGTCGAGACGCTTTGTGAAAATACACAAATTATGTAGAATATTCCTTTAATTTGAGACAGTGATTTTGGCTCAATTTTGTCACTTAATTTCACTCTCGTTTTCTGTGATTTGCGGAATTAAGTCCTCAGTTTATTAATGTATTCGCAGTTTTTACGCGTCGTTTGATGTATTTTTTTCGCGCCATTAAGGAAAAAAAAAATTGGATTTTGGGTTTATTGTTAACTAAAGCTATTTTAGCCCATTTTAATACTTTCACATTTTAATTTAAATAGATAGTTAGAATAAAACTTTTTTAAACGTTAATTAATTATTTTTTTACTGTCTCAAAAATTTAAATTTACACATTTTCACCACAAAAAGTTACGGCTTTTGACAGCTTCAAGCAATTCCCGAGCGGTGAATAACAAACTAGCGAGTTTCTCACCTTAAAAAGGTTTTCATTACATCGAATTATTAATAAACACTGCTTTAGCTGGGCCGAAAGGACTTTTCTTTGAATTATTTAAGAAAACCAACGCGCTCAGGATTGGTCGTAAAACGCAACACAAAATTCGGTAAAAGGTCTTCAATGCTTGGTCGGACTATAACTCAAGCCCCGAAAATAGCGGCAGGTCACAGTGTACACGACAATCAGTAACTCATCTCTAGACGAATGATGAAAACACAAAAAAAACTCATATCCCAATATAAAAAATTACGTAAATATCATCGTAATGTATAAGTCAGTATGGGGATTTTTCTATAGTAATTTTGATTACATAGTAATTTAGTGGTTAAACGCGAACTTATTCGTGATGAAACATCATATTGATAATTTAAATATTCTCACTACCTCAACAAGTTTCTCAGTATCAGCAGAGAAAACTCAGAACGAACACATGCAATTCATGATGTGACAGTAATAAAAAACTATTATAATAAAAAGTTTAAAACTGCATTTAACACAAACAAACTGCATTACTTTGTTTTTTTCGCATTTTCCTTTTTGCAACTTTAATATCTAGCAATTCATGTGATAAATACAAATCCAAAAAAATATAATTCATCAAAATCTATTTATATTAACCGTTTAGTAGTTACGCGGAAACATAGGAACAAACATCTTCTTCTTCTTCTTTTCATCTCTTCATTTTTATTTATAAGAAGAAGAAGAAGAAGATACAAACTGTTCCTACCTGTGAAACATTTGATGTTCGGTACGGGAAACTCGGAATGTCCGATCTCTTTTGTCTTTTTAGAAATAGAAAAAGTGTAACTTGGTTGTCAAATATTTATAGGTGTGTTCAGAAATTGGTCCGATCTTTTTGGTCTGTTTTGTTGGTTTTTTTTTTGTTTTGTTTGCTCTAATACAGGGAAGGTTTATAAGTAAAAAAAAAACAGCGGGTGAAACCGCCTGCTGCAGCTAGTACATAATATAAAAATTACAAAATAGTCAAAAAAACATAAACCTTACCACGTTAGTTTCCATAGTAACATAAACCTTAATTATTTTTGCTTCGACGCGGTCAGTAAAAAGGGATTAGCAACTGTATTCGTTCAAATTCAAATTCAAAAAACTATTCTGATACTAACATTACAAAAACACTGCATTAGATAATAATGAGTATCGTAAAAAAACTTTATTAATTTATATGAATAACATTACCACCTGCACTCCAAAAATTGTTCTATAAATCTTTCAGGTACGAGTATGACAAACACGAGTATATTAAATATATGTTTTAAACATATGCTACTATAGGCCACTTTCACACCAATTCTAATCTGATGAGCCATTTTAACGTGAAAAAAAAACAAACACACATACACCCTCACTCACAAAATTTGGCATTAATATTTTGACCGAGTGAGCAAAGCGTCTCTGCAGCAACTGGCCAAAGCTTTCATCTGTCCGGATGTTTATATGTTAGTATGGATATTGGACTGTTGGTGCTTACAGACAGGGCGAATATTTCAACGAATATCTGCGAAACTTGGTATACAGGTTCTTCGATTTCGTGTTTCCCTGAAAAGGGGGGAAATTGCTGCAGCGCCATTTACCGGCCGATTTTGATGAAATTTGGCAAAAAGATTTAGTAATTATCTGATTCTAAATAAGAATTTCGAATTTAAAGAGAAAAGTTTTAAAAAACAGTCAAGAAGTTGTCAACAAAAACATGCAGTCGAATTGAAAACCTCCTCTTTTTTTAAATCGGTTAAAAAGACTTTGATTGTCACAAAAAAGTCCTCGCGAGGTCTACTGTTTGCAGAATTACTAGTGTTACGTAGTTCATAGTTTAGCAGATTTTTCACATGCATCAAAGTCGTAGAAAATCGTGGGTTATAATATAAAACTTTATTATTTATTTTTATTTGATTTATTTCATTTCGAAAAACTTTACAACACTCGGCAAATGAGAAAATAAATAATTAGGTTTTATCAATTTGTCTATCAAATAAGTTTTTTTTTTGTTTAAAAAAATAAATTATACAACAGCAGTTTGATTTTGCTCATCTCATCTCATAAAACGCGCGAACTTTGCAACTGTCGACCGAGTGTACTGCGAAAGGGAACGGTCCGCCCGCCCCCGCGCCCCGCCCTCCCCGCATCTGCCAACCTCAGTTGTGATGATTTTCGCACGCACCTAATGGCTGTATAGAAAAAACCATGAAAGGAAATTTTAAGGGAAACTCTCTCTTAAATTTCCGGACTCGAAATTCGAGTTTGAAAATTTACGACATTTTTTCAACACGAATTATTATTGAAATTTATGTAAGGGTTTATTATTGTACAAGTTGAAATTAATTGATTTAAACGCGATTTTGATTTTACGACGGTACGGTGTTCGGATCGGTGGTAAAATGTTTGTGGTTTGTTGCTTATTTTGTGAATAATTTGAGTTTTTTTGAACTGTTTTATCCTTTTCGGTACTTTTTGAGTATTTCAAAATGGCGTCGTTTAGTAGTATAATTATAATACAATATATCTTCAGTGTACACATATAAATAGGTATATTTTTTTAGACTAAGAACATCAGTAGCACAATTTGTTATAATTAGGAATCATTTTGTTAAAAAAACTTACAAACTGAGTTGACGCTGCGAGTCAAAGTAACTCCTGGCGTCTGATAATAAAAGATGCCAGCTACCATAATTAACATTACTGATAATTAAATTTAATTTAATGATTGAACTATTAACCTTTTTAACAGACACACTCTAATTCAAAATACCGTTTAAAGAAGACAGTACAAAATTACCATAATTCGTATCATTTACTAATAAAAATAAACAAATAATTTAAACGTACATCGGCCATCATGCAGGTATCGTTATTGACCCTATAGGCCAATCTAGCACCGCCAAGTTATTTGTATACAGGTAACAAAATTTTCCAAGGTAGAAACCAAATCCACGTGTTGCCACGTGAATTAAACGATGACGAAGCAAGTATTCTAGAAATAACATTTTTAGCCACGTGACGAAAAATCATCACGTGTAATTCTTAATTAATTCAAAGCTTTCTCATTGGAATTAACTGAGAGTTTGTGATTTTTCTTTCGAAACAAAAATAAGTAAAAAAAGTTTTCGAACTTACTTTTCAACTTCAGTACAGAAACAAGCTGAAAATAGTTATTTAACTTTTAGCTTACTTCTCATCTTATATTGAGGGTGACGAGCGCAGTGCTGAGCCGCGCAGAGTCTGGAACTGTAAGAGTTCAAAATTCTGGGTGACGTGGACCTGTTATGGTCAAACGTGACGATTAACATCAGGCGAGCTATTTGCTCGCATAGTCATTAAATAGCATAAAAAAAAAATTATTCGTCCTTAGTTATAGGTGTGTTTTTCTTACTTATTTTGTGAAATAAATATAAGACCCTCGTAAACGCTGCTTAGTAATTGTTCAGATTAAAAAATGTATTTTAACGCAGTACTAAGTTATGCCAAACTTTAAACAAACTTTATAAGTAAACCCAAAGTTTATTGTATTGTAAAACCAAAATTAGAACATTAACTCTAACAAATACAGTTTATAAATGTCATAAAGCATTTTCAGATTCACAAACGTTGTAAAACTTGGAATTATGTAAGTGCTAGAGCAGAAAGCTAACACAAAATGAATAGTGACATATTTACAAAATGTTGCTACATTTCGGGGATGCTGCGGTTGGTGTCTAGCGAGCGTGCGCCTGGCGTTTTGCATGTACGAGTACAGACGAGCGGAACATGGAAAAAATACATTTACTTCGCGCTAATCACACATTATGTTCTAAATTTGAATATTTGTACGAGAGTGAGTACGTGTGCTTGTTATTTTTGACTGTGTATCTGAAAGTAGAGATATCCGCAGAAATATACAACACAAGAAAATAATTATTTTCGATTGAGCTGTCTGTTATTGATCATAATGTTATCTTAGATACATCGTCTGGGTTCCTCACTCGTTAAAATACGATAGGTAAAAACCACCTCGTCCTGCAAATTTTCGCATTAGCAGATTTATTTTTTTATTTAGCGAAAGGCTTGCGTTTGACCGCCATCTCGCCTAATGTAAGCGACGATGCGGTCTACGATGGTCTTTTTGACAGTCGCGGATTTACAATTTGCCCCCAGTAGGCTATTCAAAATTTAACATTTTGTCACACCCTACCGATCTCTACAATTCAATGCACTAGCGCTTCAGCTCTCATCAATACTTTCTTTTAAGAAATCATGTTCGACATAAAAATTGGTCTTGAATTTGGCACCCTCTCAGATCAAGTAGAAAGGCAAAAAGAGTCCCGCTTTAGATAAAAGTGAAGCCAAAAAAACTACGCTACTTCCCGTGTACGTGTACTTCAAGCACACATTGACGCATAAAAACTACCTGAATCAATCATCAATTCTTAAGTCAGTTGCACAGTGAACGTGGACAAGAAAAATAAGTTGTAATAATTGTAGTTTTTATGGGTTAGTTTTTATGGCTTGAAGTACGCGTACATGGGAAGTAGGGTAGTTTTTTGGCTTGACTTTTATCTAAGGCGGTACTCCATCTGCCTGTCTTCTTGATCTGAGGCCGCCCTTAAAATCTGCCGCTCTATTCCTGCCTGCTCCGCCTGCTGGTAACTCCGCCACTGCTTTTTGCCGTGACTGTCCGAGCTACACGCGGCCAAACGATACTTAATTGATACATAGTTTGCGCGTTCTCGTGGTCACGGCCACTCTGGCTCGGCTAATGCTGCGAGGCTGGCTCTAATGAGGTCGGCTGCTACACACTACACGGCCTAAGGCATCGCTGTTTCATTCAATTAGGTTAGATAATGTTATAACAATGAACAGAACAAAATGATGAAATGAAGAACAACATTTTAAAATTATTATTATTATCATCAAAAGTCTTCTTTTCAGCGCCCCATCTATTTCAGTTTCATGCCAGTATTATTAGTAACTGCCGTCCTTAATTTTATTAAATTTATTTGAATGTATTTAGAGTAGTTTTTTCACAGACGAAAAATCGGAGGAGGGTTCTTAAGTCGACGCATATATATAATTTTTTTTATTATATCTTAAAAGCAAGAGAAATAAAATTTCGGGTAGAGGGCTGTGCTAGTAATAACTAGATCCCGTACCCGCGGTCCACACTCGCAATTCGCATATAATTCTGTGCCTCATCGCTCCCCCGCCGCGCGTCGGTCGGAGTATTGTTCGAGGCAGCCTGCGGCCACTCGCGTCTTGGGAGTTCGTCCCTCCGTACACGAGGCGACGCAGGTTAGTGATGGACGTTGGTTGGCGATGCAGGTTGGCCGGTAACTGACGACGCTGTCATACCCGTGTTGTAGTCCCTAGAAAGGCAATTTATTGAATCAGGCCTTTCTTCACACTAGAAGATTTGAAAACCTGAAACGCCATATAATTTTTTTTTTTAAAACGTTTACCGTTAAAATGGTTGAGACTAACACCCGTTTGAGACACATACAAGGAGTGCCACATACAGACACACACATAGCGGTAAAACTTATAATCTCATATCGTACAAGCGTGTTTCTATATTACGTTCCACACTCAATCACCATTTAGTCATCCCTGTTTTTGCGTCGGGGATTACATTTTTTTATTTAGAGATGACATAGCGCCTATACAACTTACAAACTACTAAACTGCTTAAAAACTGCTAACTGCTGCTGTGCTTTATAAATTCTTAAAAAAGCTTGGAACAATCTTTAGGGTTTAGCAGTGTATGGCGCGCGTCTCAGATGTCTGTCGCTACACGTAGCTCCATTGTAGTGTAAATAATTATTTACATTCATGAATAACAATTATGTCACTGGGTTCACTGATATAATGATCAGCTTACATTATATATCTATAAGATATCAAATTGTAAGTACTGTAAACGTTGCAATACTTTTTGAGTCAATGAGTGTCTGATATTTTGGTAGGAAGTTTGGTTGGTGACTTGAAACATGATTTTTGTCGTGCATAGGAGACGTTATTAGTAGTTAAGTCTACATTAGTCGCTGCCGTTTGCAAAGCTTTTGAAAAATACACTGTTATTGTCACTACGAGTATGACACTCTGTTTAGCCATTTGCGTCGCCTCGTGTACAAGCGGAGCTACGTATTTTATTAGAGACACTATTTGCAGTGAGGTTACCATTGTGGGACGACAGCAAATAGTGCTGTCCCGTTTTAAATGGCTTGCAATATTGGATATGACATGATGATAATGCGATACGATACCGTTTATTCTTTGTTTGAGCTCTTAGTAGGTACTTCTGCTGAGTACTATAAGCTGTTTATTTTAACTCACTGTCTATAAGTCACAGTATGTCACTGTACCTGCTAATTCTGGGGGCATCCATTGAGAAGTTGTTCACATTTTAGGCTAAATGATACTACTATCTTTTACCGCATCGTCACTTAACACCATGTAACCTGCAATTAAACGCTTAGACTGAACCTAAACGAATACATTAACTATTATTAATTCTCAAATTATATGTTACAAGTTTGATATTCAATCACGCAAAAATTTCAAAATGAATTGGACCCTGGATTTACACTGGCCACTTTTAATCCCGTAAAAAATACGGTTCCGGCAGGAGAGCGTCTGAAACCACGGAATCTAATATCATATAAAATAACTTTTATTCGTAAAGCGCGTACTGACTTCAGTAGGACAGTGGGTAAGACCGCGGGGCGCTATTACTTACATAGTATATGTAAATAAACGCTATAATATCACACGCGACAGCTGAGCCACATTCCGAAAACTGGCGAAGGGCGCCGCAGCCGCCCGCCCATCCATAGTTCCATACCTTGGCAGTTCTTAGTTTCTCGCATCTATATACTATAGGGCCGGGTAATATTGTGTATATTGTGTACAGGTATGTATGTATGTCTATTTGAAATTATACTATGAAAATTAGCGTGGTATTTAAATTTTTGTTAATTATATATTTAAATTAAAAGTACGTATTACTTTTAATAACAAAATTTATTATTAAATTACTTTTTATCACTCTTGAGCTCAGGTTTCTCCATCTCTAAAGCGATGCAATCAAACCATTGACATAAAAAAAATTGATTGGGATTCATTTCATGCAGTTTTTTTTTAACTTTGCCATTTTTTTTTTTGAAAATATTTTCTGGCTAATCCTTCTTGCTAAATATCTTTGAGGACCTTATGTCATGATTTTTAATTATGTATAGTATAAATTTAATCACCTTAATGTCATTTACTCGATTTTATATAATTTGGTATTTAATTTGATAAACAGTCTTTTGATTAAAATGGTCACCGGAAACATGTCGCCCCGCCCAGTAAACGCAATAGCGCTAAAGGAAGAACGATTGTAAAGTAGAGGGGATAAGACTTGGCGAGGTGGCATGTTGAGAAGTGAAAGGCAATTCGGTTTTAGCTTTAGTTTCGATCAGACGTCGATGTAATACTGTTACTGTGAATATAATTGTAATATATAAAGTGTTTTATAAATATATACCATCCTGGCGTGAAAAGAGGTGTTTTCGTTATACCTCAGAAGTGTTAAAAAACTCACGCCAAGCCGCAAACGAAGAAAAGAAAATGTTAAAACATGATGTTAAAAAAGCAGCAGACGTGTGAACGCCGTTGCTCCAGAAGCTAACCGAGCTCAGGGAGCTTCCCCTGTAGCGAGATCACCACGAGCAGCAGCATGGAGAGCTGACGAACGCAGACGATGTGCAGGATACACCAAAACAATGAAGGTATGCTAATCTTGTTATTGTGTTAAGATTTTGTTTTCTCTTTCTCTTTTCATCTTACTGTTACCAAGGTATTTGTGCTTAAAATTAATTTATTGTATAGAAATTAATAAATGTAATGTGCGTATATGCATTGGGTGGGTGGTAAAATTCACGTACCGTTTTCAATAGGGGTAATTTTTTGATAATGTGATTTAAATTAAAAGTAAATGCAGGTGCGCGTAGGTACTTGGCCTAGGCTACTCCTTGGCAGTACTATGGCGCGCATTTTCATAAAACATCCACTCTGAAGAGGGTAGGTTAGGCCTACTTTTTAATAGCACATGATACGTTTTGGTACTTGCCCATTGTGTATACGTATATTTGAATTTGGAAAACGATGTTGATATTTTCGCGCGAAGTCGTTAAAATAGCTGAGCAGTATTTATAGAATACCGTTTTGTTTTCGTTTAATTTATATCTACCTACATTTTATAAAGAGAAAGAGAAAAGGCTTTCATATGTTTATAGTTGACTTTATTATAATTATGTTGAAAGTATATCTTCGAGATTTACGAGCTAAGATTTAATTTTTGAGTAAAGTCGGACTGTTGGTTAACTCACTCACTGGTTTGTTACGGGTATGCTTCCCGATGAATGTTAAGTGGATCGTTAGATTCACTAGTTAAGGCTGCTATTCCCAAAAACCGCCAAAATTGTGCGAGATTGAAACCACTTCTTGCCATTATTTATAAAGTTTATATTATTAAAGAAAATATATATATCTGTATTTGCCGGATATAAGAAGTAATTTTATTTCTTTTAAACTTTTCATTATTAATCACTTATTTATTAATTTTCTTAAATTAAATTTTTTATTACATATTAATATCAATACGAAGTTAACGATTTTATTCATTTTGTTTGCACAGTAATTGTACAAAAATTTTATACTAGTGCATAATATGTTTCTCACTGGAAATTAAGTAAACATTAGATGTCCCTTTTTAATGGCGCGGATATATGTATTTCCGCTAGATGTTAAGTGAATTGTTATATTTCACTGCATAGTAAATTGCACAGAATATGCTTTCTGTTGGATGTGATGCGATGTGAGTGAGTCATGTATGATTAAGTTTGTTTTATTTCAATGAACTTTAAATGTTTTATTGAAAAGGTTATATGCTTTTAGTTTATTGTTTGCCGAACTAAAAATGAACCTTCCCCCCCCCAATGTTAACTGTTAGTTTGTGAATGTATTCTGCCGGAGACAAGGTATACATTCCAGGGTGTTGACTGGTGTCAATGAAGTTCACCGTAGACGGTACTACTCGTGATATCTATGCTGCCTAGGCATCGGCAGAAAACGAAGGGGGTAATAAAGAAGAGACCTTCCTCTTCTCCATGCTGCTCCAGCGCTGTACCTGGAAAGACTTTGATAGACCCGGAAGGTATCAAACAAATTTTCTATTAATTAAGGCTGTTATAAAATTCTGTACAGAATTACCGTAACTTACGCTATGTTATCCGAATTCGGTGGTTATGTTACTGTTTTACAGTTAACACGTTACAAATCGATATTTGCATCAATAATTTACTTCAGTCACAGTCAAACTACATATGTATAATGGTTTATGCTATTTAGCAAAAAGATAACAATTATAATAAAATATTTTGATGGTTGTGCTATTTTACGGGAGTTCCTACTTAAATTTTGGAGGGTATTTTTTTTTCCATACTTCTGAAATGTACCTAAAATGATTTTGATAATTTTACATTATTTCTATTGATATCTTTCAGTGAATTGGTCTTATTTTATATAACGTTATCATTATCATATAAAAACACGCTAATTCAGTTAATATTGACATTAATTTTTAATCATTTTACCCGAATAGCTAATTAATGATATTGGTGAATAATATTTGGTTCTTTTCAAATCACGAGTTAACACACTTCTTTCATATTTCAAAACATTTTTTTTTTCCTAATTTTGAATTTGACGTGTTTATAATGCTTACTTTGATGAAGGTATAAAAAGTACACATATTATACACGGGATGTTATGCAAAAGCATAGTAATATAATTATCAGAGTATATATACATTCAGTATATATACATTCAAGCATTTCTGAGTTGCTTTTCTTATAATAAGACTCTAAACTGAAACTCCATGTAAGGTTAGAATTTACCCAGTCATATTTTAAAAGACGTGTCACCGTACTGTTTGAGATTTGAGTGATTAGCTTGCTTGCGCGATCTAACTTTTCTAGTAGCGCCATCTAGTAACAAGCCTAGATACTAAAATCGATTTATAATCGAAACGGGGCAGCAAAATCGTTGTTATTTTTGGGTCGTAGGATTTCAATTCAACTTGACTCGCATATGTAATTATAATATTTGAGAAACTTGATGAATAGTTATAACATCTAATCCAATAGAGATGTATTTTGACTTATTAAAATGAAGATAAAAAAAAAAATGTTTGTGCCAATATTCGATTATTAAAAGATATCGATTTCTAATGTTTGGTAACCGATTAAGGTTTTAACAATATTATGATTCACGTTTTAAATATTTTTGTTTAAATGATTACTGACATCCCGTGTAAAACGGCGTTCTATAAAATACATACTTAATTTATAGGTATTTTAAGTAACTTCAAACTTAATTTTCCAAATGTATAATAATAATTGCTGCGACGATTAATACTAGAATTTTCCCAATATTTCATTCACAATTAAATTCGAATGTGCACTTCCCAAAAAAAAAGGAAAACATAGGCAACGTAACTTTAAAAACAACGTTAAGAAAATAATATAATTTATTAGTCAAATTGATTTAATTATTTTTGTATATTTTATATTAAAGGATAACCAAAAATAAAATAAAATAAATAAATGATGAGTTGTAATTCTACTACATTGCGATTTAATAAAAACGGTTTAATTATTCTCCATGGTCTTACCTCAAAGGTCAAAAAAAATGTAGGTAAGCACGCGTGTGCAAAGTTGGAGCACCATGAAAGGTGTTAAACTTCAAAAGGTACTTCTTATTTTGATAGACTGTCGTGTAGTGGATAATTTTAGGATCATTTCATTTCATGATGTTATTTGGGTGTGAATCCTGAATAGACTAAGGCAGGTCTGTTTTGAGATTCAGTGCTTTCGATCTTAATAATGAAATCGTTTTGAAAACTATGTAAGTAAATAGAGATCAATATAAAAATAAGAACATAATCTCAAGTTAAACGTAGTTCTTATATTAAGCAAAAGAATTTGTTACTTATTCTTCTTAATTCGATTCATTTCATGTATTTCTGATATTTACAAGTAGATTTGACGTCAATTGAATACTAAACCTTCGTTTTGGATAAGCTTCATTAATATCATAGACGAGATTGCCTTGTATGTGAAAACATGGTTTAAATTAAATTTTTCAAGAGATCGTCTTCACGCTCATTATGTAGTAAAATTTATAATTTTAATTTTTGCAAGTTACCCATTCCATGCATTTAATATGTTGTGTCGTGATTATGTTTTATCATCGACACAGTAAACTGTTTTGATACTGCGTCAAACGAGTTAACCTACGTTATTCTCTTTATGAGGGTATTTTGTCAAAAAGCCGCGTACCATTGCGCTTGTTTTGAGTTTGTTCGATGATTGTATATTTTAATGCTGGTTGTCGAGTGTTACAACATGCATGTTCTTACAATTTTCGTGTTTGGTAAAATTATATTATTGTTGTTGGTAGATAAATTTCAAAAACATGATACATTTTACGTACACTGTATTGGATAACGTTAAAGGGTGCACCTCGGAGTACTATTAATTGTCTTCTTAATGTGGATGTGGATATTCAAAGGTAATTGGGTGAGCCATGACCATGTATAGCCTCGAATTACCATAAGTACTAGGTCTAAAGTTGCACTCACATTTGGTGTTTTTGTTTTCTTAGTGATAAATAATAAACGTGGTGCACTCACACACTCACAGCCTCGTCTTGCTTGGCACTATAATTAAATGTTGTTACAATGTAAATCAAAAGTCTAAATTTAAAAAAAGTAAGTTAAAGCCTTAACTAATGCTATTAGAAAAAAAAATCACCGTTTAAATGAAAGATTGTGACGACTCTGTAACTATCTGAAGTGCAGTGCTAGCTTTGTTTTTATTAAGGAATTTAATGATATGAAAGTAGATAAAGTAGTATATGAAGCTGCGCATGACTGCTAAAACACTCGTGTGATACTAATATGAACTTCGCCTACGGCTCAATTTTTGAAAGAACACTCTTGTTTTAATACTTATCGTTACGTAACAATTTCATGAACCCTCATGATATTTTTTTTCGGTTTAAATAAACGTTTTTATTATTATTTAGCTCAGCTACGTTATTTACGAGTAATGTAAATTTAAATTTTAGTAGTATCATCGGTAAATATGATACAAGGTTGGTTATGATTATTGTTAGTAAATCATGTACCTATGTAATTGGTAGGAGCAATAATGTTTTGTCGCTAAGATGCTAAGATGCTTTTTGTTGGGGTTTATGTAATATTACTTGCTACGATTATTACTACTACTACACTACTTACTACTTTTTAACCATGAGAACAAATGTGGTTTTGGTTTCACATTTTTTAAGATAAACACGAACTTGCGAACTGATATAGTCGGATAGGACTATAGTTTTATTTTCAATGATAACAAGCGTGACGCGCTCACGATCACGCTGTTGCCTGGCACTCGTATTAAATGTTGCTAGAGGGTAAATCAAAGCGAGTAATCAAGAGGTAATAGTGACTTTTAGATTTGAGTAAAAAAAAAATAAATTGAAATACGTATCTATATAGCTAATGGTAACCTACAAATTAGGTTTGTGTACGGTGTTTTAAATACTGATGTTAAGAGTTATACTTACTTTTGAAATAAAATGAGGTTAATGTTCCGTATAGTTCCTGTCCAATCGATATATTGTAATTGTAACAAATCTGTAACTATCTTAGTACGGTGCTAGCTTTGTTTTTATTTAGCTAAGATATTAAGTTCACTGAACTTTATGTTTTTGGACAATGTTTTAAAAATTTAACATTAAAACTTTATACAATTTTATATTTGACGTATAGGTACTATTAGTTCGAATAAATGAATATGAATATTCAAATATGGTGGCATAATCATGCACAATTTGCCAGTAAATCAGGAATGTAATTAGTAGTCTGAACAATAATAACATTATTTGGTACGTCTTATCATTCATAAAACCTAACTATAGTCGTTGCAACGTTCATGCTCTTGTTCTATGGGCAGTGATTCTATTCTGCAGATATAATTTTACCAATATTAATAAGGTTCCTTGTACCTATACCGTTAGCTGAGAGCATTTGGTGTAATGTTTTAATGTAAGATGCAATCAAAACTCATGGAGAAATATCAGTTCTTTAATATTAATCAGATCTTCCCAAACATGTTATAACACTTTGAAGATAGCAAACGTTGTGTTTTCTATCTTTGCGGAAACCCTTATTTAAATCACTAAGTTTTTACTAATGAAAACTTTCTTTAATATTTTGAGATATCTGATAAAATGGTAATTAGTTTATTCCTGAATCATTTTTGGTTTTCATCCATGCTGTATTATTGCTAAATTCTAGCCTATCTTTGTGAAATATCTAGCTTCAACATGTATATATTGTGGTTATTATATAATATTCTGCCTTTATTACAAGGTGGTTCTTATATAATATTCTATTACTTCATTAATATTTTAAATGATACAGATAAACGATATTTCGTGCTGCAATATAGGTTACTTGAACAAATAAATATAAACTTCATTTCGATAGATTTGTGTTTTACAGTATTAAACACTAGTATACTAATAGTGTAATATAATTACAGTTTTAACTTGTTTCGTTGCATTTAGTTAAAATGTGTCCATAGGATTTGCTCTTTTACAAGGCCTACTATTTTTGCGTCTCTATATTTTACACTTTACGTTTTGTTTTAAGCTATTATGATCTTTGTTTTCATTTTTATGATTCAGCTTCTTAAATTCGTTTGGGATACTAGTTTAGAATACTAGATACCATATCAGTTGAAAGTTTGTTTTCTCAAAGTTGCTTGAAATAAATGTATCAAAAAAGGGTAGAGACATGTGTAAATGAAAATACTTATTTAAATTTTTGACGACAAGTCTTGTATAAAAATAGTTGAATCCAAGTAACTAGATCGTTATAAAGCCGAATGTCATGATTTGTAATTGTAATAGATAACTCAGAGACATTATTCTTGTAATTAATGTGTGTTTTCTGAGTACACCTAAACTGTTAAAATGTTAACCTAAATTATCAGTGTTGTGTCATTAATCATAGTTATATTTCGTTTTAACGATCATTTTCATTGAAATTGTCTATTGTACTATGATTTTACTAAGAAAGTCTGAATTTCCATGTAATATTTTTTCAAAGATGTTTTAAATTTATATCTTATGTGTATTTTGTGGGTAATGCCGGGAGGCATCACGTTGCCGGATGGCCGAGTGTCATGATTTTTAATTATGTATAGTATAAATTTAATCACCTTAATGTCATTTACTCGATTTTATATAATTTGGTATTTAATTTGATAAACAGTCTTTTGATTAAAATGGTCACCGGAAACATGTCGCCCCGCCCAGTAAACGCAATAGCGCTAAAGGAAGAACGATTGTAAAGTAGAGGGGATAAGACTTGGCGAGGTGGCATGTTGAGAAGTGAAAGGCAATTCGGTTTTAGCTTTAGTTTCGATCAGACGTCGATGTAATACTGTTACTGTGAATATAATTGTAATATATAAAGTGTTTTATAAATATATACCATCCTGGCGTGAAAAGAGGTGTTTTCGTTATACTTATGGTAAGACAATATTGGTATTGCTATAAACCAACATTTAAAAACTACGTGACTTTTAGTAAAAAAACTACCGACAAAGTCATGATATCGACATTTGCTTTCCTATTTTTCTTGAAAGCAAAGTTATCGATACCTCTCACCCTTGCACATCTTACACTATTACTACCCAACCCTATCATATACCTTCACAAATTTCACCTAAGTAGGTCATACCCTTTGTTCGCTTCGGGACCGCGGCCAAATTTACATTTATTTGTTGTGAGCGTTGTATGAAATACTACGGAACGAAGTGAAAATGAAAGGGTGGTACATTGACTCGGTCTTGAGTCGACTTGGCTAGCGGAGAGGCTTTGTAAATACGCAGTGTTTTTGCTGTCTTGTTTTTATTTTAACTAACTTTAAAAAAGAGGAGGTTTGTAATTGACGGTATGTTTTTGTTGTGTCTTTGTTATACGATTACTTTCATCATCATCATCGTCAGCCTGTATCGACCCACTGCTGGGTATAGGCCTCCTCTCCCTTGCGCCATTCTTCCCTGTGTCGGGCCAATCTCATCCACGGATGACCCGCGATGGGTCTGATGTCGTCGACCCATCGGGCTGATGGTCTGCCAACGGAACGTTTGTCCGCAATCGGTAGCCACTCCGTCAGGGCTCTACTCCACCTGCCATCACCACGCCTAGCCACGTGTCCTGCCCAGCGCCACTTTAATCGCATAATACGGTGTCCGACATCTGAGACTTTTGTCCTGCGTCGGATTTCCGTATTACGGACTTTATCTCTCAAGTTAATGCCTAACATGGCACGCTCCATTGCCCTTTGTGCGACTCTAATTTTGTGCACAGCCTCTTTGGTTAGCGTCCATGTTTCGGCACCGTAAGTCATTGTGGGCAGGACACACTGGTTGTAAAGCTTGGTTTTCAGGCATTGCGGTATTTTTCGAGCCCTGAGTACGTCTTCAAGTTTACCGAAAGCGGCCCAACCGAGTTGTATGCGGCGCGAGATCTCCTTTTTGCGAAGCTCTGGGTCAAAAGACAAACAGTGTCCAAGATAAATGTAATGATCGACCAGCTTTAACGGCTCTCCACCAACGGTGATTGATGTCAACGAAATACCTGTTAGGCTGGTCATCACTTTCGTCTTTGACCTATTCATCTTCAGACCGACTTTAAGAGATGCATCGTATAGGTCTTGTATCATTTTTTGGAGATCTTGCATGTTCTCACTGAACAAGATTAGGTCGTCAGCAAAGCGGAGATGCGACAGGCGGACACCATTGATGTTCACACCTTTTTCGTCCCAATCAAGCGTTTTCATTACGTCTTCTACGACCGAAGTGAAAAGCTTGGGTGATATGTTGTCCCCCTGTCGCACACCTCGCCTTATAGGAATGTTATTGGTGAGTGTATGTACTCGAACCTGCATAGTCGCTGACTTGTACAAGTCCCGAAGGACATCCACGTAACGTGAATCAATCTGACAGCGATGAAGAGAATGAAACACGGCCCAGTGCTCGACGCTATCAAAAGCTTTTTCGTAATCAACGAAAGCGAAACACAGGGGCCGGTTATATTCGGCGCATTTCTCCATCAGCTGTTTCACGGTGTGGATGTGATCGATAGTAGAGTATCCGCTTCGGAAACCTGCCTGTTCTATTGGTTGGTACTCGTCGAGCTTGTATGCAAGTCTACGGCTTAGCACTTTGGCAAAGAGTTTATATGTTTGGGAGAGGAGGCTAATGGGTCGATAATTGCCTAGATTTGAGCTGTCTCCTTTTTTGTGGAGAATGGTTACAATTGCATTTTTCCATGCTTCAGGTGTATGGCTGTTTTGTAGCACTTTATTAAAGAGCTCTACCAGAATCTGCAAGACTGCTTCTCCGCCTGCCCGTAAAAGCTCCACTGAAATTCCGTCCTCGCCTGGTGACTTTTCGTTCTACGATTATATTACGATACGATTACTTTGCCAGTTATAAATTGATTTTGATGGTAATTTTTTAGTTGGGAAGAGTCAATACTTCAGAGGTGGTCTCATATAAATTTTATTGAAACTGATGGCATTTAAAAAAACAACAAAAACCAAAATTTTATTAACATATTCTACTTTCAAGTTTAAGTTAGTACATGTAATATATTGAGCACGTTTGTCTAGAACAAAATGATTAACTTTCGACTTGAAATCACTTTGGATGAGGGTTAGGTAGGTACACTTCTTTATTTACGATGTAACGTTAATATTATACTAAAGAGAAAATAGGATAACAAATAAATCAACATCAAAACAATCTGAAAGGGACAATGAAGTATTAATACTAATGGACAGATGGAAAAACAGATATATGTAAAGAACAAAAATAAATGGGATCCTAGTTGTTTTTTTTAATCGTTATATTTAGAAGAGCTCTAAGACAAGTGTCGTTTTGTTTCATTCTTTCCGAACTAAAATATAATCTATCTATATATATAAAAATGAAACCCGTTTTCCTTGGTCACGGCCTCACGCGTGAATGGCTGGACCGATTTCACTAATTCTTTTTTTGTTGTATTTGTTATTATTAGGAGAAGGTTCTTACGGAAAAAAATATTAAGAAAATCTCTCATAAATATTGAAAAACCCTAAAAACAGCCCTTTTATTTTTCCCATACAAACGTTTTCTAACTAAAACGAGCTTTATTGCTATTGTATAAAGTTCATATTGAATTGCAAGCACTCACTGTTGTTTAAGCAATGTAGGTATGTTGCTAACGTCCAAGAGTCAATTTGCACTTTATTACCTCTGTACAAAGTTCAAATTCAATCACATCTATCAAAACAGTGTGCGTTTTATACTGATAATTTTTACTATAAATTGACAAGTTAGCATCAACAAACTACGTTGCTATAGTTACGCAATAGCATGAGAATAGAGGTTATAACAAAGAGTTCCTATAATTATTCTCAACACCTTTGGTCACGCCATCACGCGTGAACGACTGGACCGATTTCAATTTACTCTACGTTTATCCCAAAGTCTACCCGTGCGAAGCCGGGACGGGCCGCTAGTGTATAATATTTATAATACCTAATTCTATCAAACCACAAATTATTTTTTAAATACATTGTTGAGTTAATAACACGTCATTTTATTTTATTAATAAAAATTCTTGTTATACTTAACAAATTTATGTTAAAAAGATTTACAACTAACTGAAATACTAAAATCACGCCCGCTTGCCAGACCCATCCATATAAAGCCATAAACTAAGCATAAAAATATGTCCCGTAGTACATTAAATTAATCACAACGCGTGTACCCTTCACTCTGGAATAATAAAGCCATATTTATGTTTATGACAGTTTATGGCTTCATGGTCGAGTTCGGTAAGTAGCAATGAACGGAACTTACAATCGTTAGGCTATAATAGTTTCTAATAAATAATAGATTAGTTGCTTCCGGTCTTCTCAGAGCTTTTAGATTTTGTTATATATATGCTATTTGGCTTTGCACACTGTTGTTTAATCCAAAAATAGCATTTAGTCATGAATATTAACAAAAAGATTTTAAATTCTCACTTCTAAGAGAAAAGTCTGATTTTCTTTATCTATAGAGTTTATATTACGAGTACCTGTTTAGTCAAAAGTTTTATTATATGTGCTTGTGCTATCATAAATAGTACAAAATTTATACACAAAAAAGTTAGCAAATTCTTCCAAAAATTACACACACTTCGTACACTACGCCAATCACAGCAGCAGCATCACAACAGCAGAAGCTGTTTTTTTAAAGACTCACAAACACTCATTTAATTTTTTTGTCCGTCCTACATCATTAAAAAAATATTTACACAAGTTAACCCTTCGAAGCACCTCAAAAACCGGCTAAACAAACGCGTAACAAAAATAACCGGTTTCCACCCGAGAGTGACGCGTGGACAAATTCTACCCCTACGTAGATTAAAATACAGTTTCTATGGCGACACAGATTAGAAAGGAGTTAGTGATCTGGACAAGGTTCGATGACCTTGGGGTAACCGAATTTGGGGTGATTGCTCTGATGGGAGAATCGATTTTTTCCGGTTTTTTGGGGTAAGAGTGATTCAGTTTGCAGACTCGATTTGCAACTCTGTGGGTCTTATTTTAAAATTAATGTGGTAAAATATAATCGAACAATTAAATAAAGTTACTATTATCTTGATCTGCTTTTACTCCGTGTTTCTGACTTATTATGTTTAAAAAAAAGAACCAGCATGTTGCAAAACCTTTGCAACTGACAAAACTAAAATATTTTATTAAGAAATAATCGAAACAAAAAAACAAAAAAAGTACCCATACAATTCAGAACTTATAGCGAAATTCAGAAACTTAAAGCCTTAAACAAACCATACAACATAATATGTATGTATGTATTTTTACCAGACCTGTAACAAAATAGTGAAATCACAAATAACCCAATTTCAAACTAAACTCCAATAAAACAGGCCACTGCTAATGCGGTTACGCTCTCAAATTTGTTCCCTTTAACAAGCTAACAAACATTAAATGGAATAACGTTAGTGGTCCACAATTTAATATTAATTCTCGTGGTCGAGCCACGGATGTGAGAAGTAGGTGTAGCGGCTTGGGTGGCACAAAGATATGTAAGTTATAGGTTGGTTACAACTTACAAGTGGCGAGACAGTGCTCTCGGCCGAGTACTCAGTTTGTATAAACAGTTTGACGAGGAGAAACAGCATCTAGAAACATGATAAGTTCGCGGTTAAACTTAACTATAGTTTTAACATAAAATGCTATGCTATCTACGGAAATGTATCTTTTCTAGTTAAAAGTATTTCCCGGTAGATACTATTTGGATGTCTTTAAGTTGCGAGTGAATCGGTTTCTTCTAGGCGCGCGTGCTCCATCGTAGACAGCATCATCAGGCGAGATGCCGGTCAAACACAAGCCAATAACAGAATTAAAAAAATTTGGAAAGTCAGGTCGATGTCTTTTCCAGCTAGTTGTAATATCCAGTGATCATACTGCGTTGATTTATAATGTAAATCTAAATTGGCAATAAGGTTAGGTAGGTAATTGGCTGCCACTTACCGCTGACCCGGCGTCCTAATCTGAGGCCGATACGGCGGTTATAGGAGATTAAGTTATTTTCGAAAACATAATAATTATAGTAGTATAACATATAACATTATAGCAGTTTACTTACTTAATGAAAGTATGGATAATAATGAATATATTTCTATTTGTGTACTTCTGGAGTTCTTTTCACTTGAGATATTTTTGACTTGCAATCTAAGGACCTTCCTTATAAAGTTTAAAGTATCATTCAAATCCGTTCAGCCGTATTTGCGTAATTCTGCAATAAACATCCAAACATTTGGCATATACCCGGTTTTAAGGAAAAAGTATTCAAAGTCTAAAAAGGCCTAAGGGCACAACTTTTACTGTTGGACCAACCCGAAAACCGCGAAAAAAATACAACTGTTCAATAAGAAAAGTTGTAGTGGTAAGGCTCTTTTGCAGAGCCCGCCTGGGGAAGTACCACACCTTTGCCAGTTATTCCACCGCCAAGCAGTAATGTGCAAAATTTACTGTGTTCCGGTTGGAAGGGCATTGTTTCCAGGGCAAATGGGAGATTAAACAACTTATATCTCAGGGTGACGAGCGCAGTGCTGAGCCGCGCAGGGTCTTGAATTCTGCGAGTTCAAAATTCGGGATAGCGCAGACCTGTTATGGGCAAACGTGACGTTTAATATCAGGCGAGTGATTTGCTCGTCTCGTCACTCAATTACATAAAAAAAAAAAAAGAAAAGTCAATAGCACGCGACAAAATGTATGGATCTGCTATTTGGCTAGCATATATTTTTCTCATAGACCCCTAGAATATATATTTAGAATAGTAAGATTACTTCAATAACACATATCTAGCAGCAAAACCATGAAAACCTGACCTCATTGTTCGAACTCTGCACCTACTCGTACTCCAGTGCAAGACATCCCAATCTTGCAAACAAGGCAACTAAGCGCAAATAGTGATGTCGTAAAAACGTTGATGACGTAAACGATCATCCGAGCGGTATCGTCCGTGATCAGCCCTTGTCAGTGGGTTTAATGGAAATCAATAACGAACAAGTCCTACTCTCACCCACTCGGTTTGGAAACAGCGAGAACTGTGGAATAGACTGTAGAGTGTAGGTCAGAAGGGCGACGTTTCGGTCTGCATTCTGGGACAATTGCGATTATATTTAATTTGCAATAGATCAGAGGGTGAGGCGAAACAAAAGAACAGGGACTGCTCCAGATTTCAATAACTCTTTCACCTATAGTCCGCTGTTGAGATACATCTGCAGAACCACCAGATAAAATTATTTTTAACAATTTTCAAAGTTTTCTACTCTGCAGTTCGTTGTTTGATTTATTTATTGCTTGTTTTTCTATATTTTTGACGTAACTCATACTTTTCTAACCTTAAGCATTATAAACAATACTAGCTGAAAAATACCCGTATTTAGTCGTACCGTGACGTGTAATAACACCATGTGATCATAATTTTCCTTTGTTTTTATTCAAACTTGAGAAAATTTGAGTTTGGACAGCATTCGAAATCTAAAACTTATCAAACGCAATTTTATCATTTTGAACTTAAAGATAAAAAATATAAGAACAGCTACTCAACTCCTTTCTCTGTTCCCATCACACACATCCGTCTCCTCACGACGCTTTTAAATACAAGGGAGACGATTCGATAACTCTACAGACTCTAAGTAGAGGCGGTGAGTAGAAAATACAACAGAAATACAAGTTCTACTAGTACAAGGCTGGTAGCTAATTACCACTATTATTTGTTGTAGGTATCCTGTTTATTAGAGTATTATTATGTAGATTAGAGCTTAGAGTTATCACACAGTAGACAAGGGATTGTGAAATGAAAACAAAGAAACCCACTTACTCGTAAGATACTTAAGATTCCAAGGACTTGATTTGACGCAGCGGACAAAGATTTGCGCGAGAAGCACCAAAGTGGTATCAAGTGTCTATAATTATATTATGTACTAGCCCGTCCCGGCTTCGCACGGGTAGACTTTGGGATAAACGTAGAGTAAATTGAAATCGGTCCAGTCGTTCACGCGTGATGGCGTGACCAAAGGTGTTGAGAATAATTATAGGAACTCTTTGTTATAACCTCTATTCTCATGCTATTGCGTAACTATAGCAACCGTAGTTTGTTGATGCTAACTTGTCAATTTATAGTAAAAATTATCAGTATAAAACGCACACTGTTTTGATAGATATGATTGAATTTGAACTTTGTACAGAGGTAATAAAGTGCAAATTGACTCTTGGACGTTAGGAACATACCTACATTGCTTAAACAACAGTGAGTGCTTGCAATTCAATATGAACTTTATACAATAGCAATAAAGCTCGTTTTAGTTAGAAAACGTTTGTATGGGAAAAATAAAAGGGCTGTTTTTAGGGTTTTTCAATATTTCTGAGAGATTTTCTTAATATTTTTTTCCGTAAGAACCTTCTCCTAATAATAACAAATACAACAAAAAAAGAATTAGTGAAATCGGTCCAGCCATTCACGCGTGAGGCCGTGACCAAGGAAAACGGGTTTCATTTTTATATATATATAGATATATAGATATAGATATAGATACTTGTTTGCGACGTTGTAGCTCCCAAACGTCTGAACCAATTTTGATTCTATTTTGTTTATTTGAAAGGTGACTTTATTGAGAGTGCTATTAGCTATGATTCAAGCAAATCCGTTTAATTGTTTGTAGATTATTTATTAGCCTTATGCTAGTCGAAATTTCCTACATTTTTATTTCATTTTCAATAGTCATCGCTGAACTATACCACTCTTAACTTGCTAAAAGCTGTTTCTCTGTGAATATTTTCTGCTCGATTATAGAGGCCTCTGCGTCTTTACGTAGAGCGTGTTTGTGACACAGAGCCCCTTGTTACCGCAGATATGTGCTAACGACTCCACCGCGGAAAACGTGATCTTTTGTGCTCGAAAGGATGGATTTCACTGGATAAAGTTGTGATATTTTTTATGAAAATGATTGGTGTACGGCTAGCTATCACTATTTTGAAAAAAAGAAAAAGGAATTTCTGAAAAAACATTGGAAGTAAGTTAACCAAGTCAGGTGTACGTTAAACTGCATATTTCGTTATCGCAAGTTAAGTTACGCCTACTTAAACTTATTTAAAATTATTAAATTGTTAGTTTTCAGAAAATACAGATTCCTAATACCTTTTTAATCGATTTTATTTGTCAACTCTCTCGACAAGACTTGTTTGCGTTCTTGTGCGTCATTAAAGAGTTAAAAAAAAAGAGAGAGAAAAAAGAAAGAAACCACGACGCAGACGCAGACCTGTTATGGGCAAACGTGACGTTTAACATCAGGCGAGCGATTTGCTCGTCTCGTCACTCAATTACATAAAAAAAAAAAAAAAAATAAAAAAAAACATTCTAGTGCTGAATTTATATTCTACCATTTGTAATTAAACCGTTCCTAACTATTTTTTTATGAACCTTCATTGTCCCACTGCTAAGCCAGGGACTCCTCCTATTTCTTCCACTCCTTTTTCAAAAAGTATTAGTAATTAACTTTTGCGTATCAAAATCTTAGTTTGCATTTATGATATGATATCAGTACAAGAAGCAACTTCATTTCTACCCATAATATCTTGCCCACAGAAGTAAGAAAGAGCCAAGTTAAAAACATGAAGAAAAACCTCATTTGCGCTAACAAAAAGCAATCTAGCGCCGAATGAAATTTACTAAACGAGTCGATGAAGGAGATAAATATCTGCAGAGTAAATGGAATGAATTTCAGGACACTGGCGGGACTGTAAATAATTGATTTTGTCGCAAACAGTATGAACTGAGCATTTTTTATAAAGAACCTAGTGACCGAAGGGGCTTGCGGACTAAAAAGTCAAGTACCTAGGTCAAATATTAGTTTTGTTTGTAAAAAAATTGTTAAACTAATTTTGGTTTAATCATTTAATGACAAGGTTAAAGAAAAGATTGGAAATAAAAAAAACATAATGATTATTCATTATTAGGTTTGAATTGGTCAAAAAAATTTTAAGATGTCTTAATAGAGATGATTGGCCCCCCACCTATCATTTTAAAAACTACCTGCCCAAATTGTTAAAACTCGCCAAAGGTGACTTTCAGCCGAACTTTTAACTGATCCAATTAGACTGCATAGTCAAGCGTGAATGTGGAACTAAATAAAAACAGTTTGTTAGTGCAAATATTTTAAAACAAAAAAGAAACTGCGTCGTGCTACAAAAACGTCATATTTCACAGCTGCCTAAAAATAATTTTAAAGTTCTTTAAAAATAACTGACAAGATTCTTCTTGAAATGGTTATAGTCTGAGATCCAAGTTTAGAATGACCTTCACCGAACTGGTAAGGGGATGAAAATTATTTTATATTAAATTAAATTTGTTAACAAAGGAATACTAAATACTTACTATATGTACTCAGTGCAAATTACTAATATCTATTTACCTGTTTATGCCTGACTACTCAAAAGTTACGACGGGAAAAATTGTCAACCTAAAGCCGGCGACTGACCTGAGCATTTTGCCGTAACGTAGCATTCGAAGCGAGCGTGGTGGAGTACGCGGCGCTCGCAGCGAGCGGATCGGCTCGCTGTACTGACCTGCAACATTTCGTTGTAACGTAACGTTACGTTACGACGAAATGTTACAGGTCAGTCGCCGGCTTTACGTTTGCATACTCTATTGTTTTCATGTTTTTGATATGTATGTCATTTATCTATTCACCGAATTGGTAAATGTTTAAGAAATAAATTTGCTAATCATATTCTGGACTGATTTTTTTGGCAACCCACTTGCAATATATTTTTTAACAAATTTAATTTAATATAAAATAGTTTTCATTCATACCAGTTCGATGTATTTCGTTTTATAATCGGATCTTCTACAATTATGTACGCCATATATCTAGCCAAAGCATCAACTGCATTTATAGAAGAGAAGCATAATAAGGGCAACAAAACTATTCATACATCAAGGCAGTGGGCAGCCCTCCGAGGGCAATAAACGCGATAGTGAAGGGCTCGGATGTTACGTATCGCGCTCTTCAAAACAAACGCTTGTATGAATTGGCTCTGTCCGAAGTTACACCGAGGCGAATTCTGGAATGATTTATCACAAAACAGATGGATTTTCAACTCTTGTAGTCGCCCTCTACACAAACGTATCGACGCGAAAAACCAGAAAACTTTAAAAAGGATAACGAGTTCTACGAAAAAACTAAACGAAAGAAATTGGGTGATCTTTCCCCAGAAATAGCCTAGACTAGGTAAAAAATTACATACTCAAAACCTGAGATATGATTTGACAAACGAGACGCAACCGCGAGCGCGTCACGTCGTTTGTAAACTCACCTGATGAAGGTCACCGAATGTGACCGAAACTAGTCGTAGTAGACGACTTAATTTTTACGTGAGTATTCCCGTGTTTAATTATAACAAAAATCTGAGATATGATTATTTTTTGTTCAAAGCAGATGAAGTAGTAGGTAATACAAGTACAGAAACAAAAATCTTTCTAACTAATGTTTAAGGTATACGCAAGCCTAAGCCTCGCTAAAAATATAACTGTGTCAAGCTGGACTCTTAAATGCAGAAAAAGGAAAATAGATTATGCATTAGACTCTCACCCAAGGAAAACTTTTCGAAAATTTTGTATCCTTTAAACAATCTATTTGCTAGTTTGTAACAAATAAATATCTTTAAAAATCGGTTTTCTTATCACAAGTACCTTTTACAACATAAAGTTTCTAAAAAATGGCTACAAACGTTACACTCTGGCGTAACTCTAAAACTCAAGCAGATATGGTAGAGAAGCGCAGCCCGCCTCGAGGCATCGAGCAAAATTTCCAGCTCCGAGTTACCAACTCAGGGAGAGCACTTTAAAATGCAGAGTTGACGATAATAGACCATGAATGTCTGGAGATTTGACTATAAACGGTTTTGGAGTCGTTAGTACGAGGAGAATGTGAAAGTTTGATAAGAGCACTTCGTTTAGGATTAGGAGGAGTCCTCGTAACTCAGTAAGTTTGCACACTACTGCTGGTGCACTGGTGTGATAGCAGATGGACTATACAAACTCCATATTTTTAGTTATTTATTGATGACTTTGGCTCTGTACTTTCTATTTAATTATGAAGAAGCTAAAAGGAAAGTTATGATTTTAGCAGTCTAAGTACGAGTATGTACCTTCGTTTTTTATGTTTGTTCCACTACGGCGCCTATTAATCGTTCTTGATAAATGAGTTGATAGTCGAATTGTTCTAATAGTCCGGTGACACAGGCTACACATGAATATTTCATTTGAACAAAATTTTTATGACAGATATCATAGCTTTAGTACAATATTAAATGAGCTATTACCTAAATGTGAAATGTTAAAATAACCGTAGTCTCACTACTATTTTTTTAAATATTTAGTATTACGCAAAATAGTTCACGAAAAAAAAGCAACAAAAAACACACGCAATCTTTTAAGTATTTCCCATTTCGATCGTTTTCCTCTCTATTTCCCAACTTATTGGCATCGCTCTGACGAATTTGCCGGCGAATAAACGCACATTTCGCGCGGTCATCGCACACTACACTATACTATAGATAAAACATGTGAGAACTCGGTAACAAAGATTGATTGATGCTAAACGTTACTCGAGCATGGGCTTATGAAATAACTAGGATTTATTGTGATTTAGTCAGTCGAGTTGTAGGCGAAATAATTTTGACTTCAGAAATGGAGTAAGTGATTTTGAATTTCAGATTTGAACTGAGTTTAGATTAAAAATTGAATTTCAATGTGATCTAAGTGTTAAGCAAAAGTAATGGTCTTAGTGACGGATTAATAACACACCCTAAGCTTAAAAACCACGTCGTTGACTTAAATTATTTGAATATTATTTACTTTAACTAATAAATACGATTTTGGATTGCATGTTTATCCCAAATTCCAATTTATTCAAAACTTAAAAATTCAAATTCAAAACACCTGGTACAAATTCCCATGAACCCCATAAAACTCATACGAGTAGCAACAGTATATTATTCTAAACTGTGTTTTACAATTTATAGTCAAAAACCATTAATTACCAATGGCAAATAACATGTCTAAATCAGGCAGTTACGGCGTGATCGATACGGATTAAAATTAACCCAAAACCACACTTTAAATATTTGAACGTCACCCACTAAAGGAGTTCAAACCGCCTTCCCAAGTAAACACATATCTATCGTTCCCTATTACTCGTCCACGTCTTCCACCGTAAATCTACCTTGAATTATTTATTCTGCAAATGCTACGTCCAGTCGGAATGCTCATCCGACCCGCGAGGGCCGCGTTAATCTATCTTTATTACCTATCGTTTGATGCCGATGAATTCGCACAAAGATACATGAGACTGGACGAAGGTAGAGAAAGTGGTTTTGTAAGTAGTTGGTTTTTTATTGGTATTATTTCACTATTGGGCGCTTTTTGTAGTCTAACTTGCTACCTAGAATAGTGATTGTTTTCAGGACAAAAACTAATGCGCTAATATAGAATTTAAGCTTTGTCTATTCTGAATTTCATTCAAGTCCGTTAAGTTTAAGCGTGCAGAAATTGCTCGCTCAATGACTGACAAAAACTCGCAAAACTATCGACTGAAGAGAAATATGTTAGAAAAAGATTTTGACTAGAGATAGAGAGACTGTTAGCCTAGAGGTTCTCTCCCTCCACTTGGATCCACAGCTCGGCTGTTTAGTTCAATAAATGTAGACGGTCGCTAGTCCCAAGTTGTGTGCCTTTACAAGAGAAATACGAGTCCGCGTGTGACCACGAACTTACCTGTTAGCGGCGATGTAAGTGCATCTACACGAATGATATGATCAGTTTTCTTCATTGAATTGCGCGACACTCCGTATGTGCATAGTCAAAATATCCAACACAGTACTGTGTTATATTGGTCAGGTGGTAATAGAAGTCAGATCATTATATGTATAAAATAGTTGAAAACATACTTTTCATTAACTCAAAATAGCAAGTATTATTTGCTATGACTTTTAATTGCAAAGTTTACCGACAGACATTAATTTTCAGCTGGTATGGTTGCAGCAGGGTTTTCTTTTCTTTTTCCATACTTTATTTTTTACCAAGTCCTCAACATTATTTGATGCGATGTATACGCTAACTCTTGATTTATATTGTTAGGGCCAAGTAGTACACCGTGACAGCCATAAGATGTATTGCCGCGTTTTTTCTTTTGTGAAAGGTAAGGGCATAAAAGCTATACATCGTGTTTATCTCAAAAAGGCGATCTTAAATGGTATAAACAACGTTTATTTGGGAAGTATTTGCCTCAGATTTGATACACTAATTAGGGAGCTTGTTGTCTAATGTTAATATTGTTATTTGGGCTTCTTGTTCAAAGTGAAAAATTGTAAGACGACTAGTAATTGGAAAGATTGTTAGAAGGTACAGAGGATTAAAAGTTAAGATAAAAAGAATTTAGAGCTTAATAATGTTATTAGAGTAATTTTTAGCAAGATTACTGCGACTGAAATAAAACTGTTCATGATCTTGATTTCTAGATTTTTATACAGGTATTTGTCAAAGTAATCCTTATCCGTCATTACTACAGAAAAACGAAGCAACATTTCCAACAAAAGATTTCCATGACGACAATAAAAATATCCTTTTTCCAATAAGGATAACGACGAAAATCGACGCTTTTCCTTTCATAAAGACCCAAATTATTCTACCTTTGTTTGTCATCAAAAGGAGAAAACCTTTGGAGGTACCTAAAAATCCATTACTTAGTTATCCGACAAGAATGCCTTAGGAGATTTTTTATCCGTGTCTATGTATGTATGTATATTCGCGATCTCACGGACGGGTAAAGCTGCTGAGACATACGGACGTAACGTTGTAAAAGATTATTGCAGTGAGTGGGCAGTTTCATCATCTCTTTGTACTCAATACAAAGTTAATTGGGATACTATTATCGCTAATAAATTCGCATTTGACCACCGAATCGCCCGTTGATTGGCAACGATGTGGTTGAAGGTATATCGAAAGAAGATATTCGTGTTTACTCTTCAGAACTTGAGCAGGTCTTACTATTAGTTCATATATTAATTTTCATTTTCAGAGGAATAGTTATACCGTTTAAAAAACAAAACTATAAAAAAAATTAAGATATTTTTTTATGCATTGGTATCGCAGTGGTGCAGTGGTACCTTAACTCAATCGGAACTCGGTAAGTAGTTTAAAATTCTGTTGCAAGATTTGACTCATACAGACAAACATAGTTACTATCACGGCAAGTTAAATAACCACTTGTAAAAAGCCTTTTCTCACCAGCAGAGTGAACAAACTACTTGCTTCAATATTTTTATAACCCGTTTTCTATTACCAACATCTTGTTCGCGTCTTCTTCCTCCGTATGTGAGGGTAACTCAATAGAACGGTGGGTGTGACCGTCGCTAGGTCTGCGATCGCGTCCTACACCGAATGGGACGCCCCAGATGTCGCGCGGACAAATTATTTACTACCCTCCTTTTGTCGGCGCATCTCTGTGTTAGTTATCGAAGTGTATAAACGGTGTTGCCATTAATTGTTTGTGTATATTTGTATTTGTATATATTTATATTTGTATATGTATATTGCAAATGTATGTTTAGAAGTGGAGTCTGTTCTATTGAATTTTAAGCAACAATAACTTTTTTGTAGACTTCTAAGAAGAAAGATAATTTAAAATTATTTTTTTGTAATGCGATAAAAAATGAACTTTCCATTGCAAATTGTACTATAAAAATACGTTCAATACCTAAGTATTATATTATTTAGTTTTATTGGTTTAGTTTTTAATTTAATTATATTTTAATGTATTTTCTTAATTTAAGTCTCTTTTTGCCCAAAAAGTATTGCAGAATAATACCTGTATTCTGGCTTACCAAGCACGCAACAGACCAAAGGAAGCGTTATCATCATAAGGCCAAATCGGTTATAGCTGGAGATTCTCTCTCAGAGTAGATTAACTGTCCCGATCACTGCCAGTACGCAATACAGTCACTAAAAAAATCCATGCAACACTAAAATTTATATTTTTTTTTAATAAATGAAAATACACAAACAAGACGCTTCCAATTCCAACAATGCCTTATTTGTCAAATTACGATAAATTGATTTAAAGTTAGGAGGAAACAGTTGAACATAAAATATAATACTTAGATAAAAACAAAAAACATAAAAAAACATGTCAAAAACATACCCTCCCGTTTGCTTCCCCGTAATAGGGCAATGAGGCATACGATTCGACTAACGTGGCATAAAACGCATAAAAGTCCATAATGGAATATAATTCAAAGAGATTCAAATAAAAGCATCATATTCGCAGAAAAACCTTCTAATATCTCGCACCTTGCACATGCGGTCAATGCATTCAATCGTGCAACACATGCGTTTGAGTTTTTTATGACGTCCCAGCTTCCGCCGCCCGTTGTTATTGGTGGAATTTTATACGGACTTTTTAGGGTGAAGACACACTAGGTGTCGATGTGTGATGACACATTGTTTTGATGCATGTTACGCCATCGAGCCGATTCCAGGAGTCGCCGACCACACAGGCCGCCGAGTCATCACGCTTCCACCAAGAGTGTTGCAACCGATTCTCCATAAAATATACCTTCCGATGAAGCCCTCGAGTCAGCGCTTCAATTCTAAGAGTTTATTACTTTAATCCGCTATAATTCTACCGAACTTCATAATTCATTGTATTCCTAACATCGGGTGCAATCGCACATTTTACCTAGCTGTATTTTTAGTTCTTAATTTTTATTTCATTAAATAGAGTTTAAATCTATTCTGATTTTCCTTTGGATCCTTCGGCTGTGGCCTATCATAATTGGCGCAGTCGGTAGGACAAAGTAGGTTAGCTAGGAGTGCTCCGACGCGAACAATCCGTGAAACATGACTGTCCGTGTAACGTGAACTGTCCGTGAAAGAACTTCCTAGTACTGTGCGTGCCTATACACTTATTGAGTGCGGCGCGTACTATTCCTGCTTTGTCCAAATGAACCTGGGCCCGTGGCTGAAGGAAAAATCTAGACATCGATTCTAGAGGAAACCATAATGAAACATATGTAAGTACATGAATCGCTCCTGTACTTGCTTTCCTAGTTCCCTAGTACTACACCTAGTTCTCCTAGATTGGTGAATTCTTTTTTCGTTCTTGAAAAAATACCCTTTTGTCCTGCATCGAGCAGACAATTGTTAGTAGAACTAGGCTAGTTTCAAATTTTTCAATCTTGAAAAATACCCATTGTACTGCATCGCGCAGACAATTGGAACTTAGATTATAGGTAGACATAGGCTAGTTCAATTTGTCCTGCATCGCGCAGACAATTGCAACTTAGACCCTAGGCTAGATAATTTTTTTTTCATTCTTGAAAATACCCAATGTCCTGCATCGCGCAGACAATTGGATCTTAGATTAGTAGACCTAGACTAATTCAAAATTTTTCACTCGAGAAGAATATCCTTAAGCCCTACATCGAGTAGGCATAGATTAGCAGATAGTAATAGAAATTTAGGTAGTTTAGCAGAGGAAGAAACAATGGCCGACCTTGATATCATCTATAAATCCTTACGTGTGGTTCCTGAATTTGACGGAAACCCGAACGTACTAACGCGTTTTATTCATCTATGCGATCAATTATGTGCCGCATATTTAAGCGTCGACCAAGGTAGAGAACTAACCAATCTTGGCTTACTTAATGGTATTTTAAATAAAATCACCGGGCCCGCCGCCCGCACAATAAATTCTAACGGTATTCCAGAAAGTTGGACCGGCATAAGAACAGCGTTAATAAATAATTTTTCTGACCAAAGGGACGAAACAGCCCTTTATAATGACCTTGCTCTTGCTACGCAGGGCAATACTTCCCCTCAAGAATTTTATGATAAATGTCAAACTTTGTTGAGCACTATCATGACCTATGTCACCTTGCATGAGACGATCCCGAGTACTATCGAGGCGAAACGCACTCTGTATAAAAAATTAACTATGCAAGCGTTCGTACGCGGGTTAAAAGAGCCCTTAGGCTCACGCATACGATGCATGCGTCCAGAGAGTGTTGAAAAGGCCTTGGAATATGTGCATGAAGAATTAAATGTCGTGTATCTACAGCAACGAAATGATTTTGTTAATAAAGATCATAGAACAAATAGTCACTTTGCAATGCCAGCACACAGATCATTTGTTCCTCCTGCACCTATATACAACAATATGCCAACTAACGTGCCCTTTAATGTGCCCTTACAGCGTTCTTTACCTCTAATGCAACCCCAGCAACCCTGGAGGCCTAACCTCCCCGTGAACCGACCTCCTCAAGGTCCTACGCGCACGCAACAAATGTTTCGCGCATTACCGTTGAACTATAACCCCCAGAGTAACGTTTTTAAAATTGCACCAAGAACTCAACCCCAAAACTCGGGCCCCACGCCCATGAGTGGTGTAAGCCACTACGTCACTAGACCCCTCCGGTCTATGGGTAGTTCAGGACACGACTGGATGAAGTCGGGAAACCCGCCGCCCAGTAATTATTTTAAAACTCGCGAAGCTAACCTGAATGAATGCGCTAGCTATGAAGGGTACTATTGCCAAGACCCACCTACTGACCTACTGACTATGAATTAGACGAGTCCCAGCACTACCAGGACTATAGTGTAACCGAACAGATTGGCGATGACAATTTGAACAACCCTCAACCCTCTACTAGTGGTTGTAACTCTCAGGATTTTCTGAAGGGCCAGAGATCACGAAATTCAAAATAGAAGTCAATCTACACACGCAAAGACAACTCCCTTACGTCCAAATTTCAGAGCCTCCCTTAAAGTTGTTGATTGATACAGGAGCTAATCAGTCCTTCATCAACCCTGAAGCAGTAAAAACTTTTTTTTCCAATATACCTTTGAATTTTGATCCTTTTGAGGTCACTAATGTGCATGCAACTACTCGCAATAATTATTCCGTGACACTGCCATGTTTTTCTGAATTTCAGGACTCTGACTTTATAAAATTATTTGTGTACCGATTTCATAATTACTTTGACGGACTTATTGGACTAGACCTTTTAGAGAAATGGGAAGCTAAGATTGACCTTAAAAACAGAGTGCTCATCACTCGTAACGCGACTAACCCTATTCAAATGTATGACTCAAGCAACATTAACTTGTACGAGGACGTTATCGCGGCTAATTCTTCGAAATTAGTAAGACTACCAATTAATTTAAATGACGGCGAAGCCTTTATACCTGAGCAGTTAGTGTCGAACTGTATTATCCGAGACTGCCTAACAATAGTAAAAGATAACCGTGGCATTCTTGAGATTGTGAATCCATCCACACACGACGTGGTATTTTCATTGTACCAACCGATAGTAGCTGAAGTTCATTCTATCGAGTGCATGGGCACCGAGCAACCGCGCTCGCGCGCCAAAGAAGTCTTATCGCGGCTACGTACTAACCATTTAAACGCCGAGGAATGCGCGAACTTAAGATCTTTGTGTGCTCAGTATGCGGACGTTTTTTACATAGAAGGTGAATCATTATCATTTACGAATCAAATTAAGCATCGAATTAGAACTACGGATGAGAACCCGGTATATACAAAAAGCTATCGGTACCCGTACATTCATAGGGATGAAGTAAAACAACAGATAAGTAACATGTTAGAGCAGGGTATAATTCGACCCTCCGAGTCTGCTTGGAGTTCTCCAATATGGATTGTTCCTAAGAAATCCGATGCGTCAGGCAAAGTAAAGTGGCGCCTTGTTATAGACTTTCGTAAAGTCAACGAAAAGACGTTAGACGATAAATATCCGATCCCTAACATCACAGACGTGTTAGACAAGCTAGGAAACTGTCAGTATTTTACCACTCTTGATTTAGCTAGTGGATTCTATCAAGTCGAAATGAGTCCCGAGGACATCCCTAAGACAGCGTTTAATGTAGAGCACGGTCACTATGAATTTCTGCGTATGCCAATGGGTTTGAAAAATTCTCCATCAACATTCCAACGAGTGATGGACAATGTTCTCAAAGACCTCCAGAATACTGTCTGTTTGGTATATCTTGACGACATAATAGTATATAGCACCTCACTCCAGGAGCATATAGAGAATCTTAAGAAAGTTTTCGAAAGACTCCGTGAATCTAATTTCAAAATCCAGATGGACAAATCTGAATTTTTGAAGCTAGAAACTGCATATTTAGGACATATCATTAGTAGAGATGGTATCAAGCCCAACCCTGATAAAATCTCAGCAATTCAAAACTACCCCATCCCCAAAACTCCTAAAGAAATAAAGCAATTTCTGGGACTAGTTGGTTACTACAGAAAATTTATTCCTGACTTCGCTCGAATAACAAAACCTATCACTCATTGCCTAAAGAAAGGTAAAAAGATAACTATGAATCCCGAGTATGTAGAGAGTTTCGAAAAATGTAAGACCCTTCTCACTAACGACCCCATTTTAAAGTACCCTGACTTCAACAAAGAGTTTATCTTGACCACAGATGCTTCAAACGTGGCCCTCGGAGCCATTTTATCCCAGGGGCCCATAGGGTCAGACAAGCCTGTATGCTATGCATCCAGAACTCTGAATGACAGCGAATTTAATTATAGCACAATAGAAAAAGAGTTATTGGCTATAGTTTGGGCTACCAAATATTTTAGGCCATACCTATTTGGTCGAAAATTTAAGATTTTAACTGATCATAAGCCACTCCAGTGGGTTATGTCCCTTAAGGAAGCAAACTCCCGACTAACAAGATGGAGGCTTAAACTAAGTGAGTATGACTTCTCGGTTATACATAAAAAAGGTAAAGCTAATACGAATGCCGACGCACTTTCTAGAGTTGAAATCCATAACGAAGAAACAAGCTCTGTAGCTGTCAATGTCTCAGAAAAACCAGAAAGCTGTAGTAATGGTTCAACTACGTTAACGGCACATACCAGCCACGAAAATCCTATCTTGGAAGTACCTATAACTGACGACCCTCTGAATAAGTTCCAACGACAAATCATTCTGACAGTGGTGGGTGATGTGAAGCGCAAGCCTTCTACAACAAAGCCATTTAATACCCATACTAGAACCTCTTTACAAATTTCTGACAAAAACTTAACAGATGATACAGTAAATGCTTTAAAAGAATTCGTAAACTCAAAGGTCAAAACTGGCCTTCTTATAAATCCTCCCTTACGAATGTATGACGTAATTCCTATCATTCAAGAAAAGTTTCGCAGCTCAGCAATGAAATTAGTCCTGGCAAAAAAAGAAATCGAAAATGTCAAAGATTATCTTAAGCAACAAGAATTAGTTCGCAACTACCACGAGGGAAAAACCAACCACCGTGGCATCAGTGAATGTTTTCTATCCCTTTCAGCTAGGTATTTTTGGCCTAAAATGAAGGATAATATAACTAAATTCATTAACGACTGTAAAATATGTGGCCAAGCTAAATACGATAGAAAACCTATTAAACAAAAATTTAACATAGTACCGCCAGCAACTAAACCCTTTGAGATTATTCACCTTGATCTATTCACAGCCCAAAACGAGAAATACTTAACGATTATAGACGTATTTTCAAAATACGCTCAAGCCTACTGCCTACGAGACGGCACTGCTGTCAGTATAGTTCAAAATGTCCTCCATTTTTGCACACATCATGGTCTCCCGATTACGATAGTAACGGATAACGGGACCGAGTTTGTAAATCAATTGTTTTCTGAGTTCCTTCAACTACATAAAATTAACCACCACAGGACTTTAGCTGACGCACCAAATGAAAACGGCAACATCGAGAGATTTCACTCCACCATTCTTGAGCATCTACGCATTCTTAAATTACAACGTAAAAATGAATCCGTCGTTAGCCTTATGCCATACGCTATCATTGCATATAATAGTTCTGTACACAGTTTTACAAAATGTCGACCTTTCGACGTTATAAACGGACATTTCGACCCTAGAGACCCGATTGACATGGACTTGACTAAACATTTACTGCAACAATACACCCAGTCTCACCGCGAACAAATGAAGGCCGTTTATGACATAATTAACGAAACTTCGTTAACTGATCGCTCGCACCTCATACAGAAACATAATGAGGACCGTGAAGCGGAAGCGGTATACGAACCAGATCAGCAAGTTTTTATTAGAAATCCTATTGCCTCCAGACAAAAGCTCGCACCCCGATACATTCAAGATACTGTTTTAGCTGACTTACCAATTCACATTTATACCTCTAGAAAACGTGGTCCCGTGGCTAAGTCCCGTCTTAAGAGAGTTCCTAACTCTGCTAAATTGTTACAGACTTCTTCTGACTCTGACCGTGATGACAAGGCTGAAAGCTCAAGAGATTCGACTTGAAAGCTTGGACGAAGGACCTGGACTTTTACCTTTCAAGCTTGGACCGACTAGACTAATAACGCACTACCACACGTTTTTGCAATTCGTAGAACTTGACAATATCGAAAATCAGATTACTAATTTACAGACCCAGCTCTCTGACTATAAGAATAGACTCGGAAACGATACGTACTTACTATATGAATTTCAGATTGACTATCTAACAGAGAAACTACAAAAGATCATTAATCACCTTAACGCCTTTGAGCCTAATCGTAGCAAGAGAGGTCTCATAGACGGATTGGGCTCTATCGTTAAAAGTATAACAGGCAATTTAGATGACACAGATGCAATTAAATTCGATAACGCCATCAAAATTCTGGAAAGAAACCAACACAAAGTCGCGGATGAATTTAACAATCATATCAGTATCAGCAAAGATTGGATGGTTCAGCATAACAAAGTTATGACGCAAATAGTTCAAAATCAAGAGCAAATCAATTCTACATTAGAACTTCTTTTAAACAGTGATGCACATCGGGATACAAACTTAATCAAATATGCGAGATTCGCTCAACTATTAATTATCATCTCTGAAAATGCTGATGATATTATGGCGGAACTTATGAGAGTAGAAAATATTTTAAGTTTCGTGCGTGCATCGAGCACCCATCATTCTATAGTAAGCATAGATATACTAGCTAGGATGATAAGTAAGTTAGATTTAATTTACCCCAAGGGTCATATATTAGAATTAGAATTAAGGGAATACTATGACGTAATCAAACCAGGTTACTATTTTTCGGGTAAACGCATAGTTATAACCCTAAAATTTCCCATAGTATCTCCAGTAGAATACGATTTATTTAGATTAGCAATCGTCCCTAACAAGAACAACCAATCTATCCTACCCCCATATCCTCTCATTGCAAGTAACAGGCAGGCGTTCATGTACATAGAGACAGAATGTCCGAAGTACAACACAAGGTTCCTCTGTGAAGAAAATTTTAACCATCAAGTACAAGCACAAGCGGACTGCATCCAAAATCTCATCGTGAATCAATCCCTCGACGCCACCTGCGAGATGACTAAAATCAAGCTATCCAGAGGAGCTGTGGACCAACTGGACGAGAGACATTACGCTATCTCCTTCCCCCACCCGACGAAGATACATTTTTCCTGTGGACACGAAAGCTACGACACGGTACGCGGAAGCTACCTTGCTACCATCCCAGTCAGCTGCTCATTGAACACTGAAGACTTTACTATCAGTAATAACTACGACAGGATCGAAGGACAACCTTTAAACATCATGAAGATCCCTATGAACCTCGAGATAACAACCACCTCACCGCTGCTACATCTGAAACTGAACTCTATAAACTTAAGAAACCTACATGATTATCAAGACAACGTGATGCTACAGCCAGCAGTACAACTAGATCCCGTCGCATCCGACACATTATACCACACTACGATACCAATCTACAGTATCTTATTCGTCGCAGCGATACTAGCAGCCTCTCTGGCTATACGACGTTACTACGGTCATTTTAAGAAGAAGATGAGCCACGTGCATGACGAAGACGGAGTGCAGCACCATGAAGATGCCGAGAATCCTGTAGTCCAGCCTAAAACTCCGGCAACATTTGCTCTCAGAGTTATCAAATAGTTGCCTTTCTGAGGGTGGAGGTGTTACGCCATCGAGCCGATTCCAGGAGTCGCCGACCACACAGGCCGCCGAGTCATTACGCTTCCACCAAGAGTGTTGCAACCGATTCTCCATAAAATATACCTTCCGATGAAGCCCTCGAGTCAGCGCTTCAATTCTAAGAGTTTATTACTTTAATCCGCTATAATTCTACCGAACTTCATAATTCATTGTATTCCTAACATCGGGTGCAATCGCACATTTTACCTAGCTGTATTTTTAGTTCTTAATTTTTATTTCATTAAATAGAGTTTAAATCTATTCTGATTTTCCTTTGGATCCTTCGGCTGTGGCCTATCATAATTTGCATCATTATGGATGCATTGGTCACAACTTTTTTTTAAATTTATTACTGGCTGCACCCGCTGTTTTATTCGGATTTTTTGGGATAAAAAGTAACCTATAAATATTAATCTTGAGTATTGGCTAGCTTCATACAAAACTTTATCCAAATCTGTTATGCCAGTTTTTGTATGACTGAGTTATAAACATCGAAACATACAAACTTTGATATTTTTTTTAAATATTGGCTTAATTTTTCTTTTAAGTATTCAATTGAAAGCGGATTATAGCCAGTAAATAAATAGCTTTAATGCATTAAGATATTGAACAGAACTTGCCGCCAGTGCATTCTTGCCTTCATCCAGAATCCCAGACTTTTTATCCGTACACGGACGTTTTATTTGCACTTTTATACGGACTTTTTAATTCCATTGCATGGGTGTTTTTATATCGTCCGGTTTTATTTTTTCAAGAGTTGGGTCTTAATTGAAACGTCCGTGAGCTGTGGGTGTCATTGTTGTCTGTAGTGGTAATTTGAAAGTTAACCTGGGTAAATTAATCACGAGACATGAAACATCGGAAAAGTTTTTCGAATAGTCGAAAGATGCACATTTCTCTATCTATTTAAAATCGGTTTAAAGAGTAATTAATGTTTTTGGACGTAGATTTCTCTTTCTATTAAAATCTATTGTTGATGTATATAGGTACAATTATACACATAGTGTATAACAAATGTATTTGCGTTCGAAGGGAGAGTACCTAAGCTCTACGCGGGAATTGTCAGTGAGGTTAGTGAACCTAATAAATGTCACTCCGTCCATAACTCAAAATATTGCTCAGTAACCGCTGAGAGGAGGATGACGTATCCAAGGGCTTATTTTTCCAAGGTACTAACTTCGCTGCTACTTCAAGAATAGTGCTGAGGTATTTTAATTCGACTAATATCATAAATGTCAAATTTTGTATGAGTTGATTTTTTTTTCAATCACTCTAAAAAGTCTAAAAGTAGCTGATCGAATTTGGATTATACGTATGAAGCTAGCTTATACCCTGGATTAACTTATAGGCTACTTTTTATTTAACCTTTAAGTGCTGACGTGCGGTCTCACAGACAGCTCGAAAGCTACATTTGATGGAATCAACCTCTTTCCCGCATACTATTGCCATAGATTTGTCGGTAGCTTCGAGTTTAGTTGGGCTCGAGCCATCGGAAGTGTTTTTAGTGTCATCTAACGTAAAATCAGTCAGATCATCCATTTGAAAATCAAGAGCGGTCTGTATGACCACACATCAGTATTTACGTAAGTTTTCTGATGCATCGATACTTTTAGTATCATATGTTTTTATCAAGACATACTGTAAATATTACTCAATTTAAAAAGTTTCTACGTCAAGTAATAGCTGGCGAAGAATTCCATTGCCCATCAACGTCTGTAAGAGTATACAGGATGATCAAACTGGTGATGAAAAAATAAAGTTGAAACGTAAAGTTTCCAGCTTCAAGGTGATTCAAGTTAAGTTAAGTTCAAGGTGATAAACCTGATGATGAAAATTTCGAAAGAAACACATCAATTTTAGTTGAAAATAAACTTACAAGTGCTATTTTAGCAAAAAAAAATTGCCTACAATATGTTCTCGGAAAATTTACTAAGATTGTGTCTTTTCACCAAACTTTGTGGCATGTGAAATTTTTTTATAAGCCCCCAATGGCTAATTGGTTTAGTTTATACAGCTGATTACTTATTTAAATCTAGTAAAAAGTTTCATTGAAATGATTTTTAGCAGAAATTATTTTGATTTTAGACTAATAAGTAATCTCATTGAAAAATGTTCCAGAAAGTATGATACTGCTCAAAAAGTTTTATTATCAGTTCAAATGATCAATGTATTTAGGTCTTTTTATTTTTATTACATAGACGAAACCTTATTATATACATATATCTACTTTAACAAAATTACTAAAAACCAACATTCATGATCTCTATCAATATTTGAACTTAGAGGCCTGTGAGACCGCACGTCAGTCTTTATGTTACAAAAATGGAACTTCAGCACTTAAAGGTTAAAAAAATCAGGTAAAGCCGGGTGGCGCAGATAGTAGAATAAAAACTCACACACACATCACATACAGTTGCAAACACCTTTAAAGGTAGATATTTAGCTTTGAAAATCAGCCTCTGTTTCCCAGTCATGAGATCTGAATCAACAGAGGCCATTACGTAGTTAAGTCGTATGTACCAGCCCTAACATTAGGGCTGGCAGTAAAACGCACTCGCTCCCTAGTTGCGACGATTCTCGCGGAATGGCGACCGCGATTCTGTAACTGCTAATGTAACAGCTCATGCCTATGGTTACTGAAATTACCTTTTTTTAAAGAAATGGTAGTCAGACCAGATTTTTCACTTAATTATTATTATTTAGAAGGGTTTGTGTATTTTTATATTGAGCTATTCACGCTATATCAGATCCCCCGGAGTCCGAATGAACGCTATGTATATTATTTTGCAATTAGGCAAATCGTGTCTTTAAAATGAAACTAATAAAGACAAATGTAATAGAAAAAAATGAAATGCGTTTCCTGAGCTTAATTAATATTTACTTACTCACATTGTAATGCTCAATTGCTCATCTCTTTCCGTACATAGGCGTTAGATAGAGACAAAAACAAATCTGTTAAAATAAGCCAGGGCTACACCGCGGATGGCCAATTGAATTAATCTACTTTGCTAAGTAGATAACCACAAGCCAACCTGACGTACATACTAATATTTTAAAGAGGTTAAGTTTGTATGTATTTTTATGGATAGTAATTTCTGGAGACTAATCTGATTTTAAAAATTATTTTTAATATATCTTTCTATTACATAATGTTAGTAGAAAGTTACATTATCCCTGAGTGTTATAGACTATATTTTATAGCCCGAAACATTGGTCACGTAGTATTATTCATGATCGAAATAAAATTGACCACATCGTTTTATAGTAGCACAGTTTACAATTTGATAGTATCTTCAACCAATTTTCTTGCTTTATACTCTCTACGCTACTCGACCTAACTTTTTTTTTATTCAAAGATAGGCTTGTGTTTGACCGCCATCTTGCCAGATAGGAAGCGTGAATGATGCTGCCTAAGATGGAGCACGCTTGCCTAGAAGATTTCAAAAAGATACTAAAACCCTTGGTTTACACGGCTTGAATATATCACGTCTATAATAAGTGAAACAATTGAAACTGAAGCACAAACTGCTAGCTTCTTTTGTCAATTAGTCCCGTAAAGTGTTTACCCCCGTTTTTATATTTTTTTATCTATCCTCTCCATCCTAAGGTTGCCTGGAAGAGATCGCTCTTAGCGATAAGGCCGCCAGTTGTTGCACTAGTTTTAGGTGCTTTAATCCTTCTGTTTGTAATTTATGGTGTGAACAATAAAGAGTTTATCTATCTATCTATCTATCTAAAGTGTGAAAATTTGGCCATAATTATAAGAAGTTATGCTGGCCATACTGACGTCGATTTGCGTAACAATTGGATGTTCCTATGCATATAATCTTTAGCTGCATTATAAGCATGCCGCTTACTGTGTAGCCCTGGCCTTACCCAAGCTAGAATTAATGGAAAACAAATATGCTCTGGTTATACGTTATTTTGCATGTGCTGTGCTTCTGATGCGATTTTAATGGGGTTTTCTTTAGCGCTGTTTTTGGTAAAGGGTTTTCATAAAAAGTGAACGCTTAAACTATAGGTACTTGTTTATTGAGCTCTAAATAGGAACTTACTTTTAACAAAATCAATGGTAACTATCACTTTAATAGTTAGCTAAAAGCTTTTTCTGGTACTTATCATAAAAACAAAAACAAACAATATGCTTGAAAAATCACAATAGAACAAACTTCTACGTTGTCTTAAAATTTATTATTATTAAGATGTTAAAAGATTACAGTTATTTTAATCAGGCCAATTTTCGTGACAAAACGTGCTGTAATCCGAAACACCGCCATCAGCAAGGCGCCTCCGACCCTATTCTTGGTCACTCGAGATTATCTCCGTTACTCTCACTGCCATGACATTTCTAATGAGAGCGACAGTGACCGAGATAATGCCTCACTCGCCAGAATAAGGTACCTGACATTACGTACAGCGGCTCATAAACAAAACCACAAAGCCCACGCCTTCATTACGTCTGCAGGATTAACTCCCCTTAATAAAGTGCATACCCTTAACCTTGTTTACGCCCTTAGAATACTATAACTGTACACAGAACTCTAAAATTCGAATCTACTAGAATTTATATTTCATTTTTACATTTTGTTTTCTTTTTGTTTTTGTTTTGTTAGAATCGACTAAGGATATAAACTCTTCATTGTTCACACTAGAAATTACACACAAAAGGATAATTACACTTAAAACTAGTGCAACAACTGACGGCTTTATCCCACGGGACTCTAATAAAAAGTAATTCCAAAATATTTTGCCAAATTATTTTTTTAAATTGTGATAGAGTATCTTAACTCTTCAACGGCGGCTAGTCCAAAATACCAAAAGGTCTAAATCACGATTACGACAACCTCTGGCAATTTTTTGAAATTTATTCTCTCGCGTTGACTTTATTTTTATTGGATCTTTTGTCTCACTTAGATCGACTTGGGTCCCATTTGCTTGACTTGCGCTACACAGATATATCCTAAACTCTGTAAAAACCTACCTTTATAAAAATACAACATATCAAAAATTGCAACATTCACCTACAAATTCACAAAGAACTGTATGAATCATTTCTGCAACATCTTTTATTTAGGTAGTTTGATAAATCCATCGCTACGCTTGTTAGTCTGCTTTTTGTTATTTTATCCGAAGTAAAAAAGTAATTTAGCTATGATGCCTTTATTACGGTCCTAACAGTATAGAGTTATGGCTCTTCTCATTCCTGCAGATAGGCCTTTGTTTAGAAGACGTATACTTTTGGGGGTCAGAAATCTGTTGAAGAAATCTTCTAGTTCTGTAATAGTTTTAATTAAGTGTAAGTAGGTTACTGATTGACGGTGAACCATGACAACGTAAAAGTATGAATTTTACATCATGATTGAGTAGTTAAGGCGTAAAAACGTAACCATAGAATTTTAAAAACTCAATTTTGCATTTATAATATTAGTTAGGAATGAAGATACTTATAGAAAAGTTAATTAGTAAAAATATGCCTTGAAACCCATTTGTTTTCCGTTAATATGAGCATCATGGTCATAAAATAAAAATTTTCAAAATGATCTTTGATTTATTGTTTCTTTCTTATTTGCTTAGAAAAATAGGCAAGTTTTTTTCAAAATTATAGTGAGTTTTTTCCAATTTATATTTTAACCACGATAAATGGGACCTTTTTTTAATAGCTACTCTATTCTCGTTTAAGAAGTTTTAGTCATAAAGACTTGATAATTTGACAGGTCGCATCTACACCATTGTTCTGTGACATTTTCAAAACTTGAAAGTTTGTTTAAAAATGAATGCAGAACCCTTTAGTTGGACGTGCCTAAAACGCTCTTACCCAGTTTATTTTTATATGCTATTGGCCCTTTTTACGCGTAAAGTTTCTACTGTCGTAACTTCAACATGTCGGGCTGTCGGGTAAGTATGGGGTGGGTAAAGTTTGCTTTCGGGAATTTCCTGATAAGCCCGCCAGTAAAGGAGGAATTGTTTGGGTGCGATGGGAAATCATAATTCATTCTCGACTTTTCTTGGGTAGACAGAATGTGGGTTTGTTTGGTGTCAACGTTTGTAAGATTTTATTGGTCATAAGTTCATAGTTCAGGTTGTAAAGATACTTCAGCTCGCTCTAAGTGACAAAGTTACCTTTGTAGCACCGAATTTTACTTTGTTTACTTTTTTTTACTTGTTCTAAATTTTTTTTGGTTGGAATTTGCACACCAAGCGCACTATTATGTAGAGTAAAATTGAACGTCATACTTTAATAAACTTTCATAACATTTTGTTATGTATATGATTTGCTTCACCATGATGAAAACTACAAAAAACTACTTGAAAATTTGTCAGATTCAAAATAAACAACAAATAGAATTTCAAAGTTAAACATATTATAAGTATATCTACTAATAATAGCCAAAATGATGTCTTATTTCTCTAGAGATTCAACAATACTGCAAACTAAACGGTAACTCAAACAAAACTGTACTTCCATTACCGAACAGGATATAGTATTGAAAGCGTAACATCCAAACAACAAAATCGAATATTTCTAACTATCTACCGATAGATCGAACCATTTTATTTAGGTTACTCGACACTTCGTTACACTCTTATTACAAACCAGTTGAGTCTAAATTCCAATGACGGAGAGGCGGGTTTAAATTGGTTCCGGGAATTGACAATGGGTCCCGCGCAGAGCCAAAATGTTTTGAGCAAAATATTCATTGGATGCAAATCCACCGGGCAGTTGGGATTAGAAAATTGCGCGCAGTACAGTTTGTATGTGATGTTCGTTTACCAAACATTGGGAAGTTTTTTAAAAAAGTGCAATCGGATTAGCGCGACCATTGTCTCTACTAGTTTAACTACCGATGGTTTGTTAGTAAAAAGTAAAATAAAATATCATATTTTTATTAATTTTTATTAATATTACTAGCTGACTCGACAGACGTTGTCCTGTCAAAAGCCATTGCGTAACTATAGCAACCGTAGTATGTTGATGCTTAGTAAAAATTATCAGTATATATAATATAATTTGCAATAAATTAAAATTGCGACTATAATTTGAGATTTAAACTATCCTATCTCTCAAGTTGGATCGAACTGCACCCAGTGTGCAAATTTTATAATAATCGGTTAAGTGGTTTAGGAGTCCATTGAGGACAAACATTGTGACACGAGATTTATATATATTAAGATATGTTTCGATTACATATTATGCTATTACATTTTTTTTTATGAAAGAGCGGCAGGCAGGCAGGCAGTCAGCTTGATAATAAACAAAACCGTCGCCTATGAACACCTGCAACACTAGCGGCGTTGATGACGTTTTGCCAGCCCGGAGAGTTGCCTGTAGACACCCTTTCCAAAACGCCCCGTGCATATTTCAGCCCTAAAGCGACAAAATGTAGCTATTAAAACTCAGCAAATATTTCTAATAAACAGAAGATGATTCTACAACTGTTACTGCACATGTCCGCTCACTAAGCACAATACAGGGTCAATAGGCATGACGACAGTATCAAAAAATCGCCGATTCAATGCTTTCAGGGGACTAGCCAGATTAAAAAAATTTAAAACACATGTTTAGTTTTATTTTTAAAAAACAGATTATTAAGATTTTCAATAAATTAAAACATTAAAATACAGCTTATACAGCAATCGGCCATCTTGTCAGAAACAACAATCACAGCGTATGACGTCACGCCTCAGTGAACTCAGGTCATCCGCCGCTCATCACGCATAGACACAATGACATGTTTACTAGCCGTGACGTCAAATCGACGCCATGACACAAGCAAGCTGTTTTCGGGCACAGTTGAAAAAATATGTGAAAAATGGCTTCAAACTTCGTTAAACTTTCGTCACGCCTATTCTTAAACCCTGAAGACCTTTTGCAGACGGCTTCTATGCATTGATCCAAGCATGTTTGATTCAAGTAGGTATCTCAGGCTGCCTGTAGAAACTCCTTAGTCTTTTTGAGTCGACTCTGTATACTGTCAACTGCTACTAACTTCACTCAAATATTTCAAGTAACAATGCGCACTCGCATAATGTTTGCATAAATATTTCGTACCTCATACAAATAACTCATTTTCGTCCAGTGTTCGCGCCGGCGCCCTTTAATGGAGGCAGGGCTCAAGGGTTGTAGTGATTAACATTTTTATACAGCTTATTTGCATACTGCCGTGATAACTTTATGAATTTAAATTTATTAAAGGTTGCTCCGGACCTGGAGCTTTGTAAAGGGTCAGTAATGTAATATTCTTATCTAGATAAGAACGTGCGTGTGTCGTGGCATGAGAAGTTAAGTATGTGTGTAAGTTGTCTAAACCTATACATACATATACTGGAAATAAAACACAGGTCAAAAAAAATAAAGAAAAAAAACTATGCAAAGTTGTACAGAAAGGGTATGCTAAGCCGCAAAGGGTTCAAAATACTCATACTTATGAAAAATTTTACCATAGAAACAACCTGAAAATTCCGAAAAAAAATCAGCTGTTCCATACATTTAATCGAGTACTGTTGACAGGTAGTACTGTACATTTTTCTATAGAACAGCATGTTTTTTTTTTTGCGATTTAAGGGTAGGTCCCATAAAAGTTGTTCATAATGAGAACTAATATTATATTGTACTATGAGCTTTTTTTGGCTTGCATGCCCTTTCTTTATAACCCTGTATAGTTTTTTAGGATTTTTATTAACTTGTCTTCTTTTCGAGGCAAAATAAGTGAAAATTCTTTAAGACGGCTCTGTCGGAGTAAAAAAAAGACACTAACGTTGCCTCCGAGGTAGTTGTAGACATCAACGCACTTCTCACCGAGGTTTTATGACGACCGTACAACATGAAATCAGTATGAGCGGTTGGAGAATCACTTTAAAAAACGCGCCTTTTGATGTGTGAAAATATTGATGCTTTTAGAAAAGTGAACGATCTCACCTAATTTTAATTTTATTATTATTATTATTTTTTTTTTTATTAATAATTATCATAACTGATTTTGGCCAAATATACAGTCTGTTGTGTCAGCGCTATACTGGCATCTTCTAAACGCTTCTTCCAAATTTGCAAGCTTCAACTTCGACCACAACAGGCGAGTTGGAGGCCAAACGTAGATTTATTCGTTAAAAGAAAACGCTACAAAAATGTGTATAATGTCTTACTGGCGTTTTTTTTTTTCAAGTATTACATACTTTTATATCCAAATCTATCCATATCACGTTGATAAATGGTTTCCAGTGAATTTCAGCCATATACTATAAGTTTTTGTAATTTTCATCTAAGTTCCCATACTGTATGTACAGTTTTACGACGGCAGCTTGATAGGCGACACTCATTCTCTCTTTTTACATCCCAGCGTTTATATAAACAAGTTTACAGGATCCTTCCAAAGAAATGAAACGAAATAAAAATAAACTTTTTGAAAAGCTTCAAAGCTTTTTAAGACGCGCTAGTGTTGTTGCAAACAAAAAACTTTGTCCCTAATATTTCTGTTTCTTTCCGTAAAATTTTGATGCAGTTAATTTCTCAATATACTTCAAACGTACGTTAGTGGAGTAATCATTCGCGATAAAGAATTTATCAAAACATAAATAAATCTGAAAAATAACATTTATATATTTTTTATTTTTATTTTGAAAAATAATATAAAGCCCACAATAAAAGGTAACATAATAAATAAAGACACGCCTGATACTCCCCACACTCGTACATCACATTTGAAGTTTTTCGGTTCTGCTTCAGCAATAAAATATGCGCAAGTTGTTGCATAGGAAAGTTTCAATCGAGTTCCGAGCGACAAGAAGTTTGTTACTTCACAAAGGTGGGCGCGGGCCAAGTTTTATTGTACAGCACACCGGTGAGAGTACGTGAGACCAGAGGAACAAGTCGAAACAAAGGCAGACTGATGCGAAGCGTGATGATGGGTTAGAAGCTCTAGGACTAAATCTAGATTTAACTAGACAGTAGGTTTGATTCTGTGAGCGTGTCGTATTCTTTATTAAAATGTGGGAACAAGCCGATTACTGTTTGTGTGTAAGAAAGTATTTTTTTGTATGCAGAGTAGCTAGCTAGGTAGGTGATACTAGATCAGAGGTTTTAGTGAAAACGGCAAAAATAATACAAGATCTTATTATTATGTCAAATGTTTTTCATGATATAAAACTGCTCGTAAATTATAATATAATAGCATTTACAAACAAAAATCTAGATTGACACATGGAAAAAGTGCCATGTGTTGTCCTCTGGTTAAACACATTTGTTCTTGTACCCGCAGTTTTATTTCTATGTAATTGGTTTTTCTGTAGGTTCTTTACTCTGTATCACGAGCTCGGTTTGGCAACGTCTCACCGTTATATCGAGGCGATAATGAAACGGAGAAACATTCTTCTTTACAAAAATTTCATTTTTAGTATTTTCAGTTGCATTACCTAAAGGTTGAACTTACATTAGTTAACATGGAACCATGGTAGATTTATACATAAAACGAAAAAGATATCCCAAGACTGAAATAGTTGCAACCAACCTAATACTAGGAAGAGTGTGAGATATTATCTCTATCATTGTCGCTCTCATTAGAAACGTCATGGGAGTGAAACTGACGGAGATAATCTCGAGCGTCCAAGAAATAGAATTCCTGGCTTTCAATAACACCTATGAACGTCGTAACCTTCTCGTAGATAAAAGTACTAACATAGCATCAACATTTCAATAATTGACTATTAACTACTATATATACTATTAATTTACAATTTACATCATCGATCAATATTTCCCACAAAGTTACAAAATTCATGCTGATCATAAATATTTTAGCTTTCAAGGCTTTCGAGATAATTTAGTAGAAACTCCACCAATAACTCAAAAATATACTCAGTCAGTGTCGTCAAACTAACCAAACTGCAGAGCGGGACATTCCGTCTAATTCGGCCCATCCATCATTCGACGGAGGCCGCGGTGGAATAAACATACAGTGACTGGACTACGAACCTGTAAGTATATTTTGAAATATGCCACAATATTTTATGTATAAAGTAATATGCAGGTATTATTTTTCAGTCATAAATAATTTAGAAATGACAATCACATCATTTCCCATTTCGCGGTCATTGTCTTGCGCAAAATATTGGTTTTTACTGATCTACAAGAATATCAATTTTGTTGTCACTAGTTTTTTTTATCGAAAAGATCATAATTTATTTCTGAAAAAGGTTAGCTTTGTATTGTTAGAAGTGAATCAGTTTGCACAAGATCTACTAAAATACTCGTTTTACGTTACTCATTTTAGTTTTAGGAAAGAGACAGAGAACAAACAAGGAGAAACAAAAATGACTCCTTTTAATATCATCGTGCCTTAAAAGATTTAAAAACGAATTAAGTCGGTTGCACTTGTCTTAACTAATAATATAAATTCAAAAGCCTTATTTCATCACCGTCAGAGTGAAAGGTAGCGTGTAGTTACTCGTAGTTTAAATAAAAATAAGTACACTAGTCACCGGCCGTTGCGTAGTTCCAGCGCTCCGCCCACCAAAGTAATTCAGTAGGCGCTATAAATCTCGCTGCAACAATCCGGCATGGCGGCGAATTAACCGCATTTGAGCACTGTTGCTATTGTTCATTACAGCCGTGATTTGTTGGCTGATTAGAAATGTGTACTAAATTATTTATGTAACACAATCATTGACTGGGCTAAGATTTTAGTGTGAACTGGCGTGGTTTTGACGTGGTTTGAGCAAAGAAGAGAGTATACGGGAACAAGACAATGCTTCTATTTATATTTCAGGTTTCATACCTAGCACAGGCTTCTGAGCGGTGTTAAGTTACTAACACAATTATCTGTATATTAATAGTAGTACTTCAATCTGTATTATAAATATAAATTGATATTAAATTAATTAATAATATAATTAATATTAAAAGAATATTGACTAATAGATAAAAAATATGTTAGACGATGCCCTGCGTTACAATCAGAAAAAAATGTTGAAATACATAGTATTTTCCTATTTGAAACCTGTGCTTATAAAAATGACGGTGCCTCAAAGTAAAAATGTCATGTAGTATCCAAGTGAATCCGTATACAACTGGTACTGCAGCAATCCAAATTGGCGTCGAACGGGAACGCTGTTTTAGTCATTATCAACAGATGCGCCGAAATTGGTCAATCTCCTCACGCTGACGAGAAAAAAAGCCGAAATGAATGACAGAACACAATCAAAGCTAACAACGCGCCGTGTTGTTGGAATCGGCGACCATTCGCACGTGTCGGCGTGCCTCGGAGCTTGTCGGTCGATTGGCGGGCCGGGACGAATTTTTGGACGGAATGGCCGAAAATTTCCGGAAAAGCATGAACGAGACTTAGCACTTTGCAATGATGTCTCTTTCATAATCTGCGAGAAAATTGAGGCTTTTCAAAGAAGGTTAATAACACCTCTCTTTTAAAAATATTTTACATGAATTGTAACGGAAACTGACGTGATGTGCAAATAAATCATTTCACAATAAAAAATTCAAGGAACATGCTACTGATTTTTAGCACGATGTCTGATCAATTAAAGCAATTGTAAATAGACCTAATTAAGTGATAATGTTCTCCTCTTTTATTTCTATATATACCAATTTTAAATTACCTATCCGTGTTGCAACGTACTTTAGTTAAGCGCAGCTAGTTCCAATAGCTACAATACCAATCGCTCCACTAAAGTATCGAGTGCGCGGAGGCCATAACCAAAACGGCTGGCCAGATAAATGGCCGACCGGAACGAATGTCTCGTAAACCCTACGCATTCAATTACTTTTTCGTTTGCTTTTTGCGAAACATGTAAACAATTTTGGGGGAACACTACACTATAACACTAATATTGTAAATACGAAAGTTTATGAGAGAATGTGTATGTGAGTAAGTACGATTGTTTTTGTTTCACAGTGAGTTTTGCAGTAGATTGCGTATTGGGAATTAACAGATAATACTTTTTATCCGAAACAAAATACCGTTTTATGAAATTTTGTCAACACACTATGAACACTTTTCCATCTCTCGTTCTAATCTGGGACCCTATGCTTGGGGACTAATGATTATTTCAGTCACTCTTACTGTCATGACGTTTGCAATGAGAGCGACAGTGACGTATGTATCTTCTTACTTGACAGAATATAGGGTTCCTGCAGGCTGATTCAGCTATCCGAAATTCGAATGCATTCGACGATTATTTTCGAAAAGTCTTCCGTTTTCAGAAACAATTCAAAGATAGGATGATGATTTTTCGTTTTTTTTTCATATCGTCGGAACGTGGTCTGATGGATGTGAATCGCATTTTGTCTCCCGCGCGGAAACATGATCCGAAATCGAAAGTCAAGTTTCTTTCAGATACATTCAATTCGAAAGCATTCGAATTTCGGTTAGCTGAACCTGTCTGCTGTTCTCCTTATTTTCATCTGATCGTTTGTCCTTACTCTTCTGTTTTAGGGGTGCAAACCTTCTTCGGGGAAGAGCCTTATGGCGATACTCCGGTGTCTGTCTGACTATCTGTATGTCACAGCCGATTATTTAATATACTGATACTTTAATGATACCTCACTCATTATAGAAACTGCAGTTCCACTGCGTTTTACTTTAACACAGCACTGGGGCCCTACATAAGTGAGTTCGTAATTGTTCCCATAACTTCACGCACGGCACTCACGGCGCCTTATCAGCGCCATCTTCAATAATTAAATTTTATTACCACACATAAATCTAGCTGTTTATATGGCGTGCGACGTCGGAGGAAGTAACGAAGCCTTCTCACTAGTTGGAGAGCTGACAGTTAGTTTTAGTAAGGTGTATCTTTATCTTCTTCGTGTCTTTGACCAGTTTGAAACTGTTTACTGTTACTCACACTCTCACAGTATTTGGATACTGCGGCTTTATTAAGAGTACCTAGTCTTATAAAGCATAGACGTCATAAAAGTCTAATAAACTTGCAGTAATCGAAGCACAGTAGGCTCGAAATGCTTTTGAAAGCGTTTTTATTATGGTTTTACTTGGACGGCTGTATGCATAGAACTAATAGTTATAATCGTCGCTTACCAACAGGTGATTTGAAAGTCAAATGCGGACTTATCTGCATTAAAAAAAAGCATTGTATGTACAAAATAAAAAATAATATAGCTTAAAATCTTCTTTCTTTACTTAGCATGTGAAATTGGTATGATAAAAATATATAATATATTTATTATTGTTTTATACTTCTCCCAAAAAGTAAATTACATTATTATTACCCACTGTTATTTTACCGGTAACATTAAATTCACATAAAATAAAATGATGTGTGTAGGTTACGCTTCGTATGCTAAAACACCTTATTTTATGGGACCGCTGCCTCTCCCCGTAGTTTATTAGTATGTTAATTGTAGAGTTACAAAGGCTCTGATAGAGTTACACTACTCTACCTGCATTGCGGGTATTCAAGATGGTGAGATGAGAAATATTATAACGACCTGAAAATATGTAAAGTACGTAGAAGTTACCTGGTTAATTATAAATTCAGACACAACTTGCTTTTACTTTGACGATTTAGATATAGCTAAGTAGCATAACTTTTCACTATTTTAGGCAAATTAAGAAACATTATACAAAAACTAAATGATGCACTAAAATCTATGAAATTTTTATGTCTACAAAAGTGATTAGTACAATGTCATCAAAGAAGTAACAAAAATATGTATGTCTTTGTGTAACATTGATTAGGCAATATAAACTGCCTATGTACATTGAATTGTTCATTTGACCTAACTCGAACAGTTTTTCCAGTTGATTAAGAACTAAATAAACCATTTTCGTTTTTGACAGTGGTCAAGGCGGTCCATCAAAAATGTCTGTCAAATTTGACAGCTATTATCCTCAGATTGCTACGTCATCTAGCCATAGATGAAAACCAAACATATAAGTTCCTTTTTTCCCGGTTCCCGCTTACTTTCACAGTTTAATTCCATAACAATTATTTCCAGTCATTTCAATTCAATCACCACAAATTCCTACCTTCCACAGTCACGCAGTGTACACAGCTCGCGACCGCAAGCCTCAGAAAAATGCGTCGCCCTCGAAAAGTAAACAGCCAGGAATTTATACGGGTGTCGTAAAATGCGTCCGTCCGGTGGACGCACTTAGCCGGTTATTGTCGGTCGTATCCGGGTGTGACCGGATATGGCGGATGGATGAGGAAAAAAGATGGATGCGCCAGTAAAACATAACTTTCCTTCGAGCAGGTAATTGGAAATGTCTAACGTTATTGAGAAAATAAGTTAAAGAGCCAAAAAAACCAGTCATCAAGCGTGGCAAACCATTCGCGGAGCATGCCTTGTAATGTCTAAATGCGGCTTGAAATATTATATAGGTAATTATTTTTTGAGTAGCTACCTACCTATCTCAAAAACGATAAATATAAGTATATTTGGGCGTTTTTCAAAAAAGATGTACACTGCGAATTTTGGGTGTCCCCTGACTTTGGCAATTTTTTGTAATTTTTGTATGCACCGTTCTCAATTATACTGCATATTTATTAAATAGTTACATATTCAAGTTATAAAAATTACTATAATATGCAAACAAACTCTCACTGATATTGAAATATCATAAAATTAACATTAAAAAAAGTGCTAAATATACATGTCCCACCTGCATGTTTGGAACTTTGAAGTCTCAAGTAAGATTAGTTACATTATATGGAGTCACTGTTTATACACTGTAGACGTATGTTGAACTCATAAATACAATTTAGAGGTTTTTATTTCGAATTTAGGCTTTAATAGCTCAAAATACTATATTTATTGCTGTCCCAGGAATATGACACAACCGGAATTCCGGCAAACGTCACGGTAAACTTTTCAATACTTCAACGCAATTTTTCCCTAAAAGATGGTTGCTTTTCATTTCTGGCAACATTTATCTTGTCTGTGGTGTACCCGCCATTTTGAAACAAACCTCAGTGTCAACAAAATCTGTGACTAAAGTGGGCGCGTTACGGTGGTGCCGAATTGGAGTTCCAGATAGTAACAGGATTTTATGAGGTATGTAGCAACTTTCCAAGTTATTGGCCATAAAACAATTACATTTTTGTTTATAAATCATTGTAAAACGAGTCGAAAGTAGTCATACAATGGACACAACAGCTTGAATTATTGTTAGAAGTTTTGTTGGTATGAAGTCGTCACATCGGGTTCGTCACGTATTGTACAGCCGGAATCGTTTTGTGACGCACCGGAACTATTAGGCTGGGGTTACATTTAATAGATGAATAGGAATCAAAATAAACAAATCCTTCTAACATTATAAATGTGAAAGATTGGATATTTGAATATTTGTTACCGCTAATCTTCGAAACCCTTGAACCAATTGGGATGAAAATTAAGAGATACGTAGATCGCGACCTAGAATAAAAATTTGGTACTTGGTTGAGATTTTATGTACTTAGGTACGACACGCTAGTGTAGAGTAAATAATATATCAGTAACAAAGTAAAAATAGTCATCTTTATCAAAACATGGCTCCTTTTTCCACAGCAAGATTTTATGTTGAAGCTGTTGTTTGTTGGTAGGATGTAGGACACTATATTTTGGGACACCGTATTATGTAAGGTGTTTCGAAACATTGAGTAGTGCTTTAAACCATCAAACTGAATAACTTTTACTATGGGACCAACTTTGAAACCGCGGAAAATTACAGCTGTTCCATACGAAAGTTAATACCTACTGTTGAAAATTGTATGGGACAGCTGTTTTCTTTCACGCGATTTCAAAGTTGGTACCATTGTAAGTTATTCAGCTCAATGGTCTAAAGCACTTCTTAAAGTTTGTAAGGTTAATATTGAAACACCTTATACAATAACTAGGTCATGAGTATTATTATAATATTAAGTATATAATGTGATACAATGTATGTTAAGTATGTCTGCTACATTTCAGTAATGGCCCTCACGGCAGCAGAAAGAGCTAAACGATACCGGGAGAAACTAAAACAAAACCCCGAAAAATTTGAAGAGCAGCGGAAGAAGCATTTAGAACGACTTAGGAAGAGTCGAAAAACCATTAGTGAGTTGACACAAGAAGATAAAGAATGTAGAAGAAAACAATGGAGAGAAGAAAAGAAAAAACAGAAAGCAATAAAGAATAAAAAAGAAAAAGAAGATCAAAGAGTTACCCCAAGTTCATCGAAGTCTCAAAACAGCGCAGCTCCTGTCTTAAAAATTCGTTACAAAAAAATATGTAGGAGTTATCGAGGAGCTTTAGAAAATATTCGGAAACTAAAAGTAAAAAATGAAACAATTCGCAAGAAACATTACCGTGAAAAGTTAGCTCATGAGGCAAAAGTTGGTGAACTCCAAAAAATTATAGATAAACTTACTGCGCGGCAAGAAATTTTAGAAATATCACTACGCGAAACTTACTCCACTGCTCAATCTTTACCAGAAAAAAAGCTGCTTAAATCAGTCGCGACACACCAAGTGGTCAAAACCAATAGATCAGTCAAAACGATTGCAACGTACTTGGGGCTAAAAGGCCGCATAAGACAAAATAAGAAAAAAATTGTGTTGAACAAAAAAATTCAAGAAGAAATAAAGCGTTTTTATGTAAGAGATGACATAAGTCGAAACACAGCAGGAAAACGAGAAACTAAAACTAGGGGAAAGAAGAAAAGGCAGATCAGATATTTAACTGATACATTACAAAATTTATATGAAATTTACAAAAAGGAAGGAGGAACGCACAGTTTTACGACTTTATTTCGGTATAAGCCGTATTACGTTGTGTCACCTACGGCTAAAACAAGAGATACCTGTATGTGCGTTAAGCATAGCAACATGGAATATCTTTTCATTGCTCTGAAAAACAAAAATGTAATAGACTATAAAAACCTCGAAGAAACTATTAATAAGTCGGTTTGTGACAAAAACTTACATGCTTGCATGTACGAATTATGTGTAAGTTGTAACAACCGAAGCCTCCAATTCAAAGAGGAAAAAAATGAAGACGAAATTACATGGTTTAGATGGGATAGAGTTACGCATACATACCAAAAATCGGAAAAAAGTATTACTACTAAGAAAACAGTGAAGCAAGTGCAGAAAGGAACGGTTCGAGATCTAGTGACAGAATTTAAAGCTGAGTTTTCAAAATTTAAGAGACACTACTACAACTGGAAAGAGCAGCAGCGGCAATACCAGATTTGCATTAAAAATCTGGCCATTAAAGAAATTGCCATTTTAATCGACTTTTCCGAGAATTACGACTGCAAACTGGGAGCAGAGATCCAATCAATGCATTTTGGAGCATCAAAAAATAGTATAACACTCCATTGTGGGATGATTTATTGGATTGATAAATCGCAATCGTTTGTAACGATATCTGATAATACATGTCACGAACCCAATGCCATCTGGGCACATCTCTTGCCCATATTACAGTTTGTAAAGAAATCAGACCCAACAATTGAAATAATCCATTTTTTTTCTGACGGCCCCACATCCCAATACAGACAGAAAAAGAACTTTTACCTCATTAACTTATTTACAACCAAATTGAAATTGAAATGTATTACCTGGTCATTTTCGGAAAGTGGACATGGTAAGGGAGTCGCAGATGGCATTGGGGGTGCAGTTAAAAGACAGTTAGATAGACGTGTGGCTTATGGTCATGATGTGACAAATGCAGATGATGCGTATAAACATTTATCAACCAGCATGAAATCTGTTAAATGTTTCAAAGTATCTGATAGTGATATCGAAAATATGAACAAAATCATTCCAAGAGATCTTAAAGCTGTCCCGCAGACCATGAAACTCCACCAGATCATATCTGTCGATGTCGGTCAAATTATACATCGGCAATTAAGCTGCTTCTGTGGCGATAAACGCGGGCTTTGCAATTGTCTGAATCCCGAAACTCATTTATTTGATTCTGAACGGAGTCGAACTGTCTGTCGAAAAAGCCGTGATGTTACAACAAACTTCGTAAACGACATTGTTCTTTGCGATAAAACTGTCCAGGGTGGTCATGATGCTCAAATATTTTTGGATATTAATGAAAACGCAGCTTTTATTGCTGAAAAAGATCACAGTAACCCCGACCTTCAAACAGTCTCGATCATTGATCTCGAAAATGTACCTCGCGATGAAACTGGTGGAGGGATCGCCACCGTAACTAATATTGCGCCCTGCAGTAAAACAGACCAGAGTGACCTTAACATTGTTGACCTTACTGCTTCGCCCAGCCAGAATGATAATCAGACTGATTCCATTATGGAACTTAACTTGAAAGTGGATGATGTTCTGGATTTAGAGGTTTTTGACAGTGTCATAGAATATCCTCAACCGGAGTTTGATTTAGTTTTAGATACCGTAGACTGCTTGTCAAAATACGACGCCTTAGGCTGTTTGACAGAAGAAAAAGAGAATGAAAATAAGAATAAAAGAAAGAATAATTTATTGGCGTCAGATATAGGTCCGTCAAAGAAAAAGCTAAAAGTACTTTTACCAAGAAAAGAAGAAAAATACAGGAATAAGGCACTAAAAACTATAATTAATAGAAACTTTACATGCCATATGTGTAAACTGCGTAAACTCTATGTGATCACAGACATGACAAAGTGTATTGCTTGTAAAAACTGGGTATGCAGATTATGCTGCAACCAACCAGCTATTGATTATATTTGTGACAGATGTTTCGAAGACTGATTAGAACCTTAAGCGATACGTAGCTAACTACATTCCAAATAGCAATGAACAAAACCTAATTTCAGTAATGAATAATGTTTCTTTATTTTTTTCTTATAATAATATAACTCAGGAATATATTTAAAAAATGAATAATTTTCTTTGCATCTATTTCATTTTGATTGCTTGGTCGTAATTGCTATTTGGAATGGAAATAGGTATTACTTATTTAAAATGAGTAAAATTTACCAAAATTTAAAAAGTTGTGTTCAAAATATGTTAACTGTGTACCTCAAGATTAAGTTATAATAGGTTTTAGTAATAACCGTTTTTTATTTTAGATTATTAATTTAAAGACTGTTAAAATAGAAATGTTCGACCTATTACTCTGTGTAAACTTAGCTTATTTTTTTCCAGTTAGTCACTTATTCCAGATAGTCACTGTCCCATATTTTACCGAGACAATAAACTAATCTTATTTGAGAAATATTTAGTTGATTGATAACATTTTTGTAGTTGTGGTTGACTCTGAATTTGCTGTTTATATTATTTGTAATCGCGTTCAATTTCATTTTAAGTAGTAGGTAGAAATGTAATGTTTGAATGATCAAAAGTTCCGTCTGTGACGATCTCGAAAGTAAAATGATTGCTTAGCGATGATTATAGTGATTTATCTACGTTTAGGTGTTTTGTTTCAACGATTTGAAGGTATATTTAGTTAATAATAAAAACAAATGTGTTATATTAACTCATGTTTTTCATTTTATTTGCATTTTTCCTTTGTGACGAACCGGAGCACGTTCTTGTGAACTCTTCTGTAAAAATAAAGATTATCACGTTGTTTTGCATAATACCGATATATTTTTTATTATTTTTACTTCTTTATAGTATATTTTATCGAATGAGATAAGAATTAACGGTAAAATTTCTATGACATAAAAATTGTTCCGGTTCGTCACGTGTACATCTTTTTTGAAAAACGCCCATTTATCGTTTTTCAGATAGGTAGTTAGTTAAATACAAGTCCTTTGGATCTTTGATATAGGCAATAAAAAACTATTGTTTTCCATTATTTTGTGAATTTAAAAGAATTTTTGTCGTATTTGTTTTTTTTTTGACATCTTGAAATTATTTAAATAGTGTAATCACACTCCATACTAAACAATCTCAATTTAATTAAATTCTTACCAAGTATAATATTCTACAAAAGCTTTAGTGAAAAAACTAAGTGAATTGCATTTAAAACACAAAAACATTGGCGTTTTTTAAAGCTGCATCCTCAATTGTAGCAAAAAGGCAATAACCCAATGCGGTGGCGCCACATGAGTGACCACAAGCTCACATTATGCGTGATTCCTCAAACGGAAACAAAATTAAGGCTAAAAAGTATACACGGATAAAAAAACGGCCAAGCTCTAGTTGTGTTGCGCCTTTAGTTGGGTCCCGTATATAATTAATTAGTAAAACTTTTAAACCTTGTTTAACCTTAGAACTGCTTAAAATGCTCCAACAGGTTTTGACAATTGGTCGTACTACAATTATTCATTGCTTAAAATGCTTTGACAGCTTCTCACTGACGTGAAATGTCACGTGCGAAAATAAGACAGAAAATTTTAGCAAAGTTTGTAAGTAAGGCCTAATGAATTTTACACGCTACATGAGGTATGTTTAAATAAATCACTTACGAGTAACTAATTTTAAACCATATCAGTCCTTTATAGTACTAGTCCTTACTTGTAAACGCTGCTTAGCAAATGCTTAGATTTAAAAATGTCATTTATCTTGTGCTCAATACAGAAATGTAGTGCGCAATACCAATCAATGTCACTTAACTTTTAGCCAACTTTATAAGTAAGGCCCGAGTAAAATCAACATGGTACACAAATTTGACGCAAAACTATCAAAACTTTACTTTGCCAACTAAACCCTAAAAACCGGAACTTTTATAAAACCGGTACCCGGATATAAAACGCAGTCCGGATAAAACGCAGAGGGATAAAAACGCACCAGAGTAACTCGGCCGGAATTTACGCGCTCGGTGTAACTGTACGGTAATCTCTTAACTTTGAACTCTGTTGCAGCTGGAATGGGTCCGTAATCTATACAACTTTATGGTAGTTGTTTAGCATTTAAATCGAACTGACGCTGTACACTTTTTCGTATTTGCGTTTATTTAGTACGGAATTGCGTTTGACTAGTATTGCAATTATCAGAACGACTTAGAATATTTTTAGATCAGATAAAAGAGAAGACAGATTTCATATCCTACGAAAAGTTATACTATAACTTTTTTTTTTATTGAAGCATTACAGTATTTTTGAAATGCCATAAAAATGCAATGAATAGCATAAAACCAATGTCACCCGACTGGTCTATATAATAATATTAATACTAGAAAAAATCGCTGAGCCTAGAAATTCACTTTACAGTTATATGCATTTCCAAATGAAGCTTAGGTTTCAGTTACACTTATGACACCTATTAAAATGCACGCATAAATTTAATTGTAATAGTTCACGGCCATAAGCTACCGAGTTTTCAGCCGTATTTCAGTAATCAAAGTGCAATTCAGCCTGCGCTTTCGACTATGAAGCTCCTCGATCGCTGATAACTGTATAACAGCAGGGTTGCATGTAGCTAGACGTTGCATGCGCGGCTAATAGGGCACGTCTATTGCTCAGACTTGACGGATACATACTGGGGTTTAGTCAGGCGAACAAGGTGGCGAGAACTAAAGTGCAGTACTCTGAGGATCATTCACGGTGCATCTGTCTATACAAAAGGGAGAAAGCTGATTGCATTTATAGTTTTGATCATATTAAAAAGATTATCAAAATAAAGTTAAGTATCTCCTTGCGTAAGCAATTCATACTTACACTGAGAAAAATAGCCATAAAAACTCTGCTAAAAGAATGACGACACCATGATTTGTTTAAGTACGGAGCATACTGATGTTCCCAAAATGTACAATTCCATTTTTCATAGTGTACTATTACGTAATAGTCGTTGTCTGTGTCTACGAGTACAATCATCTTAACATTTTAGACGCATTCATATAGATTTCTGAACCAAGTGCCACGCTACAAAGTGACTTCAAATTCTAAAATTACAACTACGAGTAGTCTCAGCTTGCGTTGATAGTTCAGTGGTTAGCGCGGTCAGATCGTAGTGCGGCTAAGTGTAAGTTCAAGTTTCAACAATTACTGAAGTTAGTTCTTATTCTTAGGTCTTCTATAGTGATAGGATAGACACTTCTAATGTTCATCTGGCTAGCTAATAACCTCAACTTTAAAACCAGGCTCTAGACATTTATGGTGTTTTGGCAACTTTACTTGAGAGTCAAGCTTGAGTCATTTAAGACGCTCAATACTTGGGTGGTGATTTTTGAAGCCGTTCAATCTTAACACAGTGAGTTTGAAACCAGCTAATCGTAGGCGCTTATACAATTATACATATCTTATCTCGCAACCGACGTTGTGAGTTATATATAAAAGCGAATTTGTCTGCCAGCGCCAGTGTTGTAATCATACGTTGTCTGTAAGCTGAAATGTGGTGTAAAGCCTATAATAAAACGTCCAGCTCGCATGTCCCCAGGCCCGTGTATCTCGGCCGCTATCGACGCCAATGATGAGGCTTCCTGCCGCCTGTTCAATCGACTTATAATCAAACATACGATACGATCTATCTACGTTTCTACAACAAACCGAAATTACTAGAAAATTACTCAGAACAAACTTAGATTTTGGATAGGTTTTGTTTGCGAGTGGTTACAAAATTGCAGAGTACTAACTATCGACGTGAAATCTTGCATACTTGATACTTTTGCTTACATCATTTACTGGGCATGTAACATTTTTGCAGGCACTTGAACAAAGTCAAGTGAAACTGCTAAGATATTTGTTAAATATTTCATGGACTATCACAGAAGAAAATAGTCTCATATTAATTCCAGTGTCACACGATATCTAACTTACTCACAGAAATACACTTCCTGAAGTAATGGATCAATTAAATGATAAACAGTATCTATCTGTGCTTGTTAAGGAAATTAAAAGATTACAATACGCAGTTTTAATGAACGATTTTAATACTGAGGGAATAATGGTAATTGGTCACCCATCGCCAATCGCGTATTCGATATTTTAACATTTTAAATTCTGCTCTCGAGTTAGGAAATAGAGCTCATAGCACAACCTAGGTTGCTAATTCTATGTTGACACATTCTAGTATTCAACTAATGCATTACACACAGAATAGGATAATAATAGCCTATCGCATTCTAAGCCACCACGTCATAGAATAGATTACAGGTCGCCCTATCCTACGGTTCGGAGGTCCATCCGTAAATCTGGGAAACTATGTGCAATACACTAGTTGTCTGGAGAGCACTTAGTACTGTCCTCGAGTTCAATGTGGGATAAGACAAAGAAGCTAGCGTCAAAACATTTAAAACTGACTTTAGAAGTTTAGTTTAGCTACAGACTAATTCTTAAAATTCAATTATTTTTTTTTTGAGAATGTGTTTGCTTGTTGCTTCTTCACATTAAACAGCTTACAGGGTTCGAATGTTTTTTTTTTTATATAAACTATTATTTACAGGCGCTTAATTCGTATTCTTTATAGGTTTTATTCAAATATTACGGGTTTATCAGATTTATATGTATGTATATCTATCAAATAAATCGGTTCAAAGATACCCTTTACAAAAATAGTTATTTAAAATACAATAGATTTTTGAAAAAAAAATAGTAGAGGAACCTGCCAGTGATGTTAGCTCATATAATTCCAAGTTTCATCAACATCTGATGAATAGTTTTCAAATGAGAAGTCAAGTGCATTTGTTCAAGCAGACGGAGTAAGGGGTGTAAAGATATTGCCTAAAGAAGGAATACTCGTAGCTTGTAAGGATATTTTCTCTGCAGTCTGGTATCTTGGGTCTTCTCACACGATCGGCCGTCCCGGTTTATGCGCTTTTTACCGCTTTGGAAGGCGCGGGCGACATCTCCGCGCCAGCTGCGGCCACCTCAGCCTGTTCACTCTGAATTATTTTTCTAAGCAGAAAATGAAAAGGCTTAGGAAAATAGTTTTACTTCGGATATTCGGTGACGAAACTATTGTGTATCAGTATAAAGTTATAGAAGGATAAGATATATTGCTAGGCTCAGAAGGCGGCCGATCCTTTTTATCATCATCATCATTTTCATTGATAATTTTTGCAAGACATCAGTACTGAAATAAAACAACTATTTATTTAACAAGATAGACGTTAACTTTGATTTAACACAATTAAAAAAATGTTACGCAAATGTTATTTCTAACTTAAATATCGGAAACTAAAGGTCAAACATGTTTTACATAGGTACAAATAAATTGATGAAATAATATTGAACAGTAACAAACAAGAAGAACAAAGAAGAGTAAAGAGAGAACAATTAAAGAGTTTATCTATCTATCTATCTATTCTGTATGTGGCATGTGATTTTAGAACATTGATTTATTTCTCTGGACGTTTTAGAGAAGTAAATCAATGTTCCAAACTATACCTATGTCACATAATATTATCTTATCTTAATATATATAAATCTCGTGTCACAATGTTTGTCCTCAATGGACTCCTAAACCACTTAACCGATTATAATAAAATTCGCACACCATGTGCAGTTCGATCCAACTTGAGAGATAGGATAGTTTAAATCTCAAATTATAGTCGCAATTTTAATTTATTGCAAATTATATATATACTGATAATTTTTACTATAAATTGACAAGTCAGCATCAACATACTACGGTTGCTATAGTTACGCAATATTTGACATAGAATTGACGCAATGGCTTTTGACAGGACAACGTCTGTCGAGTCAGCTAGTAATATTATATTACCAATTTTAGGTACTTACTCGTATGTCAAACATTTTTGAACTTCAGCTTCCGTGCATTACGCGTACAGTGAAGAAACACTGGATTCTTCAGTGCGCGTGTAATGCACGCCTCGTGTTTTCTTATCTTTTAGAAAATGTCTACATTTTGCAGCGAGCAGCTGCGTCCAGAGTACCCTTGGCGGCGCTTAGTGCACTAAATTATTTTTCGTGTGGGCAAGTAGTTTTAAGAGTTTCCAGCAAAGGAAATTGCAGTAAAGACTTGTAAACTGTCATTTGGGAGAGAGAGATTTGGTTGGTGATTTACTAGTAAACAACCAAATAATATGTATAGTGTCTAATATAAATTATTATTTTTGACGGTATATAAAGAATGTTAGCTGTTTGTTCCAGAATAATCTACTTCGATTTCAAATTTCACTTAAAGTTTAGCCGTTTCAGGGTAAAGAAGAAACAAACACTCATGTGTAACATTGAGAATCACTCATTTTCGCATTTATAATTATTTTAGTTAATAAGTCGGTTCGTCTGCCTAGGCGAGTAGCTAGCCCTGGTGTTAGAGAATTTAGGCCGCCTGAAGGGCCCTAACAGTTCGACAAGTACATTTCTAAAAGTTATCTATATACTACAGCTTATTAACATTGTAACATTTAACCAAAAGATGTTGATTTGAGCAATAAATTATAGAGTAGGTATTTACTTGTCTAAGATCTGTATGCCTAGTATATATTTTGACGTAAAATACGTACCGAGAATTATATAGATAAGTGTATGCAAAATGGGACAGCGCATCTATCGGCCGTAAATTGAAACTACCTTGTTTAAGCATTTTTCTATACCTCTAGAATACTTGCTTCGTATTTACCTCAAACTTTGTGCTAGGTATACATAACATAGCATAATACATAGCTAAATAATAAGTTAATAAATAAAAACACTGCTATCCCCATGTAGATAAGGGAACAAAATTTTGATAAATAAAAACACTGTTATTTCCATATAGATAAGGTATATTATTCCACATATTATAGATGCCGAATATTGCATAGAACCCCATTGTCTCTCTCACCTGGTATGGACAATGGCCAGTCAATTGTGTTAAGTCATCGGAAGCTACTCTGGTATATTAGCTGCTTGTATTGTGATCATTTCCTGTGCTTAATAAGCATTATTTCAGGAAATAATAAAAGATATACTGGCTTGCTAAATAGACCTAACTTCGTTTGACTTTAAATCTTGCGACACAGGACTCACCTAGTGCAAGATTCAGGGTTCATACACAATTATTGTAACATCTTTTTCTGACAAATAAACAAATTTTATAATTTTATTATTTAAACTTCTAGGCTTGTGCTTAATGTAAAATAACGAGTCTTTGAATTAGTTAAGTAAGTAGTCTAGTCATCTTAAAGTAGGTGACGCCCGGGACTTTGCACCCGGTGCGGTGGTACTAGGCCTTTGGTTTTGCAGGTTTGAGTGCTATAGAATATAGCAAATAGCAGGGGTAGCGTAGCTTCCCCTCCGAATTGGGTTCCCGCCTTTCCGTGGCGGGGGGGATAAGTAGCCGGGCCGCCTTGCCCGGTGAAACTAAGAGGAACCCTAAAGGTGGAGGCTCGGGCCGGCGCCCTGGACATTCTGGGAAGCGGCGGTCTGGGCCTAGGAGCCCTCCCGTATACCTCTCCGTGGAGAGGGAACGTGGTAGGGCTCGGGGTCATCTGCGGACGACGACGGGGGACACATTGTGCCCTCCAGAGGGGTAGACTCGGCCGGCATCCTGGACAGTCCGGGTAGCGGCGGTCGAGTCCCCGAGAGGGAGAGAGCGGGAGAGAGAGAGGGACCCTTTCTCTCACCCGCTCCGCAGAGAGAAGAGCGGACACGGGGGCGAGTCAGGCCAGAGGGGCCAGTAAGGCTCGCACTCCGTCTCCGCTAGGAGGGCCTGGAGTGGCGGGTGCGGGGACACCCGCTGCTTCGCATTGGGCCCTCCAGGGTGGTCGACGCGTCTGATGTTCCGACGCGTCGCCACGAGAGGGAGGGGGTGGCCACCCCCTACCCGAGGTGGGTCTGCCTCACGGCGGACATAGGCTGGGCGGGGCTGCGGTGATTTAATGGGCCCGCGGCTCCGTCCATTGCCTGGAGGAACTTCCCAGGGTTTTTAGTGGGTATGCTGCCACTAGGGCGGAGACTCCCACATAACCACCCTGCCCTCCCCGGGGCGGGCGTGGTATCCATAAAGGATTTTCCCTGGGTCACAAAAAAAAAAAAAAAAGGGGTAGCGTAGCTTTAGATGTAATAATAATTTATAAAATTGAAACGGCAGATTACTCTCTACTAACAAACAAGCATACCTATGGTATTTCGTTTGGTATTTATTCCGAAGTCAAACCAAACATGTCAAACATGCAGGGGTATAAGGAAAGAGTATGCTAAGCCGAAAAAGGCACATATTACAACAATAACTTTCACTATGGAACTAACCTGAAATTCGCGAAAAAATATCAGCTACTCCATACATTTCGAGTGTCATTGAAATTTTTCTATGAAACACTTTTTCGCAATTCAATGTTGGTCCCATACCCTTTTCTTTTAACCCCGTATAACACTCTATTTTTTTCGTCGGGGGTTAAAAATAACAAAAATACTTAAATTTTGATTATCAAAAACACTACGTGGGAAATTCGGGAGTCTATCTGCATCCAACACACTCCACCTTTATAAAGCTGGTTCTCACTAGCGAGCAATTAAAAGCTGTGTTTTAAAACCGCTGCGGGCTTCGATGGATCCAATTAAAATGTAAATTGGCTTCGGCTCCATCTTACAGCGCCTTTCAAACTTATCGGACGGGCAACTTCGGCCGCCGATGAATAATGTATGTACTGTCATCTGTTATTTTAAACAGGCAACGTCTTGCCTTTTATTACGTTAGTGTTTAATATAAGATAGTTTTGCTGTGTAGATATATCTAGTGAGTAAGTAAAGCATGGCTAGAACTGGTGTTAGAATTTTTAGGCCGCTAAAAAGCCTCTGACGTGGCTCGCGGGTGTTGTTAAAGCAAAAACAACCGGGACCTGCAATTGATATATCTAGTGAGCCAATGTATTATTTACTGAGCATGTATCCTACCTGTATCCTCGACCACCTGGAGCTAGGCTACAGCTGGAGTGGGCCAGTTTCAGTGGTTTTGACACTTAACAATCTCTTACACGGCTTTTTCTTACTGATACTATAATTGTCAAAATTTTGTATGTTTTTGAGATGTTTTGATATTTGGTAGTTTGGATATTTGTTACTCATTTTGATGAGAGATTTTGAGAGATTTTTGAGAGTTTGGATGCTATGATGTTTGTTGATCAAATACTCAAAAGCGGTTGAACAGATTTCGATAAAGTTTGGTGTGGAAGTAGCTTTTACCCGAGATTGAAATATGGGCAACGTTTTACTCTGGAAAATTTACCGGCTCTTGTAAGATTGCGGGTAACCGCGAGACATTGCTAGTACTCTGTTACATAGGTATGTCAATAATCAAATATAGGTAATAATAATACTTGCTCTCACCAACTTCTTCCGAATGGACTGGTCCATTTCAGGACGCTGGTTAAGCTTTTCCACAATATGGAGCTCGAATTTCGAGATTTTTCGCAGTCTTTACCTACCTACGAGTACCATTTACATTTCTCGTATAAAGGAAAGCGGTCCGGATCCCTTTTTTGCCGTCCACGTTATTGAATTTCGCGCGGACCCCTAAAACTCGATACGGAATAAGTTGTGATTCCGAGGACACTTGCCACGGAACCCTTTCGGGGGTTTTATCTATTTGTTTATTGTACTGCCCTGTTAGGATTCTGGTTTTTAGTGCCGCGTTATTGTTATGGTGAGTCTTTTTTATAGCGTCCTTTATCTGTGTTTGTTCGTTCCTACTGATATTATAATGATTGGTATTGCTGTTCAAATTGGCAATGTTCGATTCTATATTATATTATATTACGTATTATCAGTGTTTTAGTGATTTGATTTGAAATTAAGCGAATAAATTTATCCAATTTATCACTATATGAGCTGATATCAGCATTCGCATCGATATTATGATGTGAACCATTTTCTCGATAGATTTAGTTAGAATATTTGATTTGACCGTTTTCTTATGCATCCAGTTTGTCTTCCTACATAAGAACTATTATTTCTCTATGCTTAGTTATTTTTTTTTATTTCAGTCTTTTGACTCCTAATTTATTACGCATTGCACATTTAGAATATTAAAATTGAAATACAAATATAATTTTTAATTACATGTCCAAAGCCAGGCTTTTGAAATTATTATAATTTCAAAAGAAAAAAAAAACGCAGAAATAAATAAAATGGCTTTGGACATGTAATTAAAAATTATATTTGTAGGTATTTCAATTTTAATATTCTAAATGTGCAATGAGAAAAAAAAAACGCAGATTATCCGAGCTTGATTTTAACCACGTTCACTGTCCAGTTTAGAAACAATAGCATTCAGTTCATTTTACTTCGTGCATCCAATTCTGTAAACTACTCTAAAGTATATAAAAATGGTCCAAAACTACTCTAAAGTATATAAAAATTGTCCAAAAATATTCCCAATATGCAACAGAATGTATCGGTAGCTCAGTTTAGTTGATACTGACGGCACAATCGTCGGAACTCTAGATTCCGCTCAGACTCCGAGTAATCGCGTAGCTGAAATTGAGTCTAGTTTCGTAGTGACGCGTTATCGAATTTGTTCAAAGCACGCGCGTTGAATGTTAAAGGTGATCCTGCGATGCACTTTATTTTCGTACATGCTAAGTAGCTAGTCTAGAAAGTATCTTGTACCTACATGATAAATGCGGTTATCTTTGTTAGTTTAAATGCAGGGAGATTGAAGCTCTTTGATTTATTGACAGAATATGGTTTATTTTAGAGTATTTGTTTCAGAGTTAATTGACCCTAGGAAAAGAACTTCTACAAATATTGATCTACTGGTTTATGGTCCTTCGAGTATACGATACCATAATAAATAGTATGACATTCAATAATTTGGCTAAGTCTAATACGCTTCAGTTACGTACTTCGCAAACATACGAGTATATAAATCTACGAAACTCTATCGAATGTGTGTCTTAGGAAAACTATCGAAATCTACACATTGTGTATTATTGTGTCTAGTCGCGTTGCGTATACGCTTACAACACCCCCAAATTAACCGGAACTGAGCTGCGTATACGTAAATGTTAAATTGAATCCACAAATTAAAACAATTACAAAACCACTGAACTACACTTTAATAAACCATAACACCAGATAAATTCAGTAACAAGCTAATATTTCCGTAAAGTTGAATCGCGAAGGCCTTAGCACTAAGTTGGCAAACGTTGTTACTTCGGAATGCTTGCGGACTCCCGTAATCTGGGACATACTGTCCTCTAATTGTGGTTCTAATTGCCTCCCACTCCCTTCTTTCTGTGGGACATACAGACCGGAAAATTATCAAACCAAACCATTATTAGAACTTAAGTAACTGAGTATTTCTTATTTGTTAAAATTTTGTCGGTTTTCAATCCTTCGTGAGTTATTCTACCCTTTTTTTAATGGGTACAAAGTATAAAGCGTAAAATTAAAGAAAAAAATTAAAGCTGTTCCTCAGAAAAATGTCAATGACACTCGGCAAAATGTCTGGAACAGCTGATTTATTTTCGCCATTTGAGAGTTGATCTCATAGTAATAGTTATTCATATTGATAGTACGTGACCGTTTTGGCTTTGCTTAGCCGAAAAGTTCACGTACGCTCGTATAAGCTTAGTGGGTAGCCCTAGTGTCAGAGTTCGGTTTAGCGTACCCTTTCCTTATACCCCTGTATGATAGTTTTACAAAAGCTACCAGCTGCTCACCAAACTCTCGCTCCGTATGTGAGGCTGCTCGGCGCGTTCAACACATGGTATCCGTTTGTAGCGGCCTACCATCCGGCGATACATTCTCCGATGTCTGCCTTACTAATCGTCTCCTACTTCGCACTTTACATCTTTTTAAGCTGCGTTTGCTAATCTAAGCTAACTCTTAGATCCGAATTTCAAACAGAGGGCCGTGCTTTTAAAGCTTACAGGTAACTAGTACAGTGGCGAGACAGTAAATGCGCACACTCGGCCGAGCAAACAAAGCATGGTTCTAGTGACTGTCTCGCCTCGTCAAACTGTTTATACAAACCGAGTACTCGGCCGAGGGTTTTGTTTCGCCACTGTACTCGTTACGTGTTATCAACCCATTAATCATATTTTAAGCAGTGACTAATTTTAAACACGGTTTATTAGAAAGGTCCGTAATTATGCTTAGACGTGGAGTTTTGAAATCATTTTCATTCAGAACTTTTTTTTATCCTGCTGCTGCAGGGTTTTTGCTGTGTCGTATGTTTGTCACGCAATGGTATAATTATTATCAATCTTTCCCGTAGCAACACAACCATCATCATCATCTGCCTACCCTTATCCCACTTACGTGGGGTCGGTACAGTATATAGTATGTCGGTCGTAGCAACACAACCAATGGCCCGATTATCCTACCTTCGCTTATTATAAGAGCGGCAGACAGGCAGACGGGCAGCCTGGTGGTAAGCCAGTCCTATCGTTGAATACTTGTATCACATGCTTAGATCAATTTCTGATGCTGTGCACATCTTGGCACAGCCTAAAGTGATAATTACAGGCATAGATTTGGCTTACCCAATTATCAAAAGTTTAATAGATAGCTATTACTGATAGAAGCTAGCATTAAAATCTACACTTTGATATTTAAAGAACTGGAATATCTTATCTTATCCGATTTATAAAATAATATATCAGGTTCTGACTCAGACACATGAAACTGTTAAAGTAATACATGCTAGAATTAATAAAAATGAATGAGAATTTAATTTCACGCCATGCATCATGAATTTTGTCAGTTTTGTCCCAAAACTGGGTTCCATTCAGTCCATACATCTCTCTTTGGTTCCGTATAAATCTCCCAGTGGTTTTCACCCGTGGTCTGCTTTTAATATACCAAAGTAGATCCGTCTACGGGTAACCGGCGCAATATTTTTGAATTTGTTGCCGAGTCCGTCCGGTTTTGCATATAAATGTGAGGACGGACTCGCTAGAAGGGAATTCATGCAAAATGACCAGTTAGAGGAGCTTAAATAGAAGATTCTAGGGAATCATTTGAAAGACTAATTTTTGAAATAAAAGCTGGAGTTTAAAGAACAAAACTGGAGAATAACTAGTACTGAACTTTTTTTTTAAATGTTTGGACATTATAGTAAGTTGACAAAAAAACGAACTTCGCGATATGACCGCAAGTCCCTACTAATAGTCTAAATCTACAGTAGTTTTTTTTCTCAAATAAGTCCTCCTATTCTTTTGTTCGTACTGTTGATGAGCGTAACAAAGAGTTCATCAGTCTATCTTTAAAATGTATTCTGCAAATGGATTTTCTCATTTTTATTTTTATTTTTCAATCAATCATTTTTAATTCTTGATTTTTTAAGTCTAATAAAATATTTAATTTAATTTCTTAATTTTATTTTTATATTCATACAAATTGTAAAACAGGCATAACAATCATAAATCCTTCCTAGGTATTAGAGTAAAAACTGTAAACTTTTAAACCTTTAAAATTAGACGACAACAACAGCATCACAAAAAAAAAAATATACAGCTGAGATAAAAATTTAACTTTGTAACGTTAACGCCCTTATTTCGTTGTCTTCTTATGAAATTACTTTTGGTTCGAAAGCGGGTCAAACATAAAGGTTTGTTTTGTAACGCGGCCTCGCCAGGGGAAAGCCAGGGGAGAGCCAGGGGAGGGGGTTTTCCTTTGCCTTTTCTTAAATTATCGCTCTCAGGTTGGTAGTCCTGCGTAGTTAGCATATCGGGGGGATAGCGCACCTGCTAGTGAATATGAGAAAAGGTCTCGACCTAAAATAAGCATAAACAAACAATAAACAATATCCTTAGTACTAAAAGATCTTTATTTTATGCCTGTTCATTCTTGATTTTAGCTGTGTTAGCGAAACTACTAGATTTCAAGTTGCGTGAGTAGAATGAAGGTTATTTTCGCAGTAATCTACTTCACAATTTGTTCATTTTTTATCTACATTTATAATGAGCTTGACGCACTTTAAAACTGTGATATCAATTACGTACATTCATAATCGTCTACAAAATAATTTCACACAACAGAAGAAGAGTGTTCGCGTAATATGTCCACTTAGTATTGTTATAAAAAAATCTGTCTAATTTGTTGTCCCAAATTAATTAAAAAAGATCAACAAGCCAATTTAACTAGGTCAAATCTTTACCTTCGCTTTTTGATTAAACACCAAAATTCTTTACAAACAAAAACAGCCATTTACTGCGTCTCTAAAAGAATGTTCCACAAAAAACCACCAATAACATTATTTCCAAGTCAACGCGGATAGTCACAGTAGCCAGAGAATCCAAAGAATGCCGCAGAGAAAAAAGGCAACACAAAGATTATTAAAAAGCGGACGATGCTACACGTTCAATAAAACCTTCCCTTTTATCTTTTCTCTCTATCTCCCTCTTCGTATTCAAAACACCACAGAACCGAGGAAATTAAAATGTCTAGTTCAAAATATGCTCGTTTGTTTGTCTTGAAAACGGCAATAATGGCTGTGTAGGATTTCACAATGCAATAACTGCGTCATATATCTTTACTTGTTTGATTTTTTGTTTGTGAAACATAGAACTACGTAGAAAATTTGGCTCCTATTTTGGAACGTGCGGTATTGTTTCAGTCACTGTCTCCTTTGTAAGAAAATACTTGTGAGTGAAAGTGACCGTGGTCACAATTTGAAAAACGCTCTGATACGGATAGGCAAAAATAGGCATTAGTCGTGTTTTTGTTAAGTTCAAAGTTCAGTACACGCTAAGCAAGTGTGTGATAAAGATTACCCAGCCTGCCTTTAGAATTTGCTAAAATCATTAAAAAATTAATTATGTATCATTTTGTATTACAATCATTCCATTAAGTGAACAGTCATAAATTACCCAAACTCACCCACCCATGAATTTATAATTATATTTATTTACATTTTCCTATTTCAAATCAAACTCTGTTTCACTCACGAAATGTTTTCCGAGAAGAAGTTACGCAAACAAAACAATCTCAGATTTTTATATCATTAAAATTGGTTTACCGAGAACGAGAAGTATGTGCAAAGTTTTTGTTTTTCAAAACATTACAAAGTTTCTGCAAAGCTGAGGGCTGACACTGGCCTTTGCTTATAGCTGATGCAATTTATTCTACGTTATTTTATTCTGTTTTATATTTAAAAATATATTTGTAGATACGATTTGATCGTCGAAGCTACTCAAATAGTAGTAAGACGAAATAATGTACTATAGAAACTAACGTGGTTTTCACACATTTTTGTTATAATTAAACACGGGAATACTCACGTAAAAATTAGTGTTAGCGTGTTAGTGTGTTGTGTGTTAGTGTGTGTGTGTGTGTTTAGTGCGTGTGTAGTTTTAACGTGAGTATTCCCGTGTGTAATTATAACAAAAACGAAATAATGTAGTTTAAAATAGAAAATACTCTAGATGATTTTTTTTAATATTTGTTAATTTCGGTGCTTTTGTATGAAACTTGGCAGTCCCATTTAACAAATTTTCACATCATATAATTTTATTACGGCTATAGGCATAGTTAAACTTACACCGAACATTCAGTTTCTCGTTAAAACAATACTTAATATATACAATTCAAATAAATGAAAATAAAAATGTAACATGAAGTTGTTAGTTCTGGTCCCTAATAGGTATTCCAAAACAAAAAAGATGTTCATAAGTAACAGCCCTAATCGTAAGCAAAACAAAACGAAGCCAAACCCAACTAACCGCAGGTGCTTTGAAAATATTCGCAAGTTCTTTTAAAGCCTTCAAAAGTCGACCAACTCATTAGTCGAATGAACGGAGGGTTCCGTACTTCGTAACCTGAGCGGTTTGGGGTTACCTACAAGCTCTATGAAAAACCAAACTTTCGCTTTACGTCCAACTTGTAGAATGTAATTGCTGGCGTGGTTTTTCGTAATCTGGTTTGTAAAAGTTAAACAATGGTTGGAGCTTGGTTAAATCTAAAAAGGGGTGATTTTTAACCCTGAGTTTTCGATCACAACTGCAACAATACAATTTTCCCAAAATTTCATTGATCTCAGAAATCGCAACTTACTCAAAAACAATCAACGTCAGCTGAATGTAACCATAAAAATCATCATCATCAACAACCTTTTTCCATCCACAGCCATAGTAGAGGTATAGGTATAGGTAGTAGGTCGGTAGTAATATAATAGAGTAGGTATAGGTCTCCTCTTCAGTGCGCCATCCTTTCCGATCCAATATTAAAACAATAATAATATATTTGTTTACTCCTAATTAACTCGGCCCTGCCCAGCGCCCAGCGTAGTGGGGCCCACACCCTTCGAACTGAAGGAACGGACTTGAGGATGAAACTCAAGGAAACTTATAAAATAGGGTTATTTACTTTTACATAAATATAAACGCTATTTAAAACTGTCACTGATAAATTGATTTTAACGTAAATATTTTTTTTGTTTAGAGAAAGCTGGAAAAACCAAATAAAAATTAAAGCCAAGCGTCAGAACTAATTTGTACTATTTTTCCCCAATCTAAAAAGCAAAGGTTGGCCCGGCATGTACCAGCGTGAGAAACTTCGGCTTTCTTCCCTCCAAGGGAGGCCAAACATCGCAACCCTAAATTATTCATACCTAAGTGTTACGTGCCTCGATTATTGATATTGAATATTAGCACTTCAGCCTTTGAATGGAAAGGTGTTTTTATTATTTTGACCTTGTTTGGTACCGTTTAAGATTTTGAATGGATTGAAAGCTAAGTTGGTCTTGTAGATTTTTTGTTATATTGAATGAGTTACATAATTTGACATGACAAGTAACTTCATATTTAGGAGTGGTATATTGCATTAATGCCTTATGTGGTACATTTTTTACCTTTTAGCCACCTTATAATGCATTCAGTCATCAGATCTATTAATTTTCTAAATCATTTTGAAGTAAAGTTAAATACTAGTGGATATTTGACATAATTCTTAAGGTGGTGGTAGACATTGAATTTTCTTTCACTCAGCTGCTGTTAAAAAAAGTAAACAAGCTTCTAAAGACCAATTAGCTAGACCAAGTGTCAGAGTTTTCAGGCCGCCTGAAGGCATCTGACATGGCTCGTGGTTGTTGTTAAAGGACAAACAACTGGGACCTGCAAATTAACGTATCAACCGATCCACGGTAGCGCTGTTGTAAATGCCACCAGCGGTCACCCATCCAAAGACTGACCGTGTTGGCCGTTGCTTAACTTTGGTTATCAGTTACGAACACCTAGTCGCTTACCATCTGATGAGTTGATGACCAAACGTGATTCGTGTTAATAAAAAAACAGTCAAGTTACGCTACGAGCGCCGCCGTTGATCCACCTCTCACCTGTATAAAAGTGCTCTGAGACAAAGTCTAATGCGCCTAGGTACCTACATGATAATCGCAGTGAGCCTGCGGCAGTATAACACGGTTTACTGCCTCGGCAATGATCTGCAGTTTTATGTGCGCTACTGATGCTGCTTTTTATTTTATCTTTACTTGGCAGTAGTCTGTCAAAGATCTTTTTCACAGAACATACGATCATGAGACTTGGCTCGGGACGGGACGGTACTATTGGAACTCGAATCAATTGGTACGAAACAAAATCGATAGTTTTTTTAAATCTATCGAGGTTACGAACTTAATTCAACTTTATTAAAAATTGGTTGAAGCCAGCAGCAGCAGCTTGATTGTGTAATTCTTTATACTCTCCAAGCAGTGGCTATGGAGAGTATAAGGAATTACACAATCAAGCATATTATGTAATTCCGAAAAACATTAGCCTTTCTTAATCAAAACTTTTCAACTTCGAGTAGACTTTGCATGTTAGGAATTCACTTGTATATAATATAATAGAAAGCTCCTAACCCATAAAAATCAACTACCAACTTACGCCGATCGGTCAAATCATGGTTTGATTTATTACATATCGCCACCACAAACCACTATTTCTCTTACTCTATTCTAAATTCAAAAACCTTTTCCAATGCACTTCCACATAGCTTGCAAGTTTCATGAAGTAACATCTCCGATCCCGTAGTACCTACCCCAGTTTACGAGCGGCGGCAGTGATAAGAATTGTTAATTTTATGGACGCCGCCTGTAGACGTGTGCATCAAATTCAATGTGTCCCAGAGACGTGATAAATTATTCGTTGCAGTTTGAGTACTCATCTTGTTGGGTTTGAAGTGTGCTCAACTGCTCAATAGTTGTGGTTGTATCTGTTTACTTTGTAAAATAAATAAAATAAACATGAATTCGAAATTTGTCCTCTAAATATTTTTTTCCTTCCAGTCGTCATTTTTAGTATCCGCTATCCTCTGTAGCATAAAATATACTGTTAAATTTTTTGAAATAAAAAGTCCTTTAAGTTAATTTAGAATAAGCTCAAATTTAGAATCGTACTAATATTCATCCAAATGCGTTCAGCCGTTTTTGGGTGATTGAGTAACAAGCCTCCAAACATACAAACTTTGACATTTATTAATATTAGTAGTCAAAACTGTTTTCAGCCTTCAAGAAGGCGGAAATATATTAGAATTACAATTGAAAAAGAATTTTTAAATAAAAAAAAATAATATTAGTAGATTCAAGATTCAAAAATTCAGGTTTCTTTTGTAGAATGTAGTTAAATTAGGTCTTATAAAATTAAAAACATAGTCCCTTACATACTACCTCCTTAAGAGGATGATGAAATAACAAGCAGTAACTAGGTATTGGTCTAGTTGTGAACCGAAGAGCAAATTCCAGTGTTTGCCGTCATCTCACCGCCAATCCGTTGATGGCCACTCGCCAGATTAAGGGTCGCCTTGTCGTGCTCTTAATCGATTGCAATTTACTGAGCTGTATTGATTGCCCGGGGCAAGGTCCTACGTATGATACACAGTTATTTGTTTAGCGACGTTGAAAGGATTTACAGGATTATTAAAGTCTTAAAATGAGACTTGTATCAAATTATTGTATTTACTCATTACTACTACTCACTATTCATACTCGTATGTAACGGTAGTGTACTTTTTTGTTTGACTCAAATATTAAATGTCGAGCCATTTAATATTTTGTCATGATTACTAAAAAATTGGATAAACACAAAAAAATATTCCCGTAGCACTTACACTACTTTTAAATTTATACCAACATAACTTCCCACAATTTGTTGCCAGTCGAACATGCAGCAATTTCTACCATTAATACAAATTAAGATGTGAATTTTTCACAAACGTCTAAAAGTAAATAACAAATTAAAAAAAATAATAAATTGAGACGCTGTTCGTTTAGGAAAATTTTGACATATTTGTTAAACTTAAATAATAATAGCTACACCAAAACATACAACAGTTCTATCCGGAGCATTTTGGAGGCACTCATTACAAAAATAATTTAATCATAATGAAGAACTTCACAAACCACACCAAACCTCAACTTATGAAAAAAAAAATTCAGTCAGAAATGCTTGTTTTTAAAAACCGGCCCAAAAAGGAAAACAGCAATAAAATAAAAAGCCCTTACATTAACCTTCCGTAGTCCAGTAACCTAGTCCTATTCTCCAGTCCACGTGCAAGCCTCCACGTGCAAATTTAATCGGTGCACACCGCAGGAAATTCAACGGGCGCGGCTGCCGGACGGTTTCCGACGTTTTTTGCTCGCGTTCGATTTCCGGGACTTAGATTCTTGCGTAATTAAAAATGCTTGTAGAGTAGTTATATTGTGTTTTGGGTTTTTTTTTTCAAGCAGGTTATTGAATTAATAATGAACTTATGATGAATACAGCTGTAGAAAACGGCTTAGTGGATGCTTATTAAAATAAACTTTAGTAAAATATATTGTTTAGACTCCAGTTCACCAAAGATAAAAGGTATCACAATAGCTACATATTATGAAAATGCATTATAGTAATAATTTAGTTCAAGATACTCAACCTCGTAGTAGGCTGAAGACCTTATCTTGTATCTTTTCTCTCGTAATAATATCAAGTTTATTGTTTAATAATTGTATCGTTTTTCTCTGATTGCGACTTTTATTTAAGCTAGTTAGCAAAATCTTTTTGACGCATGGCAATACACAAAAAACAAATAAATTTTATCCAAAACAGAGTAGAATTACAACACATATTCCATTTCTCGAGCAATCCAATCGAACGTCCAATCATTTAGCCGTAATTTCTCAGCTCAAACAATAACGTTCCAATAAATCAAGTGGGACGTAACAAAAATGTTATTGTTTCTAAACTACCATTTTCAACTTTTCATCGGTCCAGTTCTCGCATCGAACAAATCGCGGCACTAAATCAATCGAGATGTAACTAACGAGAGAACTATCCTGAGAAAACAAAAGTCGTAAATTTTTGCTATTAAAAATCAACGGCATAGGTGTTAGAAGGCAGATGAGAAATTTGGAAAAAAAATTTGGAAGAGACGAAAGCAAGTCAATTTTTTTGGAAAATATATTTTTTTAATTTATGAATGTAGGTAGTCCACTGCTGGTCGAAGGTCTTCCCCAATATCTTCAAGTTAATTTTTTCCAGTTTTCCATATTTTTGTACTTACTTTAGCGTGATGTTACTGCAATTGATATTTGTAAACAAACTTTAATTATTAAATTAAATTAATAATATTACAAAATAGTCGGGAGATGTAACAAAAACAAATCGTTTACTATTCTAACACTAAAATGTATATACCGTCCTATACAAAACTAATGGAGCTACCATTTTTGAATAGGTACCTACATATAAAGCCAACGCAACAAATTTCCACTCACCTATTTCATCCTCAAAAAATCTCTATTTTTACGCACGTACCCCACATAAAAATAAATTCAAATTAGCTTGACAAAATACCCCTTTGTATTTTACATAAAAACACTGTTTCGAAAGCTCTTGGATACGTTAAAATATAGGCTGTGTACACACGAGTTATTTCCATGACGTCATCTGCACGGCTATCGGGTTTCACATAATGTGTACCAGCTTACGAGTGACATGATCTGGAATCGCTGAAACGGATTTTGTTTGGTAATATTTGTAGTAATTAATGAATGTTTTTTTTTATATTGTTCGCTTACGTGATGTTTAGAACTGAAATATCTTCTAGTGTTATAAAACTTGTGTCTACAAAAAAATATTCAAGCTAATTAAAAAAAAATGAAATCATTCATTGGTTTTTCAACTTAGAGTTTATTTATTTAATTATTTATTCAGCACATAGTAATTTTAAAATGTTTCTATGTTGCACCAAGAAACCGCTAAAGGTTTGTCGCGGTGCTCACATTCGCCGCAGATAAAATAAGCACGAAGTCTCAAATTCACTTACTATACTAAACAAAACTAATAACACTGGTATGTAAGTGATTCTGTGAAAGAAACGTGATAGAACCACATGCAACCTAACCAACGAATCTATCCATATTCTAAAACACAACAAAAATAAAATAAAAACAGAATAAAATAAAAATTGCACACGGTTTATTGAATCAAATTCAATATATCAAACCCGCAACCTCAAAAATTCAAATCAAACTTGAAGCCTCCAAATCGGTCATTCAGCACTTTCGGCTGGAATTGAATCCGTCGCCAATACTTCCGTTTCTGTGCCACAGAATAGGCAGTAGTCCCATACTAGTGCATCGTGGGCCAACTTTCTCCGAAGCCGCGAAATCCTGTCTATGGTCGCTGCGAACCGACAGATATGACTGCTTCCGAGGAAATAGGTAAAGTCCGCATTTGAATTTTTGTAATAAAGTTACTGACACACTTGTTCATAAAACAAGTTAGTTTATAAATATTTTTTAATGCAGGGGTAATATTGCATTGTCATGAGTTACACAGGTTCAGTTCTCAGATCAATGGGACATTGGGAAGTGGTTAAAATTCAGTTGCAAGATTTGACCCGAAAATACATACATAATAATGGCCGGTTTACATTATTCCAGTCCAGTGATCTAGCGAGATTCCAGTCCAGTGCTGGACTGGATCTGTAACGTCTACATTATTCCAGTTATTTAGAAGCCGTTGAAGTGTGAACACTACAGTGACAATGATTTCAAGAAGAGATCAGTTTCGAAAATGTTTCGAAAATGTTCTCGCAAAAAAAAGTCCACAAAAACAACCAACACGTGTGTACTTCGTCAGCACTGGAATGGCACTGGATTGGCCGTCTACATTATTCCAGTTGCACTGGATTCAAAAGTAGACCGCGAATCCAGTTACTGGACTGGAATGCTTACTGGATTCAGTTCATTCCAGTGCCGGTTTACATTTTTCCAGTAAGCAATCCAGTACTGGACTGGATCGCTGGACTGGAATAATGTAAACCGGCCATTATGTATTTTAATACGAACATTGCAAATAAAATAAAACATTGTAAAAAACAAATGTAAAATAATAAAGTTTTTTTTATTCCACTATGCCCATTTGCTACCTATAAAATTAATCAATTAATATATTCACAGTTTTTACAAATGCTAAAAAAGCCATACTTGTTTAAGTCAGTCAGCTCATCTGAACGCGTTTGCGTTCAGATGAGCTTAAGCACAACCTTTTACACCCACACCTCGGGTGGTATACTCGAAAATAATAATAATAATACAAACGAGAAACGACTTTCGATTATCAACACGTATGCTACCTAGAAGCAATTCCTCGATATTGCATGGTTTCTGGCTAGAAATGAGTACCTATGTGTATCAGCACCTTAAGTTTAGCTTGAAAAGCAGCTAAGCGTCAATAGTACCCACTGTTACTGTTCATAAAAGCAATAGTTTCACAAAATCTAGCAGTTTGTTGCTATTTATATGTTTTTATTAGAATATGTCGACGAACAATTGTGCGATAGTAAGCGCTACGCTTGTTCTAAATATATATTAAACTAGCGGCCAGTCCCGGCTTCGCACGGGTAGACACTATAAATTGAGATGTGAGCTATCCTATCTAAAAAAAAAAAAAAAAATATCCTATCTGTTAAGTTAGATCGAACTGCACCCGGTGTGCAAATTTGATTGAAATCGGTTAAGTAGTTTAGGAGTCTATAGCGGACAAACAACGTGACACGTAATTTATATATATTACTAGCTGACTCGACAGACGTTGCCCTGTCAAAAGCCATTGCGTAACTATAGCAACCGTAGTATGTTGATGCTAACTTGTCAATTTATAGTAAAAATTATCAGTATATATATAATTTGCAATATATTAAAATTGCGACTATAATTTGAGATTTAAACTATCCTATCTCTCAAGTTGGATCGAACTGCACATGGTGTGCGAATTTTATTATAATCGGTTAAGTGGTTTAGGAGTCCATTGAGGACAAACATTGTGACACGAGATTTATATATATTAAGACTAGCTGACTCGACAGACGTTGCCCTGTCAAAAGCCATTGCGTAACTATAGCAACCGTAGTATGTTGATGCTAACTTGTCAATTTATAGTAAAAATTATCAGTATATATATAATTTGCAATATATTAAAATTGCGACTATAATTTGAGATTTATACTATCCTATCTCTCAAGTTGGATCGAACTGCACATGGTGTGCGAATTTTATTATAATCGGTTAAGTGGTTTAGGAGTCCATTGAGGACAAACATTGTGACACGAGATTTATATATATTAAGACTAGCTGACTCGACAGACGTTGCCCTGTCAAAAGCCATTGCGTAACTATAGCAACCGTAGTATGTTGATGCTAACTTGTCAATTTATAGTAAAAATTATCAGTATACTCGTATATATAATTTGCAATAAATTAAAATTGCGACTATAATTTGAGATTTAAACTATCCTATCTCTCAAGTTGGATCGAACTGCACATGGTGTGCGAATTTTATTATAGTCGGTTAAGTGGTTTATGAGTCCATTGAGGACAAACATTGTGACACGAGATTTATATATATTAAGATTAAGATATATTAAGATTTAAAATGATCACACGGTACAACGCAGAGGGATTCACTTTTTATCTACAAACATTATAAGACTTAAAAAGCTACACAAATCCTAGGTCATAAAAGACCAGTTCTAAAACCGATAACCGTTACAAAACGCAAAAATAAAAAAGCAACCAAAGTTTATGCTTGTTCAGTATAAAAAAACAGCGGAAATAAATTTCACAATTAAAATCCATTTACTGGAAATTCGCGCCGGCGTTTACGTTTATTCGTTTATTTTCAAACACATCAATTTCGCGGACAGTTATCGGATAACCGGCGAAAAAACGCATGAATTCGGAACTCGGAGCCCTATCTCCAGCGGTAGACGAGTCCTGCCCCAGGCACGGCGACGGTACACGGTGAAACGGTAAGGATACTTTAGGGTTTACTTACAAACGATGCTATATTTGCAGTTGCTACGATTAACAAATGACATTTAACTTGTGCGCAATACAAAAATGTAGTGCTTGGCAATGTGAAAGCAAAAACTCTGAGAAAACTTTAAATTTATATGAAAAGGCACTTTGTATTGTAAGCCAGTGGACGATTACAGTAGTGTATGCACCGAAGTCGGATTAGATCGATGAGTGTATGGCAGTATCTACATATGAATACTATTTCATGCTTATAAATGCGAAAGTTTGTGTGTGAATATTTTGTTACGGTGGATCTCTTAACTACTTAACCGATTTAATTAAAATTTAGAATGGAGATAGCTTATGGCCGTTTTTTTGTCATTACTTGTGAAACCACGAAGCACAGCTAGAAGAATAATGGAGTGTATTTCTATAAAATTCAACACAATATGTTTTTCACCTGTTAATTTTTTTAATTTACTGAAACACATTTGATTCCAGTTTTTTTTTTTAATGAGAGATTGGCTTACATTTGACCGCCATCTCGCCTGATGGGACGCAACGATGGAGCACGCTTGCCTAGAAGAAACCGATTCACTCGCAACTTGAAGACACCCAGATTTTTAAGGAAAATAATGAACTACTCTTACTGTTATTAGTGAGTGTGGAAACTCTCGAGTTTAGTTACTTTTTATTGGTAGCACCACTATTTGTACTCACCGAGATGAAAGGTAAATATTATTTTACTTAAAGAAAACGTTTGAGGTAAAACATTGTTTTCGCCCAGCTGGGACCCTATTTTAGCGAGTGAATTATCTGAGTCTCTGTCGCTCTCATTGTAAATGTCATAAGAGTGAGGCTGACGGAGATAATCTCGAGCGCCTAAGAATAGGGTCCTGGGTTACTTTATGGTTGATTTTTTACATAAAAACAGTGTTATTGGTGGAGAATGGTAGGCGTAATACAAGTGATTTAGTTTACTTTATTTAACGCAAAAAAATAACAACCGTAATTTTTCGTTGAAATCGTCTATTGGCCATTTAAATGTATTGTGCAATTATGAATGTCAGATGTTAAAATTCACCTTCACATGGTGTAGTCACCTGTTGTCCGATTGTACTTTTTTTTATGTTTACCCAGTGGAGATCCTTTATGGATACCACGCCCGCCCCGGGGGAGGCAGGGTGGTTATGTGGGAGTCTCCGCCCTGCGGCGGCATACCCACTAAAACCACTGGGGTGTTCGGCATCCGCCTGAGATGGGGCAAGGTGGGGTCGCGTTAGCAATCGCCACCTCGCCCCGGCGATGGGCCCGATTAGGGCCCCCCGCGTATATGGAGGGGTGACCCTGTTCCCCAGGATCACCCCCCAGACAGTCAGTGTGGGGTCGTGCAGGCCGGGAGAGTCCCCCGACTCTCCCGGCAACCCCACTGCAGAGGAGCGAGGATACGGGCGAACCGCCTCCTCGCTCCCTCGTCTGCGCCGGAGCGGGTCAGATCGGGAGTCGTCCTCTCTGACCCGCTCCACGGCCTCCTTCTGCGTCATCACCTCTTCGCAGAAGGAGACCCCGGTGTGACGGGTCAGATATGGGCCGTCGTCATTCACAAATAATATTAACTCTATTGGTTGATCTAAATTTGTTAATTTACTTGAATACTGCTGTAATAACAATTAAAAATGTCTATTTTTAGCTATACATACGTATTATGAGAACCAAAACGGTTTATTAACATTCTACTCACATCGAAAGAACAATGAACAAGCTTTTTTACGAGCCGCGGTGTAATATGAAATTTAAATTTGAGATTGTACTTTGAATAACCGCCTTATATAAACAATTATCAGGGACGAATCGGGGTATCGCTACTGACCGGATAGACATATTATTTGACGATATTTCTTGTGAAAATCAGTTAGTTGCTGTCATGTTAATGATATTAGATCTAGGTAGCTATAACAATTTAGTTAAAAGTTGGAGGGTGTTGAATGTCTATTGGGACAGATGATCAGGTCACGTTACTTCATGGAGCTGAACAAAAGAAGAGAGTAGTTAGTCCATTCTAGTTTCAGTTTGTATGGTCTTATACCTTAGATAATTTTCATTATTAAGGTTACTTACTTGAAACAAAGGAAGATATACTGCTTTGTACATACAAGAACAGGCGTTTATTACGATTATGTAAATAATTTAGTTAACTTCTTAATTACAAAATATTGTGACGATTGTTTAAATCTTAAAATAGGTACATCTAGTATTAGACCGAGACATAAGTTTTGAAATGATAAAAAAAAGAAAGCTTGTCATTTTAGAGATTTCATCCTGAGTCCTCACCATTTCTGTGTATACGTGAGAGTGAACCAACTTGACACACCAAAAATAACTATGTGCACTTAATCGCTATAAGAATCTGGGTGAATTTTGCTTGACAAATGACATTTGATAAATCGCTGACTATTGGGTTTCTATCTACACAAAGGGCTCACACAGGCTTACGGTAATAAAGAGGTCTTTGTGGAAAATCTAGGAACATCGAGACGATTATTATTCATTAGGCTCACACGGAAGTCGGACGTATTGAACTTGTCTCTCAAAAATCTTATAAGGTTTAACTAGGGGTAGTGGGAACTCTGTCCATTTTATTCTTAAATTAAGGGTTGTTTTGCAAGTTTATTAGTTATTAAAATTAGAGTCATTTTATTTAACATTGGGTAGTAAGGGGAACGTTATTTGACTTGTTTTTAAGAGTAATTGTAACTGTTGTGGGTTTAAATAATTTAAAGGTTTGTTTTCTATTTAATATTCATTAATAAGGGAAGTGGACTACATCTATGAGTTAAAGGTTTATACGATAGAGAGACAGGATGTTTATTGTCGCTTCAGTGTCTTATTAAGGGATCTGTGTTTCTAGTGGTTAAATCAGTTAGTGTTTTACGAAAGCTCGTAGTGAATACTAACTTGTTGTTGATAGGTTATTATTAAGGGTTGTGTTATGGTGTTTTTCAGTGATCTCTGTGCTTCGTGAATTGTTAGTTAACCTAGAGACTACTCTCTGGGAAGACTTGCTTTTCGCGTTGAATGGAATCTTTGTTAAACATTGTATTAATGTGGGGAGTTAGTGAAACACAGATCTCGTAGAAAAATCGGATATAGCTCCAAAGTTGCTCAGATCCGTCCTTATTTACAGTGATCATGGCTAACTCAGACCCATTTGCTGTTTATATTGTATTGCGTCCTTGGGGTTCAGTGTAGGCTCTTCTCTTGAGACAGAGTCGAGAGTTAAGTTCACTACGTACGGTGACTTAACCGGATTGTCTCCGTTCAGTTTTCATTTTTTATCTTTGGCTATGGGAAGGACGCCGAATCGAAAGAACGGCGGCTCTTCACTCCATTGTGCGAACCATAGTATCTGATTCCAAATGAATTCCGGATGTCCCGGGCGCGATAGTTGAATAATTACTGGAACCTGGGCCGAAAAGGGACCAGTGATCGTTCGTAGGGTCTTCAGGGACTGCTAGTTTTTCCAGGGTTCGTCACCCTAAACTTATAGGGCTAATTAGTCGGCCGATTGCTCCTTCGTAAGTGAGAAGCCGTGTCTTAGTTTATCATTGGGCTTCATAAAGGGGGGTGAGATTTATCTCAGTGCTTAGAAACTTAGCTTTTCGACTAGGGCCGTCGTTTTAAGAGTAGGCAGTTGCAGGTAGTGGTCAGGTACACACCCACACAACAGTAGGGCACACACACACAACATTCAGACAAATAACACACCCAGAACCTATATTATCTGGTTACACTTATAGTGGTGCGAGACCCATCGCTAAAACTTCTAGAAAGAATTTCTGTAAGTCGAGTGAAAGGCAGGTAAAGCGGAATAAAACTACATGCTAGGTCGATAAAGGTTTCAAATCTCGCGGCGGTATTTCAATGTTAGTAAGGTAGATAAACTCAGTAGAATTCTTTCGCGTTTTTCAGATATTAGGAGGTAAGTATTTCTGAGAACAGGCGAATTGATAGTCATCGCATTTTTGAGAATCTTTAGAAATAGCGCAACATGAGGTTAGTCTTCAACTTAAGTTAGTTACAGAACCATTGAGTCAAACGCTTAAGGAATTCGAGCTAATCTAGGACTTAGTACTATTACGTTAAGGTAGAGTTTCTAATACACCGACATTGTTAGGTTGTTAAAGTAGCGTCACACACATTTCCTTTAACTTATCACGATAACGTTTGATTTTTGTAAGAAACTATTATTCTAAAGATAATGAGAAATAATTGTAATATAAATTACTATTGGAAATAGAAAGATATTAGTCAATTTGTTATTAACGAGTCATTTATTAGACACTGAATTGAGCAGTGATCGAAGTTAAATTCATTATAAAACAATTTGGTACTTAAATGTATGTACAGTAGAGTTGATTTTGCTCTGAGACTATAACCTAGTTGATATTATTGTTTTAAAGAAGACAGATAGACCATGGAGTCAAAACGTAATAATAAAAGTACTGATTTAAAGAGTTAAACGATTATAGCAGGATAATGCTAACTGATTATATTTTGTTAATTGAAATAGTCGAGAAATAGACTTATGTGTAAAAATTATACTTTAAAATTAAGTATAAAACTAAATAGAAGTTCGAATAAAATATAACTCAAGATTGTTTGTATTAGCAGAAAGCTTGACGGCCATTTTACGCTGTATTCTTGAGAGCATTAATAATAGCTCATGTTTGTAAATATAATGAGGCAAACTTAATACGATAATTAAATTACCGAATAATCGTGGTATTTCTTTCACATTAGCTATGTGTTTATACATAACCATAGTACTGAAGAGTTAATAGACTGACTTAGTAAAATCTAAAGAACATCCTATACGATAGTCTCGTAGGCGAAATAAAGCCTTATGTTCTAGTCAGTAAAGTCTATTTGGCCTAGCATAGCCGTGCCAGTTATGATTCTCTCCAACAGGAGTGCAGAGAACATGACAATTTCGTAGAGTTTATTTACTAGAATTATTTGAATGAGACTTCTACGTGCTTCTACTTTAATTACATTTCAACTTGAGTCCTTCTAGGAAACTCTTTAGTATTGGTGTAGAAATATAAGTAAACGTAAATTATACTTAGTCAGAGATTTACATAAAGAATATCGTTATTAGGTTATGCCGATTATATACCAAGGTTGTTCGATTTTATATTAAAGGTAGGTAGGACAGACTTTAAGTTCACATAGAAAGAAATTGTCAATAAGTTTCGAATTCATATTATAGATGTAAGATAGTGTTAGAATCCAGTTAGCTAGGATCTATAATGACTAGATATGTAAGATCTGGATTTAGAGTAGGTATGAGTTAGGCTAGGTTTAGCTAGGGGGAACCAATAGAGGATCTTCTGATTCTATTGATTTAGAATTGGTTGATCTTCGCCAGAAAACGGGTGTTCGCGAGTAATTTTGCTAAAAGAATATGCCCTCTTGTCCCATAGCTTACTGACAATAACTTGACTGACAACTTTGACGTCCGAGGATTTATTACTGTATTTAATGTTACCAAAATTAAATATTGTCAATAAAATCGTCGTTGCGGGGATCTGTGTAGTGTCACGCACTATAAGAAACACATGGGGGAGACTCCTATCCCGTCAGGAATTGCCGTGGGAGATCGTCGGAAACATACGTAAATGTACATAATATGAATATAGCAATATTCATTTGGCGCGGATGGCGGGGCGCCCGACCTTAGCCCCAAATAGGAATGTGTTTCATTAGTAGTCACTAGTCACGAAAGCCTTAGAAAAACTAGGAACTTTTGAGTCTAGTTACTTTGAGATAACGGGAGCTTAGATTTAGAAATCACACAGAGTAGAGTTAGACAGATAACACCTTTAGATTAAGCAGATTAAAAATTATACTATTAAGATTCCTTAAATCTAGATAACCAAGTAAGACGAATTTCATATTATAAATGTAAGCTATGAGTAGAGCTTTAGAACATGTAAATCACTAGGAATAGTAGTTGACTATATAGGAACCAGGTATGTTAGAAAGTAACCCAAATTACTAAAACTCAGGTTTATTACGATCACAACGAAGGGTTTTCACTAAACGATTACGTGGCCAAAATCAAGATAGTTTTAGATATATTAGTATTTACATTCTAGGATTATTTCAGTAAATAGTATTTTTATCAAATATTTTAGTTCTAAGAATAAGTAAATTCAAACAAGTAAGCGTCGTCTTAAGAATCCTTAGGATTATATAGACTAAAAATATCTAGGTAGATTAAGTAGGTTTCATAGTTTAAAAGATAATAAATAATAATAAATTTTTTAAGTTAAGTTTGGTGCTGATTAGGTAGGATAGGATCTTTTAAGTTTTGGTGACGTGATCAAGATTCTCACATCTTGGTGACGCTGCCAAATTTAAGAAAGGTTAGGGTAAGGGTTTTTCACAATTAGGTGTGCCTTGACCAGGATGCATATGACCAGGATACAAGTAACCAGGATTCAAGTGACCAGGATCCAATTGACTAGGATGAGTACTTCAGTTATTACGTGGTTAGAATTCATATTGCAGTGTTAGATTAGTTCAGTTAAAAGGTAAAAATATAGTATTTTTATATGTAAGTATCAGAGTACTGTTACAAATAGAAGTACCATATTAACCCAGGATGTGTTCTTTGGTTAGTAAATAACAACACAACAATAAACAACAACAGTAGCAAACAAAAACAACTTGTTAACATAACAACAGGCTAGCGAGCCATGTTAAGCATAGATTGAGATATAGAGCCTAGGTAGTCAGAGCACTTATTCGAACTAAGCTGCCATTGATGTGTGACTAAAACTTAAACCTTATTAAAGAACTTTTAGTAAGACTGTTTTATTAGCATTTTATTTATCAAGATTTACATTCACATTTTACATTTTTATAATCATAATGAAGGTCTAAACTAAACTAAAGTCAGATTAGAAATGGTTATTTAATAATAATATTATTCAATAGGTAGGTCAATGATTGAAAGATAGGTATGTTAAGTTATTAATAGTTTATTTAGAGGTAAGTGTCCTTCCGGACACAATTTGCTGCCGTAGAAATGGAAACGAGTGATTTGGGTTATATTAGTTCAATTTTCTGATTAGTCTTATCATATGCGTTACATGTTTAGGAAATGTCAGTTTTCCAATAGGAAACACTTAGGTTCTATACGTTAGTTAAGTTGGTTGAGAGTTAAAATAAAAATAATACTAACAAATAAATAAAGTGTAGGATAGAACTGACCTGTTGAATAAAATAAGAGGAAACAAACAAACTAAAAATAATTAGTGAATTAAGGAACTCGCTATCTCTGATATATTTGATGTAACTCTACAGGTTCTTTTCTACTACCTGTTCGCTGAAGACTAGAATTAGCTCCTAGAATAGAGTACCCTTCCATCCATTAAGTTAGTAGAACAGTAATGCGATTCTATTTTATATTTATTAAATTGTATAAAACTATTCACTTATAAAGGGAATAGAAAGTATTCTCTAATTCGTACAATTCAGCTTTTACAATTGAAAATTTATAGAGAACAATTACTTTTACCTAATAAAGAGATAAAAGATGCAAGTTTAAATCAGTATCTAATATCGATTTTAACAAAAATTAAGAAAGTTTAAAAATTTGGTTTCCTCTAACACATGGTTCTAAGTTCTAATCTAAAGAATAAAGAAATAGGCAAAACAATATGAGGAAATGAGAAATAATTAGTCTTGTTCATGTGATAAGAATTCTAGGAGTATTATGGTCGAAGTCAGAACTAAAAGAAGATATTTGTTGTACATTAAAACCAATATATATTTAAAATTAGGTTTCTGAAACGAAATATTAAGACGTAGATCTAGAAGAGATACTAATAGAATTAAAGGTGAATGACAGGTTATTAGAAATTCAATATTAAGCCTAAATATATTTAGGGTAGCCTTTAGTGAGAGTACTAGTTGTAAAGATTGTTAGAATAGAGAGAATTTTGAGCTCACAACAATCGCACATTAGTATCAATTTTCAAATGTTAGTTTTAATGGTTGTTGTTCGTTATCAATGGTAAAAGTTAAAGGAAAAATAAAAGTCATTAAATTTTGTGATAGTTTACCCTTTAGCTTAATAGAGGATAATTATGTTAAGTCCATCCTCTCTTCCAGTAGTTCCACTGAGTATAAGCCAGGGTCCAGGTCAGTCTACAATAATAAAAAAATGTAAAGATAATAATAAAAAAAATTAAAGGAGTTCAGTCAGTTAGCATTTCAGACTTTAACGTTAAAAATTAACGCGGTCAAAGATTTGAATTTAGGAACATAAAAAAAAAACGGGACGTAACGGGACACTTTTTTGTGCGTGCGGCCGGCGTTCATCAAATTATTAGGCATGTTCACGTCAAAAAGAAAGGATTAGGTACTTTAGACATTTACCTTTACGTTTGTAAAAATCCGGTAGTTTCTTGAAGTATTGGAGTGTAACTTAGATGAACACAAACAGCTACAGCAGCATAGTGTAGTCATAAAACAATAACTCGTTCGTCAGCATAATAACGACAGCTAGATAGTTTCAGGCTTTCTGTAGTGATGAAGTAGGACATTTCAGAGTACTACAGCTTCACTTCACATTTTCACTCACATCAACTCACATGAAGCATTAAAATATTGATAGTCTTTAACTCGAACAACTTAAATTAGTTAGTATTTTTCGAGAAATAATAAGAGTAAATTCAGAAGCTTTAGAAGATCAAGTAGGCTGATCGATAGGCAAGGAAGTACGCAAGTATTTTGGTAGATGAAGTTGTAATCAAAGAGGTTCAATTTAGTGAAAAGATTCGATTATATTTTCAATAAAGGTGCCTGAATACAAAGTATGTAATTGTGATTGAATAACAATAATTGTTAGGGTATTAGTAATGTGTCATTGGGAATGACTTATAGTGTTGTCACTGGCTAGAGTTCGAGTTTTGGTCGGATGACTCTTATCGTTTTCTTGCGAGTGGGTTAGCTAAATGGAAGAACGATAAAGACTACAAATTCGAAATTCAAAGCAATTTATTCCATTATGTAGTACTTCGATGTACCTACATTTATGAGTGTCAAATACGAATAAATTATACCACTTTATAAGTAATGTCAAAGAAAAAAAAATAGTTAGGAGACAAGTCAAGTATTATTTTTACGGTCTGTATTCGGTTTACCAAATAAAAAACCATACAGTCGAATAGAGAACCGTTTCTATTTTGGAAGTTGGTTAAAAGGAGACTTTATCACAGATGAATTCGTCGATTTGTAGTAAGCTTTTCAATTAAAGTCTTTCAAAATTTATTTTAAATTCCGAGTCTTTCTTATCTATTAGAGTACAGTCAACAAGTTGTAAAATAATACGCCGTTCATAACAAAAGAGTTGCCAATTTTAGCCAATCTAATTTTAGGTAGAACAAGTTTAAACTTGTTCCTAGTTATGATAGTACATTCATTTCTCTTGTGATATTTTACGTACACACATAATAAAAAAAAAAATGTTTTAACTTCATTTGACGAATTAAATAGAATTTTATTACAATATTAGACTTTATACAAAGAATAATTCGAGAAAATGATTGTGAGAGATTTCTAAGGAAATTAAAATCTGGGGGTTGTTTGTAAATGTAGTACAGTCAACACTTTCAGAGAATCAATGGGTTTTTGAGGTAACTACAAATTTACCTACTATTAACCATTTTATAAGCCAGAGGTCTCGGGTTCGATTCCTGACCAGGCGGATGTGTTATTGATGGGGGTTGAAGTGGATGTTAGTCAAGGTGTTCTGGTGCGAGCTACGAGTGTTAAACTTTTAATTTTTTACTCTAGGTAAACTTTAGGTTGTTATTCAAGAGAAGAGAAGAAAGAAGCGGATTTTTTTTAAGCGTTAAATGTAAACGACAATTGAAAATATTGTAAGAAATAACATCTGTTTCAGCTTATAATTAAGATAATTTAATGAGAAACCGAACTTAAAGTAACAATTGTTAAAATTTTTGAATATTTGGTATTAATTTTACATAAGGCGAGTTCAAACGCTGTTAGCCGTATTCGGTTTTTCACTTTAGTTCATTCACTCAGTAGAAATGAATCGGAAGTAGATGGAGCTAGTTGTTAGTAAATTAAATAAATATCGGACAACCAAGGGAAATATTGTAAATCTTATGTTAAGTGTTAGAAATGATTGTTAACATGTGTGATGATTGACGGTACGTTCTACTCGTTGGGTTAAAAAAGGAAATGTGCAAAATTAGTCATTTTTTATCTAGAAGATAGTGATATGTTTTTAGTCAGCGTGAAACCCGTGAAAGGAGGCTATGAAATAAGATTGAAGTGGTTAATAAATTTAAAAATTAATGAATGAAATTAGAAGGGAAATTGTATGAGAATGGCTATGTGGTAGCATGTGAGGGTTTATCTTTGTTAAAAGAGGGGCTAAAGATTTTAACACTGTTGAGATTTGAAATGGTTTGTCAGAATTCGAGTCTTTTAGCAGATCAGTGATCTGAGGTCACTAATACAATTGGACTTAATGAAGGAGTTGGAGTTAAGTTAGGCCAGAAGGCATTCATCGACATACGTCGATTTCATAAAGTCCCATACTCTACAGGGTAGGAAGAACCGAACTAATACACTCTACATTCTCCGGTTAAAGATAGTTAAAGTTAATCTTCGTCTCTTAGCGGGATGTTGAAGCTATACGGATGATTTTTATATTTCACCTTTGGGGATACTTAAAATCTGGAAAGAGTGTGTTATCTGCTCTCGGTAAACGAAAAGTAGGTTTGGTGAGAGAATTTAACGTGCATCTACTAGAGATGGTTCTGCCTCACAACCAGGATTTCTTTACAGAAGAGGGTGCCCTGTGGAAGGGAAATCTACTTTATAGTTGAAATATTAACAAGCTATGAGTTCGTGGTTTAGCAGCGACTGTCTCTAGACCGGTTTAAAAACACCTTATCATATTGTGATAGGAACACACACACACACACTCACACCCACACGTCTTTTACACATAATTATTGTTAAAGGAATCGAATATTGACAAATATAATTATGCACTTATAACTATTAATATGTAATGATTATGAAATATTTGTGAATGAATTAAGATTGGGAAAATTTACTCCGATTATGAAATAAGCATCTATGTAAATTTTGGGGGTTGCTGTGACGGGTCAGATATGGGCCGTCGTCATTCACAAATAATATTAACTCTATTGGTTGATCTAAATTTGTTAATTTACTTGAATACTGCTGTAATAACAATTAAAAATGTCTATTTTTAGCTATACATACGTATTATGAGAACCAAAACGGTTTATTAACATTCTACTCACATCGAAAGAACAATGAACAAGCTTTTTTACGAGCCGCGGTGTAATATGAAATTTAAATTTGAGATTGTACTTTGAATAACCGCCTTATATAAACAATTATCAGGGACGAATCGGGGTATCGCTACTGACCGGATAGACATATTATTTGACGATATTTCTTGTGAAAATCAGTTAGTTGCTGTCATGTTAATGATATTAGATCTAGGTAGCTATAACAATTTAGTTAAAAGTTGGAGGGTGTTGAATGTCTATTGGGACAGATGATCAGGTCACGTTACTTCATGGAGCTGAACAAAAGAAGAGAGTAGTTAGTCCATTCTAGTTTCAGTTTGTATGGTCTTATACCTTAGATAATTTTCATTATTAAGGTTACTTACTTGAAACAAAGGAAGATATACTGCTTTGTACATACAAGAACAGGCGTTTATTACGATTATGTAAATAATTTAGTTAACTTCTTAATTACAAAATATTGTGACGATTGTTTAAATCTTAAAATAGGTACATCTAGTATTAGACCGAGACATAAGTTTTGAAATGATAAAAAAAAGAAAGCTTGTCATTTTAGAGATTTCATCCTGAGTCCTCACCATTTCTGTGTATACGTGAGAGTGAACCAACTTGACACACCAAAAATAACTATGTGCACTTAATCGCTATAAGAATCTGGGTGAATTTTGCTTGACAAATGACATTTGATAAATCGCTGACTATTGGGTTTCTATCTACACAAAGGGCTCACACAGGCTTACGGTAATAAAGAGGTCTTTGTGGAAAATCTAGGAACATCGAGACGATTATTATTCATTAGGCTCACACGGAAGTCGGACGTATTGAACTTGTCTCTCAAAAATCTTATAAGGTTTAACTAGGGGTAGTGGGAACTCTGTCCATTTTATTCTTAAATTAAGGGTTGTTTTGCAAGTTTATTAGTTATTAAAATTAGAGTCATTTTATTTAACATTGGGTAGTAAGGGGAACGTTATTTGACTTGTTTTTAAGAGTAATTGTAACTGTTGTGGGTTTAAATAATTTAAAGGTTTGTTTTCTATTTAATATTCATTAATAAGGGAAGTGGACTACATCTATGAGTTAAAGGTTTATACGATAGAGAGACAGGATGTTTATTGTCGCTTCAGTGTCTTATTAAGGGATCTGTGTTTCTAGTGGTTAAATCAGTTAGTGTTTTACGAAAGCTCGTAGTGAATACTAACTTGTTGTTGATAGGTTATTATTAAGGGTTGTGTTATGGTGTTTTTCAGTGATCTCTGTGCTTCGTGAATTGTTAGTTAACCTAGAGACTACTCTCTGGGAAGACTTGCTTTTCGCGTTGAATGGAATCTTTGTTAAACATTGTATTAATGTGGGGAGTTAGTGAAACACAGATCTCGTAGAAAAATCGGATATAGCTCCAAAGTTGCTCAGATCCGTCCTTATTTACAGTGATCATGGCTAACTCAGACCCATTTGCTGTTTATATTGTATTGCGTCCTTGGGGTTCAGTGTAGGCTCTTCTCTTGAGACAGAGTCGAGAGTTAAGTTCACTACGTACGGTGACTTAACCGGATTGTCTCCGTTCAGTTTTCATTTTTTATCTTTGGCTATGGGAAGGACGCCGAATCGAAAGAACGGCGGCTCTTCACTCCATTGTGCGAACCATAGTATCTGATTCCAAATGAATTCCGGATGTCCCGGGCGCGATAGTTGAATAATTACTGGAACCTGGGCCGAAAAGGGACCAGTGATCGTTCGTAGGGTCTTCAGGGACTGCTAGTTTTTCCAGGGTTCGTCACCCTAAACTTATAGGGCTAATTAGTCGGCCGATTGCTCCTTCGTAAGTGAGAAGCCGTGTCTTAGTTTATCATTGGGCTTCATAAAGGGGGGTGAGATTTATCTCAGTGCTTAGAAACTTAGCTTTTCGACTAGGGCCGTCGTTTTAAGAGTAGGCAGTTGCAGGTAGTGGTCAGGTACACACCCACACAACAGTAGGGCACACACACACAACATTCAGACAAATAACACACCCAGAACCTATATTATCTGGTTACACTTATAGTGGTGCGAGACCCATCGCTAAAACTTCTAGAAAGAATTTCTGTAAGTCGAGTGAAAGGCAGGTAAAGCGGAATAAAACTACATGCTAGGTCGATAAAGGTTTCAAATCTCGCGGCGGTATTTCAATGTTAGTAAGGTAGATAAACTCAGTAGAATTCTTTCGCGTTTTTCAGATATTAGGAGGTAAGTATTTCTGAGAACAGGCGAATTGATAGTCATCGCATTTTTGAGAATCTTTAGAAATAGCGCAACATGAGGTTAGTCTTCAACTTAAGTTAGTTACAGAACCATTGAGTCAAACGCTTAAGGAATTCGAGCTAATCTAGGACTTAGTACTATTACGTTAAGGTAGAGTTTCTAATACACCGACATTGTTAGGTTGTTAAAGTAGCGTCACACACATTTCCTTTAACTTATCACGATAACGTTTGATTTTTGTAAGAAACTATTATTCTAAAGATAATGAGAAATAATTGTAATATAAATTACTATTGGAAATAGAAAGATATTAGTCAATTTGTTATTAACGAGTCATTTATTAGACACTGAATTGAGCAGTGATCGAAGTTAAATTCATTATAAAACAATTTGGTACTTAAATGTATGTACAGTAGAGTTGATTTTGCTCTGAGACTATAACCTAGTTGATATTATTGTTTTAAAGAAGACAGATAGACCATGGAGTCAAAACGTAATAATAAAAGTACTGATTTAAAGAGTTAAACGATTATAGCAGGATAATGCTAACTGATTATATTTTGTTAATTGAAATAGTCGAGAAATAGACTTATGTGTAAAAATTATACTTTAAAATTAAGTATAAAACTAAATAGAAGTTCGAATAAAATATAACTCAAGATTGTTTGTATTAGCAGAAAGCTTGACGGCCATTTTACGCTGTATTCTTGAGAGCATTAATAATAGCTCATGTTTGTAAATATAATGAGGCAAACTTAATACGATAATTAAATTACCGAATAATCGTGGTATTTCTTTCACATTAGCTATGTGTTTATACATAACCATAGTACTGAAGAGTTAATAGACTGACTTAGTAAAATCTAAAGAACATCCTATACGATAGTCTCGTAGGCGAAATAAAGCCTTATGTTCTAGTCAGTAAAGTCTATTTGGCCTAGCATAGCCGTGCCAGTTATGATTCTCTCCAACAGGAGTGCAGAGAACATGACAATTTCGTAGAGTTTATTTACTAGAATTATTTGAATGAGACTTCTACGTGCTTCTACTTTAATTACATTTCAACTTGAGTCCTTCTAGGAAACTCTTTAGTATTGGTGTAGAAATATAAGTAAACGTAAATTATACTTAGTCAGAGATTTACATAAAGAATATCGTTATTAGGTTATGCCGATTATATACCAAGGTTGTTCGATTTTATATTAAAGGTAGGTAGGACAGACTTTAAGTTCACATAGAAAGAAATTGTCAATAAGTTTCGAATTCATATTATAGATGTAAGATAGTGTTAGAATCCAGTTAGCTAGGATCTATAATGACTAGATATGTAAGATCTGGATTTAGAGTAGGTATGAGTTAGGCTAGGTTTAGCTAGGGGGAACCAATAGAGGATCTTCTGATTCTATTGATTTAGAATTGGTTGATCTTCGCCAGAAAACGGGTGTTCGCGAGTAATTTTGCTAAAAGAATATGCCCTCTTGTCCCATAGCTTACTGACAATAACTTGACTGACAACTTTGACGTCCGAGGATTTATTACTGTATTTAATGTTACCAAAATTAAATATTGTCAATAAAATCGTCGTTGCGGGGATCTGTGTAGTGTCACGCACTATAAGAAACACATGGGGGAGACTCCTATCCCGTCAGGAATTGCCGTGGGAGATCGTCGGAAACATACGTAAATGTACATAATATGAATATAGCAATATTCATTTGGCGCGGATGGCGGGGCGCCCGACCTTAGCCCCAAATAGGAATGTGTTTCATTAGTAGTCACTAGTCACGAAAGCCTTAGAAAAACTAGGAACTTTTGAGTCTAGTTACTTTGAGATAACGGGAGCTTAGATTTAGAAATCACACAGAGTAGAGTTAGACAGATAACACCTTTAGATTAAGCAGATTAAAAATTATACTATTAAGATTCCTTAAATCTAGATAACCAAGTAAGACGAATTTCATATTATAAATGTAAGCTATGAGTAGAGCTTTAGAACATGTAAATCACTAGGAATAGTAGTTGACTATATAGGAACCAGGTATGTTAGAAAGTAACCCAAATTACTAAAACTCAGGTTTATTACGATCACAACGAAGGGTTTTCACTAAACGATTACGTGGCCAAAATCAAGATAGTTTTAGATATATTAGTATTTACATTCTAGGATTATTTCAGTAAATAGTATTTTTATCAAATATTTTAGTTCTAAGAATAAGTAAATTCAAACAAGTAAGCGTCGTCTTAAGAATCCTTAGGATTATATAGACTAAAAATATCTAGGTAGATTAAGTAGGTTTCATAGTTTAAAAGATAATAAATAATAATAAATTTTTTAAGTTAAGTTTGGTGCTGATTAGGTAGGATAGGATCTTTTAAGTTTTGGTGACGTGATCAAGATTCTCACATCTTGGTGACGCTGCCAAATTTAAGAAAGGTTAGGGTAAGGGTTTTTCACACCGGCCTGGCACGATCTCTCGCCGCCGAGCACGGCTTTCACCACGCTCGGCAACGAGAGATCCCGGCCTATGTAGGCCGAAAGCGTATGCCGCTGGGGGGCCCCATGCGGCACACGCTTCCAGCGTCCACCCTCCTCCTTTCCTTGCACTCCCGACCGCAACCCACATGCGGCGAGGAGCACAAGGAAAACCCCCCTGGTGGCAGCAATGCCACCGTCCAAGCCATCACGCTGTGCCCTCTGCTAGTCAGAGGGACACGCGGACGGGCCCACCGTGTCGGGTTATTTGCCAGCGTGCGGTAATACTGCATAAAAGCTGCAGTATTACCGCACGCTGTTGCCCAGGGTGCACCACGAGGAGGTTACCCGACCTAGCACCCCTGTCCGATTGTACTGAGGTATACTTGTTTAACCCCGATAAAGGTAACTTGTTTTACTAATATTATAAAGGTGAAAGTTTGCTACTAATGAACGCTGAAACGGCTGACCGGATTTTCATGAAATTTAGACTAAATGTCGTTCATTGTCTGAATTAACCCAGACTACTTTTTATCCCGGAATACGCAGGCAAAACCCTGAGGCGCAGCTGGTTTAACAATAAATGCTTTTTTTTATTTTTACGTCATATTGACTATTTGTAAATGAAACATGTAGTTTAACTTACAAATCCACACTAAAATAAATATTAAACAATAAAGATTAAACTCTCCAACAATAATCCACATTGTCTTAACTCTCCTTTCTAAAAATACATTTTCCTGGTAAGTTTAATAGAGTGCTCTATACTCGGTAGAGATGTAGAGCACAAAGGGGCATGTTGCCCGTCAGCGGGTTTCCGAGCTATAACATGTATCACATACTGCTGGGAATTGCGCTGAATAACTTCAGTTTTGGTTGTTTAGCTTTTCGTTAACAGCTCTCTTATACTAGGTAATATTTTATTTATAAGATTGATTTCAGTTTTATTTTGCAAAACGCTTGAACGAACCATTGTTTGCCATCAGCCGAGATGGTAGTAAAACGCAGGCGTATCACAGAAATTAAAAAAATATGAAAAAAAGCTTGGGTCGGACTAAACCGAAAATAAAAATGATAAGTCAAAATAACATTAACAAGAACATAATTATGTTATGTTAAATAAAAAATAGGCTTGCGTTGTGTTGCTCTTCAGTAGTATTTTTTTTAAACTAGACCAGTCGTTCCAAGAAGCAGATTCCCTTCTTTAGTAAAGTAAGTAAAACAGTATACTAGTCTAAAGGAAACCGATTTACTCTCGACTTCAAAACACCAAGATCTATCATGTATCGAGAAATAGTCACTCAGGCAGAACATTCAACCCTTTAGCGGTTTGCACAAAAAAGTAAAAATAAAACATTTCGTGCTAGTTTTATAACCAAAATGAAAACACAAGCTTCACACACATAGTCACTTCTTCAGACACACGGGCTTTTAAAATACATATTTTTCATTTGTTTTTATTAAATAATAAACATACAGCTTATAGCACTGATCCGAAGCTTAAAATCTTGATCCACCGGCTCAATACATAAGTTCACCATTCTCACCGGCCGTGAGTGACATAATACAGGAGCCGCGTCGCCGGCGGCGCTACTAAGCCTGCTTTAATAATGCGGACATTCGACTCATAAGCCTCTGTTCCCGCCCCGTTACTGTCTTGTTTCTATTGACGTAAATAGCAGCCTTTAGTCTTAGTACAGTATGGTAAGATAGCCTCGGGCTAAAGTTTTTGACAGTCAAAAAAGTTGACAGACTTAAATTCTATGCTTTAGAATTTTTCATCATCATCATAATCAAACGTTAATCTTCCCACTGCTGGGATACAGGTCTACCCTCGAAGGGTGATTAGGCTGTATTCCACCACGCTGGCAAAGTGCGGATTGGTGGATTTACATTGCTATTGATTTTTTTCTCCGGACGTATGCAAGTTTCCTCACGATGTTTTACTTCACCGAAAAACCAGTGGTGTATAAATTCGTACATAATTTTTTAGGCAACTTAAAAGTATAGAATAGTTGATTAATTTATTGGTGTAAAACCACCGCGAGCTATCAGCCAGTGACCATGTGACCACACTAGGTAATATTATGATACCTTAGTTTGGTTTACCTGATTGTAGTATACAAATAAACAAATCCGTGTTTACTAAATTCAGAAACCGTTAAACGGAATTACATTTTACCTAGGAAAAATACACGGTTTTGGTCAACGGCGTTTATCCTCTTGTTTATCATGCAATGCTCTTTTTTAGCTTACATTTCTAATGCGTCTCTAAATCCAGAACAAGCTGCGCCAACATTACACACCAAGTCGAGACGCGGGTCGGACTTGCGACGTAATTGCATTGCCTGTCCGTTGCCGCTGCCACTTACCAGCTACGACGTAGACGTTGCTACACCGTAGACTCAGCTAGTGTAGATACAGCTACGACGTAGTCTGCTACGATGTTGACTTTGCTACGCCGTAGACCTCGCTACGCTGAAGTATGTACGTAGTTGTAAAGTGTTTGTGTAGAACTTGTAGACAATCTAGGATATCTATCTATCTAGAGCATACAATAGTTTTGACAATTTTGTTGAAATTGTAACAAAATATTTATATGCACACATAAATACATGCATCGTATTACGCACGATAAAAAGACTAATTTTATTATTATAAACTAAGCATGTTCATAGTTTAAATGTACTAACATTTAATTTAATTGTTTATCGGAAGGATGAAAGTCTAAAAAAGCAAGCAAATATGAAGCAAGACACCGAATTTTCGTGTAAAATATATAATACTCGTATATATTATTACTAAAATTTTGGGAACTTCATCTCAGACTAATCCGAAAGTTTCCCCTAGTGCACTCTTTCCATTTTAAATAAGTAGACACACCTCAAAGCATTGAATGAACATTGACTGAACCCAGCGATTCCTCGCGAAGAGGCTGTGAGATACCGATGTAAAGGCCGTCAAGCAAAAATGACGATGGTCAAAAGTAACATAGTTACGTGTTAATCCAAGGCCCAATCTTTAATCAAAATTACGTCAAAATCGGTTTAGTAATTACTGACAAACGTGGTAACAAACATTCACTCACACAGACTTTCGCAATATTTCTATTTAATATTTTGTATACGAGTATAATATATTATATGGACTAAATTTGATATATTAGTAGGACAAAATTCAAAATTACTCTTATAACTTTTGGAGGAAATCTGCATAATCTTTTCAAATAAGATGTGTTACTGTGAAACCTGTGATATTTCAACACACAAAACTATTGAAAAGAAATCTAAACTAGTCAATATACATCGCTTCGACGCGACTTCGCACGCTATCAAACTTTCGACGGAACTTTGGTTTTGGCAAGCGCAGTTCAAACTCGTGTCCTAAGGCTCAGCCACACAAAGTGTGGATTGGGAGACATTTACACGATTGCACAAGCAAGCATCAAAAATTAAATACTGCAAAATACAAAATGTGAACTAATAAAGCAACATACAGCAAAATAAACCAACGATTTTCACAAAAAAATACATGACAGGAAAACTAACTGACTGAATATTAAATAACAATGAAGGCGAGAGAGTGAATCAGTTTATTCTATGCAAAGTGTGCTCCATCGTTGCTTATCACCAGGCGAGATGGCAGTCTAACGCAAGGCTACTCTTGGGGTAAAAGAAAACAAAAAAAATAAAATAATGCGTTTATTTATCCGTGGCAAAAGATTGCTGCAACTACTTGAACAAGCTTATGCTCAATTCTCGCCGCTCCTGAGACCTTCACAGTATGGTCGAAACTTTAGTCAGCCCATATAATCTCCAAACTCTCGCCAAGTTGGGCGGCCCACACGCCCGTGTATCATGCAGCTGCCGCCCACCAACTCTCGATCCCAGCTCTCTTTTTTAATTAATACCTCTTCGAACACTAGCCCGAAAGAATGCTTCAACTCATTAAAAGTTTTAATAGCATTTGACTTTGCGAGCCGAATGGCAACAAATTTCTGTACGTCAGAAGTTTCGGTATTCGTACAAAGAAATAGTGTGAGTTTTAGTTGGCGAGTCGGAGTTTTTGGAGTTTTTATTTCAAGTCCATTTGTATAAGTCAATTCTGCCAGACTGATTTATAGTGATTGGGGTTAAAAGCGCACTTTGCGGCGGGACTCGGGGTTTTAATCCGTTCTTTAAGGTGGCTTAAGTAGTGTATTATTGGGCATTCTGGAACAGGTTTTGTATGAAAATTTTGTGGCTCACTACGTTCGCTCAAAAATTTTAATTCAAAACCTGTTCTAGAATGCCCAATAATGGAACGATTTCTTTGCAATAACGTATTGGAAAAATTTTAAGGAATCTATTGCTAATACCAAAGTTGGTCGTTTGCTCATACCAAACTTACGACATATAAAGGCGATAGCTTTGTCACAATATAAAATACAATAGTGTATTAAGTGGTTAGAATGCTGTATATATAAGAAAAAGTTAAAAATTTATATCATTATGTTAAAAACATTCTTGGTAAATACTACTCTTACAATGAAATTTGTAAAGCAATCTCAAAAGTTACATTTGGACAAGATATTTCCGGAAGCAGAGACACTTGTAAGCCGTCATGGGAGTCTTTTACCTAACACAATCAGATGTATAGTTTGTGGACCATCAAATTGCGGAAAAACGAATGTTGTAATAGGTCTTTTATTACATGAGAGTGGTTTACGTTTTAGAAACGTATATGTGTATTCTAAAACATTGTACCAACCTAAATATATATTTTTAGAGAAGGTGTTGAGTTTGGTACCTGGTGTATCTTTTGCAAAATATAGTGCTGGGGAACATATATTGAGTCCACATGAAGCAAACTCAAATTCGGTAATAATATTTGATGATGTTGCTTGTGAAAATCAATCAAATATGAGGGATTATTTTGCTATGGGAAGACATAAAAATATAGATTGTTTTTATATAAATCAAACGTACAGCAAAATTCCAAAACAACTCGTCAGAGATAATGCAAACCTTCTAATATTATTTAAGCAAGACGATATAAATTTACGTCATGTATATGATGAACATGTTAATACAGATATGACATGGACAGAATTTCGAGATATGTGTTCTAAAATATGGCGAGAACCTTACAACTATTTGATTATAAATAAAGATTGTCCAAAGAATAATGGTTGTTACAGAATGAAGTTCGATACGTTTGTCAAATTTGACTAACAATTATATATAAAAAAGGTTTCTATTATTAAATAGTTTCATTGTAATTTTTATATTGTTAGACATATAACGTAAAATTAAAATGGAAACAGAATTAAAGGCGAAAGTAGTTCAAGTTGCAGAAGCTGTTAAAAAGAAAATAAAGGACATGCGTTCTATGGAATCATATAATGATAACATTTTGGGAACTGTTTTTAAACCTATAACGGATCCACTAAACACTATAATCAGAGACACGAAGCATTTCGAACCTTCAAAAACTAAATTTAATGCAGTAGATGAATCATCTGTAATGAAAGACGAGTTCATTTCTCCATCATCATCAAACAGTGGTAACCAAACTATTAAAAATAATTTTGGTACCGTTTCCGAAATAGATTCCTCTGATGATGAAATTGACGCAGATGACGTAGATAATAAAACTGAGAAAATAAACGTCAGTAATAGTTCGTTTACATCAGCAAATTCTACATCGAGTGCTCCTGAAGATTTCTCATCTTGGTCACTTTCTTCAGAAGTGTTTGAAGATGTTCCGTTTGGAGTTAGAAGCGAACGGGGTAAACTAATGATGGGTTCGTCACGTGTTATCGTAAATGATGATACAATATCTATAGGCGGACATAGTTATAACAAAACACTAGGACTTTGGGAACTATTATTTAAAAAGATGCCTGATCCAAATTTAATAACAAAGGAGGACAGTCAAAACTACAAAGCTATATTAAAGGAAACGAATGCTCATCGAAGAGATTTTGACTCTAACAAACCGATAAAGTCTAATAAGGGACGAAAGTATTTACAAATAATCAAACCTCTTTTTAAGCATCGTAAACCTTCCACATCTTCTATGTCATCATCGACTAGCAATCTTGATGATTTTGCAGAAGGGAATGGGTTAATACTTAAGAAGAAATTTAAAAAGAATACAGATTATATTTACTGGGATGATCCTAATGAACTTGTAGAAAGGCTAAAATTGCTTATAGCCTCTAAAGATGCAGGCAACACTGGTCTTGACAATGAAATCATATCAATTATTGAAGAACTACGTGAAAATGGTATTATAAATTAGTAACCATTTTAATGTTTGTTTTATTCAAGATTTTGAGTTCAAACGAAGGAGGTCGAATTATAAAAAATGAATATTGATAAATTTGGCCATCATGTCCATAGAAGATTACGTTTATCTGAATTACTGGATAACTCAGAAAATTATTTAGTTAAAACTAAAACGGGAGATTTTGATTTGCAATTATCGTCCCGATTAACCGGAATTAAAATTCCTGTGAAACCCGACGACGCCGCGAGTAAGAAATACGTTGATAGCAAGATTGCTGCTGAAATCACGGCTTTTGTAAATTCTTTAAAAGCAGATGTACAAAACCATTTTACACAGTTTGAAACAAAGTATTGCACTAAGGAGTATGTCGACAAATTACTAAAGAAACCACAAAATGTCCAAAGAGCAAGTAGTAAATGAAATTCATCGATCAGCACGCAGAAATTTTCTCCGACGTTCTGTTATACTAAAAGGAATAGACGACTTGTGGCAAGCTGACCTCATTGATTTTAAGTCTCTACAAAAATACAACAATGGATTTACTTTTATTTTAGTTGTTATGGATTGTTTTACGAAATATGCATGGGCGTACCCATTAAAAACCAAAACAAAAAAAGAAGTCATTGATGCATTTAATCATATTATTAAAAATAATGGTCACATACCTCGAAATTTGCAAACTGATATGGGAACAGAATTTTATAACGACATGTTTCAGAAACAAATGCATTTATTAAAAATCAATCATTATTCATCATATTCAACTAAAAAGGCGTCCATAGTAGAAAGATTAATTAGAACATTAAAGAATAAATTATACAAATGTTTTAGTTATAATGGCACCTATAAGTGGATAGGCAAATGTTTAGAAAACGTTTTGATTGCTTATAATAACAGTAAACATCGCGTGACTAAATTTAAACCCATCGATATTAATGTGCAAAACGAACCACTCGTGAAAAAAAACATAATAAAATTTCAGGAAAAAAGAGTAAAATCAACTAAGAAGTTATTTAGAGAAGGTGACAGTGTTCGAATAAGTAAATACAAAAGTAGTTTCGCAAAAGGATATACACCTAACTGGTCAACGGAAATATTTACTATTAAAACTGTTAATAATACAAATCCAGTTACATATCATATACAAGATCAAAGAAAACAAGATATATTGGGTTCATTTTACCAAGAAGAGTTGCAAAAGACTAAATATCCCAATATTTATTTGATTGAAAAAATTATAAAAACAAAAGGAAACAAACTTTTTGTGAAATGGTTGGGCCTTCCTGATCATGAAAACAGTTGGGTGGATAGAAGTTCTATTGTAATATAAACGATATCTACAATATGTTATAATCATTATATATCAAGAAATGCAAGGCGGAGGACTTGTTAACAATTTAATAAATAATTTACCGTTTGAGCTTCATTTGCCAGGATATAACTACTGTGGACCAGGTACTAAATTAAAAGAAAGATTATTGAGAGGTGACAAAGGAATCAATAAGCTGGACGAAGCTTGCAAATACCACGATATCGCATACTCCAATTATAATAATTTAACTGATCGTCATAAAGCAGATTTAGAGCTATTAAACATGGCCAAAAATCGATTAGATTCCAAAGACGCTGGAAAAGGTGAAAAATTAGCGTCATGGTTGGTCAGCAAAGTAATGAAAGCTAAACTTAAAACAGGCTCAGGAATGAAGAAATTTAAGACAATTGTATCCAAAATAGGATCACATATAAAAAAATTAAAATGTCACGATAATAAAACTGCAATTAAATATGCTTACGAAGTTGCTAAGAAACTTATACCTAAAAAATGTCATGTGCGACTACCGAGAATCATACCAATACCTAAGACAGGAGGAATTTTACCTTTGATACCAATTTTTGCTGGTCTATCAGCACTTGGGGCTTTAGCTGGTGGTGCAGCCGGTGTAGCAAAAACTATAAACGACTTTAAAACAGCAAAACAAAATTTACAAGAATCTGAACGTCACAACAAAACCATGGAGGCTATAGCTATAGGGAAAGGTCTTTACCTTAAGCCGTACAAAAAAGGCCATGGGCTAATTATAAAAAACTCAAAAAACTAATTGACAGGCTACCTCAACGAGCTCTTACAAATATTGATATTATCAAACACGCAAAAAATATACCATTTTTTCGCGGTGTTTATATGAGAGATAGATTACCAAACAAACCACAAGCAATAGAGTGCGCTATTGTTAACTTAGACGATTTTAAGAGTAACGGAACTCACTGGGTAGCCTATGTAAAAATAAATGAATATTGTGAATATTTTGACAGCTTTGGTGATTTAAAACCACCATTAGAAATATTAAAATATTTAGATAAAATTAACGTTTATTATAACTACACTCGATTTCAAAAGTTTGATACCATTATATGCGGTCACTTATGTCTACAATTTTTACATAATTTTTGGAATAAATATACTATATAATAATAAACTGTTTTATAAGTGTGTTATTTCTACAATGTCCTTCACACTGTCCATAACTGGAAACAGCTCTCAATTAACAACTCTCTATACACCTCCTTTGGACCTTGAAGGTGATTACGAGTGCGCTCTTTTACATTTATCTACTTTTAATTCTATACCAAATATAACAGCAAATAACAACAAGTTTCATTATGATAACGATAAAGTTATCGAAATTCCTGAAGGAGCATATGAGCTCCAAGATATATGTGACTATATAAAATCTAAAATGACCAATTGCGTCTTTAAGATGTATTGTAATAATAACACCCTTAAGACCTCTATATTTTGCAGCAAAGACATTCACTTTTATAAACCTTATTCAATTGCAGCTTTACTAGGCTATAATAGAGTAGTTCTGAAAAGTAATATATTACACGAGTCACCTCTTCCAGTAAACATTCTGCCTACAACTGTCCTCAGGGTCGAATGTGATATAACAAGTGGTTCATATATTAACGAGAGACCAAGTCATATAATTCACGAATTTGCTCCTAACGTACCACCGGGTTACAGGATAATAGAAATACCAAAAAACACCATTTATTTTCCTGTAAACAGAACACGTATCTATGCTTTAAGCATAAGGATACTAAATACAAACAACCAATTAGTTAATCTGCGCGGTGAAGAAATACAGGTGTACTTGCATTTTAAGAAAATATGATTGATTATAATAAATATACAACTGTATGCACTCAGAAGACTAGTATCAATCGAGCTGTTCGAAAGAACACATACACACGAAACACATACCCGAGCTAAAAAACATAAATTGTCAGCTGTCAATAAGCAATTTCTAAAATCAATTGGATTAATAAAATGAATGTTCTAAATATTACAAACACACCGGCATACGACAACTCTATAGAGAGTGTGGAATTTCATTCATATAAACCGTATATTACTAGTTTCAACAGTAACGATGAAATCCGCATCCCAATTAATCAGCAAGATGTCAATATTTTACCAAGTGCAAGTACTTTGTATATAGAGGCTGTAGTCAAAGTTAGTAAAAAAGATAGTACTGATTTGACATCTGTCGTTAACTTCACAAATAACCCCCTGATGTACCTATTTCAAGATATACGATATGAATTGAATGGTGTTGAAATAGATAAAGTGAAAAACGCAGGCATAACGACTACCATGAAATCATTGTTATCGATGAATGATGCCGAATCAAAAATATCTAAAACGTGGGGCTGGGATATAGACGGAACTAAAAATAATATCGGAGGACATTTTGCTGCGTCAGTACCTCTCAGGAACATACTCGGATTTGCAGAAGATTATAACAAAGTTATTATTAATTGTAAACATGAACTTGTTTTGTTGCGAAGTAATACCGACCTTAATGCGTTGAAACTATATACTGGAGAGAAAGTGCAAAGCATTGATATACACAAACTAATTTGGCGAGTGCCTCATGTCAAAGTTTCAGATAAAGAAAAAATAAATTTGCTTAAGCTTCTTGAGAAAGACCGACCAATTCAGTTAGCTTTTAGAAATTGGGATCTTTATGAGTACCCTATGTTGCCTAAGACGACAAAACATACATGGTCAATTAAAACTTCAACTCAAATTGAAAAACCTAGATATGTTATTTTAGGGTTGCAAACTGATAGAAAAAACAATGCTTCTAAAGATATGTCACATTTTGATCACTGCGATCTACGTGACGTCAAAGTTTTCTTGAATTCTACTTATTATCCGTATGAAAGTTATAATACTAACTTTTCCAAACATAACTTTGCATTAATATATGAACAATATGTAAACTTTCAACAGTCATATTATGGACGTAGACCTAGTTGCTTGCTCAGTGCTCAAGAGTTTAAAGACGTAGCACCATTGTTTGTAATAGATTGCTCTCGACAAAACGACAATATAAAAACCGGACCTGTAATAAATATTCGTCTTGAATTAGAAAGTGATAAAGAGATACCTGATCATACTTCAGCATATTGCCTTATTTTGAATGATTGTATCGTTGAATATAAACCTTTGACCAATATTGTTCGGAAGATATCATGAATCCAACAATTTTTGTTGATATACAAGGTTTTAAAGATTCTCTAAACCAGTTTATATTAAAAGAGCTTGCAATCTCAACCGCAAACTTTACTCAGGTTTTTTTAATAAAACCTCCATATCCATATGCAAAATTATCAACCGAAGAAAAAAGAAGAGTTGGATGGACTGAACGAAATAGAGGTATTACGTGGAGTGAAGGACATATTGACTATAGAGAATTCAAAAGAATAATTAAGCAACTATTGAAAAACAAAACGATAATTATGAAGGGTCTGGAAAAACAGAAATGGTTAAAGGAATTTTGTGTAGACTGTTTTTTGATAAACGTTGAAGATCAAGGTTGTCCTAATTTTTCGTTATTATATACAACATATTGTGAAAGTGAATTGTATTACAATTGTTTAACCCATAGCAAATTTTGTGCTCTCAAAAATGTTATATGTATAAAAAAATGGTATTTTGATAACTGTATACAAAAATAATTATTATTAAAAATAAGGAAAACGTCAACTCGTTGTTTAATTTTATTTTTATAAACCTTGAATATCTTTTAAAGAGAAATTAGTTAGTTTTTCAATGGTTTTACTAAGGTATAATAGAATAGGGAATTAAAAAACATATTGTTTAAGAATTATTAAATTTATTTACATACATTTAATTAACATTTTAAATCATAGCAGTATTACGTAATTATTACTACAATCTTAGAATTGACAAATTAAAAATTATTACCCACTAGTTTTCTTGAAATTTTACTTATTAAAATTTCGGTGAGATTCATTATTTCATCTACAGAGTCTTTGACTACATATTGAGCTGCAGTAAACATCACATCGGAACTGTCACTGGACGGAGCACTCATAAAATTCACTGGGTTATTTTCTAATTCAAACACTTTAATTTTTATTAATTTTCTTGCTTTTGCACCGTCTTTACTTATGACGTAAGAAGCTGAAGAAAGTTCATTCTTTTTTGTTGTTGTATCTCGTTTTTGTTTCGGTTTCTTATTTGAAGCTTCCCGATTTCTTGTCACATTATAGGCTTCCATATAGTCATCGAAATCATCGTCTGGATTTTGCGCGTATTGAGAAAACAATAAACAGGTGTCCTGGGAGTCCGTCATAGTCTGTAAAAATAAAAAAATATTAGTATCAATTAATTCACAGATTCATTTTGACTGTTTGTGTAATAACAAATAGTTTTTAAATTAAAACTTACATGTTAAAAAACGTTAAAAACGTACGTAGTGTAGATGCAATGTGCCTCTTTCGACTGCCGATGCGCTAATGCTAATGGACTAATCTAAATAATCAAGTACGGACACGTTTGAATTGTCGAACACTTGTGTGGTATCATATTACATTTTCGCAAATGTAATTAGAATGAGACAATGCTTTGCGAGCGTTAGAGGACTATTTAATAACAAATAGTTATTAAATATTTTGTTATTTATCATTGTAAATCGAATGGTATGCTATAGAATAGAGGAACTGAGAAATGATACAACTGCAAAGTAATATAAAACATATTTATTTACAAACAAATCTTATTATAATAATATATCGTAAAGTAAACATGCAAATCTTATTCCTATAACCAGATTTATTTTAAAAGTATTTACTGACAAAAATTAACATTCTATTTATACAACCGAATTCTATAACTATATTAAATAGAAAACGTAATTACAAACTTAACTTAACCTTAACTTTCTAAATTATAGTAATTCTAGAATTGTGCTAATATAAACAAGATTTATGTCCCCAAGACAAAGTGCATATTTTGTCTTTGAGTACAATACGTTTGTCGTCATTTGATGATAAAACCACTTTGTTAACAGCTTGAGTAAAAATTTCATGTTTTAATGACTTAAATAGTACATTTCTTTTGCGGAGATACTTATTATGCAGTAATGCTTTAGTGTAGTCATGAAAATCCAGTTTTTTTACAACAGACTTCTTCACTCCTTTTGCCTTTTTTATTTCATTATCTAGAGTTTTCAAACAATATAGTTTAGATCTTAATCCTACGAATTCACTAATGCATTGCCCTCCTAGCTCATCTTTAAATAACCCAGGAATTTTCTTGTTTCTACAAACAATGTTGAATGCATTATTTTCAGAAAAATTGCTTGTGTCAAAATAAGATTCCAAATTTTGTTTTATATCTTTATACACGTTTGATGTCTCAATCGAATATAGAAAACTGTCCGTATCTGTATAGCATAGTTTCAAATTAGGACCGTAAAAAGGTTTCATAACAGAGTAATGAAAGTTGTACATATGGTTTTTGGATATTTCCAGAACAGTGAACCCTATGTAAATAGGTTTATCTAATGTAACCGACTCCGTTTTCATTTGAACGGCTACGAAATTTTCAGTAAAAATTGTAGAGCTGTGATAATTAGGTCTCGATATCAACTGTTCAGCGGTATAATTTTTTTTAGTTTTGTTTCTTGTATCACTCCATTGGTTAACCAAATGAACATTTAGTCTATTTTCAGTATTTTCGAGCGTTTTACCAAAAATACTGTTATTCAGTAATTTAAAAAAGTCTTGTTCAAATGTTGACTTAGCGTTTTGTCGTAATGTTGTATTCAAATCTATGTACTGTTTTAAAAATGGACTTTGTTTAAATTTTATAACTCTATGAACCTTTTTTATTAATAAACCATGTCGTAAACATGTTTTTAAATGCACATAATGAATTACATATCTAAATTTGTCATATAAATTAGGAATCAATTTGGAAGTTTTTGAACCAGGTGGAGTAAATTTTTGAGGGCAAAACGGAAGGTCATTGTGGGCATCGTGCAATTCATTTGGATAATGCATATCAATTTCCAAAATATACCCAAAATCTGAATCGTCAGGCACATTAGTAATGTTCAAGTCATCAATTTCTGATTGCTGAAGAAACTCGAAATTTGAAAATGGTAAATATGAACACATGGCATAACCATATAAATTATTACAGTCAATGTATAATAAGTAGTTATCAGGAGTAGACGAATCATAATTGGGCAAATATTTGTTGTTTGCCTTAGAATACCGTCTAGAACATAAACAAATACCTCCGCGGATTCCTTTCTGAATCATACGAATCATCTCCAAGTCTTCGATAAGTTGCAATTGTACTTTGGTTTGAAGAAGCATTGCATCGAAGCTTAAGCTTGGAGCTGTTAAGTAAAATGCCGGATCTAATTTATAAGTAACTCTGCAAGTCTTGCGGAAGTTTTCAAAAACGTCTGCCAATAAAAGAACATCTGTTTTAAGATATAAATCAGTATAATCGCCAAGATTCTTTAAGTCAAATGTTTTCCATATGCATTCCGCATGCGAATATTCAGCGACCGAAATAGTATCATCATTTAATACACTATAAAAACAATCGCGTGGTGGTAATTGCGTTTCAGAAAAACAAGCCCAATTAGTCATGTATTCGTATGGATAAACGCCTTTACGTGTTAGTAAGTCAAAATTCTTCTTATTTTTATAGAAAGAAGACAAATGAGTAAAATCATTTCTGTTTAGGTTTCCCGCGAGCTTTTCTAAACTTGTGCTTAAAAATTTAAATGAATCGACAAATCGAACCGGGAAACATTTCTGAGATCCTACATTTAAAAACTTTGTAAATGATACGTAATTTTCTTTGTTTTTTGCAATAACTTTAATTTTTCCTGGCATTTCTCCTAATTGACGTATAAATAGGTGACTGTCGTAACCGGACAAATTATGAAAAAATACGGGGATAAATTTGGGTAAACGAAATTTTAAATTACAGTAAGAATGGGCAGGACCTCGATATTTACCAGTTAAATGACAGTGATCTTTGACCTTGTCATCAAATAATGACTTAGAACAAAGAGAGCAATATTTCGACTCGTCAAATGTGGTCTGTTCTGCATTTGTTAAAGGTAACATTGGGATTGTTTGTTCCAAAATTTTGTTTATTTTTGTTACATCTTCGACTATATGTTTAAGGAATTTTTCAACACAATCAGGTCCACGGTGAGATACATATCTGTTGAGTGAATTGTCATATGAACAGACTATGTAATATGCAAAGGCAGCTGGTAAATGTTTTTGTAAAACGGTTGTGTAAGTAGAATTTATTTCTCCGCTATTTGGTTTTAATAAACATTCAAAATCCGCATATATAACAAAAGGTACACTTTGCATTCTTTCGTAATGTCTAAATTGAATCACAGCGCCGGAATCAGGTAACATTGTTCTAATTGCACCGCAAATATGTGTATCCAATTTGTCTTTGTTATGAAAAAAAAGCAAACAGTCTTCACAAAAATATATTTTTCCGTGGTGCTTTGTTACTTGTCCTCTGAGTAATTTAGATAAATTTTTTATCAGACAATAATGTTTAGAATTGTTATTTTCTAATAATAGCAAATTAATATGATGCTTTTTTCTTTGATTTGTTTTGTAAAGAGGACCGACAATATTAGATTTGTTTAGTCCATACACGTTTACACTAATTTTATCATTATTTTTCTCAAAGGTCTTAATATCCGAAAACCCTACCGGGAAAGTCATATTGTTAGTGTTCAAAACGTTTTCAAACCGTGGGTACGAGGAAGTTCGATGAACATTGTTTTTAGCAGGAAATAAAGCTGCTACAATACACCACAAAAAACAAAAAGCATCATTATTTTGTATATTTATGCATGCATGTTTAGTTTTTATAAATTTAGGTAATTCAATAAACCGCGAGGCTCTCATTGGGTTGTATTTGTTAATATTGACCTCTACGTATAAGTTACGCAAGAAAGCCCAACCGCTTTCTTTTTCCTCAAAACAGTCAACTTTTGTCGTAATGCTGTCAACCACATTTGAAAATATCTCATTAAAATTGTAGTTTTGATGTAATGTTATATTTTCTGTAGCAAAAGATTTAATTTCACTAGTGTTATTTTTAGGCAACGTAAATTCAGCAAATAATTCGAAATTTACTTTGATAGATTGGTATGTCGCTTGTCTTACGTCTAATAATTTTCGTATACGTGACTTGACCTCATGTAAAAATCTACCTGGCGGAACCACACCATTACCTTCGTCGCTAATTCTATACGATGCAATTCGATTGCGAAATGCACTGCTTATTTTATCAATACCTTGACTAACTTGGGTAGAACTATTATTCTTATGAATATTAGTGCGTAAATGGCTCGAGAAAGCGCTACTTTTAATAGATAAGTCACAAACGGTGCAGTAAATTGTGTTTTTTGCCATTATTGAGAGCTAAGTATGTAAACAAAATGTACCTAATACCTAATGAAATATACCTACCTAAATAATAGTCAATTAAAAAATAAACTAGAGAATTATATGCACAAACTAGTTAAAAAATTTATTTAGTAAAATGGACCTTATAATCTAGTCTTAAGCAAGATCTCCAGCCACCACATAAATAAATGTTACACTTTTAAAAAAAAGTAAAAATGAGTTACTCCAAAGTATACATAGAGGAAAGAATTATCCCTTTTTATCAGCAAAAAACGTGCCCTCGTCCGTGAACTGTTTCTTACACAAATTTAAAAATTGTTTTAAAGGTACAAGATTTGGGCAATCTGATCCACCTTGATATTTAAGGGACACAAGCGCGTGCTCCCATCGTTTAATCGGCGCCACGGTTCTTATATCTTTTGAGTTATATATTTTTAGCTCGATAAAGACTTCACCCGTCAAATTCGCTGTTCGACGCAAAACGCCGTCAGCGACCCGCCGTGTTAGCACCGACTGCAGAGTCCCCGGAGCAGGTCTTCTTGTTGCGTTGTCGTCGTCGCTTTCGGAATCCAAAACCCAGCCTGCCGTTTTTCGATGAGCGGTCGTCACTGTCTTCGACACTGGTTGTTTTTGTTTTTTCGTTGATGCTTCTTTTTTCTTATACCTGAAGTTAGAACAAAATACAAAATTAGACATATTCGTAAATAAAAAAAGTAATAAGAAAAGTATGTTACAAACAAGTTTCAATTATCTCATCAAGATTAGTAAACAAGACCTTTAAAACTATGGTAAACGAAACTTACGTTTTTTTAGACGTAGACGCTTCTTCGTTATCTGGTTCAAAAAACTGCTCAGCTGTGTCCTTCTTGCTACGTTTACGGGAATAATCCGAATACTCCGAATCAGACCTGAAAAACAAGTAAGTTACACAGACACACACATAGACGAAATAAATTTTAATGTTACTAAACAAACATACGCGTAGTATCGAAATAATTTTCACTGCATTTTAGAACCGACAGCCTTTACATATATTACAAATACTTATATAGTGTGTAAGTAAGAAATTAAATATAAAAAGAAAATACACTTTAACCAAAAACAATTCTCTGTTGTTTAAGTTAATATGTTATCAAATAAAGTAACATAGTAACAAATTTATGTCAAAGAGATATTAATATATCAAAAAATATAAACTCACGAACATGATTGCAACGCAGCGGTTTCTCGTGATTGTCGAATTAGGTGGGCTTCGGTCTGCTGACGACCTTGTAGAGCAGTCTGAGGGCTGGTCTTGCTTTTTGGAGTCCGGACCTGGCTGGCCTTGCTTCGTACTATGATGTCTGGTGTAGTCTGATCTGAAGGCTGGATCTTGCTTCTGGAGTATGGTGACTGGAGATCTTGCTTGGAGACTGGCTTGTTGTTTCTTCCTCGGAGTTGCTGGATTACTGGGTGGTGTGTTTGACCGGAATACGGCTTAAATACAATAACTTCAGCTATTCTCAACATTTACAATGTGAAGAAAAATGATAAGTTTACCTCAGTTTGCACACAACAGTGCGACTATAATTGAAAACCGTTTAAGCACCTCTGTTTTTACTGAAACATCAGCAATAATTATAAAATGGAAAAACAAATGTATCGAGTAACAAGCATTCATTTGAAATTAAATACCTTACTCATACATTTTATTATCTATATATAAACACGTTCGGACCTGTACGAACCCGAGGTACTGTTAATTTTCGGATGGATGACCGTGAGTGGCATTTACAATTGAACGCTACCGTTTGAGAGTACATCTCCTGGTTTATCAGAGTCAATTTTTGAAAATTTAGATTCCGAAGACGGAAAAAGATTTAGCAAAATAATTCCATTATTTGGACATGTAAAATTAAAATAAGTGTTTCAAAGTTCTCGGTACGGTTATAAAAACAATTATCTGTTTTTAAAATTTGGTACTTATTAAAATCGTATCAATAAAATTTATATTTTGTGCGAGCGCAGTTGCGCGCAATAGCTAGTACACAATTAGCCGCTATTTTTGCGGAATCGCGAAACTGATTAAGGTGTGTTTACAATACAGTTAGTCTGCAGTTATTATATGTAGGTAAATTAAATCGTGGGTTCGATTCCTCCCCAGTACAAATATGTTTTTCTGGGTGTTTCTATTTATCACAAATATCTATGTATTTTTAAGTATTGGTTTTATATTAAAATAACCAAAACATGCTAATGGTTTTTACTATTTATTTGTTCGGTACCTACTTTATTTACCTAATGTACTTAATAACTAATAACATGTGCTAATAACATTTGGAGAATAGTGAAATCAGTTATTACCGGTTTGTAATCAGCTTTACAACAATGATATCAAGTTGTACAAACTTGTCAAGTATTTTTGCGGAATCGCGAAACTGATTAAGGTGTGTTTACAATACAGTTACTCGTATTGTGCAATTATTGTATTTTAGGCTGTGGGTTTGATTCCCACCAGGACATATATTTATGTAAAGAAAATGCATGTTTTTCTGTGTCGGGGTATTTCTTTGTATTTTAAAGTTGTAAAAGTACCTACTCTGGTTCCCATAGTACAAGATTTGCTTTGTTTGGAGCTAGATAGTGTTGTATAAAATAGCTGAACAAAAAATAAAAGACATGACATACTTGTTCATTCATAATAGTTTTATAATAAAATAGCTCAAACCTTAGACTAAAATAATTTTAGTCTAAGGCTGAAACACGTTAATAGTTTTTATTATTTATTTGGTACCTACTTTATTTACTCAATATACACGAAGAGAGGACTTGAGCTAATAACATTCGGAGAATAGATAAACCACCAACCCAACCAACCAGTATGTCATAGCTTTATAATAAATATCAAGTTGCTGACTTAACAGCTGCACCGACTTATTTCCAGGTACGGTCACGACTCTGTTCATTTAGTTGCTAGTTGGTAGTTGGTGTGAACTTCAATTTACCATTTTCTATTTTATTATTTTGTTGTAACGGAGCTACCGCCTTTATGTGTCGTAAGTTTGGTATGAGCAAACGACCAACTTTGGTATTAGCAATAGATTCCTTAAAATTTTTCCAATACGTTATTGCAAAGAAATCGTTCCATTATTGGGCATTCTAGAACAGGTTTTGAATTAAAATTTTTGAGCGAACGTAGTGAGCCACAAAATTTTCATACAAAACCTGTTCCAGAATGCCCAATAATACACTACTGGCTTAGCAGAATAGTATTGTGTAAGTAAGTAGTTTCGTAGTAGTGACTTATTTATGAAACGTGAAGACGCGACATTGAAACACGGCCGGTATTAATACTTTTCCTAGCAAAACGTTAACGTAGTTATAATATTGTTGTATTTTTTTTTTTTTTTTTTTTTTTTTTTTTTTTATATAAAAATAAGTGGCAAACAAGCGACGGGCCACCTGATGGTAAGTGGTCACCGCCGCCTATGGACACTTCCAATACCCGAGGCATCTTCAGTGCGTTGCCTACCTCTGAGGACTCTATTAACCCTTCGTTTGAAGCGGCCAAGATTACCACACATCGCGGTTTTACCTGCTATCGTACTGTCATCGCAATTTTTTCTTCGTTTATAACACACTAGCTTCGCCCCGTGGTTTTACTCGCGTTTTCCGTAACAATAAGTAGCCTATGTGTTAATCCAGACCATGAACAACCTTCATTCCAAATTTCATGTAAATCCGTTCAGCCGTTTTTGCGTGTAAGAACAACAAACATACTCACAAACTTTCGCGCTTATAATATAATATATGTTAAGTAGGATTTTGAAATGTATTTCGCTGTCTTACTTCACATGACGTTAATGTAAATGTCAAACTGAAACCAACTGGAAATGGAAAATCTCATTACTGTCGAACTAATCAAGACTCCCCGCACCAAACACACAATGTTTGTACTTAATACAAACACAAATACAAACACGAATCACACCCCACACCACATACAAACCAGCATCACCAATTACACTTACGTAAGCAAAACAATGCCACGTACAAGTACAAGTGAACCTCGGAATCTCATTTATGTACAACAGCTACCTTTAAATCGAAAACCAATTATGGAAAAACTGCACACACGTGTAGGCACGCACGTCGCCGTGTGTAGCGCGCACGCACACTTGAGAGGGATGCAGTGCTAACAGATGTAGAGGCAATGGAACAGTCGATTACAAAATGTTTTATCCAAAAAGGCTTCAAATAAAAAAAATCGTATCAATTTGACAATAAGCTAATTTTCATTTCGTTTTAACAAAAAATATTATCCTAATTATTTCTTCAACATAATTTTGGTAATCATGTCTTTACTTTGACTAAAATAGTTTGTGCCAAATAAATCACAATTTTTATAAGATTAACATAAATATTCTATTCATAACTCCCATTAATTTCCTAATGTCTCAAAATCCTCAAGTAAAGAGCACTCACAATCCACAAATGAAACAGTAATCAAATGACTCGGAATATTTAACGACGAATTAAAACAGAAACAAGACATTTGCTTTCAAATTCAAATCAGTCTCGAGTCCGTTGATTGAAGATAACTCTTGTCTCGTTAAAAGTTTCTCGAATATTTCTGTTTCGATTGTGGTCCGGAGTCGGTTCTGAAATTGTATTTGGAATTGAATATCAAAGATAGGTATTGAGAAGTTTTGATGATCATAAAATGATGTTGTTCCTCGTTTGGATAAAGATGAAACCAGGCTTTTGTGAGTTTTAATGACTCTTGTAAACTTGTAATAAGCTCTGGATATATTATCTACTTATTATTCTATCAATACAATGCAAAAAAAGTCAGCGGTCTCTATATTTTTTACTTCCTTTTCTTTTATTCAATTGAGTGACGAGGCAGTAGATTCAACGTTACCATGCTACCACCAAACCTTTCTATAACCGAGTAGATATAATTCGAAACATATGAAAGAGCCAACGCATGTATCTTGTTTGTTGTAAAATCATGCAAAAAAAAAAATAACCTAAAGAATATGTAAAAGTCAAACATACCCAATGACCCAAAAAAATATTTGAAATTAAATTTGTTTTTTTTTTGTGTCAAGAATTCAAATAATTTAAATGTTCTCGAGCTTCAAACTAAAATACGCAAAAAACCATTAAAAAAAAAACAAAAAGAAAAATCTCCCAATCTAGCCTCATCCAGCACCTCCCAGCTCCTCACCGAACGTTTAATTAACACGAGTGACAGCGACGGCGGCCGGCGTACATTGTGAAACAATACATGTGTACCGCGCGCTTATAAATGGGCTGGTTTGTCGGTTTGTATTTCAGTTATCGATGGATTACGCGCTGTGGGTACTTGTTTGGGTAAAACATCACGTTTTGGGGGATTAGGGATGAATGGCGCTTCTGTGATGTCATCAGTCTCGTTATGTAGCGATACGCTGCTTTAGCTAGTTAAAATGGATATAAATAGTTGTTAGCAATCGCTTTCCGTTATAGCTCAAAAGATTAGCAAGATGAGGTGGCAATGGGCTGGCCATATTTATATAAGAACCGATAACGGTTTGGGTGGGCGAGTTCTACAGTGGAGACCACGGAGGCAAACGTAGAGTAGGACCCTCCACCTGCCCAGCCTAGCCTGATGATGATGATGATTATCCTGAATCGCTTTCGTGCATTGAAATAAAAAAATTGCTTAGTGAGAATGAAATAAAGACAATACATAAAATAAATGTTTTACTATCAGCGTCCCTATTGTCACTCGCATTGTAAGGGATAAAATAAAAAGTAGCCGACATATGCAGGTTTTCTCATGATGTTTTCCTTCACCAAAAACCCAGTGGTATGAAAATTAGCGCATAACTTCCAGACAACTCACTGACAGCCATATCACCTCACATCTTCATTCCATCGTCTTCTAATTCCAACATTTTAAAACTCAAAACTCGGGAAACCGTCCAATTTGTCGAAACAAGCCCACACACACTAACTAGACTCGTATTAGCATAATTTCCTACACAGCGCCCAGTAAATCTATTTAGCCCGCTTTAAATTCAGTAAAAGTGCACAAAATGCTGGCGGCCTAACGAGAGGATTAGAATTTTACATTGTAACGAAGGAAAGAGAGGGGAGATAAGGGTTAATTTGTGTGTGAATAGGATAAACAGATTGACGTTGATTCTATTGTACCAATTTTTTAACTCTGATCACACTAAATCATTATTTCTCGCTCTTACATATCGAATCAAAATGAGACGCAATGTGGGTGTGAGATTAGGTTAGCGAGTATTGCAAAATAATTGACCTATTTTTACCTCTCTGTCTCTCTTTGATAGGGCCCTTTCTCAGCGTGGGTAAGATTGTCTCGATGATACACTCATGACTCACTATGACACAAAATGACTCACTTTGGCTCACTATGACACACTATGATACACTGTGACACTCTCTGACACACTCCTATGACTTTTATATTTTAACCAGAAGGACAGTGACTAAGATAATCGCTTACTAAAGAATAAATCCCCTTTCATACTTGAGAGATTTATTGCTTTCCTACTAATACTTATACTAAGATACAGATAAATGTGATAGAAAGATCTAAACGAAATTTCACTCAAACGCCTGTGCTGGGTTTAAAGCCTGTGTTACAGGCATCTGCGCTTTCTTTTAGAGTTATTGTTAAATGTACAATTCTTGAATTTAAAACGTTGTTTAAGTATTGCGGTATAAAAGTGTTTGTACCTAGTTCTAGTACTATTTGAATCTGTTAATGAAATAACATTATTTCATATTCTATTCTATTCATAGAACCATCAACACAGCACTTAGACACTCTCATATTTGTAGAACATCCAAAAAGTAAATCTCTAGAATTTACTAACATGTAAATGTTAAACAAGTCCCGCTCCCGCCCGGGCTTGCAGCCAATCTCACCGTTTCGCCGCAAAACAAGAAAAACCAAAAGAAAGTTTATTCGAATTAAAAGCAGTTTTCAAGTCGTCAGCTCGGCATTTGCATGAATCGCGGCCTTCTATGTGACATATTTTGAAGAGGCGCCAAGAAACTTGCGCTCTGTCTCAGTAGTGAAGCAACGTGTACACGAACTTATGTCTTTTGACAACATTAGTAGTACTAGCATGTGCAAAACTCACCATTCTCACCACAATGCTTGCCATTTTTGTGAGCATAATCATCTATCACAGATCAATCAATTGGGATGTCAAATCAAAATATGTGTTTCGCTGATTAACGTTTCCGATCTTATCAGTGGAAATACGTGGTAATAATTCCAATGCGGACAGCGTCACTACAGTTACAAGTAAGTTTACTGGATATGAGTTAACTGTGACACCAATCACTGAGTTTGGGTTGATCAGATACTTAATTAATAATACCATGAAATAAATAAATGAAATATAATGAAATAAACGTGGAAAATTTATCATTTAGATACTCTTTGTTAGGTAAAATATAAGTATGTCCTAAGTACTACATCGCTTTTGTAACAAAATATAAGGGTTATTCTCGATAGAATATTAAAGGTTTCTTTTGTATTTAGGTAAATAATACCATCACCGTGTAAGTGTATGTTTTTTTTTATTAATTTAATCTTTTAAAGATCTAAGTGCATCTAATATTTGCAAGTAGGTACATAGGTTTGGTCACAATTGAGTCCCTAGAGCGCAGCTATTTATTTAAGTCACACCGGTAGAAATAAACCCAAGTCGAACGTAATTTGCGACAACGTACAACAGTAAATTTTGACTCAAATCTTAGCTAGTTTCAGTGAAAAATACCGAAGTATTTCATCCTATTCGGGGTGAAACGCAATAATGCTGAGACGAGCGGGCACAATGAAACACATGTGTTGATCCGACCTGCTCTGCGCTGACAAGCTACAGAGAAGGTTGCTCAAATGAAACGTGAACTCACTTAGGATATCTAGCGACATAAAGAAATTAAGAAAGAATTTTGAGAAAAAACCTATTGTGAGTTTGGTGTGTAAAGGGGCTCTTAGTGAGTATGCGTGTGTGCCGTTGACATTTTTTATGTCCATTTAAAAAAAATGCAACTGTAAATTAATTTGTTGTGTCGTGATGCGTGTGAATGATAAGACGTGCAAGTCGTTCGTCTAATAGTAAGAGCAACACGTTTGGCCTCAGCATTTCAGCACCACTCAGAATTTTAACTTTAGGTATAAATCTTAGGCCGTGCATTTAAAACGAATGACCTCAAAAATTGCAACAATCAAAACTGGACATATAATATGTGTTATGTGTGTGTGTATTTGTGTTATGTGTTGTGTGTGTGATGTGTTATGTTACGTTACGTTAATCTCTCCTTTGTTATTTTACCAAAGTGTATGTTATTCATAGTAGGAATACCCATAAAAACCCGTGGCCACCTATTACATAATTCATTCAATTTTTTTCTAAATAAAATATAATTAAAACTTTTTAATCCAAATGAAGCCATCGAATGCGATACAGGACTCGTAATACGGTTTACCGGATCGCGATGAGTAATATAGCACGCTCGATGGCTCCAGATTACGGTCTATAAATTATTATGAAGCAATCAGTGTATGCCGAAAGTTTATCTGCGGTTTAGTTTGAACGATACGATATTGATGATATTTTAACTATAGTAGCATAAAAGATAAATAGTAATGCCATATTGCAGTTTTTTATAAATCCATTAAAAACTACTTTTTTTAATTAAAGAAAGGATAGTCGGAGTAATTAGGAAACTATTTAAAATGTTTTATACGATAAATAGATAGGTACCACAAACCTAAATATTTAGTTAACTATGATAAAATTACCAAAGTCTAAGCAAAAATGTCCTCCTCCTTTTTGGAAGTCGGTTAAAAAAATCTAAGGTTCTCGTTTTTTCTATCGAAGATTAAAAAACTGCTTTCTTAAAACTAATTTCAACAGACTATGATAGTTGCAAATGACGTTATTTCCGGTCCACATCGTCAGCTATAAAGGCCCCTGTTCACACAGCGTGAGTTCCGCAGATTTATTGGTAATATAATTTTGATTGATCGACTTGAAGCTCTCAAGTTGTGGTTTAAACGAAGCACGGAGAGCTTAAACGCAATCAATCTTCTCCAATATCCGCCAAACTAATCGTGCAAATTTAAAATTGACATTGTACAAGGCGGACTTAATGCAAGCAATTTGTTGGTACAAAGTTAAAGGTACGTGTAATTTATTAGCTTTGTTTTCAAGCAGAAGTTGTGATTAAGCTCTATAAACAAGAAGAGAGTACTGATCACTGGCAACATTGTAGCGTGGGACGAAGTTTTCCGCTTGCGACTTGAGTGACGATAGAAAAGATAGTGATACTGTACTGTACTGAGGATCGGACTAACTGTCGACATTGGACTAATGTACTCTGAAAGATGCCGATTTCAGCTGATGTAAGGTAGGTACTAGTTTTTAAGCGTTTTTATCCTATTTTTTGTGTGAACCATGCTATATTTTGTTAGATCATGGTGTGAACAATAAGGAGTCTGTCTATCCATGTTGTTTGACAATCAAAATAATGACAAATTATATTTGGAGGTGACACATTTTATATTGAATAACAATTTGATTTTTAAGTCAAATATTTCGAATAGTCACTCGAAATATTTGTTGGCTTTGTTATTTATAGACTAATATTAAGTGACAGATCTACAAATTTCATTCTCTAACTATGCCTTACAGCTAGTTAAAAAGCGACAGTAAGTCAACAGTAAACAACCCTTCATAACACCCACCCCACTGTAAATTTGTAGTCAATAATTTAGGCGACAGTATATCGTACTCGCGGAGCGGCACAATTACACGTCAAGCGGCACGATTACGTCCGAAATGATTGCCGGTTTTTAATTGCCAAAGAGCGGCGGTTGTCGTTCCATTCAATTATCCGCGTCCCAGCAACTGTTCCAAGCGCGGAACGCTAAACGCGTGTGAAGACCTTTAGGGAATATATGAAATGCTAGTACTTACTTTACTTGTGGTAGACTTCCAAACAAGACGGCTCTATTGCAAATCACGAATTTGAAGTTATAAAGTCACCGCAACGTTGACGAAAACGGTGATAATCATGATGCAAAGTAGCTTTTAGGTTAAAACAAATTTTAATGTATTATCATTTCAAATTTCATTCAAAATTGAATAAAATAATAGTATTAGAAAGTAATTTTTTTATGATTTTTATTTTATGGCTAAAATGGAAATATTATATTATATTTTATATCCATATAAAATATATCCTTCTTATATTTTTAGGTTAAATCTTAATCAAGACCGCTATACTCGTATATCACGTCTAAAATGTAGCCAGTAAACGCAATTCCCCAAAACAAAGCTGCGAGTACAACCACGAGCGATGAAGCCAAAACGCAGAATAGAAATTCCCCGTGGATGGAAATTTTAATTATGTCCGAAAATTCAAGTTATGTTAACGCCAAGTCGGCGTTGCCGCAAGTTGCTCCGGTGAGACGAAATGAATAGTTTAATATCTACCGCGGTTAAATAATATTTTAGAATGACTAGTGTGAAATAAGCTATTGCTACAGTGCATTGCCGGACAAACCGGGATAGTTTAGAAAGTATTTCCAAAAATTTGTGAATTGTGTATCTTGTCATTATTCATCTCAAAACATGTTTTACTTTGTTGACTACGGATTTTCTACATCGTCATAAAAATGGTTTTATTTTATTTTTATCGATTGTATTTTTCTTTGAACATTTTTTAAGAAGTGATTAATTCTTCGTGAAAATTTTAGATAAGAACGTGGGTCATGCAATACCATTTCCAACAAAAAAAAAACAGTAATAGAAAATAAATTAAATAAAGATTTAAAAGCAACTAAAGAAATACTTTTTTTTCAATTTTTAAGCAACAACACTTTGCAAAAGAGCAATTCTTGATAAAAAAAATGTGATTTTTCTCCATATTTCGGCTATTTTTATTTGTACTAAAAACTTATTTCTAAAGTTATGATTTCGGAATAAGTTATTCGAGAAACAACGTCCCGGATTCAGAAACCGAAATTATAAGCCATCCAATTCCGTCCTGGAATCACTACCACAATTCGTCCACTCAGAAAACTTTTCAAGAAACTCCGTGCATTCATTTACAATCATAAATATTTATAACTCTTTCCTTTCCGGAAGCTGTAATTCCGGAATGCCGTAATTCCGATGCCGGCCAGTCCGGAATTTCCCTCTCCCTTTGATTGGGTATCGGAACACTAGAATATGAATAGTCGATTTAATTAAGCGCCTTTCTTTTGGAACAGTTTGACCTAGATAAGCGTTCCACACTAAACTAGTTTCTTTCATCACCTCAATTATTGGCTAAGCCTCATAAAACGTGTTGTGAAGATCACTGAATGTGATCGAAACTAATCGGAGTAGCCAATGCATTATTACGCGAGTTTTTTGGCACTTTTACCGATTTTGAAAAGGCTGAAACATTTGGTACTTAATTCAATACAAAACATGGGATTGCCAAGATTAAAGACTGTGAACGGAGCAAAAAAAGTTCTCGTGAGGTCCACTGTTTGCAGAACCAGTGACAAAATGTTTCAACACTACGTTAGTTTTCGTATCAAAATATTCTGTTAAGTGCAGGTTATCGTGGTCCAGCTGTACCCCGTTTATCCTCATGCGATCGTTAGTGTCCGTCTGATTTTTCCATTGATTACAAAGAGTCCGGTTCCCCGCTCCTGCTGTATACTCTGCTGAATAGGCAGATTTCGACAATGGAACTAGTTAGGATTGTTACGAACTTACAGTTTTTAGTCTTTGACGTTTTCGCTTCCGTTGGATTAATTTTGCTTTTAAAGGTGCGTGATTTTAGCGAACGGATAGTTAATTTTTCTTTAACTAGTGGGGGGGAGCTATGAGTGTGAAACGTTATTTATTTTTTTTAACTTTTTTTGGGTGAGGTATCTTGGATGTGCAGTTATCTACGAGTAGAGTTTATGTTGTTTATTAAATGTTATTGAAAAATCAATTAATAATAGTAACAATTACGGTAGTTTTTAAATAATGTTCTTTGAAAATAAAAACGTTCATTTTCAAAAACATACTTAGCATTTAAATACAATGTACTCGTACATTTTCTCATTACAGTTGCACAGAACCGATTTTGTTTTTTAATTTTAGTCACTCAATTTGTTGTACCTACTAATTATTGTTCTCCTTTACACTTGTTGTGTATCATAAACAAATACACTAAAAAGGCATGAATTTTCGAAACAGCACAATGGTGTTAAAGCGAGTACAGCGGCAATTAGCATCTCACGCTCGGTTAGCGGCGGCCCGAGTCGTGCGTCTGCACGGTGGCAAGTTTGGCACTCTTGGCACTGCAACTTGCATTTAGGCCATCTAAATACTGAAATACCAAGGTTATGTCAATCTTTTTAGGGTCAATATGGCGGCTGTTCTAGCTGCGCCCTGCAGTTTCACCCGTACTATGATGATGATGAAAAGTAACATGATATAAGTTATCTCTATTCCAAATTTTCTTTAAATTTCGACCAGCGTGAAGGCGTTACAAACATAACAAACTTTCCTTTTTATAAAATCAGTGAGATATTTTTGTTGCTCAAATAAAACTTTCTTGAATCATACTTCAAGTTATGGTCATCGTAACATAGTGTGAAGGGCTGCAAGTGTTCCAATCGCTGCAACTATCACTCTGCTAAAGTGCCAAGTTAAAGAAAGTAATCCTAACTTCAAACTGTTATGACGACATTACGCGAAGTTTGACTCAACAAAATTTAGTTGATGCAACAAAATGTGCCAGTTTAGTTGGTGCTATTAAAAGTTAGAAAAAAGGATTGAAGCCACTTTGATAGTTTTTAAACTTATTGCTAACTAGGTAAGCCCCGAGGTTTCAGAAGGATGATGTAAGTGATGATTATGATTTTGATAAAGTTTTTACAATAGATAGATTAGGTTCTAGACTAACACACAGGCCACATTTTTATCATCAACATCACCTTTTTCATAATCTCGCGGGTGAAACAGCGTACCTACATTTTTTTTAAATTATTATAGCTGATCCCCCGAAAATGTATTCAGGATTGGACGGCTACGAAAATCTTCCAAAACCATAACTTATTCTAGATACTTACTACGGTTTATATAAAATTATTATATATAACATAGCAATTGCTTATTTATCTAATGTATTGTTTCTGTCCATAACTATTTTATACATTTGAATACACTAGTGCATAAAATCTAAGGTACAGCGTACCTATTTGGTATAAAGCTACGCCTTACTCTAGATAAACAATAGGTACTCAACTAGCCAACTAAACGGAATGGAATCATCACAACCCTCTCGGGAACATTTGATTTCTCGCTCAGAAATGACGAGGGTGCCGGAAACAAAGCCTGTCACTTCGTTGTGGATGGAAATGTGGCTAAATGCTGTTATAGAGCAAGAGCCCACGACGGCCAGACCTTCGTTATTAGGGTTCTGTACCCAAAGGGAAAACGGGGCCCTATTACTAAGGCTCTACTGTCCGTCCGTCCGTCCATCTGTCTGTCGCCAGGCTGTATCTCATGAACCGTGATAGTCAGTCAGTTGAAATTTTCACAGATGATGTATTTCTGTTACCGCTATAACAACAGATACTAAAAATAGAATAAAATAAATATTTAAGGGGATTATAGATAATGGTACGGAACCCTTCATGAGCACGACTGGGACTTGGCCGGTTTTTTTATAAAAGCTGAAAGTTTCTGAGAGCATATTCCCAATACAGGTAAGAACGACCGGTGAGATGGAGCTGGATCGTGGTTGGTAAACTTGGTAAACATCTGGTTGAGGTAGTTTGAAAGAGAAACTGTCCTATTGCTAGGTTTCAGCCTGCCAGAAAACCTACGAAATAGCATTTTAAAATTGCAATTGCATGGTAAACCCACCTGACTTGACCTTCAGTTACTAGTTAGTAGTTATTACTTCAGTTAGTTGTTGATCTAATGAGACCTAGTAGCTGATCTACGCCATGAGTGATTCGATTCGATATCCAGTTTTAAGTATGAAAAAGTTGTAAAAATACCAAAAGTACATATTTTATTTTTCCAAAAAAAGTTAAACGAGTATATAATCCTTTGCACTTGCAAAGTCTGTCAAACAGAGCAATAGACCCATTCTAAATAGGCCTGAAATACATTTTTATTCCACTAACAACCAAAACCGCGCTTCACACTTCGCAAATACAATTTGGAAGGGGTGGTTAGTTAAACCGGGAATCAAATTCAGTAGTAAGTTGCGTTGGACGTTCGTCGGAGGCAGACGATAGGGCTCCTTTGGGACCGGGACGGTTACTGCTCCAACTGATGCCCAAGACATAAGATGTGACGGATACGAAGCACTAACAGTATCTAAACATTGAATTTTAAAAGTTAAAAAGGAAGTTAAAATAAGGACCTGGTCTTCGGTGATGAAAAACAACAAATAAAAATCTTTTTTTATATACTATAGGTGGCAAACAAGCAAACGTATCGCCTGCTGGTAAGCCATCACCGTCGCCTATGGATGGCTGTAACATCGAGGGCGTCACGAATACGTTAACGACCTTTAAAGATTCGATTAACGGCCCTTTAGAAGCACCAAATGTTGTAGTAACTAGGGAATATCACAAACCACGGAACCAGCGGATAGTATTTTTTTCCTCTAATTACATATTACTATCAACAAAGCAGAAATTGAAAGACGATAACCGTATAACCATACCCATGTCAGAGGCCTTCAGGCGGCCTAAAAAATTGGCCTATAAACCTAAAGACTTACTTATTTTATTTCATATTCTATTTCATTAGGATAGCTTCATAAACCAATAGTTGATAAATTTTATTTTGTCCAATAGCTCGCTGAATTCTATAGCTTGTAATTTTAACATAGATGAAATTGGAGTCGAAATGATTGAATGCAGTTGTAAAAGCCACTGCTGTAAAATAAACCGAGAATATTTTACTTTCGATGTAATAAAATACATTTTTATTACACTACTGAACTTTTCTAATTTGAATAGTTTACCTCTTTTTTATATTCACCTAGCTGTAAATGATAAAACGACGAAGTCTTTCCTATAAAATTTCATCATCTTAATTTCAATTCATTTTATTGATTTGTATACTAAGGGTGACGAATCAACATCGACCTGTGCTGCGCTGTACTGCGCTGTGCTATGTTTGGTCAACTCGCTCGTCTAATATTTCAATGAGGATGGAAACAAACCATGCTGTGCTGCGCTGTGTGAGGCTACGCTCTGTTTAAAAACGCAGCAGTCTCGAGCGAGGCGCGCTGTGTCGAGTCGAGCTGTGCTAGGTTTTTCAAACATGGAGCACGCTGCGTGCTCCTCCATCGCCCTCAGACGTCTCTCTCACTCTCGTACTCCCATCTCGCTCGCACTAGTGTATGCGCGCACAAACAAACAAGAACGGACTAGTTTCATTCGCTCATTCACTACTGAGCTAAGCAAAGCGCAGCACAGCACAGCTTGATGTTGATTCTTAAAAAAACGTAGCTTAAGAAACACAGCACAGCACAGCGCAGTACAGCGCAGCACAGCTCGATGTTGATTCGTCACCCTAAGACTGGTTTCGATTACGTTCGGTGATCTTTTTCAAGGAATGATTAGCGAGAGACGCTCAAAGTTGCGACCAGCCTGGCTCTGATTTTGTAGTTAATGATTTCTCACAGTAAACCGACGACATATGTTAATTCCGGATATAAGCTAGCTTCATAGCAAATGTCATCCAAACCCATTCAGCCATTTTTGTGTGATTGAGCAACAAGCACCCATACTCACAAACATCCTTTTGCCATTTGTAGTATCACAGTAGAAATAATTCCAAGTTTTTTATTACAAGAAAAGTAATAATATGGAAGTGAAAAAACAAGCAGCAAATTCACCTTTGTTGCAAGTAAACTTCAAAGGGAAGAACCGTACGTTGTAATACACCAGACAAAATAATCTTGTGCGAAGATAACTCAAAAGAAAGTACAAAGGGCGCTCTTTATTTACAAACAGGGTAATCATTTGCTGCAGGCCATTGATTATCTTCACTTAACTTGACTTGCCTTGGGCAACTTTTGTTAAATCTAAGGATATAAATACATACTTCATTTTAACCATGTTTTAATAAAAATATTGCAGCCTATAATAATAATAGCTGATATAATAACAGCCTATATAATATAGCCCATATAATAACACTGACAATCTTGGAATTCACTCATGCAACAAGAGCAACGCTCTTTAATACTGGTGAATTGATGATGATGTTAGTTTTGTGTAAGCATACTTATCTGCAGCGATCCGAAGTGAGTTGATGCCCTGTGACACTAGAAGTGTGGAACTTCAACTGTCAGGTCATTCACTATCTCTTCCTTAGCAGTTAATGTTTTGTCTTTTGAACGTTCACAGGCTAGGCGTTTGACTAAAACTCACTCGAAATTAAGTTTACGTCGCGTCGGTTCAATACTACGTTGTAAAAGTTCGTTCCGTTTAACTTTAGATTCTCATATTATGCTTTCCAGTCTCGCCTTTCTATTGCATTCAAAGTTGTTTACCTCAAGTATAATGTAACAAAATTAAGATATTTCATACGAGAACAGCATCTAGTAACTCCGGTCGCTTTATAATTAACTTGCAAAGTTGGAGCAGCGAGGAATCTTGGAGGGGACTGCACACGATCTCTCTGATACCTCTACTTTAATAGACTTTAGGTGCTTTGCCAAGATACGTGGGGAAACTAAGTAATTTCCAATAATTTTGAGGCAGAATTGATTTTCGTTGCTGCAGTTTGTGTATTTGATTTACTAAAAGGATTTATTTGTAATATCTGTATGTGGAAGTAAGAAGAATTATTAGTAATTGTTTTATTGTATTAGTAGACGATGCTGGTGGTGCTGGTGCTGCTGGTGTTTTTGTACTTGTTGCGGTGATGCTAGCTTTGCAGAGCTGGTTTTTTTTTATGTTTGGCTATTACTCCTCCGGCATAGCTCGGAGACAAAATATTCAGCAAAACACAGTTGTATAGGATCTTAAGATTTTAGATACCATTTTTCTGTATCGGTTATAAGAAGTTTTAGCTAAATCGGTACAGCTGTTCTCAAGTGATGCGCTTACCAACGTACAGCTTTCATTTTTACCACAGAGATATTGGATTTTTTCAAGATAATTATAAAAGACAACAATTTTTAAAAGTACTAAATGTACCTCTACCGACTGTGTCCAATAGTCATTTTATTCTCCACTATAGTTGAAAAAAGCTTTCCTAATTCCAACGTGTGCATCAAAAGAATGGCAACAGAGTATTATTATTTCGAATGTTGAAAATAAGGAACATTTGGGAAATACTTCGAACTACCTCAACTTCTGTAAGCAACGATAAAAAAAATAAAAAAATGTCACTTCGGAACTACAAATCAAACCGTGTTTCCCAAAACTAGCCATGGGCATAAGATCATAAAAGCCCATCCCAAATGAGGCATTTAAATTCGCCCTGCGCCCGAGGTGACACCTCCATACCTCCAATTTGAGCTCTTCTAAATTACAAAGGTCTTCACATAAATTGTTCCAATATTCCGGCACGGGAACGGCATGTAAAGCTTAAACAGGCTGCTGCTTACACCGCCGCGTATTTTTAACTGCGACTAAAATAATCAAGTTATAAGTTGACATAATTGGTCATAAGGTTTATGAGGAGATTTCAAGTTAATATTAATATATTAGCTTGAACAATAAGTATCAATGATTACTTTTTTTGGGAAACGGTGTCATTGTATAGGTTATTCTGCTTTTGTAGCCGATTTTTGTTGTAATTTTCCTGCGTAGTATTCGTGGTCTAACTCAATGGTTTGACATACGTGCTTATCACGCGTATGTCAAAAGTTGTATGTTTAACATTCTTTGCAAAGAGTCACAAAACTAAAACGCCTAGCCAAGCCAAACTCTTAACCCATAAACCCCTAGCTAAGCTACAATTCCATGATTTAAACGCTGTAGAAAACTGGGACAATTGTATGAGAACGAAATTTCCGTAAGCCTATTTATAGATTCTATATTCTAAGACAGAACTGTCATTCCCATACATTTTCCTACTTTTCTATAGCGTTTCGATTATACCTCTAGAGTTGCAACTAGGCTAGGGGGCAGGCTTACAATCTCCATTACAGCACGGTGTGTCACGGATCTCGAGTCACGTAGCCCGATGCGTCAACGGGATCGATGGCGGATGCCGCGGCGTGCGTATTTTTCATTAACGCCAAACTTGTGCACACTGTTGGGGAAGAATGTTGGTCGTACGCGACGGTACGGCGTTGCAGCGATATTATTGATTATGGACTTTTTGAAGAGTAAACTTGTGTTCCTCCGAAAAACCAGAATGACTGGAAGAGATCTGAAGACTGAGATAGTCTGGAGGTGATCGCTCTTATCGATAAGACTTTCTTCTGTGGCTTTCTCATATGTATTTTACCATGTTTGTGGAATTATTTTTACTGTCAAATAGAGTTATTGTATTGTAATTACGTTGTTGATAAGTCAATTTAAAAAAAAATTGAAACAATCTTTTATTCATTGACATCGGAGTTACACACGTATGGCAAATTTCAGCTCCATCGGACATCAGAAATCGGTTCAAAATTGCGTCAAATTGCACCCGAAGAAGCATGCCCAGTCACAGTTAGTTACATACATTACAAGTTAACATTACATTTACAGTTAATAAACGCTTTTAAAAAACAAGTTTGGTTTAGTTTTAGCGCAAACCGTGTGTCTTGCAGCAACAGCATTTTAACAGAACAGTTGGCGGTATGTGTTAATATTACGAGCTATGCTTTTGCTGCACATCTCTCGCATTTGTGCTGCTTGTGAAACCGAACAACAAATCCGCTACAAGCACCGTATCTGTCTCCATCCGACGCCACCATGTGACCTGACCATAGAATCTAAACTATCCAGTACAACAGACGGACAGAGGGCTATCTGTAGATGCGGTTCCGGCACAGTGGAGTTATACGGAGAAGTTGAAGTTTCTTAAGTTTCACTTTTTATTATAAAAGAAGCAATATTATTTACAAAAAATTTTATATCCAAATATTTGCTACCAAACATACCGTCGTCAGTAAAGTTGGAATTATTGGACCAAATATCATTGAGAACTGCCAACTGTTGAAGACGAAAATCGTAAAAGTAATCATATAGTTCTTTCAATTATTTATAGAACTAAAACTGATGATGATGATGAACTCCGTCCCGATTTCGGCTACGGGGACCATATCTTATGTTGCTTGGTTACTGATGCACATTGCTGATTTATGCAGCAGTAAATGTTCTAGAACAATTTCTACATGTGAGGACGCCACTTACAGGACTTACAGGTTACTTGTAGGAGATGTTGGAAGGCAGTTTATTTTTAAGATTTTCTGTAGAAATAAATATTACAGGATGGTCTATTTTTAAATAGTGGGGCTTCAAACTTTGTAATTTCGCAATATACTTTGCGAGATTGTCATCTCGATGGCTGATTTACTATGGTAATATCTTCTACGACTTGGCTACACAGGTTGCAATAATCCGACGCTATCGCAATGAGGCACGTCATCGTAAGTGTTCCTACTGCCTAATCTACGCCTCGGTTTGTCCGGTTAACCATTCGAACGTTGCGATTTATCGAGAGCTAGCTATTTATGGGCAAAACAGGCAACGTTTGCCGCTTTGTCCAACGCGCAGTCATTGGTCAGTGTTCTGTGGCGGCACAGATAGAGAAAATCTTAATTTGTGGTGTTGGTATCGTGATTTAGGCACATGTTCTAGAATGTTCGATGCTTTGTGAATTAGAATATCAGTGTCGGTGAAAACTACGACTATGATGACTTGATTGTTTCTAATGACGAGCTGGTTGGCTCAGCGGTAGTATGTCCGCCTTATAAGCCAGAAGTCCCGGGTTCGATCCCCGGCCGGGCAGATGTTTGAATGATAAATTTAAATATCTGTTCTGGGTCATGGTGTTAGTTGTCTTTGTGTGTGTTTCATGGCTTCCCCGACACAGATTATCCTAGTGGGGAGCTATGAGTGTGAAACGTTAAAAATACACAATCAAGTACGACATTCTTTTGAGGTAGAGTGGCCGAGATGATCTCGTTCACCCAAGAATAGGGTCCTTGCACTTGTGATGGCCTGCAGAAATATGGCTTGAATACAAGCTTTATGACTTTCAAACGTCAATATTTGAAAAATAATTGAATCTATGATATTAGTAGGATAAAAGAACATAAACATATTAAACATGCTAGGACATAACTTTAGTATTCAAGCCATATTTCAATCCTGAAGCCATAACAAGTGCAGGCCCATCTCATCTCCTCTGTCTTGCAAATCCATCTTGTAATTCCTGAATTATTCAGCACTTCCGCCGCCAAAGATTACTTTCAAATGGAAACCGGTTCATTATTCAAGTATTGCCAATAACTGCGGCTTTATGGATTCCAGCGGTTGTAATTAAGCATTTATGATTTTTTGTGTTGGAATTGGAACCATTGTAATATTAGGTAACATATTAGGATTAAGAAATGTATTTCATCTCCTTAGATCTAGGTTAAATGTCATCACAAATGTTGATAAAATAACAAGAACATTATTTTTACAAAACAAAAAACAAAAACCGACTTCAAAAGACCGACTATTGAGTTATTCATCTATTTGTCGCGCACGTACCTACTTAATGCAAATTTAAGACTTATATGGTTTTCTCATGGATACCATTATCAGAACTGGACTAAATTGAAATGGGACCAAATGGAAAGCGTCAGCTTTCTAATAAAAAAAGAATTATCAAAATCGATTCACCCAGTCCAAAGTTATGAGGTAACAAACATAAAAAAAAATTAAAAAAACATACAGACGAATTGATACTACCTCCTTTTTTGAAGTCGGTTAAAAAGTAGAGATATATAGCTTATGCCCTGGATTAACACATAGGCTACTTTTAATCATCACCATTTTTCATCATTACGTGGGTACATATAAACATTATTAATTCCTTTATGGGAAGGTAGTTCATAGTCTGGGTAAATGATAATTATGTATTATTGTTAGTATATTCACTATGTTTATATGTTTATTACGTATTGAAATAAAGGATTAAAATATAAATATAAAAGAATGTTGCGGAGCAATCTTCACGTCACCAGTCGCTTAGTTCAAAGTTGACGCGGCCACGACGCATGCGTAGTACTCTCGCGCATCGGCGCGGCCGACTTGTCAGCAGCGGTTTGCACATAGGCGATGAGCGTTTTATAGACTCTTAGGACACCCCACATTACTCCCTTCCAGAGACTGTTCCTACAGTCGATAGTAATCTGGGAATCTTACTGTACGTCCTGATCTAGTCTTTCTCTGTATGTTTTCAGGTGGAGGTGTGTCATCGAGAGATTCATTTAGAGTTTTGTTGCTGTCATCTAATATGTAGGCCGGCTTCAAGCGATCTACCGATACTGTGACAGGTTTGCCTTTTACTAACAATTTGTACACTTTTTCAGATCTCTCCAGGACTGCATGTGGACCCGTGTATGCAGGTTGCAAGGAAGGTCGTACTGCGTCTTCTCTCAAAAATACATGGCTGGCAGTGGGTAAGTCCTTGAAAACAAATATGGATGGCTTAGTGTGTCTCGAAGCAGGCGTTGGTTTCAGATCGTTGGCGAACGAGCGTAATCTGGCAGTGTATTCTGTGATATCTGTTGTTCCAGCTTTGCTTGGGTCAAAAAATTCTCCCGGTAAGCGTAGCGGCTCTCCATACACAAGTTCTGCAGTGCTCGCTCGGATGTCTTCCTTGTACGCGCTTCGAATACCAAGTAACACCAAAGGTAAGGCTTCCATCCAGTTATCAGTGGCATGACAGGTAATTGCAGTTTTTAGTTGTCTGTGGAATCTCTCTATGGCTCCATTGCATGCAGGATGATATGCAGTGGTCTTTTTATGATGAAATCCTGTTATTTTGGATAGATGTTGGAATAAGGACGATTCGAACTGTCTGCCGCGGTCTGTTACAATGTCCACGGGGGATCCAAATCTCGATATCCATCCTGTAAGTAAGGCTTTTGCTACTGTTTCAGCCGTCGCATCGGGTATTGGTATCACCTCAGGCCATCGAGTAAAGCGATCTATGGCGGTGAGGCAATAACGATTTCCATTACAGATTGGTAGCGGTCCGATGAGGTCAATATGCACGTGGATAAAACGTGCTCGTGGCAGCTGGTAGGTGCCTAATGGGGAAGATACATGCCTAGATATCTTCGAACGTTGACAAGCTAGACATGAACGTGCCCACTCTCTGCAGTCTTTCTTTACGCCGGGCCATACGTAGCGTTCTGCTACTAATCTAATTGTTGCATTGGCTCCGGGATGGCTTAATGCGTGCAAGCTATCGAAAACTTGCTTTCGCATATCCTTCGTGACATAAGGTCTTGAAATGAGTGTGCTGATGTCGCAATATAATTCAGCACGAGTTCCAGGTATCTTTACCTTTTCTAGTCGTAATGACGTTCCTCTCTCCAGCATTTCCTTAAGTTCTGGATCTGATGCCTGTGACTTAGCAAGCTGTGAGTAATCTATGGATAGCTCTAGCTCTTCAACCCTGCTCAGTGTGTCAGCGACCAAGTTATCTTTCCCTGAGATGTGCCTCAAGTCCGTAGTAAACTGAGATATGAAGTCTAGATGACGAAACTGTCTCGGCGAACACTTGTCTTTGCGCTGATGAAAGGCGAAACACAGAGGCTTATGGTCGGTGTAAATTGTGAAGTCTCGAGCTTCGACCATGTGTCTAAAGTATTTCAACGCTTCATAAATTGCGAGGAGTTCTCGATCGTAAGGAGAATATTTTCGCTGCGCTGGGCTCAACTTGCGTGAAAAGAAGGCAAGCGGTTGCCAGGCATTACCTTGGTACTGTTGTAAAGCGGCACCAATTGCAGTATCTGATGCATCTGTGACCAGGCCTAGTTTAGATTGGCAATCTGGATGCGCAAGGAGTGCAGCACGGCAGAGGCTTTCTTTGCAATTCTCGAAGGCTTTCAGAGAATCCCCACATAGATCAATAGGATGGGAACCCTTTACAGAGCCAGTCATTAGATCGTGCAGTGGCACTTGGACTTCGGCAGCGTTGGGAATAAACCTCCTGTAGAAATTCAGCATCCCCAAAAATCTGCGAAGTTCTTTGACGGTCTTGGGAGGTGGAAATGTTTTAATTGCTTCCACTTTCTCATCTAGAGGCTTGATTCCATTGGCTGATATGTGGTAGCCCAGGAATTTGACTTCAGATTTTCCAAAGTTGCACTTAGATGTGTTGATGATGATCCCATGTTCCCTTAGTCTGGTGAAGAGTATACGAAGGTGTTCTTCGTGAATATCCTCACTTCTTGAGAAAACCAAAAAATCGTCGATGTATGGGTAGACAAAATCCAGTCCACGTGTCATTTCATCGACAAAACGCTGGAACGTTTGCCCGGCATTACGCAAACCAAACGTCATGAATGGAAATTCATATAATCCGAACGGTGTCGTGATTGCGGTCTTGTGAATGTCTTCAGGGTTCATTGGAATTTGATGGAATGCTTTTACAAGGTCGATTGTCGAAAATATTTTACAGCCTGATATGCTGTGTGTGAAGTCATGCACATGTCTAATTGGATATCTATCAGGGATGGTGCGAGCATTTAGCATTCGGTAATCTCCGCAAGGCCGCCATCCGCTGTCTTTCTTAGGTGAGAGATGTAGTGGTGAGGCCCAGGAGCTTTCCGATGGCCGTGCGACACCTGATTTCAGCATGGACTCGATTTCAGCTTTCGCAATTTTAAGTTTGTCTGGCGCTAGGCGGCGTGGGTTGCAGGATATTGGCTGTCCTGGCGTAGTTCTTATGAAGTGAACGGTACGGTGTTTGACTTCAGCTTGCTTTCCGGATGGGTTCGTTATCACTGTAAATTCTTTCAGGATTTGATCGTAGCGAGACTCTCCGATTGGTATCTTGATTGAAGATATCGCAGTCGACGAGTGTGCTGATGAACCCACAACGTAGAGCGTTGTCGTGTTGTCCAGTAGGCGTTGGTTGCGTATGTCTACTAGAAGACCGTAGAACTTTAGGAAATCAGCTCCAATGATAGCCTTCGTGACGTCACCAACGATGAAACGCCATGGAAAATTGCGTCGTAATCCCAAGTTTAAATCCAGGTTAGTGTATCCGTACGTGCTGATAGAAGTACCGTTAGCAGCAGAAAGTTCGAAGTCAGATTTCGAACGACGCTCTTGTAGTGAACGTCGAGGGAAGACACAAACGTCGCTTCCTGTATCGACAAGAAATTGCATCTTCGACCGACGATCTACGACGAACAGGCGACCAGACGAGTTGGGACGGTCGTTTGTCGCCATTATCGACCTCCCTGAGAGTTTCCCGCCTGATAATTACACGGCTTTACGCAGGTCTTTGCTTTCGATCCATACTTCCAGTGGTACCAACAGTTCGGGAACTTTCTGTAGTTTGAATCAGATCTGCTTCCAGGGCGGCTGCGACTTCTTTGGCGGGTTTGTGGGCGAGATTGACGATCCAGCAGTGTCTTCACCTGCCTGCGAAGCTCGGCTATTTCAATTGTCATAGCGTCTAGCGATGAACCAGGTGCGGTTGCAGCTGATACTTGCGGTGTGGCAGGCGCGATATCTTGGATTCGATCTGCCAAGTCGGAAAGTACTTCCAGTGACGCCGTCGACTGAGCGGCTATCACCGTCTGTACGCTGAGTGGAAGTCTACTCGTCCAGATGGTCTTAATGAAATCTTCTGGAACGTTCGGTCCCGCTAGGCTTTGTAAATGCCTGAGGAACTGTGATGGTCGACGATCTCCTAATTCTTCATGCATGAGAAGTTGTTTAACTTGCTTCTCACGTGAAGCACTCAGGCGTTTGATGAGCTCCGTCTTCAATTTCTCATATTTTTCCGTCGGTGGAGGGGATATAATGATATCCTTCACCTCCTTCGAAAATTGGTGGTCAAGCTGTCCTATGACATAATTAAACTTCGTCGCGTCAGATGTAATGTTCGACACTGCAAACTGCCCTTCGACTTGCGCGAACCATATCTCGGGCTCTTCTGGCCAGAAGGGTGGGACGCGTATCCCCACCCTAAACAGCTCGGTGGAGGGGGGGGATAGGCGATGAGCGTTTTATAGACTCTTAGGACACCCCACACCTTCCTATAATTTATCACATCGACATCACTTAAAATCAACAAAAGCGAGCATTTTTTCTATATTACAACTCTCTTGAAATTTTCATCTAGCAACACGTTTACTCAAAAAAATGATGTTGACACTCGTTCCGATGCACTCAACGAGATTGGAAGGTTTTACACTAGCCAACACCGACACAGTTTTCCTACAGAGTCTACCGACACGACTTCTTTAAAAATATCGCTAAATGTCATAAAATATGATCAAGTTACTAAGGTTGGATTATATACCGCCGAAGTTGGATTATATACTTACATACTAGATCGATGTAATTAACATATATTTTTTACAAATTATAGTGTAACAAAATTATTCCAGCTTTGAAACTTAAACATAATTGTGTGATGCTAGAATTTACACAAAATATTTTCGCAGAAAAGTGTTGAAAGCAAAATAAAATCATAATTACTCCAAGACTTAATCATGAATTACTAATCCACGATGGATTGATCAAAGATAGACGATGCGGGTCAAATATGGTTAAGATTCACCAGAAAAGGAGGAAAATCGCAACAAGGCATATACCCAGCAGTGTGGCGAAGATGAAGAAGAATTCAATTATAAAATGGAAACATATTATACTCGTACAACATAATTTTATATGTGTTGTGACATATAAAAATACTAGCTGACTCGACAGACGTTGTCCTGTCAAAAGCCATTGCGTAACTATAGCAACCGTAGTATGTTGATGCTAATTTGTCAATTTATAGTAAAAATTATCAGTATATATATAATTTGCAATAAATTAAAATTGCGACTATAATTTGAGATTTAAACTATCCTATCTCCTAAGTTAGATCGAACTGCACCCGGTGTGCAAATTTGATTGAAATCGGTTAAGTGGTTTAGGAGTCCATTGAGGACAAACATTGTGACACGAGATTTATATATATTAAGATGTAAAATGTGAGTTAAAAAATTAAACTATTAATCCACCAGACCGCACTTGGCTAGCGTGGTGGAATACAGCCTAATCACCCTTCGAGGGTAGACCTGGTGTCCCAGAAGTGTGTTCGTAAGTTGATTTGGTTGCTAACTGAAAATAATAATATGTGACATGTAAATATAAGTAAAAATTACATGTTTTACTTCTAACATCAGTCGGCGTCTGTAAAAACCTCTAATGGCTCTAAACAACGCAGGTGGGACAAAAAATCAATCGGTTAATAGCAAGTTGTTTGGTAAGAGAGGAGGATTTACTGCGAGAGTCAGTTCACGGGGTTATTGTGGACTATAAAGAGCCGACTCTATAATATACTAGCTATACTAGTTGCGTCAAGCAGTTTTACTTCTGGTTCCGTAGCTCTGCTTTTTTTCAACCTATGAAGAAATTGGGGGAGACCTTTGCCCAGCAGTGGGACATTACAGGACTAAAAAAAATAAAAATGAATTGGCTTTTGCATGTTCCCTAGGCAAATTTCAGTAAAGTAAAATAGAATAAAGTCAGTCTGGTTAAGTTTTAATTTATTCAAATTTACAAACGCTTTGTGATTATCTAGAGTTAAAGCTATTTCTATTTCACATATGATCCAATTCCATCCAGCAGTTTCAGCTTGAAGTAACTAACATATAGACAAACTTTCGCTTTCATATTTTTGTAGTGTGATCAGTATGGTTCAGAGCCACTGACAAGACACTGAAGAGAAATCTATTGTAAGAAAAGCAATTAGCCTCTTGTCGGATGTCGGGTGAAGATGATTGGCGTTTTAATTTCAATTATCGACACTTTATCATAGGGTTGTGATCGGAGATACGAAACTTCATATCATACAGAATGTAACTGATATAACACACGATCGTAATTTTACGAAATCAGTTACACGACCATCTGCATAGAATTATCACACTAGAAAGTATATGCAGAGATATGAGGGGTATGTTGAGGCGTAAGGGCTCAAAGTATTCATGATTGTAAGCCAATTTTATTACGGAACAACCCCAAAAAATGGGATTGCTACACAATTTTTTAAGTGTCATTGACATTTTCCTATTTAATTAATTGCTTTTTTTCTCGCAATTTTAAGGTTGGTCCCATAGTAAAGATCATTGATGAATACTATGACCTTTTTTCGGCTTAGCAAACCCTTTTAACATATCCCGGTTCATACTTTCAAATTGTGAAAATTATTTTCCAATGCACCTACTCGTAGCTTATAAATTACAGTGTATCAGTTGTTCAATAAATATATGTAAATCTGAATCTGAAATGTAATACGCCCTGTATAATGAAATATGTCATGTAGGTACGAGTAGGTACTTATCCAGGTTCTAGTATGTTTTTGACATGTTTCGATTGGATTGATATGGGTAACTAACGAAGCAAGTTGAAAGACATTGTTCTATCATGGTTCTATCTAAGATACAATATTAGTTTCGTAGGGGTTACCTAGTTTTAATTAATATTTAGCGTTTTCAAAATAAATCGAAAAAAATGCAAAATAAAGCTTTTTTGTAAAGACCAGCTTAAAAAATTACATTGAAAATTAAAAAAGTACAAATTCAATGAGCCCAACACAACGCAGCTATATTATTTCTTTGCGAAGTCCCTATGGCCGTTGGCCACTTTCCAGCACCATCATCAGAACAGCTCCATGCTACCTTATTACTGCATTGTCATCGAAGCTGCATCTGTAAACCAAATTACAGCTCAATTAAACATCGGAAAGTGGATCAAATTAAACTTGAAAGATTTCATTATAGACAAACAGACACAGGGAATAGATAAACCCAATAAAATCATGTCAAAAAAAATACAAAAAGCAACACAACTATGTTGTTTAAACGTACCCATTTCTTAACTATTTATCCAATAATCAATTTGAATATCTAAAAGTAAGAAACACACAAACATACCTCCAATTTCCTACCCCCAACGCAAACCACCTCAAACAGCAAAAAAATCCAAGCGAAAGTCCTGGCAACACCGAATCCAAAGCTCCAAAAAAGCCAATAAACAACGAGTTTGTATCTGCAACAATTTAAATAGAGTTCCGAGCTCATTCAGTGCCAAATGAGCCTTGAGCGGAGACGAACAACTTTACTCGCAACTTCGGGGAAGTTACGTGGAACTTGTTCCGAACAACTAATGTTGGAAAGAACGTGCTGTCAAAAAAACTCTCGAACGCTCTTGTTCCGTAATTGTTTAGCGGTAGATTGAACTAATCTTTAGGTAACTATATGTAGGTACATTTTGTTATAATTAACACAGGAATACTCACGTAAAAATTAGGTCTTTACTATAGTTTCGATCACATTCGGTGACCTTCATCAGGTGAGTTATAACTGTGGGCATTTTGTACGTATGTATTCTCTCAATTTTAAAGAAGAGGAAGAGCGGTAAGGCCGTCAGCTGTTGCACTAGTTCTATGTTTTCTCATTTTTTGTCTGTAATTTTTGGTGTGAATAATAGTGTATCTATCTATCTATTTTGTATATTTAGGAATATTCAAGAAAAGAAGATCACAGAATGTGATCGAAACTAGTTGTAATAGACAAAAGTGATTTTTACGTGAGTATTGCCGTGTTAATCATAACAAAATATTTCAAACCCACGTTAGGTTCCATTGTAATAACTGTCGATACTTCGGGAATTTACTCGTAGTTTTCTTAAATTTTAATGGTATAAATCAAGCTATATCCGTAACACACGCAGCGGAAAATTACTGTTTCGTATAAAATACGGACCTATCTTTTCTTATTATGGACATTTTAGAAGTTAATACTGGAAAAAAGAAATATCTATAAACAAACTTTTTTTGGTATTGTTTTTTTAATTCCTGTCCAGTTAAAAGTTGAATGCCAGCATTAGCCGAAAACACGTTAAAATTGTTCACTTCATACAAAACCTGTTACATTTCAAATCAAACAAACAAAATACCAATTTCAAACTAGACCTTCTCCAAAAAAATCAAAAATCGATTTCCATCTAACATCCAATTAACTCCAAGAACGTATTCAAAAAACCTTCCAATCACAGCCTGAATCAGATCCACAGTAACAAGCAGTAAGGCAGGGCCGTATCGACATCAAAGTGAGCTAATAGAGCGGCAGATAGGGTGCCGTGCAAAATTGAATACGTCCCAGGCCAATCTCCGCGATAGATGCATTTGGAGTGGGCTAAGATCGAAGAAGCAGCGATTTAATTAAAAATTATTTCTTGTTAAAAAAAAATATTTATTTCATAAGTATTTTCTTAAATAACACCATAATATTCTAATTGAGAAATTTTGTGAAGATGTATTTCGGTACATACATTTTATATTCCTTTTTTTATTTCCTCTGTCAAGGCTCAACAAATTTTGACAAGTCTTCTTTCATAACATATTCTCAATGTTCTTCAGTGATCTTTCCATCAACTGGAACTTTTGTAATTATTATGGAAGAATTAGCGGATGTTGTATAATAGTAGAAAAAAATGTGAGGCGCAGCTAGTAGTCAATGTGTGAGATAAATTTCGTCACAAACATCATATACTTCGCTAAAAAAGCTAGTCACCGTCATTTGAGATTTGAACTAGAGGGCTAAATAAAAGACCAATAAATTAGGTAGTGTATAACCTGTAATCAATATTTATAGACCCACCCTCCAATCTTACATAAAACAGATGCTGCACAATCAGCACATCCGGATTCTTAGGTCGTCTGTTTCTTCTTATTTAATTCAGTTCAGCTTTATCGAATATGGTACAAAACGCTTGCAGCTTGTAACCTAGCCCACGGACCAACTCTACATAAAGTGTAATAGTGTAGAGCGGGTCGGCCCGGTAATGTAGGAATCTGAAGCAAAAACGAATTTACTTTTTCCTTCACCCTATTATGCGGATAGGATTTCAGGTTTTAAGATCGAGTAGAAAGTAGTAAGGTTTACTACTTAAGTAATTAAATTCTTACTAGCTGAACTCCGTGGTTTTACTCGTATCGCTATTCTTTTGGTTTATTCGAGGCTTGCGTTTGACCGCCATCTTGTTTGACCAAATGGTCTACGATGGAGCACGCTTGCCTAAAAGGGACCGATTCACTTGCTGAGGTTTTTTTTGCTTTTAAAAAGTAAGCTAAGGTGGTCTTCTTAGCTAAGTTTTCATATCAAATTTAATTTAAATCTGTTGAGACGTTTCAGCTTACACTTATTTACGGTCTCTCACTTCTGAATATAAGATACTAACTATAAGATTTTTCTGGTTTAGAGTCAATATCAGGTCTTTTCGAAATATATTCAGCAAGCATTGTCTGTACATCTGCAGAAACTGGATGCAGCATTACCACACTTAAAACGTAATAAACTAAATTATAAAGTTGGGAGTTCTATCATAGAATATGCACTTACAGCTTGAATCTACTTATTAAAGTTTTGTCAAAGTGAAACTTGTGCAAGACTAGAACTTGGCCAGCTTACATCGGGTAAAGCCATTCTACGGCAAGACTTGTAGAAGTACTGGCGAAACGATGTAAGTGTATTACAGTTGCGGTATGCGGTTGCAGATGTGGTTGCGGTTGCGATGTGGTTACGTTTGCTATATGTATTATGGTTGCGGTTGCGATATGCGTTATGGTTGCGGTTGTGATATGCATTGTGATTGTGGTTGTGAAACGCAATATAGTTGCGGTTGCTATATGTATTATGGTTTCGGTTGCAACGTGTATTATGGTTGCGGTTTAGATATGCATTATGGTTGCGATTACGAAGTGTATTATGGTTGCGGTTGTGATTTGTAGTATGATTGCGGTTGTGGTGTGTATTATGGTCATTATGTTATATGGATTTGGATGAAATTTGGGATGAAGCTAGCTTATAATCTAGATTAATATATAGGCTACTTTTATCCCGATAAATGCAAGTCAAACCGCGGGACCAGCTACTATAAAAAACCTACCTGTAAAACTTGCTTCTCGTATGCATTATGAATAGTCGAGTGTCAAAGGAATTTGAAACATGCAATTTTGAAAATGTTTCCGCCATTTTTGGATTGCAACATTGTTTAATGAGGTATTGTACACATATTATTACACGAATATTATAAATACAAAAGTTTGTCTGTATTATTGTCACTTCTGAAAGCTGTGACACCAGAACGATAATAGAAATTTGGAAAATTAATAACTTTTAACCTGGATTAACGGAAAGTATTACAAAATGCTACTTTTATCGTCATTATCATAACCAACTTTCATTATCATTTTTTCTTATATTGCGCGGGCAAATCCGCATAGACCATGCAGGTAATAATAATAGTTCGTCATAAAAAATCTATTTTGAAGGATACTACATTTTTTCCAGATTTATAAAACACTAGCTGACCCGTGCCCACTTCGTTGGGCATAATGTTAATTAAACCCGAAGCCATCGCGCGCCGTCCGGACCGTTTTTTCTCCGATTCACTTTGCAAAACGGACTACCACGTAGAAGCCTTTTTGTTTTTCGGTTTTTTATATAACCTATGACACTCAGCAATAATGTGGCTTTCTATTGGTGAAAGAATTTTTAAAATCGGTTCTGTAGATCCCGAGATTACCCCTTACAATTTAACAAATATACAAACACACAAACTTTACTTCTAATATTAGTATAGATGAATTTTAGATTTTACTCGCTACAACATTTTATTATAAAAGCATACACAAAAACGAATCGTAATGTCTAGAAGCAAATCTTCATAAAGAACCTGTTTTCATAAAACTTTTACTGCCATATATAAGGTTTAGGATTACTTTATGACGTCACAATAAACCTGGGACAATTAACCTCTTAATGACGTCACTGTTCGCCGTTCGGGCGCCTCACGCATTGTCACCAAGATCCTTGGCGCCTCTACTGGGAGGCGGCCAGTGTTTCAAGACCTCTCACGTCGACCAAATTAAACAGAATAACAGCAAGTAATCAGACATCAAGTAAAACTTATAGCAAGTTGATAGTAGTATACTACTAATAAATATGATGATATAAAACATGATGACATGGTAATAGTACTAAAAAATATAATATGATGATGTCAAGATTTGTATTTGTAGATTTGCATTGATTATCTTATATTATTATTATTTTTTAATTGTATTTAACATTTATAAGTGTACGTTGATGTACCCATATTTGAATAAATAAATTGAATTTGAATTTGAATTAGAACTTGCATTTTGAATTATGAATTTGAATTTGTATGTTTGTTGAGGATAATTTCCAAAAAGAGTGGTCCTATTTTAAAAAATATTTTACCAATGTTACATTATCTCTGAGAGCTATAGGTTATATTTTGCAGAAGTAAACTTGCAAGGCCAAGAGCAAGTAATACCGAGCTCGAAGCCCCGAGGTAGTAGTTATTAATTGTCATAAGTAGTAGCTAATAATTATTATAAACAAATCAAATCTGCAAGTTTAAGAGGGTAATCTTCGGAAAATCTAAAAAAGTCTAATCTGAAAAATATTTTTACAGATGGAAAGCTACGCCACACTATCACTGAGTGTTATTCTACTAATATTATTACTATGAAAGTTTGGATTTTTGTGAATTTTAATGTTTGAATGTTTATTGTTCAATCACGTAAAAACGGCTGCACGGATTTGAATGCAATTTTTTAATGAAGCTAGCTTAGCTTATACCCTAGATTAACATACAGGCTACCTTTTACCCCGAAAAACGCGGATCTAACTGCGGGGTGCAAAGTTTTCAAGAAACATTAAACAACACCTAACTAACACCCATGAAAAAAAAATGAAATTTTTTTATTTAGCATAACCAAGTAAAACAGACAATATAAAGGAAAAACTTGCTAACTAACTTATGATTATGAGAAGTACATGAATACGGCGATTCCTGCACTAGGCTAGGCCTGTATCGCAGGAATCAGCTAAAGGTTTAAAAAAATAAAATATTTTACACCTCTAGTTATACAATATAAATTTAAATTGTGGAACATCCTACTAATACATATTTTAACAATATAGGAAATAAGTTTTATGCCATAGCCTGTCTCTTTCCGTCACGTCAGTAGAAAGGGGTGGGGGGTCTAGCTACAGTGGTGATGTAAAGCTGTTTACATCATTGAATGCTCTCGGCTTGAAGTGGAGTGACGTGGAAGGTTTCGGAATAATTTGTTTAGTACTTGTGGAGGCGATGCTCGGAGCTTCTGAATGCCATTGTTGGATTGTCGAGGAGATACGGGTCTGTATATTGCAAGTTACAAGCTATTATTTAACTTGTATATTACAAGTTACAAGCTTTTATTTAACTCGCCCAGTATGTGTGTTCGTGTGAGTCAAAACTTACGACAGAGTTTTGAACGTTTTCCCGATGTTCGATTGAGATAAAATTATTGTTATTGTTATGTTTGTTTGTTATTTATTATTGTTACGGTGAACTTGGCAAAAAATACTCAAGCTTAGACAATGTCGCTGACCCATATCGCTGCCGGACAACGCTTTGCTTACCTTACCTTGGTGTCAACCTCCCCCCCCCCCCTCCCCCTTGGTTACCCTTGGTCTTGGTTACCTGGGTATACAGGGTTATAAAGAAAGAGCAGGAATGGAGGCCGTGGGGCGAAAAGAGACCTAGAGGAAGACCGCAAATGAGATGGAAGGACGATATAAAGAAGATTGCTGGAAACAACTGGATGGAAGCAGCACAAGACCGAGTTAGATGGCAAAGTCTGAAGGAGGCCTACACCAGAATGGTTGAAAATGGCTGAGAAGAAGAGAGAAGAGAGAGAAAGAAAGAGCAAAGCCGCAAAAGGCTCATTATCATAATATTCATTTTTTCGATCACAAACAACTTTTACGATGGGACCAACCCGGAATTTGCGACGAAAACGTCAGCTGTTCCATACATTTTGTCCAGTGTTTTGACATTTTTCTATGGAACAGCTGATTTTTTTCGCGGACTCAGCGTTGATCCCATAGTAAAAGTTGTTTAAAATGATGAGTACTAAGAGTCTTTTTCGGCTTAGCACGGGTGTGCTAAGCCGAAACACAGGGTATACTATCTTCTTACTTCACCTATCATCACATCGCCTGGCCACATACTTACCAGCTGTAATTTATTCCAATTCTTGGCCACCAACTTACTGATCTTACGGCAAATCCCAATTTCTGTCCCCACTTTCAATGCAGTCCAGAAACCGAGCTGTTTAGGTAACTCGCTCGACTTTGTTTCGCTGGCGAGCGTTGCCAAAATTCGGATCCGCTATCTGAGGCCTGCACTCTCTATGCGATTTATGCTGCTAGGAAGTTTTAAAGTTTGGGTTTTCGTGAGGTTTCTATGTTACAGACGATAATAAAGTTAGAAAATACGGCCTGTAGTTTTGCTAGTTATTTTATAGGAGTTGTTATGTTTTTCGGCATAATACGAGTGTAATGTGAGAGCAGAAATAACGTCAATTGGCTGATTAGCTCGAAGTTTTTCTTGTTGGAATAAATATATGTATTTATTTATTATAAATATACTCTGATGAATATTAATTAATATTTCTGTACATTATTTGATCATATTCATCTATTTTTAACCGACTTCCAAAAAGGAGGAGGTTCTCAATTCGGATGTTTGTTTTTTTAATTAAAAAATAAATTAAAATCATTATTATTCGTTTCTGTTCTTTTCTGTCTTTCAAGCTTTAATATATTTTGCAACATTTTTTTTTTGCTCTATCCATTTACCTAATGACACAAATCCCGTCGACCTGCGACATATAGAAACTTGTTGGCAGCCACCGAACACATGTATTAGGACTATATCGGCTGAAAACTGCTTGGGAATTGTCTGGCACCAGTTTGCGTTATTAAATAAAATATTTTTGAAAGACCTTAGTTCAAAATATCAAAGCGTTTTTAAATTACTTTTTCTGTTTTTTTCTTGACCATGAAAGACGAAAAATTAAATTATTTCGATATTATTTTAATGCCGCTAATTATCTCTATTCAGCGGTTCTATAAAGCGTATCTAAGTGCTGAACGTGTATTTCAAAAGAATAGTTAACATCCATATGGTTTTAAAACATTTAAACATTTTCACCAAATCTAGATGAAATCTTTTTTCGTCGAGAGATTAAATTTAATTTTCTGCAGCAATTTTTAAAGTAAGAAACATTTCATATCACGAATTTCAACTGGATAATGTAATTCAAAGTAGATAAGTCCAGCGGAGCGCGAATGACGAAGCACATGTAGTGCTACGGCGCAGCTCCGTAGCAGATGTGCTACGACGTAGCAGCTGCTACGCTGCCAAAAATTACAATTGAGATTTTGTTGGGCTTGGATTAAAGCATTAACTGTTCCTGAAATCGGGTTCAAATGCTTTAAAGATGTGTTAAAGTTGTAGCTATCAGTGGTTTTTGAAATTGTTTTTATACCATCCGAAGTAGTTTTTCCTATTCCAAAAAAATGTGAATACAATCCTACCCTACTCCTACTAATATTATAAATGCGAAAGTTTGTGTGGGTGAATGTTCGTTCCCACACATCTCCATGTTTGCAACCACAAAACCAATTATAATGAAATTTTGGAATGTAGCAACACATAGGCACGTCACAACACAACACATAAGCATGTCATTATCAGTACCGTTCCTTATCACTACGCGTGTGAAACCGTGGCGCGCAGCTAGTAATGCATATACCAAAAACAATGTTTTCCTAAAGCTTTTAAAACCGCACTAACAACAAAACAAACCGCACCAACTATCCGCAACCTCCAAAGCGATTTTAAAATATATCATTTACAAATAAACCATCGCTAAGATTCCCGTTTGCCGTAATCCCGCGGGAATAATTCATGGCTGCGCTCTGCGCCACACTAAACATAGCAGATGGACAAGTCTAGACAACTAGTATATGAAAAACAAGATAATATTATAGATGTGAAAGTTCGTGTGTGTGAATGTTCGTTACCACGTATCTCCGTTACTACTTAAACAATTTTAATAAAATTTGGAGCAAAGATAGCTTAAGCCCTGGATTAATACATAAACTACTTTAAGTCATCACCATTTTATATCAAATAACAAATATCTGAGTTTTTTTTTTATGTAATTGAGTGACGAGACGAGCAAATCGCTCGCCTGATGTTAAACGTCACGTTTGCCCATAACAGGTCTGCGCTACCCAGAATTTCGAACTCGCAGAATTCAAAACCCTGCGTGGCATAGCACTGCGCTCGTCACCCTGAGATATAAGTTGTTTAATCTCCCATTTGCCCTGTAATTTCACTGGAAACAATGCCCTTCCAACCGGAACACACACTGTTCTTAGTTCTGTTCTGGGTCTGAATATTAGTTGTCCTTGTCTTTGTGTGTGTTCCGTGGCATCCCCGACACAGGGTATCCTAGTGGGGTGCTGTGAGTGTCAAACGTTATTTATTTTATTTACCTATATTTATCATTCAATGAAATAAACATTAAATAAATATTTTTCACAAGCTCGTCTACTACTGAACAAAGTTGCAAATAATTGCCATAAGGCGCACTACATTTGCAATTACTTTCAACTTTTAAAACCAGACACTACGTTTGACTTATTTGCAAGAGTTGTGTCTCTGCAACTTGTTCTTCTCATAACCGGATGATAATAATATCGTCTCAGCCACTTTTCTGTAATCACAACATTGTTATGACTCGGCTTTACTTCGGAAGTGGTTTTCTCGTTCAAGATATAGCTACAAAAAAAAAACATTAAAATAATCTTAGAATTCCTAACCGCAATGCGTATAGTTGTAGTTACGTTATTTTGTCGATGGACACAATAAAAATAATAAACAAAAAAAAATCGTTATGGTTTTTGACTGTAATTTTTTGAATGAAAATTTAATAAAATAAATAAACTCAATACTTAACGGATTTGTTAAACATTGACAAAAGTATTGTATTGTAATTATATTATGTTGTTTTATTAAGAGGTGATGCTCGTAATTTGTTCTACTACTCGTAATATCATAAATACGAAAGGTTATAAAAAGGTGTGCGCGTGCGATCGTTCCTTGTTTGTTTACCACGTAACTTCGCAACTAATAAACCGATTGTAATGAAACATAAATTCAAATCCAAAATAATTTATTCAAATTAGAATAGAATATAGATACTAATACTTTAATTACCAGAATAGCATAATATAGGCTTTTCATTTCATCATCATCATCATCATCACCGTTTGCCAACACTACTTAAGTATTACCTTGAGCACAGCTAGTTTCATTACGTACGGTTTAGTGAATATAGTTATTTAACTATTTAATTTGAAACTGCGCAAAATTATTTCCACATGAGCTGAATGCCTGCCATCATAACTACATAACTCTGCGGTGAGTTATTCACGCGCTGAAAACAACAATTTAACAAGCTAACTTGTTGTTTTATTAAAATGCTCATTTTCGGTCACTTTCCCCATTGCATACAAACCTGTTTTGTTAACTAACATGGCACAGTTTCCTGACGGTTGTACATTTTTAATTGAACGCGTAATTTTTTGACATTTTCCATCGTAAGTGTATATTATTCCGTGACGTAAGCCTATTTCGAGTCACGCTACTTAACTCGAACTTCAGCATTATTTATTCTTAGCTTAACTTAACTCAACATTTAATTTACTCTTATCAATTTTACTTTCTTAAAAAATTAGAAAGCCAACTAAAAATAATGTAACTGTGGATTATTTGCAAAGTTCTCTCTCAGAGATCCAAGTAAAACGTTCGTAAAGATAAAATGAGGTGCGGTCAAAATAAATGTCCTGTTAAATAGCGAATGAACAGACTGAACGCTATTTAATTTTTTTTTAATGTATAATACCTATATTCACAGGCCACAGTACAAATTATAAACTTATACTAATTTTAAGAACGGTACCATTACTTATGGTTGCAACGAGTACAGCGGCGAGACAGTGCCTTTGGCCGAGTACTCGGTTTGTATTTTTTAAAAAATCACTAGATAATGATATGTTTGCTCAGCCGAGTGTGACTATATACTGTCTCGCCACTGTACTCGTTACGTATAATCAACACATACACATTTAGGTTTTATAAACTAAGCTCATTTGCCTAGCTTGGTTATATCTAAGAAAACAAAACACCTGCCATATGTTAAATAAATAAAACTGAAACACAATGCCGGAACGTGTTCTGCCTTGAATAATTTCAAATTTGAAATGATACGCGGATGAAATACCCACCTATAGTTTAGGCAGATTTCTTGGCACAACGCCTTCAATAACTGTTGGCCGGACCAGAGTGCTTTCTGAAAGAAATTAATAGCAGTTATGATCTTAATTAAATGTACATTCCATAAAAATTACATTCAGAGGACTCATTTGACTGCTGAAGTATTTATCATATTGTTACTAAAGTTAGAGTGTGTACTGTGTAGTCTACCTTCAGTATTTAAAAGCGTTCTTTTTATTAGCGTAACTTCCAGGCTGCTGGTTTTCTGCTAGTGTTGTTATCGCTTTATACAGCATAGCATGACATCAGCTTTTTAGTCTTCCTGTCATATCTAAGAATTTTATTCTTAGTCTTTGACCTCTTATTCCTTCTGCTTTAGCTCTATAACAGTCGTTACAAATACATAGGTAAATAGATTTTTCATACTAAATTATACAAAATCTGTGGGTACGTATTCAAGGTTGAATCGTGATAGTACTTCAAGCCATCGATCAAAGTCCATCCCGAATTCGGCCGTTCGGATCCGAAATTGCGTTCAAGCTGCGGGCAAAAAATTTATATTAGGAAATTTAGAGCCTGTTCTCATTGTGTGAAGAAATGGAAGAGACAAGGAGACGCTGGTGATTTTACTGCATCTATATATATAATAAATAATAGTTAAAAAAAACTAAAAAAACACGCTTTTTATAAAAAACCGAACTAAAAAAATAGAAAATAAAATTTTATAAATTTAAATTAAGAATAGGGTTGAAAATTTCAATAAATATAAATTAATAATAGTGTAAATAAATAAATATATGTATTTTATTTTTAAAAAGCGTGGGGTGCATGGGTCAATAAGTAGATATTATATATTTTGTAGATACATTTTGTATTGACAGACATGAGTAGAGTGATTAGCATTTTGATAATATCTTAGAAAGCACCCCACGCTTTTTTAAAAATAAAATACATATATTTATTTATTTACACTATTATTAATTTATATTTATTGAAATTTTCAACCCTATTCTTAATTTAAATTTATAAAATTTTATTTTCTATTTTTTTAGTTCGGTTTTTTATAAAAAGCGTGTTTTTTTAGTTTTTTTTAACTATTATTTATTTTTCGCTTTTTAGTTCGATTTGCTAACTATTAACCATCCTTAATATGTACAAATGTGTTGGTGTTATCCGATTTTGGCCGTCTGCTCAAGCAAATTAAAAATAAAATTGATGCATAACAAAAAATATTGAGCAAAAAGATTTGTAGCCGCGTGGTTTCGATCCTCAGACCTCATAAAATAAAATTGATGCGTAACAAAAAATATTGAGCAAAAAGATTTTTAGCGCGTGGTTTCGATCCAGGGACCTCTGGGTTATGAGCCCAGCACGCTTCCACTGCGCCACTCTGTTCTCTGACTCGAATGACGAAACTACCATTTGTAAGTTAAACGGTATTAAAAGTTAAAGAAACTTTATAGAAAAAGCGTGTTAAAAAAATTAATAGCTAAAAAAACTAAAAAACACGATTTGTTTAGTGTATTGTCATCGGTCCTCGATATATCTACAAAGTTTGAAAGAAATCTGACCGTTTAAAGTGGGTCAAAAACGCGCTCAAAGGAGTCGGTTACATACAAACATACAAACATACAAACATACAAACATACAAACATACAAACATACAAACATACAAACATACAAACATACAGGTGAAGCTAATAAAAGCGTGTTAAAAATGAAACCCGTTTTCCTTGGTCACGGCATCACGCGTGAATGGCTGGACCGATTTCGCTAATTCTTTTTTTGTTGTATTTGTTATTATTAGGAGAAGGTTCTTACGGAAAAAAATATTAAGAAAATCTCTCAGAAATATTGAAAAACCCTAAAAACAGCCCTTTTCTTTTTCCCATACAAACGTTTTCTAACTAAAACGAGCTTTATTGCTATTGTATAAAGTTCATATTGAATTGCAAGCACTCACTGTTGTTTAAGCAATGTAGGTTGTAAGTTTATAAAGTTATTGCAATTTAATTAGGCAGTACCATAGAGAAGTACTGTAGAAGTACTGTGTATGGCAGTACGAAGTCTGCTGGGTCAGCTAGTTATAGATTAAAACTGAAAGCTCACTTTTCATAGCATTTTCTATCTTTTAACCACAAGACAACGGGTTTAATTTTTCTTATGTTATAAGCCCCTTTCTCCTTCTCAATTCAGTGACTCACTACCAAAAGTCTTCATGATTATAGATAAATTGCTTTTATCTCCATTGAACCAACGAAATTCTTTTGAAAAAAATTCGTGCCCTACTTCTTTGACACTTGGTCCATAGACACTACATCTCATAAATCTTTTGCCTGTGTGTAATAAATAAAGTTATCGTTACCGAAAAGTTTATCTAAGGTTTAAGTTTTCACGAGTTGACGTTTATAATTTCGTTTGGAACGGGACATTGCATGACTATTAGTTGAATAATGCTTTAAATTAATTATAGTTTTACTCGTATCTTAATCAAAAACAATGGAAACAGTCCTCTGCCTCCCGCAGACACCGAGTTAGAGAAAGTTTAGAACACAACAAAAACTGGCCATGCCGCGAAAGAGGTCAAGTTATGGTATGAGTTTGCGTACTTTAGGGTCCACCAACTTATTTTTACAGCTGAGAGGGGAGCCACCATTGTATTTTCAGAACAAACCTGACTGACCCGTTGAAAATATTTAAATTCTCGATTTAGTCGACTTCACGGATAAGTTGGTCGCTCTTTACTTTAGGGTCGAGTGGTCAACGAAAGCCCTCCCAAAAGACTGCAATGTTTACGCTCAACCTTTTCCTAAAGATCCCAACGTTAAATATAGAAAATAATATTTTCGGAAAGTCTACGAGCGTATTTTTCAATCTTACAAGACAAGAAAAAGGAATATTCTAGGCAATGCGATCCATGCAAACCTGCGTTAAAAACCTGAGACTGATTTTTATATTATAAAAACAGTTTTTTTTTAATCAGTTTGACTGTCTAGTAGTTTTCCCACAACACAGATAGAATAGATTATCTTTTCTTATTTTAAAAGTTACAGTTTCACTTACATTGTCAAATACAAATTGTTGCTACGGCTACTTAATTTATTTGGACTTGTAAACAGCGGGTATTAATTATTAGTATTCAAGAATACTATAATACAATCGCCTAGAATAAGAACTAGCTTTGTTTCAACGAAATAAATTATTATTCTATTCACACAACTTTTACATAACTGTAATACGAGTAAATTATGAATAGACCAAGACTACGCTCTGTTGCAACCAAAAATGATATGATATAATAAATTATACTTATGGTATAATTGAATGATAGATATTTTCTGAGATTCTCAGATTTGTTACATAACTTCTGATCAATTAAATGGGAACAGAGAAACATTACCTCGAAGTTATTTTTCATATCGCAGTTATTTTATCCACAGAAGTGAATAAAATGAGTTCAAAAGTTACAGCGCAAAATGCTTCAATGTAGAGGCACTTTATTGCATGGCGCCTTTGACTTCGATTAAAAATTTATGGAAAATTGAAATTTGAATTGAAACCGATTCTCAAAGCTCCTGCGATACTGCTACGGCCCGGCAGCGCTCATTGTCCATTCTACGGATAGAATGCAATCGATTCAATGGGCTTATTCAACAGAGTTGTAAAACGTTTCTAATTTCATTTATTGAAAAAAAAATGCAGTTTAATGCATTTTTGTAAATTTCTTTGTTCCAGTCATCGATCTTCCAGTTTAGTTTGTTATTTTAGCTTATTTCAATTAAAGATGTAAATAAAGTTCAAAATAGCAATAAAGTTCACTAGTGTCATACTAGGCAGGCGCAGTTAACTCCGTGTTAATTATTATTCAGAAATTTGGAATATTTATTGACCTTTAATAACATTGAATGTTACAGGTAAGTTACATTTACAAAGAATTTTATTACTTGAGAAATAAAACTTAAACTCAAAGTTAAACTCTAAACTTAAGCTTAACTTAACCCTGGGCTAAGACTCAACATAAATCGACGAGTTAAGTATTTTCACTTTAACCTAGTGTTACGCAAGTGAGCCTAAGAAGCACGTAAATAGAAAATTATATTTTTAGCTCAGGTAAAATGTATATTATGATTGTTCCTATTTAACGCAGTGATAAATAATCATGATGAAGTTAAGTCTCTAACAGATCTATTAAAAAAAACAGCTTGTAGATAAAGCTAGCTACCAAATTCAAATCGTTAATTCAAATATAGGGTACATCAATGTACACTTATGAATGTCAAACAATTTTTTTACGAATAAAATGCAACAAAATAAATGCAGTTCAGATTAACGTTTGTAATATTCACGTCTACTTTTATCTACAAGCTGTTTCATAGGCTTTTTATTCCGTGAAAATATACGGTTCCATAAGGATAGCAGGTATGAGTAACCCCGTGAGCCACTGCTAGCAACAAAACTTACAATTTACTACTATTTGGCTTTCAATACAAAAGACTATCAATGATCGTTCGACATTATTTCGCCAAATAATTCAAGCCGTCTTGAAACTTGCCCGTCTTGAGGTTAATATCCGCACATTCCAGTGAGATAGGAGCCGAGTGAGTGAGCACTAGCTATACATCTAACTATATATACGCAGTATAGGAGCCGGAACAATCTCAAGATCGGAGACGCTTCGCAATTTTAATTAATAACAAGTACAAGGGTAGTACAATAGGGATATTGCGAGTGTGTGTGTTGAGGCAGTTTAGATCGTTTCTGTAAGTATGTGTTTCGCAAACTGGCAGCAATATTATAATAAATCTCACACAATACAAATCGACAGTTATGATTGATAATAACGTAACCTCACACCAGCTTAGAGTTTCTTGAATGAAAATTTCCTGCAGAGATAGTGTGAAGATTTCAAAACTTAATCAACGCCGAGATCCAGACAAAATAACTACGAAGTAGGATTGGTACAAAAGCTTTAATAATCTAAATGATATCCAGAACAATAAAACACATTTGTCATTCGAGCCGGCGGCGGCGAGTGGGATCGATATCTAAAACCGGTCGCGGCCTTCTGCCCATTGTTTCGATTGTGCTTAAAATGCTCGTTACGTTGTTTTCTTCTTATGCTTTATTTTTTATGTTATTGAGTGAGTGATACCTACCCATAACATGAGCATACTAACTGCGTTTGCCTGTTATGGGCAAACGTGACGTTTAACATCAGGCGAGCGATTTGCTCGTCTCGTCATTCAATAATATAAAAATATAAAAATTGGCCTCTCTTCTTGCACATCGCTTATTTTATTCCAGGGGCCCTATCTAGAGAGTAAGATACTATCTCGATCACTGGCGCTCTCATCAGAAATATCATAACAGTGAAAATGACCGATATAACTCGAATGGCTAAGAATACCCCTCGTGAACATCTTGTCTAGATTCGTCTCTCGAATTTTGTAACATCGACAATTCAACGAGCTGATGAGCGACCGACGATACCACAGATTATTTATAACAGTTAGTCCGGTACGGCCACCAATCCATCAACGTTTTGGTTTCAACTCGATACATGTGTACCTTTTTTGTGTTACAATATTGTAGTACCCCTCTATTCTGTGGCACTTGATTCACCAAATTCATCGCGCAAATTCCCAACAAAATATCCAGTAGCCGCACAGTAGACGTCTGCCCGTCGTTCCATCAGAGACGAGACACGCCATTTGCATTTTATTAAAATCTAAATTTTATTTTTGAGCCACGGCTGGCGTTTTCCGCTTACATTGCTTCCCGGCTTATGGGCGCTACGCTAGTAACAGTAAGAGCTGCGCGAAATATGTACATAGTTTACTACGCACACGAATACGGATATGTACAAGAAAAAATTGGTTACTATTTTTCGGTTATAGACAATCTATTGCTATTGCTTCAAGTAACAGATCATCTCGCGTTCTGTGCTCCTTTTATTGAATAAAACTTAATGTGAAAAATAATTTAAAACATGTTTTTCAAAATTTTCTGTTTTTTCTTCTTCAACAAAAAAATCTACCAAATGGTTCCGTTAAGAAAATAAAAGTATTCATTGTAATTTTAATATATTTTTTTACATTAACATAAATATAAAAATACATTATTTTATAATTATTTTTTAATAGAAACTAAATGGGAGAAACATCAAAAATTTAGTATTTTCAGCGAACCATTGCCTAAAGTTCTTCTTGTTGTAAGTAGTTATTTTCTAGATTTTTGTTAGTTTCAATTCGTAATGACTTCCCTTACTGTTTATTTGCTGCGTTATAGGTGGATTTCGTCTGTCCGCCATAATGAATTCTTCCTGGTTTGATTTTAATTATGTCTGTGTCTTGAGCCCCTTTGATGCGAGGAATTATTGTATTAGAGGGTTCAGAGTAAAATAAGGTGTTCCTTGTTTAATGAAAACGAACGGTTGTTGATACTGGGGAGCGTATGATTTTTAATTAATTTTCTATCTCTGGTGGTTATTAATTTTTGGACGGCCTATTGTTTCATCTACCTTAATTACAATATAAAACAGCGAATGAATGATTTTTTTGCACAATAACTATTTTTAAACGAAATATTTCCGTATCAAATAGCATTACAAAAAGAGAATTAAATTTAAAGAAGAATTATAAGAGCATGTAGCTACTAACATTTATTATAATTATAGTTTTTACCTATACAGTTAATCGTAAGTATCGTATTTTATAAATGTCAACTTTATATAACCCATTTATTTTATAAATACAGTATACAGGATTAGTAACTTCTTTTCGTTCGGATGTTCAAAATGATTTCTCTTACAGTACATACAAAACTTTGATACTAAATCAGAAGAGGGTAAACTCAATTCATTGAAAAGTTATTAAGTCCGTACCCAGAGCAAACTGATTTTGAGAGCGACATAAAAATTCGAAAGTATTAAAATTCCGGAACCTTATTTTACGATTCCGGCCACGATATTTTTAATGTGAGAATATAGACTTACTAGTCCATTAGGGAGTCGGAAAGTCGGATTTTTTTAAGATGCTGCCTTCAGGTACATTTTCATTGAGCGTGTCGCTTCCATTTTTATATCAAACGTCCATTAATTTTTCTTTAGTTAAGTTGTTAACTATTTAAAGTAAATATAAATATTTACGGATTATAATCCAATTTTTTTTACTTACAGATGTTGCTGATCGAAGAAGAATCAAGCAGTCAAGCAAATAAATCTGCAACGACGGCTGACAGCCAGACTTTGGAAACTTCAAACAATAGTCAAAAAGAAGAATGTCTCTTAGTATCTGAAACACGAAATCATTTTGCTGCTCGTTGCTAGGTCGTTCTTAACCAAATACATAATTACGTTTATAAAATCCTGTTACACGTTTAATACTGTGATATGCATAATGAAACGCCGCCTTAACTCAAGCGAGAAGCGAGTGAGTTTCATAGCCAAAACAAATGATGAATCACTGCCAAAAACGGCGAGTTTGGCTCGGGGACGCCGCATTAGCCTGCTATATTGCCTCGGGTAGTGTTACGTGGCGGGGAATTTGTTTCGCATAATTTTGCTCTCTGTCAAGATGTCGGGTAAACAAGCGATGGGCATAAATCGTTGAATACAAATAGTAGATATGAGATACAAAGGACAATTTTCTTTATAAAGTCAACTTCGAGCCTTGGTTTTGGCTTTTGTGATGCGTCAGAGCTCTGCCAATGTTGCTCAGTATATTACAACTATAAAACGCAGAAAACTATTTTCTATGGAGTCTTTGTTTCAGAGAGCTGTGGATGCCTGAAGGTTTTTACCGAGTAGGTAAAGCAAGTATTTTGTCTCTTGGTTCTCACACCTTATTGATTGATATCATCCGACAAATAATTCCACAGTTCAGGCGCACGCTCTTCTTGTTTATATTTCTCACTCACTGGAACACAATTAGAGTGCCAGAGATAAACAAAATGTTAAAATTTCGAAAGTACTAACCTGTCAATCTTCCTAAATCCAATTTTATTGAACTTTAACAGCGTTCGTAAAAACGCATGCGTAATATTACCATCAAGAAAGCTTTTTACAGGTCTCAGCTGCGGTGTAACTAGCAAGCAATATAACATAGCGTTGCATGTGATAGGATAAAAAATTCAAGGCTCTTCGATTGCAAGCAAAAACGCAATGTATAGTATCAAGTCACATAATTCTAAATTACGAGTTAGACTTAAATTTTTTTTTAATCACTGAATGATGAAAGTAAGTTTTGAACGTATTTACAATACACGGATAGAAGAAAAGGGTAATTCTAAGCCGCAAAGGGCTTATAGTACTCACTATTATAAACAACTTTTACAGTGAATAGGACCAACTCGGAAATCGCAAAAATAAAAACTAGCTGTTCCATACATTTTGTCGAAGGTCATTGACATATTTTTTTTTGCGATTTCAACGCTAGTTCCATAGTAAAAGTTGTTCATAATGATGATTACTACGAGACATAGTCGGCTTAGCATACCCTTTCCCCATAGCCCTGTATTGATACTCCATTGAATTTTTCAAGGCTGGAGTAATATTTTAAGTGATGGCTTACGAGACAGGCGTCGCTCCCCTCGCAGCGAGCAGGCGACAGATTAACGTAACAATAAAAAATGTTATGGTGTCTTCAGCAATTTATCAGAGGATTTGTCGGCACTGACGGAAGGAGCAGGCTCCGTTATTTTTACACGATTCAACGAAAAATTGAGCAAAATTTTGAAAGTTTAAGGCAGATGAGACATCAGTTCGGTTGGTTGTCTTGAAAGATAGTGAGGTATTTTGATACTAAATGTTCTTGCGTATTCCTGCATTTAACTTTTTTCTTAAATAAAGGTATAATTTACAAAAAAACATAAATTACTCAACATCACATATAATTGCATTGTAATTATTATTTCAAATGTTGCATTTATAACGGAGCGTTGCAGTTAGCGTGAATAGGACGACTAGTTCAATCATTGTAGACACAAATTAATTGCTCAATTATGACAATCGTTGATTCACGTTGCTGGTCTGTTGATACTCGTAGCTCTAAAAACCTTAATACTGGCTGCATTTACACACTGAATTACTTTCTACTTCAAAACATATTTAGTTTGGGTCCCGTACGTAGTAGCGAATGACGTTGTAGCGAATGTTTCCGGGAGCCTGAAACCTAGTCTTTATCAAACAGTAATAGCTGGTTAAAAGACTGGGTCATGAACCTTGCTCTCACATAATCACGCAGGCGAAAATAAAAGTACATAAAGCCGTCGTTTATCCGTCCACAGGACACTATTCTGCAGCAAAAAGTACTCCCTCATATAATATTTGGCGTTATACCCTCTACTTCGTGTCACAGAGCAGTATCACTCACTGCCATTGCGGGAGCTGTGTCGCATAAAGATAGGCCATGCGCTAATAAAACGTCAATGTATAGACATAAGGAATGAGTGAAGTGTGCGAAGGAAATGAGTCGGAAGATAAATTATGGAAATATCAGTGAAGTTCAGCTTAATGATGAATTTACTGTGTAGAAATACTTGCTAAATATAATCTGAATTAGTAACAGGCTTCTGGCTTCCTTGTTTTAAGAGAAATAATCTTGGTCTTTTCAAGGGCAGAGTGAATAGATTTCTTCTAACAAATCTGCGTGCGTCATCTTTGACCACAAAATTGCTTATTTAACAGGTGAGTGTTCAAACGCGGATTTATTTGTTATAAATTAAAAAAAAACGTCCTTCGGGTCTGCTTAAAGGTTACTTCAAAATTAAAATAAAGAACTGAATTGAATAGAACACAAGTAAAGTTCATAAAAATTTACAAGGTAATAAAATAGTTTTTGATTTGGCAGCTCCCACAATAATAGTAAAAAACGATTTGTTCATAAAGCAGAAAGTTTTTATTTTATTCACTTTATTTTGATATTAATGTAGGCTGTGTGTGTATATTTAAGAAAATAACAACATGTTTTGGAATTGGTAGATTAAGGTTATTTAATTTCATGAAAATTAATGTAATTATTTTGGTAAGTAACTTATTTATTAGATGTATCTAGCTATTGTTTTTTTGAACGAAACAATTTAAGAGATTAATTTGTTAATTTTAAGTAACTTGTAAAGCCAGCTTAAAGTTAGTCAAGTAAATTGAAATATTGAATTTAATAAGGAGTTAGTATTAGAATTAAAATACGAATACTTGCTTGGTGTTTTATAAAAATAAAGAGAGCATTGAACGCGAAATTATGGAAGAGGCAAGTGTCGAAGGCTTGTAAAACTTTTATATCGTTTTCTTGACGGAGTGTCGTTTATGAAGCGCAATGCTAATAAAGACATGTTTTAAAATGCATGAAACTTTTATGGGTCTGAGAATAAAAATCTTTCATGGTAAACGAATATTTTAAATAAAAAAGTGTTTCTCTTAAATCATAATCAGATAGATTTATAATTTTTACCTATATAGGTATTAATACCTAAGCTTTTTGTAACGTTTACGTTTTTTTTTAAATGAAAAAGTGTTTCCCTTGAATCATGATCAGATAGATTTATAATTTTTACCTATATTTAATGCCCAATCTATTATTGTAACACTCTTTTTATCTAACGTCGTTGAAAAAAGTACTGATTCTTCCAGACAATGGCACTAAGATATTAAAAATAGAATAGATAAACCAACAGAATGGTTCTACAATAATCATCATTTTATCTATCTCCACTGCGACGTCAATTTTAATAAAAGTGATCCTAACAGTGATAATATCCATTGCTCGAACAACTCACCAGGTAAGCTCCGCCACGGGAATGTTTCAAACATAATCGTAAAGCAACATTACTTTACGTTCATGCGTCTAATTGAACTCTAATCCATGCTAAGCCCCGCCATGTGATGATACAATTAAGGCCATATTTGCCCCCGTATCCAGCCCGGCCATATTTGCGCAGCTGCTCCGATCCAGTGTAAACAAGAGATTTGCATCGCTCGAGGTCGTGTGACGCTGCCTTTACTTGTTAATGCTGGGAATAATGCGAGCTATTTACAGTTCAAAAGTGTGTGGAATATAATAATAACATTAGTTCACAATAATTTCATAATTATTGTAATAAAAAAATTTGAAAGGAAAAAATAGAGGCGTTATCTTATAGGTTTAATTGAATTCCGGTTTAACAATAACCTACACCGTTCCTAATTTCAGTCAAAACCGTAGAGGCGTTTCAGCTTGATGAAGTAACAAACATACAAACAACACAAAAAATTCGCGTTGTCCCAAACTTTAGCATTCGTAAATATTTGTGTGATCATTCAAAATTCTCAAAACCTACGCTAATTCCTATTCCTGCTGTATTTATAGCGTCATTTTTTATTCAGTTTTTTTTCAAACTTTGTAGTGTTAGTTATGCCTTGTGTACAAACACCTGCCAAAATACAGAGCATAGGACCTTGCGCCAGCACAATTAAGCGTCATATTTGCTCAGCTGTTCCCGCTGATGCATCGCAAACATGATTTGCATCTCGGTGTGCCACAGTATTTACTGTTGTTTCGGTTTATACTACACTAACGCAAGCTTAAGTCTGGTGATTTACGTAGTTTTGGAGTTTTAAAAACAATGACACTTAAAACTTCAAATTAGACAAATTTTATTAAAATCAAATCGGAAAACGGCCTTAACTAACATCAATTGCGTGGTCAACTAGGTTCAGTATAGTGTAAATAGTACGTAATAGGTAAGTCACTTTTACAGAAATAAAGGAAAATTATACGCAAACTAATTCATGATTTAATGAATTTAACAATATCACGATTGTTAACAGTTCGTATTCATTGTGATTGCTCCGTTTGTTCTTAACACAAAAATTAGAAATTTGATACAAATTAAAAACAGTAATTCCATAAAAGTAAACAGCATAGAACTACTCGTGCGACTGTTTTAGAAAACGAGTATCCTGAACAAACAGCTCTGTTTGCTGAGTGAAACCGAGTAAACAGTAGGTACAACCCGTTAGGAAATCACCCCTTCCATGGTGATTACTCAATTAGCGTGGCAAAACACTTGAGGACGTAATCATTGGTACAGTATTTTTTAATTTGCGATAAAAAAAGTAGTATCATGCTTGGCCCAGCAGTAGAAATTCACTAGATGTACACAACAACGAATCGTAGCTGCACACAGCAACGAAAATATAATAGAAATAATTTTTAGAAAAAATACTCTCCTTATTCTTAGCCAGGCGCGTAAGACACTATAGGTACCTACTTGTTTATGGTCATAGCGATTATAAACAAAACAAAACTACTGTCAAGTTTATCGATTTCAGAAATACTCTACTTTTAACTTTAAGGAGCTCTGTTATTTGTCATGGGGCAAACTAGGTATAAGAATTGGTGCCACAAAGGAAAATTTACAAATTTAATTATTTACATTAACGCCATAAATGTTTATGACTTGAATTTCTTTTTAAATTGAAATTAAAATAAAATTTTCAGCGCCCATGGTCATCTTATCACAATTCTTTATCATTAAATCAACAGCTTGCAAATTAGCGACAAGGCCCCAAACTTGATCAACAGCTACGCGTTAAATCCAAAAGCACTCAACTGCTAAACAGAGCACTTAGAGTCGTCTACGAGACATTGTTACAGCCAATTATAATTTCGTCCTCTCACGGAGCCCATTACTGTCGCGCGACGCCGGAGAAAGTGCCTAGTCACGCGTCCCCGATAAATTACAATAAAAATTACCCGGGAAACGGGGAGAAATTGAGTGCAGGGATGGGTGCAGTCGGGCAGTCTTGTTTTTGCTGTCTCGATATATCGGACCGGTTTTGGTTGTCTTGTTTGGGCGAGGAAAGCTTACTAAATTTTAATTTTCTCTGATTAGTTACAGGTGAGTATAATACAACTGAGTTATATCGAAAATAATATGTCAGTGCCAAACGTTAACTTCGCGGCTTTTCTCGTAATGTTAAACTGCCTAGTTTTTGTGCTGGACAAACCCTTTCTAAGTATTTTACAATTAACACAGGAATACTCTTACCTTTTTCAAGTATATGTACTTTTAAGTTCGTATTAAATCCATTCTCTCATTAAACACAGTTCAGAATACGTTTATTTCAGCATATACCATTTTGGTATGTAATTTAGCATAAATTACTGAATAACAAAAAGTCTTGAATTTGAGTCTCACTTCGTCCCAGGACTAAAGAAATCTTGAGAAAAAATTAACAGGTGAACTCGCGGGGTAATGAGGAAACTTGGGAAACGCCGAAGGATCGCCAATTTAGATATTCAAATCGTGTTCCTTACATTTTACGGATATTTTGTGTACCTGCCGTTTGGCTTCGGAAGTAAATAACTGAGGTTCGAGACAAAAAAATAACAAAAACGCTCGGGGAAAATTCTTAGGGAGCAGAATTTACATACTGTTAAGAAGTTGGATATTTTTTTAAGATACTTATTTTATATTGTCTATGCCATAAGACTCTCTGGATTTGGTGATATTTGTCTCAACGATTCCAGTCACGATATGATCGATTAACAAAATCGATTTATGCAATATGCATTGAGACTAATGCACACTAAACTTATGAATACTTACAATATTAGTGTATCTGGTCTCCGCACCTAAAACGGCAGTTTTCAAATTTTATCGCGTTTCTTGTATGAAATACAAACTTCTCTTTTTTAATAAAAAACTTTAGCTAAAAACAGCTCAGCCAAATAAAGAATAAAAAGTAGCCAGCAAATTGAAAAACGGAGAGACAAAGAGACAGACGAAGTACAACATTATACCTCTACTTTCTCATTCCACTTACCTCTATATTACCTATAATAACAAAAAGAAAAATGAGTTTGTTTGTTTTTCTTCCATGCTGCTGTATATCATTCAATTAAACGGCATATTATTTTGCAAAGAGGTAGAAGGAAAAGTATCATAGGACATTTTTTATTACAAGAAAAACAGTTCCAGACCGATTTTCCACGCAGGTTTCGGGTGCCAGGTAAGGTTTTACCGCGGGCCGCAGCTAGTTTATTTTATTAGTGAAACGTATGATGATACACGTTCCCAGTTTTGTAGAAACTCATCACCAAAATAAACCATCAAACTCCACTACATCCAACACAAAAACAACTCTAATTCGATTCCGTCAAGTTTAAAACTAAGTTGGAAGTACAAACGCAGCTTAGCGCCCGTCGCGTTATGTGCTCAGAACTGCTAAATTGCTGCCAACTTAAACATTTCTGTGCAACTCAGTTAGCTTGTCAAAAACTTGGTGACTTGGAGTTGACTGCTGCCATTGGGGGTAAAGTTGCAATAGTTACACGGTGATGCTAGTTCGAATTACAAGAATTTGGAATTGTATTTACTTATTTAGCTAAACATAGGTTCTCTCTAGTTGGTTCTAGAGAACGATTGCACTTTGAAAAGTGCCGACCCTTTTTTACAAAAAAGTCTTGACGATGATTTGTGAGTGTGACGTCATGGATGTAAATTTATGTAAATATTGCTTTTACTAGTTTTTCACATTTTAGATCATAGTTTCTCAGCGGATAACTTTTCACCATCTTAAGACATCATCATCATCACCATAGACTGCAACATCGCGGACATTTCAAAGCCCACTTTCTTCTACTGAAGAAATAATCACTATAATAATAATCAAGGACAACTTTATAGGTGGCAGTGCAAATAATAGATCTCAAAGTGAAATAGCCACCGGAGACGCCTTACGTCGGTTACTCCAGGCTTTATGCCGAGCTGGCTAGAACCACTAGGACCCGAGAGACTGAGGATAAAGTTAGAACCAATCGCACTGGGGATGGCCACGTACCAACCCGGTTTTCTACGACATGTAAGTTTAAATTGAGAATATGTATTACGTTTGAATATATTGTTTTGTCTTGGGAGTTTGACTTGAGAAAATATACTAGAGGATTGTAGGATTCTATATTTGTACTCGTATTCTGTTAATCTTAGGTTATGAGAATAAACATCTTATATCTCAGGGTGACGAGCGCAGTGCTGTGCTGCACAGGGTTTTGCGTTCTAAAAATTCAAAATTCTTGGTGGTGCTGACCTGTTATGGCCAGACGTGACGATTAATATCAGGAGAGCGATTTGCTCGTCCCGTCACTTAATGAAATAAAAAAGTTTAAAAAAATACATACACGGAAGTCCGTTACTTAATTATTTCACTGTTTATGACAATGAAATAATTACTCTATCGAGGAAAGGAGTTTGATATAGGTAGGTACTTAAATTATCATAAATAATGATAATAAACCCTTTATTTATTTTTAGTCGTAGTAAAAAAAATCAAAATGAAAAGTATTCACAATTGACTCCTTAGCCGTGTATAGAAACCTAAATATCATGACAAACTTTATGACAAGCATCTTCTTTCAAATTTATTTGGACTTATAAAAGTTAGAAAAATTAAAATAATAGGTAAAACTACAAAAATTATCCTTAATCACAATAAAAGTAACACAAATCATCCTAATTTGACCACTCGACAATTCGTGAAACACCTTAAAATAAGCTCGCGTGACATTATACGAAATGGTTCAAACTATCGTACAAAGCTACCAAATTAGTTTGTAAAGTTGCCCAAATGAAGGAACTAAAGAATTTCGTTTTGTTGCATTCAGTTTTGTTCACAAAAGCGATAGTGGCGCCTATTATACTGATACGTTGGTTGTTGCGCAACTTCCACTTTGTAGTTCTATCATTTCTTACAAATTGAGTTAAATATTCAGAACTAGCTATTTTGTTACATTTCAAGAGTTATTAATAAAACTGTGGTGATGTATTACATTTTTACTTTGGCATGAATTAATGAAAAAAGCATTGTTGTACAAGAAAGCTGTTTCCGATAAATAATGTGGTAACTAACGATTGGAGCGATAAATCGCTGTTAGGATAGCAATAATTGCTAATATGAAGTAGACTTATGATTTCGTTCGTTAGTTTGCACTTGTGTTTTGTTTCTTGTTGATTGCGTGACCATTCTTGTTGGCAAACGGCAGCAATGTATATGTATAGTAACATCTCTGATATCTTCAATAATTCTAATAGTACCTTTCAATCCAATCTTTACTAATGTCCAATATTTAGTGTGCTACCTTACTTCTAACATGCACAGACTTAGGAAGCCGGTAGCAAGCCGTAGGAGTATCTACTGCTTGCCTGCTGAGCAATCTTTAGATAAGTGAACGTTTATTCCATGTATAACTAAGCGCCACTGTAATTCAAATAACACACTTTAATTATTTTTTTGTCCTACTCCTCGAGTGGCTTAATAAAATTCTGACAGCAGATTTGGCCACTCAGCTGCACACCTATTTTTGGTTCAGCACGGTTTACGCATTTAGCCAATGCCACGCATAAAATATCCAACGAAGCTGTCCACAGATAATAAATCTGCCAACAAAACCACCGATCACGGTTACCCGTGGCAAGTGGCAAAGATACGATGTAATCGTCAAAGTGCACTATAACACTAACATTGAAAATACGAATGTTTGTGATGTATTTTAAATGAAATTGAATGCAGAGATAGCTAATATTAATGTGAAATAAAAACATTAAAGTAAGTATAGTAAAAATTTGGAATACATTTTTTATCGAAGAGTAACGTAAATTTAGTTTAGTATAGCACGTAAAACCGCGGGCAGCAACTAGAGCACTATAAACAACAATAGCCATCGTCGCGTAAATTTTCATTTGGTCGACGGAACCGTGCGCCGCTCGACGATATTTCATAATTCCATTGAACTCTAAAATATTTGCAGCGAGAATTTACTGACCCGTGGACGATGGGAAGCAATATTTTAGCTACAATTTGACCGTCATCACTGTCATTTTCATCAGTCCACGTTGGGACGTCTTTCAAGACTGTAAAAGTATTAAGTGTGAACAAGGACTATGATTTTACAGCCCCTATAATATATTCATTTTATAATTTTGTCGATTCATACCAGTCTCCAATAACATTCGTTGAGATAACAGATAGGTACGTTATGATTATTGATGATGATGTTGATTGACCTGTAACCTGATTGGTACCTGTAACATTCAATGTTATATAAGGTCAATTAATATTTCTGAGTTTCTGATTTCTGACTTCGTGCGATCCGAACTGTGAGAACTCCAAGGACAACGACTGGCAAGAGACAAGGCAGGCAAGATCGAGATCGAAGGCGTTTTCTGGTGTCGGAGGCCAAGACCCTCTTTGGGTCGCTGCGCCAGAAGTGTCAGTAAGTAACTAAGATGTAATAAGTAAGAGTATACCTATATAACTATGGTTAGATTAGGGTTTAAGGCAATTATCGTTACAAAAAAATAAACTGTAATAACAAATTAAAAAAAAAACCTACCCATCTACACTGACAAAAATTTCACCTAAAGTAAGAAGTAGAGTGATAATCACCAAAAAGTACGATGAGAAGCACCAATTTTTACGGTGACAACTATCGTAATGTATGGTTCTCACCCTAAAAACTGGTGCTAGTACTAGTTTTTACGATGACAATTGTCACCGTAAAAATTGGTGCTTATCATCGTACTTTTTGGTGATTATCACTATGCTCCGTACTTTAGGTTAATTCATCGGAATTTTGATGCCCATTTTTCTCTGTGTACTACTTTCTACTACCTACCTATAATTATCGCTTCCCATATCCCCATAAAACCTTTACTCGTTATCAGCGCGAAGCAGCTTTTACAACCCATAACGCATTATACCTTACTCAGTTCATAAACTTTTTATGCGCATCGAGCTATTTTAGACAGGTATATCGATATATTACTTTGAAAACCATTATTTTATATACCTGCAATTATTCCTGGTTTTTGTTGAAACATTGTACTTTACTTTAAAAGTTTACTTAAAAGTTAAAAGTAAACTTTTAAAGGGATATTTGTTAGTACAGCGCACTACATTTTTGTATTGCGCACTAGTTGAAAGATAATCAATCAATCAATGAAGACATCAATGTAAGCAATTCTAAGTAATGTTTATAAAGCCCTGAGTATTTTATTTAACCCTTACTTCTACACTACTTACTTTTACTCATGAAAAGGTAACTGAAACGGTATTTTGTTGCTGTTTTCTCCAAAGCCCTAATTTTGTTTTAAAAAAATTATGGATATTTATGCACTGCAGCAAAGCTCAAAGCTCTATCAGCAATCTATTAGCAATGTTTGATTTTATTTGGATCTCTATCTCTCTCTTCACCAGTTTTTTCTTCTCGATCAGTTTGTGCAAAGGTCCCTCATTAACCTAAGCTATAAATAAATCCTTCCTTCATTCATTTTACTAACCAACCAACCAACCATGCCAGCCAGATTCATACAAAATAATTTCTAAAATGGCCACAAAAGTTTCAAAATTGGAAAGCAGCAACATGAAATGAAAATGAATTATGTTTAGCTCTGATGTTGATCAAAAACCTCAATTTGGCTCATTTTTTTTTTTATTTTCGTTAGATAGTATTTATATTTTGTGTATTTTGCTTTTTGATTTTGTGTTTTTTGTTTTCTGTATTTTTTTGTGTTTTGTAGATTTATCCTAGTGGAGCTATGAGTGTAAAACGTTTAAACGTTTTTATTGGGTTTAGTCAAGGCAGTTCAATTAAAAGGCTATTGCACAAAACACAGGTAAGTATTGCAATTTTTCTTAAATAATTTCGCCCAGCCTCTACATTTCACCCAGTCACTTAAATACCGAAAACGCTAAAAGGAAATACCGTTCAAAAGTTTGATCCCTGGCCAAAAGTAATCCCAAGAAAGGTAAACGATTCAGCTCTCTTGGCACGAATTCTTAAACTGTCCCAGGGAATGTTAAACGAAGTCTTTGGCGGTTAAAATTGTGGGTTAGAAGAGTTCTCTGTGGACATCGTTTATTTTCTTGTCAAAGACTACATTGCTTGTAAGAATGCCACCACCTATCGCTACCTATTTAATGTGTTACCGATTCTCAAAATGGAATCGTCTAAATCTAGAGGTATATATACCTCTAAATATAAAACAATCAAGGCAAAAACAATGGACCATGTCGTATGGACCAATATAAGATGTATAAGTTAACAAAGCAAGTTAGTGTAAATTTACTAACTTAAACCTAAATAAGAGCTACTAAATAATAATAGGAGTAGGTACAAACATTATAGACAATAGCGAAATTACCGAACTATTATGTTTCACGGCTTCATTCGACGCGATTTTGTTTTTGTTTACATATTGTAGTTGTGTCTCACGTACTGGCCCTCAACACGGATTGTTTAGAGATTTTATTCCCCGCTTTCAAAGTTTTTTATTCTGGTAACACTAGAGATCGTCCATAGTCGTTAAGTTCGTTACTATCGTACCCCCACCTCACTTCAGAGCCCAGAGGGGAGCCATCGGCCGGTCGAACTTCATTCCGTGTTTCCGTGCCGAGGCCTTCGCACGCAAACTAAAACAAGTTGCAATGGAGAAACCGAAAGCGGGTAGCGGGTAGCGGAAAAAAGCGACGAAGAAATAAAGGATTGGCGCGTCGAGAAATCATCGAAGTCTCATCTGACAGCGAGCCCTTTCTACATTGGATCGCAGCCTCAATCTGCACCGTACTGTTCCCATTTTTACATGGGTCTTGCGGATACTGTCCACCGTACTGTTCCCGTTTTACATGGGTCTTGCGGATACTGTCGCATAAAAATGACAACCTCTGTACTGCACCCTTTCTACATTGGGTCTTTACACAATGGCTTAAGTGTACCCTTTGGGTCGCAGCCTCACTCTGCACTGTACCCCCTTTTACATGGGTCTTGCGGATACCGTCGCATCGGACCTGATCCCGTCGCATCAAAATGACGAAGAAGTGACGCGTGTGTGTTTACACAGTGTGACTATGCCTGCTTTAAGAAAAGAAGGGCTGGTCCGCGTCTTCTTGCTTGTGAGAAAATGCGTCGCTGCAACATCGGAGCAGAGCATCGGAGCAGATATCGTCGCATCGGAGCAGATACCGTCGCATTGGAGCAGATACCATCTCATCGGAGCTGATACTGTCGCATCGGAGCATCGGAGCAGATACTGTCACACATGTTAACATGCATCATACGCAAAACCTCTGACTAAACGAAACTTTCTGAAAAGTAGGGTAGTTCGCATTTTCTTGCCTTGGGTAAAGAAATGCGTCACCGTTACGTCTGTGCTGATACTTTCACATCAAGAACCCTGAGTTTTTTACTAAGCTACAGCTTAGCTTAGCCTTGGTTAGTTGCAAAGTGTTACAAGTTGCATATCCAAACGAAAAACTGACTAGTTATATTTTGTGCAGTGTATGCTAATTATTACAGGAAGTGTATATTATGTGCTCAAACCACCTTAAATATACTTATTACACTTACTTACTTTATTTTTATTTACTGTTGTGGCTGTACTTCTGTAATTTTGACTTCAAGTTGGGCTATTTAAACCTTTATGAAATATTAACGTTATTTTTGCTTAATCATAGCTTACGCTACACTCGGGCTAATATATTGTCTAAAAATTATGTTATAAACAGCTAGTAGATGCAGGGACATGACAAGAGTATAAATATAATTATTATGTGCTTATACAACACATTCTACTATGCTAAGCCTTGCAAAGCTTTTGCTTTGCTCTTGTTTTTAAAGTATTTTTCACATTACGAACATGTTCTTACATTATAATTCTAGAATAACATTCTAGTTTATGCTATACATATACCTAGTAGGTATTATTACTGTGTAATACACTTCTTTAATTTGAGGCAATACAGTATTCTACGAGATACGACGTGTTTACTGTGCATTATAATTCTAGAACGAACATTCTAGTTTATGCTATACAGTATTACTGTGCAATATACTTCTTTAAGCTGCTGCAGAACAGTATCCTACGAGACGCGCCGTGTTTATGTTGTTTTATACTATGCATAACCTCACTAGTTGACGCAGTACAGTGTTCTACGGGATGCAACACACAATTATTAAATAAAAATTCATATCAATAAGTATACGTTTATTTAGGATTATCACATCCATAGGACTTAAAAGTAACAAAAATCAATAAATAAATAAGTCTGAATTACACTACGTTTTATGTAACTTTTGTAGGATGCAGTATTCTACGATGTGTGTCGCTATGAAAATTAACGAAGTTTTGACACGTTTTTTTTCTGCTAAATACGATATGGGTGTCTTACACCGCATTATAGGTACTATGCAAAAGTTGGGCAAACAGTTTACATTGTGCTATACTTCTCCAAGTCAGCAATTGTTATTTTTACTCCTTAATTTATTTTATTTTTAGGTACATTTATACCTCTAGTTATTAGTTATTATATGAACAAACAGTTTCTACAAAACCATAACTGTGTGCGTTTGCCACATAAATTGATATACCTATTGATCATTATTTTAACACATTATTTTTTGATAATTTCGTTATCAATATCTTTAGGAGGATTGTCCGTATGATTCAAAATACCACCGAGCACCGAGCTATATGTTACTATTATTTTCAAGTTAGGAAACTGCTGGATACAAATTTTTCAAAAGTAAAGTAATGTGTCACTGACACTTCAGTCTTATACCATACTTTATTAAGTTAAAGAAGGGTAACACAAGAAAAAATATATTATGTATATTATATAAAAATTTATTCCTGAGTTCAGATCATACAAGGACACATATTTTGTCACATGGTTAGTTTTTTACGCTGTATGCTACTCTATGTATTCTTATACGACGAGAAACGTCTATCACGATGGGTTTCTTAAGTAAATGGTAAATGTCACATTTTCAATTATTCATTGCTGATACACATTAAGTAAAACAGAGATAAGCAGAGTTACAAAAATGCAAATACACTTGGTCCGATTAATCGATTCACTTCATAATTTGGTGTGACAGCCGCTCTCACTAGGCGACGGCTTTATATTAGGAGAGTTACCTTTGAACATTGGTAGACGCCCGCGCCACCAGGTTGGAGGAGCACAGTTTGTTAGCAGTAGAAAATAGAACCATCACTGCCACCGCCGTGTGACAGTTGCGGCTACTGAGAGGAGTAGAATTTGCGCAAATTCTTGTAGACCGGGTGCCTCATCCTAATTGCAAAAATGTTTTTTGTTTTTATTTTTATCGTAGCTGAAATTTAATTTACTTAAATAGAGACTCCAAGAAGATATGTAAGTTATGATAAAGTATCGCCATGATGACAACCAGAAATCGATATTAGTAATGCGAGCTAGTAATATAATTAAGGCTTAAGAATTCAAGAAAAATAAATGTTGGATTTTGTTTGAAAAAATCAAAGTACCTACACAATGTTTACTTAACTTAAAACTCATTGATGGATCATTAGTGTCACTGTCAAATGCTGATATCGTCATTTATTCAGTCAAATAAAATCAAGTTAACTTCAATAATTAAACAATAATATGTACAAAAACTTGGCTTAAACATTAAGCAATTCATTATTTTTAGATTAAAGATCCCTTGAATTTTTTCAGTAATGTGATATACTCGCAAAATATTATGAATATTGCTAAAAGACAAAAAGAATTTATCCTAGTGCATGTAAGCATTATATTTCTTTTTTTTTTTGTGATTTATTTATTTTTTTTTGACATTGTAAGTTTTAACTTCAATTTCTACCAGCTTGAATGTCCTTGCTGATGTCTTATCACACGAACTCTGCACACCCATACATTGGTTTATATGACTCAAACAACGTAGTTGGTTAGCCAAGGACCCATTTCGTTGATTTTACAGAAATAATGTCACTAATACAATACAATAACTGATTATTATGTACTAAATCTTGGATTACATTTTCTGATATGACACATAGTCACAGTTATCAGCCAGAATTACAATTATTTTTTAATGCTATTAGTGGGAGAGGCTTTTGATTATTAATTTTATTAAGTTTTTCAATATTAGTATTAATAACTTTTTTAAATAGACTGTAAACCTAACCGTATCTAACGATAGACGGACTCCACCACTAAATCCAATAAAATAATATTTATCTTATTAGTTCTTCATTAGTTGGAGTTTTCTCGTGCTGGCGACATGTCGCAGTATCGTCCAGCACCTACACTGGGAATGTCTTCTGGGAATATTGTATCATCATACATTATGATTTTATGTACCTATATAGGTAGAAGAAGCAGCATAGATACAGATCCAGCTCTCAAATAAGTTATCATATTTTGTTAGCGTAGTATAAAAAATCTAACGGTTCGAAATTTATTTCAAAACTGACATGCTGGGATGGATGCTCAGAACATTTTAAGCTAAATGTTCACAACATGCCAACAGTCTGTGGCGGGATCGATTCGGTTATAAACATCATATAAAAGGATATACATAATTATGTATTTGTATTTTGTGAAAAATTTGTTTCACATTTCACTAATTTTCTCTGAACATCCTACAATATGTAAACAAAAACAAAATCGCGTCGAATGAAGCCGTGAAACATAATTAATGATCAAACGAACTTACCAAGTGAAGTTCGATCACAATTATGTGAACGGCTTCATTCGACGCGATTAATATATACACCCTCCCATAAATAGCTTAGCTAAGTAACCTACTTAGTACTTATATACAAGGTATATAAATGCCCTAACCCTAATAATGAAATGTGAAATTGATAATTGGTAATCATAATCAATTTATGGGTAATTTTTTCCATTACCGGTCACAAAATAAGTAGTTACAGTGCCACAAGTTTAAGTTGGCGGTGGCGATTTGAGGAACTAAATCGGCAATCTTGAAAATTTACTTTGACACTTCCGAGTTCATAGTAAACATCGTTGCGAATATTTTTGCTACTATTATATTTGCTACTGTGCTATCATCATGCCTAAAGTGATAAAAAGTGGTACAAGAGAAGCAGTTATAAAAGTACACAGTGGCGCACAGCCGCGCCAAGTTATACTTGCCGGACTGTAGTAAAACTATTGCTCTAAACAGAATGAAGTTCGACCGGCCGATGGCTCCCCTCTGGGCTCTGAAGTGAGGTGGGGGTACGATAGTAACGAACTTAACGACTATGGACGATCTCTAGTGTTACCAGAATAAAAAACTTTGAAAGCGGGGAATAAAATCTCTAAACAATCCGTGTTGAGGGCCAGTACGTGAGACACAACTACAATATGTAAACAAAAACAAAATCGCGTCGAATGAAGCCGTTCACATAATTGTGATCGAACTTCACTTGGTAAGTTCGTTTGATCATTAATTATAGTTAATATGGAAACTAGTGAACTATAGATACCTATAATACAGGCACTACAAGCACTTAGACTTATACTTGGTAGATAACTTTAACCCGGTGGCTAGTCAGCATCCAAACTTTGACATATTATTATGCAATATTAGTAGGTCTACTGATACTCTCACAATGCTTTCTTTGACCGGCAGCTCAAGCTCAATGCTCAATTAATTAAGACAACTATTATGAAAAAAATAATTTTGAAATATTTTGATTGAACAAAGAGTTTTATTTTTTTAAGATTTTATAGATTTTTTTTGCAAACTATATGTACTAATACAATACATAACTCTTTCTTTACACCACACAAAATAAGCCACAAACATTATAAAACACATCAGAGAGAAGCTCAAAAGGCGATCTCTTCCAGACAATCTTTGGATGAGAAGTAAGACATCTGAATCTTTTGGAAAGAAAACAAAAACAAAAAGCTACCACTTAATAGCACAACAAATTAAAAAGCACTAATTAATACCACTAGGCTATACAAAGTGAGCATACCGCACTATATTTTCATTCAGTATGCCTATATGAGCTATATCTTAAAACCCCATAAAAATGCGAAGGCGGTCGGCCGGCCAGTAAATATTATTAACGAGTACATTTTAATTAAGAACAACGGGATGCTTCGTGATCCTAATAGTTAATTAGTATTTATGATGAATACTCCTTTTGTAAGGAAAATGCCGAGTTTTTAGGGTTCTTTATTGAAATGGGAAGTAACTCTGAGAGATGATTTTTGAAAACTAATTGCAGACTTAGGAAATTGTCTATTAAGAACATAAGTAAGTCCTAACTTATTTCGTCTGCACTACAAGCACGATTTTTTTCATTGTACCAATTATACAAATATTTGATATACTTATAAGCAAACAAATAAGTATAAATAAAATGTTTGTTTTAATCGAAAAAAAATATATAATACACATTTTAACTTTTTAGTAACTTAGGTCAAAGTTAAAATTAAAATTGCTGTCCTGTAAAAAAACCATTTGCAATTTTGATAGTGTTCTCAGGGGCAGTCGATTTACTCAGTGACTGACAAAAAACGCACAAGTCGCTGGTTGTTAAGTCTTGTTTAGAGGCTGTATTTGTCTTTGCGTAGATGTTGTATACACTTGTATTGATCCTATTTTGATATCAGCATAAAAATTTACTTTCTAATTTTTTTTACACTATGAGTAAAGCTGATTCAAGTAAACTAATACAAATTTAGAGAACCAACTAACTAAATGACTCGTTCTTGGCCAGGTGATTTTAAAAGTAATGTTCTCACCGCTTTAGTTAATTTAGAATTGTTTTACTTTTGCTTTTTGAAGGCGGTTTTTCAGTTTGTTAACAATTAAGCATACTCTTTTATTTTATTAAAACAGTAATGAATTTTCTGACAAGCTTAGACCTGCAATTGAAACTCAGTTTGTTTTATTGCTCGTTTGTTGTTTACATAGAAAAGTTCCTTCAAACACAAAATCAATCAACTTCAACAAGCCTATATGAATCTAACACGAAAAAAACTACAACTAACAACTCTTGTAAAGGCAAAAACTAAAACTAACAGCTCTTGACCGGCGTCAGAGCGCTACAGACCAACAAACTTATTCATAACGTTGACCAAATGGTGGAACTACAATTTTCACTGAGAAGCCATCAGTTTTCATCAAAAAATGCAACAGTGGCGTCCTCTTTCAACTGCACAGATTAGCAAGTCGTAGTATAACTGAAAAACCGCGCGTTTTGGACTGGAGCCATCGGCTGTGACGATTTGTACAACTTGTCACGTTGAAACGTTAGCTTTTGGCAAGGCTCGTGATTGAAAACTTGTTTTTATTTTACACCCCCTACTTCGTTGACTTGTGAGTGGTCGTACACGTAGCGACGTAAGTCAAACACATTTGTAATAATGCAACTCTTTTTGTCACAGACGTCACTGGTTTTTTTGTCTTTCAACTGTCTCTTCACAGTTTTTTTTTAGTAATCTACAGCATTTATATCACATACGTACTCATCTACATCTTAATATATATAAATCTCGTGTCACAATGTTTGTCCTCAATGGACTCCTAAACCACTTAACCGATTATAATAAAATTCGCACACCATGTGCAGTTCGATCCAACTTGAGAGATAGGATAGTTTAAATCTCAAATTATAGTCGCAATTTTAATTTATTGCAAATTATATAGATACTGATAATTTTTACTATAAATTGACAAGTTAGCATCAACATACTACGGTTGCTATAGTTACGCAATATTTGACATAGAATTGACGCAATGGCTTTTGACAGGACAACGTCTGTCGAGTCAGCTAGTTGTATCTAAAAACTAAAAAATAGAAACAAAGGCCAAAAATGATTATTTATTATAAACATATTATATAAATCTAATATATAAATTTTGCTTCGTAGGTTAAGTTATTATGAATAATTTATAAAAAAAAACTCTATTTTAAGTTGAAAACGACTATTAGGCCTAGTATTTAATGAATTATGAATAGCAAAACATTTAATAAAGTACTAAAGCGGCTATCAAAGTTATACGTTGTGTTATTGAGGTATTTGTAGTCAAGCACAAGCTACGCCGTAGCACTTTATACAGGATTATTCATAAAGGGTATGCTAAGCCGAAAAGGGCTCATAGTACTCATCATTATGAACTACTTTTACTATGGGACCAACCCCGAATTCGTGAAAAAAAAATCAGCTGTTCCATAGAAAAATGTCAATGATTCTCGACAAAATGTATACCTACGCAGTACGCAGTAGTACGCGGTGTGTTTACCTACGCAGTAGCAGCACCAAAGAAAATGAGATCCGTTAGTGAAAATCGACCGGTCAAAGGAGGCATCCCTCGTCACCATTTATTACAAAACCGCAAACAACTTTCTAAGCGAGGGTGGATGCGAGTCGTTCCAGAACTATTTAACGACTGCAATTTATATTATGAGAAAGGCAGTCGTCTGATTAAATCGCCAAAATGAAGCTTCTATCAAAAGTTTTTTTTAACTGCAATAAAATACAAACAACATTATTAACAAAGCATCACAAATTTACTCACAACGGATTTAAGTCAAAATCGTATGTGATATTTTTTTATTGACAAAAATACTTATTTGTCTGGCTTTAATAGTAATATGTGTTCAATCAACACTCTTGCTTTTTAGCACATTATGTTCCTTTCGGTTTGGTCCACATTATACCTTGTACACTAGCGACATTATTCCCCATGAAAACAACAACAATTAAAACGACAGTCAAATCTCCCCCCTTTAAAATCACTCCGTAAACGTGTCCGAGCGACATCAATGTCGTGATGTCCACAACTCCCCAGGCAGCTATTCGCGAGAGCAGGGCTATTAGCTAACTTGCGACTGTGATGTTGGGTCGCACAACGCGAAATCGTGTGTGTCATTTCAACAATAATGACTAACTACCACATCGTCGCTTACCAACAGGCGAGTTGGAGGTCAAACTCGGATTTATTTATTAAAAATATATATGTTTATTATTTAATTTGTCATAGCTTTTGAGTTTTCATAGCTTCTGTCATAGCTTTTGGGTCTGAGTCTTGTCATAAACCCAACAAGAGCTAGATGAAATGTGTAGCGGAGAGAGACCTAAGTATTATAGATTTTTTAAACATAGGTAATACTGGATTGGACGGAGCTGGCTCATGATAGAATGAAGTGGAAGAAATTAGAGGAGACTTTTGCCCACAGTGGGACAGCACTGGTAAATAAAAAAAATAGACTATCAAAACGCCATGCAAGCCGCATGCGGGCCGCTCTCTCAAAAGTACCTACTAGTTACTAAGTTAACAGTTATTCTAGTACGACTTTGTTTACAGTTACAACTGCTAATGTGTTAGCATCAATGCCTTGTTAATTCTTTAACTTTCACTTTACTTTAATAAAACTGCGTCTTGCTTTATTAAACGGTTAATGCCATCGATCGTGTCGGTCGCAGTTATTCAGTTACCCAATAACCCTGCGGGTCGAACCCTGGATTAATTGCTCGTTCTCTTGTAATGGTCGCTGGTAACCTGTAATGGCAGGTTTCTTTGTAAATTGTGGAAGAGTTGGGTTCAGAGGTCGATTTAAGGGTTTAAATTTAGATCCGGTTTGGTGGAGGTTTTTGCTGAAGAAACACTAAATTGATACAAAGTTACCTGCTCTTCAGGTACGCTCTTAGCGATAAAGCCGCTAGTTGTTGCACTAGTTTTAAGTGTTTTTTTTACTTTTGTTTGGAGTTTCTGTTGTGAACCATAAAGAGTTTATTTATCTACTTTTTCTTCTACTTAGCGATTTTTCAGATGTTTCAAAATCCCATTGACCAATTGACCAACCGCATTAATGGGGATGTTGGAAATTCATTCATGTATGCTATATTTAAAAACTAATTTTACAGTTAAAAAACTTAAAAATACGAGTATATTTTAAAAACAAGCTTTTAATGCTATGTAATTAGAGTTACACCGGCTTACCAAATTTCAGTTTACATCGGACATCAGAAAGTGGGCTAAAATAATGTTTCGGAAAGTGGTTAAACAAGATTTGACCTACACAAACAAACATGGAATGTATATTTGCAAGTGATTCAGGTGCCCAGGTGGTGGCGGCGCGGCAGTTTGCTAACCACATCGATCTAGTATATAATCCGACTTCGGTGGCTAACCATCAGGGTAACCATCTGCCTGCTTACCACTCTTTCAAAAACAAAAAAAAACACACTCAATCGAATTGAGAATCGTCTTCTTATAAAATCGATTACAAAAACTAAAAATGTTCATGAAATTCACAACTTTTTTTTTTTCTTTTCTACCAATTTTTTTCACCTGCAGTCTGATAATCCTCTCAGTTTTGAGCTCCAAGTTCCCTAATCCTCACCAGAGCCAGCTACCTGCCAGCGTGCCAACTCATAACTCGGCTGGATATTGACAGTTTCTTGGCACGCCTAGTTTTAATTACGTGCCACTTTTTCTGGTCACCGCGGAAGCCGCGCCGCCGCCAAATGGTTGTGTACACGGGGGAGATATTACCGGAGTTCTGTTCGGATTTTACATCGTGTTAGATTTAAAAACGAGAGTTTTTAAGCTGTTGTATTTAGCTTGCTGTTGTTGTTTTTTTGAGTCAATTTAGGAATTGAAATTTTACCCCTTTGTTGCTGACAGATTGTTTAGTGTATTTCTGGTTTTGATTTTACATTGGTTGTACTCGTGTTTACTAGGTAGATGAATCGTATTGAAATAAATTGATGGAGTGATCCTTGATTTCAGACACTATGTAATTGACCATGTATTTTAAAATATTATAGGTAAGGGACCTTTCCTACCCAAATTCCTTAACATAATTATAGCTTCAGGGATCGTTTCTATAAACTCAATCTTTTTTAATATATGTCAATGTACAAATTTTAGCAGTACCTCACCTAACATCCTCCCGTATGTTTCCCTCCCTTTCTGGCAACATCCAAATCGTAGTCCCGATTGTTTTTACTCGCAGTAGTTCACAACAATCGCTGCAACTGTTGCTGTCGACAATTTGTATCGGCACGTCGTCGGTGGGTATTGTTCAAATTCAATTTATATTTTGGCAGCATCTTGATGTAAAACGGCTGAGGCAGTTTTTACTTACTGCGTCTTCTAGTTTATATCAGACAACATCGTTTGTAATGATAGATATATAGGTAACAGTAGAAGTTACAAACAAAAAAATAATAACGCTCAATGACTGCTGCGGCAACTAAAAGCCTTATCGCTAAGTGCGATATGTTCCAGGCATGGTAGTGAAATTTTGCTGGCTTTGAAACTTCGTAACAGTCATACATTTTGTGTCTTAGTACTGTATGTGTTGTTATTAATTTTTCACAACCTTACATTATTCAATGCACCTAAACAAGTAGTTTTCTACGTAAAATCACTTTGTAACATCGCATCAAAATTTACATCGCAGAAGGTGGAGCAGGTAGAGCAGGTCTTGAAGGCCTCACGCTTGCTCATGTTTATCGCACAGCTTTGTCCAGGCGATACGGGTTTATGACGTACTTCGGCGGTTCAAATTTTGTATTCGTGGTTTCGAGACACACGGCTGGGGTGAGTGGCTGATCAAATTGGATTTCAAATTGAATTGAAAGCTGATGTGTATTAGTTTGGTTGTGTAATTCAAAAATCGATTGTAACTTTAACCCTTGTACAGCTAAACTAAATTTAAAGTACGTTTTTAAGTAGATTTTTTTGTCCTACTTCCTACTAACGTGAAAGTTTGTGAGTGCCTATGCCGCAGAAGCGACGATTACCGAAACAGAGTCGTCAATTTTAGACATTGTAAACTAACGTACTACGTTGTACTAATGTACAATTATACATACATATTTTTAGATAACTTAAATAAAGGCTTCTTTATTTAATTAAATCAAGTTGGAAATATTTTGTTAACCAGTCTATCACTCCATGAGCTCTCGCCTCTATCTTCCTCGCACCATCCAAGAAGCGCAGTTTACAATGTTGTATTTATCCATACACACACACATTAACGGTACATTTAACTGAGCTCCCCTCACATGTGCTGTGTAAAATACAATGTAACAAACTGTAGTTTGAATTATTTTTAGTATGGTAAAATTGTTTGGGGGATAAAGTGCTGAGAACAGTTTGGCTCAAAATGTTATTGGTAGTAAAATCTTTGTAGCAAAAAGTAGATAATATTTTATTTTATATTATTTATAGTTGCTATTTCATTTTTCGAATTTTAACCACTAAGAGTCACACATATTGTCACGACAAAACTTAGTAACTATAACAGTAATTTTATTTTTTTAAACTAAAGCTTTTACTCAAACCATAGCACTTAATCTATCTGATAAACTAGTGTCGTTATCAGAGTGAGACCAATAATAATAAATATTTGCAAGTGTTTGACAAGTCGAAATAGGAGCGGTAACAATAATTTTTGTTTGACCATTGAAAATGTATGTGAAATTATGACTATTTGACTAATATAATTAATGATATTTTATTCTATTTTAATCTTATTTTCTAACCTATCCTAAAAGCTACTCCTATATTTATATCCATATAACAACTATATTGGTAGGTGATAGCTAACAACACCGACTTATTGTGAAAAATCCCTTCTACAGCACGTGAGCTGTCGTCTGTCCTCGTATTATACGAAACAAAGAGTTATAGCTTCTTGAGAAAGAACTCCTATTGCACCCAATACTCTCTAATTCAAATATAGACTTTATCCGTAAGAAAATAAGGTATGTTTTAAAAGATGGAAGCTGTGAGGATATGGTAAATTTACCAAATAATTTGGTTTGCGACGCCTGCAAGCGCCTTTATCTTGCACTTGTCTGGTTCGTTCGAATTATTTGGTGCGGATTTTGTTTATTCTTTACGGAGTCATAATGTAGGTACTAGGTGTGGAGAAGAATGGACGAGTTTATTTATAATGTAAAAAGTAACTGCGTCCCGTAGTTTCACACCCGATTTTCCATTTTATTTAATCAAAAATTAGGTTTAGGTTTTAGAACTTTATTATCACTAAGAAAATTAAATGTCACATATATGATAACGTGGATTTACAAAAACAAATATGTGTTTGTAGTCGCAATTATTAGGTACACATTTTCACAAAATTACGAAGTCTTGTGTTGTGTTTCTACATCTCTGTCAAATCTTATAAAAATCGGTTTAGCCGAATAGACGAGAAAAAGTAACAAGCAGAAAGTAAAACAGAGTGATCAACTTTTAAATTTTTTAATATTGTTGTGTTCAAATCTTGCACTTAGGTAATAGACATATTTAGGCGAATTGACCAAATAATTATCTTCTGATCAAATGATCCAAAACTGGAAATCACCCCAACACCGACCAGATCTTTACCCTACTCTACCGACAAGTACTCTACTTCTCTCCCACTGCTAGCCAAAGCACCTTTTCTCCTCTCACTGTAGCGGAAGCCCCTCAATCATGCTCACAACAAACGACCCGACAAGCATACCTTGCATATTCTGCAAAAACTCGAATAGAATCCTGGCACGAAACACAACACTTAGTCAAAACTCGTCGCGTTATTGTGAACCAGCCAAGTATAATGTGGAGATTCGTTACCTGTCGCGCGACGCATAATGCTGGCTATCACACCCTTTCCAAATATTAATGTAAGTCTGTCTGTCTGTTTGTTAGAAAAAAGAAAAAAATCTAAAAGTAAGTAATGTAAAGTTGTTCTGTTCTATCTATCATCTCATTAATCGGCTGAGCCAATCTTGAAATTAAGCTAGTTCATTTAGAAGGCGGTTTTTTTTAATTTTAGTGAATAGGTACCTACTAGAATATTGAATCAAAAACCACGGGAGTCGGATAGTTTTGAATGAAAACATGCTGATTGGATTGATAATGATCTCTTTGAATTGAACACTACTTCACTTTTACATTATATTTTAGTACAAAGTAGGTACCTGGGTATTTATCTCGAAACAAGCACTGTTTCCTACAAGACAGCGAGTACAACCACAGGACACCAGTAGCTGCATAAGCGGTTAATATTCCGTGGCCGAGCCAGCGAACAATAGTAGAATGGATGTAACGCCATCCGATGATGAATGAACGCTTGGCGGCTGGCCACTTTGAGGTTTCGGGCTAGTTTGACTGATTACCATTGCAGTTTGTTTAAAGTTTACTGGAGCGTTTTATTCGGAAGTGCTATTTTCTCATAATATAAGCATTTAGAGATTTTTTTATCAGGCTTTGACTGTCCAGAGTTACCTATTAGGAACAGATATGCTAAGCCAAAAAGGACTTTTATTACTCATCGCTAAGGACAACTTTTACTGGGACACCAACCATGAAACCGCGAAAGAAATCAGCCCTTCCCGCCGACGAGTGTCATTCATATTTTTCTATGGAACAGCTGATTTTTTTTTCGCAATTTCTCAAAAAGCTCACCAGCAATAACGAAACCCAAAACACCTTTACACGATGCGGCTCGATGCCTACATCATAAAGTTGATTTTGGTCAAAAATAACTCTACCCGAAAAACAGCTTCTTTGCTTATCAGCTATTAGCATTTTCTTCTTTCATCTTTAGTTACAAAGAGCAATGTAATCCGTGCAATGTGCATCTCCGGTGACAAACAGCAATATCATAAAAGCTTACAAACACTAAAGAGCTGACTTCGGCTTGTCTCGAGACCGACCGTATTGTCTACAAGCAAATGCACTTTTATGCATACGCTAAAGCCACTGAATAGCAAACTTGCAGAAATACACTTTCGAAGCCTAAGGGTTTGCATCCAGGGGAAGGCAAACTGCAGAATCGACTAGGTAGGCACGTCGCTCTCTGTGAAACAACTCAACGTGCTATTGAGGGTATTGCCATTGTAGCATTATATCTGTGCTTTAATCTATAAAAATATAATGATTTAATTGTGCCTATTCCGAGTTAATTACCTACCTACATACCTACCTAAATATTTTAAGTGATTTTTTTTCTATTATAATCTATTATATTTTGATCATATTATTATCTATTCTACCTATTAAAGGACAAATAAGCATTCTTCAATAAAAGCACAGTGCAGGAACGTGTAGTAAATGAGGTGCCTCTCTAATGCTCTATATTTCGTAAACTCTTGAATAACGTTTTTCACTACACGAAACACAGACTTCACACGTAATTTCACCCTTAGCTTTATTTTGAGCTTTATCTCTGTTAGTTTCCCTACTCGATACAACAATCTAGGTCCCTCTGGAGTACTGAGGAAACACAATACTAGATGCACAATTGTATTGTGAAATAGAAATAGTAGAAGTATGTACCTATAGCAAGTGTCGCATCGTTTGCAAATAACATTACAATCTGAAGTGCCTCGAGGGAAAAAGTGTAGTATTCTGATGTAAAGTTCAACTGCTTCTACATATTCATACTGAATGGAAAGCCAACTTCTAAGCCAATTGATTCCAAGTTAGCTGCGCCATAGAGCAATAAATCTAACATAAAAGCTAATTAACTTGACAGAATGTGAAGATACTAAACAACATTATGTGTCCGACGCCTTATTTAAGTCTCACACAAGTCATCTATTTTCAATATTTCCTTGCAAAACACAAATCTACAAAAAATACTAAGTACATACTCGTACAATGTAGCTTTATTGTGTAGCACCTACAACAAAGGTCATTGTATCGTGTTTACGATCTTCATTATTTTACATTTAAAAACACGTAAGTATAAAATGGGCATTAAGAATTATCGTGGTGAGATCTTAGAAATTACCAAAACGGTACTTACAATTACAACCTACATATTTATCAAATAAGTAGCACTAAAATCTCATCGCTTTATTATCTTTTCGAGCTTTTCAACTAGACCTGCCCACGACTGCCAGCTTCTGTTCTGAAAATATTCCATCTCGTATAATTTACAAGCCTAACACAAGTTTAATTTTAATTAGAGGCAACTTGAGTCGGGGCTAGACGAGCACTACGGAGAATGCCGTGTGGAGTCTTCTATTTATTCTAAAATTATTATGGGTTTGAGTTCTGAAAAGGTAGCGTGGCGTTTTATTACATTGCAGTAGGATAAGACTTATACGAAAGGACAGGACAGGACCGAAATAGATGGTGCTAAAGAAGAAACCTTTACTCAGGAATGGGTGGAAAGCGGTTGAATATGATGATTATGATGCAGAATGGAAGATAATCCGAATGATAGATGGATAAACTTTTTATTGTTCACGCCAGAAATTACAAACAAAAGGATAATTAGCGCTTAAAAAGTAGTGCAACAACTGGCGGTTAGGGCGAGCTAGACTGAGTCCTTCGAAGTAGGTAAGTAGGTAGGGACTGTCTGACAGTACCTACCTACTTCGAAGGGCTTTGAAGGGGAAGGGAAAATATCTAACGGTACCTGTAAGATATTTTCTAGATCGACGCGGCGACATGCTCCACTGTTATGTACCTACTTCCAAATATAACGCTCTATCCCTGTCAACTCATTCATCAGTCTGTTAGAGGCCTTCAAGCGGCCTAAAACTGATACCAAATTTACTTGTTTATTTATCTATGGTCTTTTCACAAATATTGTCAACAAGATGTTGAAAATACGTTTTTAAAAATTATAACTTGTACCACTCCCCAAGGAGGACAGCACTAAGTGTGTAGTTACACGGCAGAAATTAAATATTCCGCCAAATGCGACCTGTCTGCTCCACTATGTTATTCACAAACGAACGCTTGCCGCCACCTAATATTGTTAAAAACTAGCTTTTGTCCTTGTTTTGCTAATATGCGCTTTTTATGACTTGTCACGTCATTAAATACTTAAATTAAAGGTTGAAGATACTTTGATAAGGCGATTAAAATTACCAACTATTAAATAATGCCAATAGAGGCACCAAATACGGAGGCCTTAAGAAACCCTGTACCTAATGAGTTTTCATGAAAATTAACTGCACAACGACTAATTTTATTATTGAGTAGGTATTCTATGGTGTTTACACTTCGAAGCCTTGCTGGCTAGTATGGAATTCAGGGCTTTGAGTTTAGGTAGGTACATCATAAGACTACCTACCACCACGCTTGTAATCTCCTGATGAAGATCACCGATGAGAACGAAACTAGTCGTAATACTATAAACGATTTATTTTTACGTGGGTAGGTATTCCCGCGTTATTTATACCTAACAAAATACATTCGAGGAGTCAGGGAACTACCTTTTTATAATATTATAGTAATAGAATAGAGAAGGTGCCAACCTAAGTGCAGAGGATCATCATTGGCCGTCCTTTAACTTACTGTACTGCTTCCTTCAAAGAATATTTCCTGTTCCTACTCACCTGTCCCTACCTTGACCCCATTTCCTTATTTTATCGAAGTGTTTTCACGTGATATAATATTTTAGTAGTCCGTATTCGCCGTTCCGAGGGTGGCGATGAGTGTCGTAAACCCTCCATATAATACACCTGCGTTTCTCATAACCCATGCCTGCGGGCCTCTTCAGACTACAATACAATACAATGCAATAACTCTTTATTGACTCCAAAAAAAGGAAATCACAAATAATTTGTAATAGTCACTATTTTATTTATTAGAGCGCTCTATCAGACTAATAAAAAGTTTAAGGGCGAGTTTATAGGTTTTCAACGTCGCGTCGTCGGCTAAACGACTAAACGCTAAACTTGGCATAGATATTACCTAGTAGTAGTACTTTAATTTTTTTTTATTTAATTTTATTTTACCTATTTTTTGATACAGTGAAATAAAAAGTTATTATTAAGTATTTATTTTGTACTTGCTGAGCCACGCATACATTCGTACCAAATTTCTTTCGAATCCGTTAAGCAGTTGTTTCGTGATTGAGTAACAAACATAATATAAACTTTCACATTTATAGATAGATTATTTAACTACTGCAGGTAGCATCGTTTCTTCTTGTTTTTAGCCAGTAAGTTTTTGCACGAATAAAGAATTTTGAATTTTGAATTTAGGATTTTGAATTTGAATAGATGGATAAACACTTTATTGTTCACACCATTAATTAGAAACTTAGCGTGTATATACTTCCTACCCCGGAAAAAAATTACGACATCCTAAAAGGACAACTGGAACTTGCTTAAAATAATAATTTATCATAGCTTTGTAGCTTTCAAATACTAAGCGGCGATATAGCAAATAGGTGATATGGCATGCAGATTATTTCAGACACAATATTACGAAGTGACTAGTACAATAGCGTAGTCTGAGGCCACCACCCATACTGCTCGAATTTACATTTTTGGATGATAGGCACTAGGGTTATACCTACTTTTTATGTAAGTTTACATAAATATTAATTACAGTCTGTGAATACTAAAGGAGTTATTTAGGTTTATGGAGCCTGATTTACATTTTAACGTTTTTATTAAAAAGTATTCAAGTAAATTAAGTGAGCAAGAATTATTGACATTATGGTAAATGAAACAAAACAAATATACATAATATATTATTTTTATTTCATATAAAAGTAATAATTCTGTGATAAAACATATATGATGTGCCAGGAATGTCTTACGAATGTTAATGAACCAAATTCTGGGGCCTAATTCTGTCGAGTCACTCGACGAGACTCGGTCGGTCACTATCACTCTCTTTAAAATGTCATGACAGTGAGTGAACGAAATACCAGAATACCCTCTCTAAACGCTTTAGGTGACAGATCTAAACTTACTAAAATATAGCTGTCTTTGTCATTGCGGTCTGTTAGACAAGGACATCAAAATTTATCTTTTCTCTTTTCTGTCTTTTTTAGATTATTTTATTTTTCATTTAGTTTTAGATCGATCCACTAAAGCCTTTGTAATAAGCATGTTTGTGATATTATTTATTTAGCTTAGTTACAGTAATTTATACAAAATAGTTTATTATTCACAAAACTAAAATAGTATTAGACTTTAGTAGAACAAATGAAACCACATAAACATAACATAGAATCACATAATTTCTATTAATTTAACACTTTCTGAAGTCATGGTCCTAAATAAAACTTTAAATATAATAACTAAACATAAAAACTGGATTTACATGAAATCATTGTAATATGAGCCTTGCACGTGTCCTCGCACAGTATAAATTCAAGTGGCAACTTACGAACTACCAATATTAGTGATTAAAAACTACTATTTTTTCCATGTGTCTTGTCATTTGAATTTATATTTTACGATACACATAAAGTTCACATTTTCAAACTTTTCTTTCTTCGCAGAACCGCTGGTATTGGTGCTTCCTATCAAGCAAAACTTCGAAATAAAATTAAAGACAAATTAAACGTATGAAAAAAAATTACAATTCTAGGAGCCTCAATAGACATAAAGGTATGTAGATGTTTTATATGAAAAGAGGGTTTCTTCAATTCAATTCGATTCAAGAAAAAAAATGGAAAGTTTTCAAATGATACAGTTTAAACAGACATGTTTTACTAAATTTAACTTCAATAAAATCAACTTCTCATATAAGTAGCAAAATATTCTAAGTGCAAGATTATTTTAAAAATTATATAAATAGAAATAGAAATATAAAATGTAATGTCTGTCTAAAGTCTAAACTGTCCATCGAAATAGTCATTTTTAAGGGCGTGTCGAGACATGCGGAAGATAGGGTTCCGTAGACACGATCTCAAAATAGCTCACTGGGTCTAGGAAAATGAGTTATTTGAAATGTTCTATAAATATCTTTAAAAGTTTCAATCCTACTCTAAATAATTTCTAGTTTTACTATGAATTAATAACGTGAGCTACTAGTTTCTATATTAAATTATTAAGAAATTACAGAGTAGGTTTGATAGAAGATATATATGCGAAAGGACTCAAACATCTTCCGGAAAAATCGCACTAACAACTTGAAACTCGGCCTTTCACTATATTGATTACTTAGGGATCGTCCATAAATCACGTAAAGCTCGAAGAAGGTAGGGAGGGGGGTGTAGTTAGATATTATGTGTATTTATTTTTTTGATGATTCTGTTTTTTTTACATAAAAAATACACGTGATATATGCGGAGGGAGGAGGGAGCGTAATTTATAACCACACCACGCATCACCAGGAGGGTGGGGAGGATAAAAAAGTAGCTAAAAACATCACGTGATTAATAGACGACCCTTTATTTCCATCGTAGCTACGGAACCCTATTATAAGCGTGTCATGACACGCACTTGGCCGTGTTTTTTTTTAGTTTAATTTTCCCTGTAGTTGTTATGGGCATGTAGCGTTTAGTCCAGTGAATAGTAGAAAAGACGATATCACAGTGTTTCTAGCACAGCATTTCTCTCCGAAGTAGTGAAGTGTAAAACGGCTGCTATAGCGTTTAGCATGTGTTTCCGGCCGGCGTCGTCTGTGGACACCAGGTAGGATATGACTACATTTTTCAGGTATTCCAGGTTGGCGCCTTCTCGGGACTGGAAACGGCGTAACCTGGAAAATAGGAAAGTAAACTAAGTTTAAAAATTTATTATTACAATACTTTTAAAAACAATTTTGATTTTATATTGTTATCGGAATTGCACAGGTACCAAATTTCAGCTTAATCGGACATCGGGAAGTGGTTTAAAATTTTGTAGCAAGATTTGATTTTAACATACATACTTGCATAGAAACATTGCAAATTAAATGAAAGCTTGTAAAAAAGGTTGAGACGAAGAGCAATCACAGTTGACAAAAACAATTAAAGTTCAAAATCTGTAACCTAAATACGGAAAAATTCTTACACACCCGAGACCTATACCGTCGGGTAAAATAAACGCTTACGAGTACTGTATTTAGACGATATTTTTGTTCATTAATAATAACCAAGGTGATGAGTAAATTATACCTGTCAATTTCTTCTTTCAATGTATTTATGATTTCTTTTTGCCGTTCCTTTTCGATCGTCGCCTCTCGCTGGGTGTCTCTGCAAATGTCAAATTAAATGCAATTTAGTTTTTCCGAGTTTGAGTCTAAATCACTCATGGAGTTGGAGAGTTGGAGACTACATATTTCTTGGTAATTACTATTGACGTAATTTAAGGATGGCCCCCTACCGACTTTCACCCGCTATCTTCCTTTTTTTTGTTGACAGGTGAATATATTCCGAAGATACCCGGCTGCGTTGGGGACAACTAGGTTGTGTTACACCCACTAAAACCTGCTCAGTGGCAAGTCTCTGTGCTTGACGGATGGCACAGGATCTTTTTTTATGCTATTGAGTGACGAGAACAGCAAATCGCTCGCCTGATGTTAGACGTCACGTTTGCCCATAGCAGGTCTGCGCCACCCAGAATTTTTAATTCTTAGAATCCAAGATCCTGCGCGGCACAGCACTGCGCTAGTCACGCTGATATTATTTGCTCTGAAATTTCACTGGAAACAATGCCCTTCCAACCGGAACACAGTACTGTTTGCATATTATTGCTTGGCGGTAGAATAACTAGCGAAGGTGTGGTACTGCCCCAGGCGTGTTCTGCAAAAGAGCCCTACTACTACAAATATCCGGTGCCTTCCTAGCACTTTGCACAAGACAACATCCTCAGAACGTTGGCCTCTTCCTTCCTTAACGATACGGAGCACTCCACGCCGTTGTCTTCCTTGTGATCGTTTGAGACACATGTCCCAGTGCATGTGGCAGTGGTATACGTGTAGTGTAGTGTAGTGGTACACTTGTTTATTTTTATTTTTTGTAATTGAGTGACGAGACGAGCAAATCGCTCGCCTGATGTTAGACGTCTCGTTTGCCCATAACAGGTCTGCGCCACCCAGAATTTTGAACTCGCAGAATTCAAGACCCTGTGCGGCACAGCACTGCGCTCGTCACCCTGATACGGGCTTTACACTCGCGCTTCGTCCCTCGCCTCGTGGCTCGCCTCGTCCCCGTCGTGCGAGGCTCGTGTTGATCGATGGTAAATGAGTTGCCTGTTTACACTCGCGTGCCGAGTTCAGTCGTCTTTGAGCTAGCAACAATGGAGGACGTCGAAGTCTTAGCAGCAACAAGTTTGTGCGTACTGGGCTTATACTGCTACGTCACTAATTTAAATAAAAGGAAAGTACTAAAGAAACGGCGGCGGCGCCCAAGAAGATGGTGGATGATATGATATGATATGGTGGATGATAATATATGTTTAGGGTCCCAAATTATTCGTTCTTTTTGAAATAGTTCTATGAACTTAAATGTTTCGTCTTGCGACCAATCCATTATACGATTACTGCGTTTTTGTTAAAACTAAATACAACCTGCGCGGCACGATGTAGAAGCCAGAATGAAGCGGGAGGGCGAATGTAAACATCCACTCGCGTGCGACGCGAGGTCCTTTGACTCGTGCCCCAAAAACCGCTCCGGACGCGAGCGCCGCGAGTGACGAGGCGAGGGACGAGGCGAGCTACGAGCGTCTGTTCACACTCGCACCTCGCCCCTTGCCTCGTCCCTCGCCTCGCGACTCGTACGCGAATGTAAATGAGCTATGAGATACTCGTATAAGTATTGCAGCGGTGCGGTGCGGCGCGGTGTACCTGCAGTGCCCCTCGAGCGCGTGCTTGTCCCTCCTCAGCTGCGAGATGTCGAGGTCGCGCCGCGCCAGCTCGTGCGCGTAGTGCAGCATGTGCGGGGCCGCCGCCGCCGCCGCCGGCTGCGGGACCAGACAATACACCTACAGTGGCTCTGTGGGCGTAGGGATGGGTGAACCACGAGTGCCACTTTTAAACACAAGGGAAAAAAGATTTTTTTTATTCAGAGAGGTTCCTTTTAAGCAGAAGAGCTTAAAACGCCGCTTTAGTCCGCCTACACAGGGCGTAAAGGACTTTACGAGCATGAGAAGAAAAACATGTTTACGGGCACGCTGTTGTTTTGTACCAATTGTTTTTTTTTCATTGTACCAATTATACAGATATTTAATGTATGTACTTTTAGGAAAACCACTAATCTAAAAAAACATGTTTTGAATGGAATAAAATTTATAGTACCTACACATTTTTAATTTATTAATAATTTAGATCATGAATTTAAATTGTTTTCCTGTAAAAAATACCATTTATATGTAGGCGTAGGTGCAATCCAAATGTATCTACAGTGTTATAAGTAAAGGGTATAAACCCAAAACAACGCATAGTACTCATCATTATGAACAACCCCGTTTTTCTGTTTTTTGTCTATCCTCTCCATCCTAAGGTTGCCTGGAAGAGATCGCTCTTAGCGATAAGGCCGCCAGTTGTCGCACTAGTTTTATGTGTTATAATTCTTTTGTTTGTAATTTATGGTGTGAACAATAAAGAGTTTATCTATCTATCTATCTATCTAACAACTTATACTGTGGAACCAAACCTGAAATCACGAAAAAACAGCTGTTCCACAAAAAAATAACAATGACACTTGACAAAATGTATGAAACAGCTGTTTTTTTTGTGATTTTAGGGTAAATAGTTGAGTATTTCTAGACTTTACTTACATTCAGCATATTGTGCGTCTCTTTCCATCCCGCCTCTTCTGCGCTCACCCTTCTCGCTCGCTCGTTCCTAGATCTAATAAAATTGTCAGTTTCTTCCAATAACGTTGCGTATCTGTCCCTTTGCGTGGCGACTTGCTTTTCAAGACTCAGTATCCGAGTCTTGAGGTCTGACGTCACGTCCTTGTGGAATTCTCGCTCATTTTTCAGTTTCTGAAATGTTACAACAAGATTATAATATTAGACATACATCACTAATGTTATACTCAAAACCCGGCGCGTGGATATAAAGGTATGGGCCCCTCTTTTGACGCATACGATATTATTTCAATCACTTTTATGATATTTCTAAGGAAAAAGACAGTGACCAAGATCAGAACGTCAGAAAAGGTCTTGATTTTTTCCGCAATTTCAGAGTTGGTTCAGGGGTGGTCCCATAGCAGAAACAGAAATACTAATAAGTACCTACAACGTTTCTGTTTATCTAACATCACAATGCATTTAATTACTGTAGAAAACTGTTGGCAAAGTATGTTAGATAATTAAATGAATATTCTTGAATATGCGACATTAAATCTAAAAAATAAATTAATTAAAAGAAAACAAGGAAAATGCTCTTATTTACAATTTCCGCGGTACTTTCGTCTTCTAAGTTTTTTTCAATGAGCGACACACGTTTGACCAACGAACAAGATAACTGGAAGAGAAAAGGAGAATCAAGACTCCTGCGATTTAGTGGTTAAGCTGGTTCTTATAATTATGGTAGTGGCTTCGAAATAAAAAAATATTTTGTTCTCATCATACGATATGAAGACCCATAGCTAGCCCTAATGTCATAGATTATAGGCTACCTGAAAGCCTCTAACATACCATAATACATAATTATCATCCATTGAATATCATCATGCCATCTCTAACATAGACTGACAGTACCTAACTGTATAAGGTTAAACAACCGAGGCCTACAATTTAACACTTTGACTGCGGCTGATAATCACATGCCCCAGGCGTGGCTAATAGTCAAATGCGTTGTGTTTTACGCGCCTGGCGTGTGCCGCACTCGCGTCGCACAAAGGTAAACACAAGGTATGTGTTTTCCACAGTCAAAGTGTTAAGTGGCGCAACTGTATGACCGACCAAGATTTGGATGGGTGACCGTCGGACCGCAATACAACTAAGATTTAGTGTTTCAGACACATTTTTATTTAACGCTGAAAAACAATTTCTCATACTAACTAACCTCTTCAAAAAGCTTCATAGTATCCATTTTATCTTGCCTTTCCTCTTCCAACATAATTTGGTAGGTATCTAATTTCTCTAATAGTTCCGCCATCTCGCTCTTCAAGCTGTCTATCTCGCTCTTCGCCTCGTCGCCGCTGTTGCTCGCTTTGGCATTCTGGACCTTAAACGCTTCGAACTCCATCTTGATTCTTTCTATTTTTTCCTTGAAAAATAGATAAAGGTTGGTTCAAATCGTAGGAAGATCGATGTGAAGTTTAATGCTATAAAAAGAGGATTTTAATATCGTTTTGACTTTGTAAAAATAAGGAAATATTTTATTTGTTTACATTTAAATACAAAATGTTTTCATTGACTGCTTTGTGATTTTATTTTAGAAAGAACCTATTTTAGCCATAGGAGATTAATATGATTAATATTGGAAACTCCTGCCTTAGTGGGTGTCTACATCGTACAAGTAACAAAGCCTATAAATTTCACGTTTCTACGCCCTGCAGTAAGCGGTGTGTTGATATGTCAGTCAGCCTGTCATATACATATTCTATTCTATTAATACAAGTAGTACTGTGGTTTTTATGTTATCCATGTTCTACGGGGTTATAAAGAATGAAAGAATTATGCTAAGCCGAAAATAGACTATCATTATGACCACATTTTACTATGGGATCAAACCTATAATCTGTGGTAATTTTTTTAAATTTAATTTTTAATTTCTTAGGGCTTAGCATGCCCTTTTCTAATAACCTTGTATTTAGTGTGAGTACATACCTTGCACTTTAAGTGTACGTTCTCATACCCGTCCACGTTGAATATGGTAGTAATATCGATGGGAGAGCCAAGTTTGTCGTTTTCCGCAATGAATTCCTTCTTCAGAATGTGTATCTTGTCTATTAGAGTCTGCAGGTATTCGCTGTCGGCTAGCTTCTCGTTGTCTGTCTCGCTCTTTTTGGGCTGGCTTGCTTCTTCTGAAATCATATTGAGAATAAAATTTATTTTATGAACATAATCCAAACATGATACTACTGTATGCATGGAATAATTTCATCTAACGGTATCCTACTTCTTACTAATATTGTAAATGTGAAAGTTTGTATGTCTGTGAATGTATGTTATCATGTATCTCCATACTTGTAAACCGACTCTGCTAAAATTTAGAATAGAGTTAGCTTATGACTTGGATTAACACACAGGTACTTTTTTCATCAAGTTTTCAACACTTCTTCGTTTTAATCAACGCGCAGATGAAATCGCGGTGCACTTCCAGTTTACAATATTGTGGTATAGCTTTTTTTGGTTTTTTTCTTTTAGACGTCATCTAGCAAGCAAAAGATTTACTTTTCTCTGCAGCGGTAAGTCTACAAAAACTTTCCTTAAATAGCGTTTATCCTTACTTATTTACTTACTTCTGTATAGGAATCTTATTGGCCTGACTACACAACAGAAACCTTTCCAGATTCACTCAAGTAACGTAAGAGAATTTAACGACTTTAGACCTAATCTCACCTGCAGAAGGTTCACTTCTCTCTACAGAGATGTTCCTTATAAGCTTCCCATTTAGTTCGTCCTTCAACTTCTGTATGAGAGTCGCGTCGGTGCGTCTTCGCAACTCAGCCCTTCCTACGGTTTCACTCAACTCGGCCAGTTTGGACTCGAGAAGGGAAACGCGCTCTTCTTGGACCGAGCAGGCGCGACGCGCGGATTCCTCTGCTCGCTTAGTCTTGATTTGCTCCTGAAATGTGAAACGTAAGGATAAGTAATACGGTTTAATATGCATGTAGGAAAATAGTTGTCAAAGGGCAAAAAATAATACAACAACTACCCACTATTTTGTCAGTATCTCAGCTCACGGTAATATTAGTTGCACCGCTTCTAAACTACTGCTGAGCTCAATTACTTTCGTGCCTCTCGAATAGCAACACACACTTCTCACACAGCAACACACCTCTTACACAGCAACACGCCTCTCACACAGCAACACACGGCGCTCTCACAGCAACATACACCTCTCACACAGCAACACACGGCGCTCTCACAGCAACATATACCTCTCACACAGCAACACACGGCGCTCTCACAGCAACATATTATACCTCTCACACAGCAACACACGGCGCTCTCACAGCAACATACACCTCTCACACAGCAACACACGGCGCTCTCACAGCAACATACACCTCTCACACAGCACCATACACCCCTCACCAGCACTCACCTCCCGTATGGCCACCGAGTCCGACTGCTCCAGCAGGGCCAGCTTGTTCTGCAGCCGCACGAGCAGCGCCGGGGTCTCGCTGGTGCGCGCCTCGGCTCGCTGCAGCCGCCGCTGCGCCGCCTCCAGGCTGCTGCTGAGGTCGCGGACTCGCTTCTCTAGCTCCGCTTGTGATGCTACAAAATTTGAACATTATCATAAGTTTTTCAAAATTGTTTTAACTGTTGTAACGAGAAGATAGCAGGTGGAGATGGTGTCAAAACAGAATTATAGCCACAAATTATTATGTCATATTATTTTTATACTTGTTTGTAATTTATTACAATACTTATTGCATTGTAAGCCGCGTGATTCGAAACACTGTCTGATACGTTCGCTTGGATCAGATCTTGCCAAACTTTTTTTATCTATTGAGAAGAAAAGTTAACTTTAGTTTAGTTGTTAACAAGTGTGTACTTAAATATAGTATTTCGTTACTGACTTTTAATAATATTATACTTATCTCATACCTTGGCTTTCATTGGAATTAACCACTCTGTCTTCTAATTTCTCCTTAGTTTTCCTCTCGCTGTTCAATTTCAAATGCAATTCTCTGTAAAAGAAAACTTTATTTATTGTACAAATCTATTAAAATTATTTATAGGTTGGTAACAAGTTAACCACACTTGGTAATGTCAAATGCAAAAAATTATTAATCTTTACTATGGTTTACAAAATCTAGGAAAAAAAATTATTTTTGATAGCTTTGAATTTTCAGGTTTTATGTTTATAACTTTCAAAATATGCTATATTTGACTTCAATATACACATTACTATCTTATCTTATCTTGATCGGCTATCAGTTTATCAAGATGGGCTTGCTTATCAGTGTGCCATCAAACGTAAATGGATATTATCCTTTTTTAAATAAATTCGCACGTATTCCTTCCTGGACTGAATATCCCTGGCTAGTTTGATAGTACCAAAATGTATTATTTTGCGAACTACCCACATTTGAGGATAGTTTTAAAAGCTTTTTTATAAATAATAATAATAATGTATTTCTAGATACTCTTAGTATAGATTAGTTATAAAAGTTTTTTTAATTACAGAGAATATTATTTGCATTCATTTAATAGTAATTTCATGAGACCACAAAAAAAATATGTATATAAATTAAAATTTGTGGTGTTTTTCTTACTCACTTCATCATAGCAGTGTGGTCAGCCCTCTCTTTCTCTCGCTCCTGAATTTCGTAGCCAATTTTAGCTTTCAAGTTGCTGATTTCAGCCAAATGCTGTTGGACTAGAGATTTGGTCTCCTCTCTCATCGAAGCGATCATATTCTCATACTGGAATCAAAATAATTATTTTGAGGAAAGTTTCAAAAGATACGAAGCAAAAGACAAGTCTATGGGAATTATTAGGTGTATCTGTGTTGATATTATTATAAAAATGTAAAGTTTGGCTGTATGTATGATGGTAGAGAGTAATTTGCGAAACTACTCAACCTGTTTTAAAAATAATTTCTCCAATGGAAAGATTCTCTTTGAGTGCTGTAGGCTATATTTCATAGAACTGGATACGAAGTAGTGGTTACTTAGAGGTGAGAATACATTTAAGAAATAGCTAAGTGGTTATTCTTAAAACATTTTAAGCCCCAATTTTACACAAAAGCATGTAATTTACACAAAAATACAAGTTTTTTCATTTAACTTCTAGTCCGATGTTGATAAACCTGATGTAGATATTGAACAGCTAACTGGTATTTTTCAAACTCTTTTTGATGCGTTTTTGAAAAACAAAGTGAAAAAAATACGGCTAATTTGAATATACACCAAATCACATCAAAATTCAAATCAATTATTTCATTACTTGGTAAGAACAAGAGGTTTAAAAAATAATTAACATTGGGTATTGAGTGATTTACTAAGTTTTATGATACTTAACCTTTTGAAAGCCAGGACAAAATTGCATTTCCGTGCCCTGTACGCCAAGCTTACACCATAGCACAAAATTAAAAAATGATAATAGTGCTGACACCAATTGTTATCTAACACACAATACCATTGGTATAGTGCGTTTTTAGTCAACTATGGACGTCTTTGGCGCACTGGGCTCGCTAGCGCTTGTCAAGTATAGGTGACTCTGGCGGTTAAAAGGAAAACAATTACACAAATACATACTACACACATAGCTAACTAACCAAATAAGTGTCGCTATATATTTTTATTAAAACAATTGTGTATGATGTAAACTGCCAAGCTACTTTACAAACAGTGACAAACCAAAGAATCAGATTTATGTGTCAGAAGTCCTCGGATTCGAGCAAAGCGATTTGGTTCCACTTTCTTAGTATGTTCTATTAACCACTTTTCGTCTTCTATGATCTCTGCAAACTACAACCAGGCTATTTCATTGCAAGTGCAAACAGTACACCAAAAAAGAGTCATGATACTCATTTTAAATATTTGAATTGGATTTTTTTTTCTCGCGTATTCTGGTTTGGTCTCATAGTAAAAGTTGTTCATAGTGATGAGTTCTACGACTCCCTAACCTTGTATAAATGAGCTTAAACCTGCTTTGTTAAGCACTTTTGTTTAACCTATTAAGTGCATTATTGAATAATAATAGTGCTAATAAGTGTAATAGTGAGATAGAGATCTTTAATACTTACAGCAAAATAAACTGTCTTCTGTAATATAATTGATGAATGCAAAAAAAAAACATTTTTTAATTAAAAATATTTCAAAAAATAGCTTCTGAGTATAGTATGTTTCTTTCAATCCATTCAAGTATTACCAAATGTACACTCTGTCTCTTTCTGATTTGTATATTTATGGAGATAGAAGACAGAGACAAATTCAGCTGCACAATACCCATTGCAAGAGCCAACACCAAATATAATTGATTTAAAGTAAGTAAGTACCTTGTCTCTTGTGACTTTTTTGTCAGCTTGAAAAGCCTCTTCCATGCGAGCTTTCTCTGCCGTTAAGGTAGACAGAGATACTGTTAGAGCAGCTAAGGAATCATCTGCAACTGATAAAATACTTACGATGTTATAAGGTAAAAGGAAACAGACAAACTGCTGGCTAAGTACAATTCATAAGTTGATCGGCTTCTTCAATAGTCCAATGTAATAGTAATAGTAAATGTAATGTAATTTTGTAAATAAAACATCTAGCATATTCTGAGTTACAATTGGTCAGCTTGTAAGGATGAGTCCTTAGTTGAAAATATCACTTACAGTTCCATTTAAAACCTGATTAATTTTCTAAATTATGAATAGCAGTTTTTACTTACTTCCTTCTGAGGGAGTCTCACATTTATTCAGAGCTTTGAGGCTGATTTCTAGTGCTTCCTTCTCTTTAACTAATCCTTTGTAGGCGGCCACCACATCTGAAAAGATTATTATAATTTTATAGCACAACTAAACTATTACAAAATACAATAGAATATACCAGAACAAACCATTTTAGAGTGCAAAATAGTAATAGTAATGTATTTACTAATTCTTATGAAAAATTCTTATTAACATGTTTAACACGAGACTAAAAAGACAAGGTTGCCATGACGGTCACAAGGTATCCATCATGGGGTTCAACATGTTAAGAATGGGAGAGGATTGTGCCGTTCAAAGGGCTTACGTGAGACTGCCACAAGGTCAGAGGCCCATAGGCCATCAACATTATAGATGAAAAAATGAAGTGGCTAAAAATGTCTGCGGACTTCGCCTGGCATGAACTTACTCAAGACAGAGGATGGCGCCTCTTAGTATTAGAAGGCACAATTTTGCCAACAAAAGTAAGTAATAGTACTATAGTCATCACAAAATAAGAGGCCCGTTTTGACAATTGTCATCGCGATGTAACTAGTGATGTTACCATACAACTCGGTATTCGATACTCACAATAAATCAATTCAAGTTTGTATGAGTACCTATTTGATCGATTTCATTATTAACAAAAATTTAACTTAAACTTTAATATTGTTTGAAATGATACAGGTGGTACGAAAGGTCAATTTGTCTTTAATTTAATATTTTTAGTTACAATAACATTCACTCAATCAAACAAACAAAAAACAAATAAGAAAAAGTGAAAGTTACTAAACCACTCTGTGAATTTATTTCCGTCCATTTATTCGTGATATTTTTTTGTACTTTTAGACTCCAATCAGTAGGGCATCATTAACAAAACCTCCTCCGGCTGATCCAGCTAATCAATATTAAATTACTATTCAAATCTAATGAAGCTGGTGAAATTCAGTAATTAATTGGTTACAACACTAATATTTGAAAAAAGAAGACTGAGAATGTAACTGTTTCTGACAGTTTCGTTATAATTTGACATTGCATGCTACTTTAAAGTATGCGCGAAAAGCGTTCCAAGTTACATTCTAGGGTCTTTCTCAAGTGTCAAAACGGGCCTCTTATTTTGTGGCGACTATAATTCCTATTTGTTTTGACGGTATTGGGCCGTACCCGATAGGATGGGATTTATTGTTTTATGCATTTGCCTTGCCACTTTCTAATTAAGCTTTATTAACTTACTGAAATATGTACCAATCAAAGGTTCGAAGTTAACGCAGGCAGGAAAAAGAATGTGTAACATTTTACATTGCATCACAGACCTAGTAATAGGGAAAATTATATGCATTACATAAATGTTAAAATTTTGGTGAAGGACTTCTTACCTCTCAGTCGTCCTTCGTAGCGCTTTATTTGATCTGCTTGCTTAGTTATAGTAGAAATCAGTTCTTGTTTAGATAAGGACTCCATCCTCGAGCCTGACATTCGAGGGGTTAATAGAATCTACAGAATAAGAACATACGTAACGTTGAACAAAAAAGAAACTAAGCGCACATAATTGATATCTTGTGAAAATTATAGCATTTGAACAGCTGTTGCACAAACAAGAATAACAAAATTGCAAAACAATAACTGAAATGAAATTTTATCAAATAGAATCCATACAACGAACAAACGTCAACCAATTAATGTTGCCAGACTTGCAGTTGGAACTGCTCTAAGCAAAAAACAAAGAAAAACTTTGTTTTAGATGGAAGTGGAACCTACTTAAACAAAACAAGTAAGAATAAAAAACAGCGACCACAGAATATTTTTTTTTTTCCACCTTGTTTCATATAACGTTTTTTAATAAAATTTTATTTGGACGAACAAGATTTATATAGCTATCGTTTGTTACTAATCTTAACAACGATTATGCTAATGTTCAAATAGTATATTATTTATTTCGTATAAAATTCAATTAAGTTAGAGGTCAAAAATGTTACAATAAATAGAAACAGTTTGTTGAACATACACTGAGAGAGACATTGAGGTACGGCGGAGTGGCACTTAGGCCACCCCGCCACCCCAAGCCGCAAACATCTACATTTTATACGATAAAGTTATTTCACACAATGAAAACATTAAACACAATTTGGAAAAAATCCATTTTTAGAAGTGCATCAAGTAAATTAGTGGTAAATAATATTATTCCATACGAAAATTATTCCAAATAAAACTACCTATATGAAATTAATGTTTGTTTCAATTTCAAACAAATACCTATTATGTTTACTGAATACTTAAGTTACCTGATTTTATACGAATTGAAATTATACAAAGTGAAATTTTAATATTAAAAGTTGTTCTAGTAAACAAGGGAGAACAGAATTTTTTGTATGGCAAAAGGGATGAAAAAAATATATAAGCGAACTAGTCACTGACCTCCATTATACAAGTACGCTGGACCTATGATTAGCCAAGCCAAAGTGAGACGATTTGATTTTCGCCATTTTGGCGCTGATCGCAGCAGTGGGTGGGAACGGAACTAATAATAGAGATGGGACAATGCGATAAAATACATCAATAAAAGACATTTCCGACAGATACAGATTTTCCGACGGGTTGTATATACTTTACACCTCAGTGACATAGGCTATGTAAGTACCATGGGAGAAGCCGGGGCATTTTCGATTGTAGCGCCATTATTTATGCGCTGACTTCTTGCGCGCATTCTAGTATGTGGCTAGCTAGATCAAAAAATAAATATAGGAACGTTTTTGAAATAGAAATGAGGGTTTTTTGGGATGGAGTGGTTTAGGTAGGTAAGGTATTTGTAGAAAATAAAAATTTGTACAATCCTTTAAATTTTTTTATTAGTTACCTTCATCATCTACATAGTTACATACCATCAACAATTCTTCGTACTTTACGTTTAACAGGGAAATTTGAATTATTTTTGTAAATTTTATACATCACGACCAAATCAGACTAAACGCATCATTGAATACAAGAATAGGTAACTTTTGTTTTTGCCTGCTCATGAACGCAGCCGTAATTCCAGTCTTCTTTTGTCTGTCGGAAACCTGTGTAATGTATTATTTTAAAATTATATGTATTTGTCATTAAAAATCGGTCATCGGCGATTTCCGTTCTTGAAAGAAACCGATATTGATAGGAAAAATATCGATACGTTTTATCGACAGGTAACTTTGACAACACTATTGAATTGTATTGTTTATATAAAAACCGCTAATACAAAGACAAATACGTTGTAATTACGTATAATAAGATTAGTAACAGAGTTTTAAGTCTTTATAGAAGTTTAATTTGCTGAATATTAGCCGCAAATTCACTTACTTGTGGAATGTAACCCCACTTCCCTTCTGATAACGAGTTTTGCATAACACACAGTCTTTCATAGTTTACCTATGAATGACCACTACTTATTTATAAATCAACTACTTAATACGACACAACAAAGAAGCTTAAATCGCGTTAAACCTCCAAAAACACTATGAAAACACAAGAGACAATCCAAACGAGACAGCGGCCATTTGCAAGTTACGTCAGATTTAGTACTCTTCCCACGCGTTGGGGGCGCTTCAAATCGGCACAAAAAAGAGCTGTCATTTCGTAGGGTATCATAGGTCCAGCGTACTTGTATATTGGAGGTCAGTGGAACTAGTTAATCACATTAAATTTGAAAAAACAAACTACGACATTTATACGTAAGACTACGTAAGACATTTAGAGTTAATCGGAAACTTTTTTTAGGTAATTTATTAGCCATATTGTAATTTGTTTAACTGGTATTACTTATAGCGTGAAGAATGACAATAACATTTATATGTAGCTTGACAGTGACAATGACTGAGGAGGTAATTGCATGATTCGACCGAGGTTGAAGTTGAAGTTGAGATGAGGGATGAATAAAGGTTTAGTCTCTTTGCGGCATGATTACTTTTTTTTTTTTTTTTTTTTTATTTTTTTTTTTTGTACTGCTTTGCTCCGTGCAAGTATTGCTTCTAAACATCTTCTAAATATATTTTGGAAACAAGGTACAACAAAATAATTAATTTAAAAAAAATGTTAGGTTCTGCTTAATTTTTACAACAACCTACATTACAAATAGGTATTATTAATGTTCGGCCACCCACCTCTCGCCTCTCACTCACTCACTTCACCCTCAGCTTCACCATTCCGCCATAGAGACTTCCTAACGATGCGCGATGGGGCGATGGGTAACTAGGTACATGGGTGCCATTGTTTAAAAATTATAATATACGTTCCTTTGCAAGTATGTATGTCTGATAAGTACCTACTACGAACGAGTGTGTCGCGGAATGGGATTTGTTTGACCTTTGACCGCTTGAACTAAAGACAACCATGACGAGTAGGTATTGGATTATTGTTACCAATTGTATTTTTAAAATAAAGTACCTAATAACTTCACAAATTGACCATAAAACTGTATCCTATTATAGGTATTAATTAGTCACATAACCGGCTATTTGGTGTATGGGCGTTATATAACATCGTAGGTGGATACTCTTACCCTATTATCAATAAGCGCGTAGTAACCTTGGAGTAGTTAATCCGTGTTTTGTCTTTTTCTCTTAAAAAAAATTAAACTCCATCGAAAAAGACAAAAGACAGAGTAATAATTATTCCAAGGCTACTCCACGTTCATTAGTGTTTTGTTATAAGGAGAACAAAATAGGTGGTAATAGTTACATAGTCCTTTGTCTAACAACATTAACTGTGTAAGTCCATGGTCTAACAGCATACGTCCACGAGGAAGCGTCTCGGCTCGAACGCCGCGCGTCGCCATCTTCGTGGCGGCGAATTGCTATTTTAAATTTTTTTCAATATCAAAATTGGGTGTGGATGGGTAGGTAATTAGGTTCCTGCTTACCTAAATACTACTTATATCGAAGGTTCGGTTATTATGTTTGCAAACGGTGGCGGCGGCAACGTATCGTAGGCGTATTATACTAACCTACCTACCTCCCTACTCTACGGAGTTGTAAAACTCCAACGCGCACGCTTGCGTTTGAGGATTATTGATCGCGAAGCTAAGCTCCATTCACTGCCGTCATCCTCTTCAACGTTATATTACTTACGAGTTTCTACGCCCTTACTACGATATAGTATGAGAGAATTGGCATTTAAAATTCGTAGATTATAGTTATTTCATAAGTATTATGAATTTAGGTACATTGCTTTCAATATATTGACAGGCGTTAGACATGAAATTTTAATGAGGTCCGTTTACCCTAGCAAGTAGAGTTCACTGACCTCAACAGTAGGGTAAATTACCCTTCGTTTCTGTGTAGGTAATTATATTTGGGGAGCAACCATACTTTATACTCGACGACATGCTTTCATGGTGTACAAATCAAATTTCTATCCTCAGCTTACAAAGCGCGTTGCGCTGTAGATTCCAAAATGTGATTCTTTGTCCAAGGTAGATTCTTTTTCTAGGCGATTTATTTACAAAATGTTTCTCCTAAAACTAGGTATACTTATCCTGTCTGCGTCATTATTATAAAGGATAAGTTTTGCTTGACACGGCGATAGAAAACTCTCATTTCTTTATTATTTTACTGTCGTCATATTGATTTATTTCAATTACATAGGTCTAGTGATTCTGGTGCCGCTAAAAGAAACTGTTTTTTTTTTTATATTTTACTAATTTTAACCATACATGAAAAAATCTTCGATAGATAGGTAATTATAATATCTCATGTTACGAAACTTAAGTACAGTCGATCAAAGTGTTTCATTCATTCATTATTTAGAGTCGTCGCGTCGCGTTGCGCGTCGCTTTTGTCGGCGGAGTTATTTCCAGGAAAAGCGTAATGAACAAAAATTTGCTTGTTTAAATTATCCTACCTATAACCTAGGATTATGGTAAAAGGACTTAATAATCAAAGGAATACTGGTATAAAATAAAACAGGTTTTTAAATATTATTGCTAAGTTCAATATTTATTTCTATTAATATTCCCTACGTCCGATTACATTCGTTGACATTATTTCAAAAATTATATGTAGGTAAGTAAGCCAAACACTTTCATAGGGCGATTTGTACTCTTTCTTATAATTCTAGCTACATCCTAGGCCAAAACCTTACGATACCCAAACCTGCCCAAAATAATACCAACGAAAATAAATATAAATTAAAAAAAAATGTTAAACATAAGACAAATAAACACTAAATCAGAAAAAAAACGGTTAGTATTTTAATAGAAACAGAAACTATTCTAAACAAAAAATAATATACCACAACGTTAATTAAACACAAAAAACATAATGCAGAACAAAACTTACATGGGACAGGCCCCCGATTCTGCCTATTTCAACATTAATGTTTGGACGTAGTTACAATAAAGTTGGCCTAAAAATGTTAGACTCGCCACATTTTTTCATCATCAAGTATGTCAAAAATCTCATATAAAAGTAGCCAAACCGGTAAAAATTCAGCTACACAGTTACAAAGTAGATACGAATTTATTGCTACTGTTTAGTTAAATTCGCAGAATCGGGGCCAGGTGTGTTACTGATACCAATTTCTTATTCGGTGGAGTTGCAAAAGCGTATTTGTTTAAAGGACGACACAACATACATTATAGATCTACACAATACTTGTATAATGAATGCCCTAAAATTTGCCATGTGTGCGTAAATGCCCTAACATACTGTTAGACCCACAAAAAGTACCTACTCAAAACACTTAATAAGAAACTTACACCCTTTAGAGACTAAGCACAAGAGGTGTCAAGGTTTTTCGATCTGGCACAACTCAAGTCGGTGCTAAAGATTTTCTAGAGTTCATCGTTTTATTGACATATCCTTTTTATTTCTAGGTATGTCAATATGTTTACGACCATCAAAATTGGAAGCATTTTTAGTTGTATATTTATTGCAAGCTTACTTATTATAAAAGTGATAAAGCTCAACACACAAGATTAACTTAATTTAGACCCGACTGCCCAGAGGAAGATAATGTTTTTCGGGTGTATATCAGAATGTACCTTGTTTAAGTATTTCTGTTTCTACATCGAAAAGCCTAACGACTTGACCGATTTTGGAATTCGAGGTTAGTGGTTTTGTTGATTCGTCTTTAAATCCGAAGTAGCGTAGCAGAAGCTATATTATGCAGTCGGGGTTGGTTTCCTTTAATAGTAATACTTGCTTATAGCACATTTACGCAGAACAGGCACAACACAAATATTTTAACGGAATCATTACATACCAAAGGTAATAATAATTATATTTGACTAGTCTTTGTTACACACCATTTAGCCATAATTGTGTGTTTTAATGACTTAACACCTTATGTTAACCGAACACCACACATAAATAAATAAAATAAAATCCTAAACTACCATTTAAAATAGAGAACACAAGTTATTTTTAAATACTTAAGTTATAGGTACTTAAAAATTTAATGTTGCGCAAAATAACTGACTAGTTTCGCATAGTTAAGTACTTTAAATAAATAATAATAATTGTTTGAACATTTATCCTTAGAGTAATTAAACAAAATTATACTTAAAATGCATAGTACAAGCCCTTACTTTTGAGAAAAACTCGCCTCTTTTGATTCATTTTAACAATGATATGCATTTAACTATGAATAAATTTAACTATTACCAGAAAATACTATAATGTATTTATTTGAAAAATTACAAATCATTAGATAGGGTAGGTATGCTATAATGAGTAAATTTTATCAAACTAACTGAACTTACACTAATGCACAATATAATATTAAATATGAACATCAAAATGAAATTCTATAACTCCTATAATGATTACGACAATAAATTATGTTTACAATGAATTTTAAGTTACTTAAATGTAATAATAATAAATAGTGACGATTACAATAATGATCAAATTAATTAGAGAGACAATAATTATCATGATGTGAAAGTCAAAAAGTTTCGGATTATGTTTTGTGCGAGTATTTTAATTATATCTGAAACCTAATTAAACTTCAGAATATATTTGAATTTAACTCACACAAATTTTACATTAAAAATTTCATACATCAATCCCAATTTGACTTTCACTTACTAGAATACACAATCGAGAACTATAATTTACGTGCCCAAATCTGGTAAGAGTAGTCACATTTACAAAAATCCATCCAATAAATGTTGATCAACAACTAGGTAATTTAGTCAGTTCAGATTACAGATGTCATGGTCCAATTATTCTTAATTTTGATTGAGATTTCAAGCATAGTCAGATATTAAAACATTGAATTAGATTTAGGTCAGATGGGAACAATATTATATGTAAGAAAAAGAACATTATGAGCTTATTATTAGTTAAGTACTAATATTTTTTTAAGTCCATCTTAAATACTTACGATTTGTGCACAAGATTGAGATTTTAATACATTTTCATAATTATATGTTATTAATGGGGCCATTCTTATCAATAATGTCTGAAAACAAGTATGGAAGAAGTAGTTTCGTCGTTATGATTCTCCACTTACTCCGATATATTATTTTAACAATCAGTCATTTTTCTGGTGTCTTTGGTAGTACAAAGAAAGTATTTGTTATGTATATATTATAGTACATTCAATTTATTGCAGTTCTTATTTCACAAAAAATAAGCTGGAAGCCATTGCACTGGATTTCATAATTATCGAAATAATAGATAATATATTTTCAATTTGTTTTTACTTATAGTAAAAATTTGATATTGCACTGTTAAATGTCACAAAAATACAAAAATAGATAATGCCTGAAATATTGCAATATTTAGAATCTTCTTGGCTATAATTATCTTTAATGTTGATACTGGTATATTTCGTAAAACATTTTGTCATTTTTGTTAATTCAAGAAACCAATCAAATAAATATATTTTAAAATAAAAATGTCACATTCACTTATGGCTAAGAAAAATAAATTCTTTTTAAGAATTATCTGCACAACTGTACTTCAGTTCCGAAGTGCTACTTTCACTGTCCAGAGATGAATTTCATAATTAAGTAGGTAGTAAAAATGAAATTATTGAATGTTAAAGACTTATTTTGAATAGTTAATAGTCTAGAATTTCCTTTTTCTTTAATGATGATGTCAAAGTATAAGATTTGTACTTATATATTGAGAGAACATTGGTTCCAATGACATCATGATTATAACATCATGTTAATATTCCACTAGTCAGTACTATTTCATTAATATTCGATGACAAACCATGAGCGGGTATGATCAACATTTTTGCATTAACTACAATTTATTGACTAGATTTTTGTGTATTTATGCTTTACTCTTATTTGTTTTGAAGCTGACTTGCAGCACTTGACCATTCAGCGAGTAGCCGTTCAAAGACTGGATGGCAACCACAGCCTCGTCATAGTTTGTCATTGTAACGAAACCATAACCCTTGCATTTGTTGGTTGCAGGATCTCTTATAATTTTAACACTCTGGACGGCACCGAATGGGCCAAAGAGCTGCCACAGCACACTCTCCTCAGTGTCAGCTCCGATATTGTACACAAAAATGCACCATCCCGAACCACCGATTGCGTTACCTTGGATAAGCGGGTCAGCCAGAGGAGAAAATCTTTGCAGACCCTTGTTGATGGCAAGCAGGGCTTTCCCAGCGGGGCCGACGAAGCGACGAGCTGTAGTAGGCGCGAGGTACGCAGCAAGAGGGGCGAGTGCTTTTTGTTGGTTACTCGGGTTGTTGGCACACTTGACTGTGATTGGCCCAGTGCCCCCTGGGGGTATGGTGCCGTTCAACTCACGGATAGCATTTTCAGCCTCGTTACGCTGGTCGTAGCGGATGAATGCGACGCCTCGCGACGGGCCCTGTATGGACTGCTCCTCTGCTCCCCCTTGCAGCAGATGACCCATATTCACGTTCTCATGAAGAATGCGCGAACTGATGATGGTTCCGTAGGGACTGAAGAGCTTCTCCAAGTCCTGCTGCGTCATGTGTTTCGGAAGCCCTGACACGTAGAGATTTGCGCCTTTGATCGCGTCCGAGCTGGGGCGGGCGTACGATACCTTTATTATCTTGTTCTGGAGCCTCAGGCCGTTGAGCGTGTTCACTGCCTTCTCAGCGTCTTCGGCTTTGTGGTAGTTCACGAACGCGTACCCCAGACTCTGCCCGTTGAGGATGTGGTCCGGAAACACGGTCACTTTATCTCTAATTAGCTTGCAACTTTCTACTTCGCCGACACTAGAAAATAGCGATCTGATTTCTTCCTGTGTCATGGTTTGGGGTAAGTAGTTCACGATCAGATTAGTCTTGGATTCATTATTGCAGGGCTGGATTTTGCTTCCATTTTGCGTAGGATGTTGGTTCGAGTTTACGGATTCGAGTGAATTCATCATCATTTTGCTTTCTGTTTACACTGAATCCGGGATTCAAAATGTCACAGGAACTACGACTATTATGTTAAAATGAGTAAAGAATCGAATTAGATCATAGATTTCCGGATAGCACTAATAACACCACTTCGCGTTGGTTGAAAGCATTTGCAGGGAAGAAAATCGATAAGATGCTGGCCGCTCTTGTACTTATCCTGTTTTCGGTGGTACGGTATTGATTCCGTTGAATCAAAATACAAGCAGAAACACAAATTAATGCTAGTTTATTAGATCTTATGGAGAATACGAAAGCAAAGTGAAAAGGAAATCAACCAAAAATCTATGCGAGTTGCGACCTATTCTCGTAAATTCATATCTTTCACTTCACTTTCTTTTTAAAATGTTGCCAAGTTATGAAAATGGATCTGCCGCATATTTTGCGAATAAAATGGCGGTCGTGAGTCGTGAGGGTATACCTACAACGTAAGGTGTCATTGTGTGGAAGAAAAGCTTTTTTTGTAGATAATTGAAAATATTGAAGTAATTATTTTTAAAATAATTTAATATAAAAAATTTAGGTATTTGAAATTTTGAAATTTAGTTTTTTTATCTCTCTTTTTTACATCTCGTAATTCAAATTCTCATTACTTTATTAGTAGTTCGTGGCAAACTGAACCTCGTGACTACAACTAACGGACCCCTCGACTAATTTCGCTTATTTTTTAAATTCCATATTTTGTAATAGGTTGAACTAGTTGCCTGCGAAATTTCACGAAGATTGAAATAACAATGTCTTATTGGACTCACAGACCTTTGCTTCACTCGGCCAAGAAAATTGCAATCATTTAGTTTTTTCTATTTTGAAATGTCACACACCGTCACAAAAAAATCATTTTGTCGAGTGTCATTGACATTTGACGACCTGTTTGGCTCAGCGGTAATATATCCGCGTTATAAGCCACAGGTTTCGGGTTCGATTCCCGGCCGGGCTGATGTTCAAATGATGAATTTAAATATTTGTTCTGGATCTAGGTGTTAGTTGTCCTTGTCTTTGTGTGTGTTCCATGGCATCCCCGACACAGGATTTATCCTAGTGGGGTGCTATGAGTGTGAAATGTTTATCTATTTATTTATTTATTTTTCTATCATCATCATCCCCCTAATATAATTTCCACATACCAATGTAAACGTGGGAAATTTCTGAGCATGCCACCCTGTTCAATACTGCCAACGTCACAAAACTAACCCGTTAGCCAACACAACACATTCATACTTTTTGGTTCATTTACGAAGACAGTTTTTGTTGCGAAATCATTGATCGTTTGGTTTAACAAAAAAAAGGTTAAGAACAAAAGGGTACAATATTTTGCAATAAGTAAATAGAATCGTTAAAACTGGTAAGGCTGTATAATACGTATTCCTTGAAACTATTTAAATTTACCTTTATTAACCAATACAATAATACTATTACTGATAATAACGCCGTGAATTTATAAACGAGTCTACTTTGTAAACTATTCGTTCTACGATTCTATGAACAATGAATTTTCATCTTTCCACACGTGCCTTTTATAAAAATCGATCGTAATATACATTGTAGATTGCTCTATGGAGTCTCAAAATTAACAATAGAAATAACCAAAATAATGAGGAACCTAAAAATATTTAACACATGATTGTGAGTTCGGTCAGCAGATCAATAACGCTGGCCAGAAAATAACGCTGGTTGCTCAATGACTCACCACTTAACTACTCCCCTACATTTACTTACAGAGTCGTTGCTGGTAGTTTTATGCTAGGCGTTACGATTTTTGCTTTACCCTACTGCCAAAATATCTATAGAAGTAAGTATTGATATTTGTTTCGGGTGTATGCCGTGTATGTTATGTTGTACTTATATTTGTTTCCTACTCTCAAAATGGCGTGACAGATTTCGGAGGGCGGGGTCGAGGTGTAGATACGAGTTTAATATTTTTATTGCATTAACACAGATTACAGTCGGTTAGACTTATATTACTTTAAAGAATTACTGATTATTATTCTTACTAAAGACTAGCTTTTTACTAAACATAAGTATACAATCGGTCAATTTCATTCACCCTAGCGTTATTCCACAGGGAGACAATTGATCCGCATTTGAATCGAGCAAATCAGGTGGTTGACCCCAATGACCCCTTGCAATGGCGTTTAATTGAAGTTTAGCTCTTGTATTTGATTGGAATTTTGAGTAGGTAAGAGAGTCAGAATTTAAATAATAATTATGTCGACAAAATTAAACACACAAATAATATAGTAGACAAATTGTTTATTGGTAACTTATTTAAAAAAAATACAGACTATAACAAACCCAATCGAAGCTCTTAAACTAGATGAAAACTGTACCTATTTCAGGAGCCGATGACCTCTCCCAATTAATAGGACAAAGCGTTAGATGAAAACTTTACGTATCCTAGGTCCTTAGATAGCCAAATCAAAAATTTAATTTACTTAGTTACCTATTTGCAAGCAGATTATCATAATACTTACTAAGATTTTATTTATTACTATTGTTTCCATAGGTAATGCATTTAGAGTTAGCTCTATGGTCTACAGTTCAAGAATATGTATGTCTCGTCATTTCACAAAAATAATTATTTGTTGTAATGGAGCAATTGTGTTAATTTCAGTAAATCCTATCAACAATACAGTCTATTATAATACAAAAATTACTACATTAGGTATAAGACAATCACATATGTATTAAAGTTTCTGTGTCGCGTAGACTTTTCAATGAAAAACTATTTATTTTGGTGGGTCATACTTTTTAATGGCTTGACAAGACGAGGAAGTCGCAAGCCTGATGTTATTTATAGTACCTATTATATTTTAACTATATCTTACCAACAAAAACACCCGGTGTTGCTTAAACAAAAAGTGATTGGCAAGCGCGCTACTTCGTCGACCACATCATCACTTCCCATGATATGAGATTGTGGTCAAACGCATACTTAGTTCGACGTAAATAGAAAAAAATGTTACAGAACCTATCATCAGTTTTCATAGTCAATTAGCTATAATTTCTACCTACTTATTAATAGTACTTATGTAGAGAAATGGGATAGATAATTTTCGTAGAAATTGACACTATGATTAATTATGGAAAGAAATCTATACGTAGCAGCCACTGCGGATGTTTGTATTCATTTGGTAACAACAAGGGCCCGGGCCTGCCTCAGCGCCCTCAGCCGCATACTGCTAGCACGTCCGCGTCGCTGGTCGATGATGGTGACTGGCCCAACTGGGAAGAGAAAAACTGATTTACGTTTATCCAGCGTTCGAAGCATGACACTGGATCGCTATTGAAGAAATGTAACACTGGTACCTACTATTATGTGTTCTGTCTTCTGTGGTATGACTACATTTTTGTAATATCCAGCGCTGGTTCGTCATAAAGTAACTGCCAACTTTTTAACCTAATATTCGCTTTCTGAACATGTAAACTAATTTTGCTTAGAACGTGTTTACTTTGCCATTTGTGAGGCCAAGTTTTGCTAGTTGGTGGTGCTTATCATCAAATAAATTAAAATAACTGGACTAATCTGCATGGCAATGGCCGATCTAGTTCCTCTGGACCGGCGCCCGCCGAACTGCATCATTAATAATAAATACCTAGTATATTTATAAATCCGCTCATTTTTACCTATTATTTTTTGGGTGTATGTAAGTATGTACGTTTGTCTGCTTCAACGTAACCTGCCTAAATTGACTGATTTTGGATTTCGTGTCATCATTTGATTCGTCTTTATAAAACCAGAATGTCACAGGCGTATATGGGTAGACCATATTTATAATAATAAGACATGAGCTATAATTCTACGAGAGAAACACTCGCCAATTCCTTCTAGCTTGTACCAATATCTCCAAAGTACTTATTTGCTAATATTGCAAATATTTCCTATGCCAGATGTTAGTTTCTTACAAGGCATGGCACGAGTGCACTCAGTACACGGGTACTTAAATCACCCGCAGTCTGCTCCAGTCAATTTCATCGTCTAGCTGTCGTGAGTAACTGACTCGTCTCGAAAGTTGGTCTAATGATGAAACTAATATTATCTACAGAAAGTGTACAAGTTTTCTTAGAAAACGCTCCACAATCGAGCTTAAAGTATAAGTTTGTTCGCAATGTTATGCGATAATAGGTAGAGATTTTTAATTAGTTCGTTTATTGGCATTAATTTATTGATATCGCTTCGTGTGAATACTGGATTTTCTAGTTATAAATTACTAACTTTAATTTAATTTTTGTATGTTTCGTTTTTTGTATGAAGCCGTGGTAGCTTAGTGAGAGAACAGCCGCTTCGCATTCTTGAGGTGGCGGGTTCAAACCCCGACTCGTACCAATGAGTTCTTTAGGACTTATGTACGAATTTACATACCACTGGCTTTTCGGTGAAGGAAAACATCGTGAGGAAACCTGCACATGTCCGGAGAAGAAATTCAATGGCGTATGTGAATCCACCAACCCGCACTTGGCCAGCGTGGTGGAATATGGCCTAGTCACCCTTCGAGGGTAGACCTGTATCCCAGCAGTGGGAGGATTAAAGGTTGCATATGATGTTTCGTTACTCATGTATAATAATAACGACGTATAATTAGTAATTAACCAAAAAGTACCTAATATACGTGTATTGGTTATTTATTTTATATTAACAACAGGTTTTTATTTGGCTACCTACTCGCCTGATAGTAAGCGATGCCGGCGTGGTCGAGGATAGAGCACGTTGATCTAGAAGAAATCTTATCACTCTACCATGACTCTAGCTTTGGCCGCTTCAGCGATTAGCCTAAACTAACCGCTCTAAAATCTCCGTGGATGTGTCACGGGACTGAGGTTTGACTTTGACACCAACTAAAACTCGGAATATAATTAAAACACGTGCCTTTGATTCTCTAAATAAAATGTCAGTTTCTTTTAACTTGCACCAAAAAAGGATTGCACAAACTCTTACATAATCTGCCTTGGTATATACCAGTCTTTAGTGCGTTCAGTACACGCGCACCGGTATTGCCTGCCTTGTTTCCGTACGTACGTACCAACTTAGTTTTACAATTCGAGGAGGAGCCACCATTGCATTTTCTGAACAAAGCCGACGGTGTACCGTTGAGAAGGTTTAGTTCCATCATTTAGACGACTGCATGTATTTGTATGTTGGTGGCACTGTACCTTCTGTTTGAAGTTATATTGGTCAGTGCCGTTGGACGATGACCCTTTACCACAACGGCACAGAATAGTAGTAGTTATTAATGCATTCTAGCCTAGAATAATATTCATTGAGTGCGATGCCTAACCGCAGAATGCAATGCACTGGCAGTCTCTACTGTTACCATAGAATAGTTAAAGACGTAGTATCATAGAATAAGCACTAATGATAGATACTGAATCCAGAGACTGATCGAAATATTGTACTTTGAATTATCTACATCTCATTTTAATCTGATAAGTAAGAAAGAGATGGGAACAATTTCAGAGCTGTCTTATATTGACATCACGACTTCTGTCTCTTTTCTTTCAGCGATAAGACCGACTTTGTGCCTATTTCTAATGATTTTCTATACAGGCAGATATTTAATTTTTATTGTACTTATCTATAAATAAAATGTTATCACATTGTGTTACTCTTGGTTCCACAGAAATAAAATAAGTTAAAACAAACAGCTAGTTAGTACCAAAATATGATGTTATTTTGTTGTTCGTGAAACTTCGCGTTACTATAATTGAGGTTGCGTGCTGAAATAACAAACAAGAACATTATTTTTACAAAACAAAAAACAAAAACCGACTTTAAAAGACCGACTATTGAGTTATTCATCTATTTGCCGCGCACGTACTTAATGCAAATTTAAGACTTATATGGTTTTCTCATGGATACCATTATCAGAACTGGTCTAAATTGAAATGGGACCAAATGGGAAACGTCAGCTTTTTAATAAAAAAAGAATCATCAAAATCGATTCACCCAGTCAAAAGTTATGAGGTAACAAACATAAAAAAAAAAAAAAAAAAAAAAAACATACAGACGAATTGATAACCTCCTCCTTTTTTGAAGTCGGTTAACAAAGGACTAATAAACTACTGAATAACACATAATAGGAAGCCTCTTCCCTCAAAATAACCGCTGTAGTTACTTCCTGTAGCAGATCACAAACACACTTACACACTTACCTATTTCCGTTTGAAGTATGTATAGGTACTTAGGTATGTAATCTGTCCATGTGATTTGTACTTCCTTGAGTGTTTGTGTCACGCAGTTTTAGAGGTATACGGGCTGTACCAATTTTTTCTGCGTTGTCCAGTGAAAATAATTATGTTGTCTGTCCGGGAAAGCTCATTAATTGCCTTACCAAACAGTTTTTTTTTGAATTATAAAAAATGAATGCTATTTATCACTCTAATATTACATATATATATATTCGAAAGTTTGAGCGTGAGGGTGTGTGCTTGTAACTACTTCTCGTTGAAAACTCAACCAATTTCGATTAAATTTGGTATGGAGGTCGCTTATACCCTAAAATCTAGATTAACATAGAACACTTTTTACTCCAAAAAAAAAATATAGCCGATTAAAAACCGAGAGCTTTGCTGGTTGTTCATGTTCTTCAGGTATCATACCTTTAGAAAATTAGATGAAGAAATAAATTATTTTCTTTGTCCATAAGAACTTATGATATCACTCTACAACTACATCCTGAAACTTTAAACAACACCTTTGTTTCCTAATTGTAAACCAACGATTGTACTAACCTAAACATTAACTGGTTACTGAAGACAATGACTAAAGTTACCAAGAACTAACTACTTACTCGTATTATGTGCCTACGATGACAAGATTAGTGCAAGTTCTAGTTGCTAGTTGGTGGTGCTTATCATCAAATAAATTAAAATAACTGGACTAATCTGCATGGCAATGGCCGATCTAGTTCCTCTGGACCGGCGCCCGCCGAACTGCATCATTAATAATAAATACCTAGTATATTTATAAATCCGCTCATTTTTACCTATTATTTTTTGGGTGTATGTAAGTATGTACGTTTGTCTGCTTCAACGTAACCTGCCTAAATTGACTGATTTTGGATTTCGTGTCATCATTTGATTCGTCTTTATAAAACCAGAATGTCACAGGCGTATATGGGTAGACCATATTTATAATAATAAGACATGAGCTATAATTCTACGAGAGAAACACTCGCCAATTCCTTCTAGCTTGTACCAATATCTCCAAAGTACTTATTTGCTAATATTGCAAATATTTCCTATGCCAGATGTTAGTTTCTTACAAGGCATGGCACGAGTGCACTCAGTACACGGGTACTTAAATCACCCGCAGTCTGCTCCAGTCAATTTCATCGTCTAGCTGTCGTGAGTAACTGACTCGTCTCGAAAGTTGGTCTAATGATGAAACTAATATTATCTACAGAAAGTGTACAAGTTTTCTTAGAAAACGCTCCACAATCGAGCTTAAAGTATAAGTTTGTTCGCAATGTTATGCGATAATAGGTAGAGATTTTTAATTAGTTCGTTTATTGGCATTAATTTATTGATATCGCTTCGTGTGAATACTGGATTTTCTAGTTATAAATTACTAACTTTAATTTAATTTTTGTATGTTTCGTTTTTTGTATGAAGCCGTGGTAGCTTAGTGAGAGAACAGCCGCTTCGCATTCTTGAGGTGGCGGGTTCAAACCCCGACTCGTACCAATGAGTTCTTTAGGACTTATGTACGAATTTACATACCACTGGCTTTTCGGTGAAGGAAAACATCGTGAGGAAACCTGCACATGTCCGGAGAAGAAATTCAATGGCGTATGTGAATCCACCAACCCGCACTTGGCCAGCGTGGTGGAATATGGCCTAGTCACCCTTCGAGGGTAGACCTGTATCCCAGCAGTGGGAGGATTAAAGGTTGCATATGATGTTTCGTTACTCATGTATAATAATAACGACGTATAATTAGTAATTAACCAAAAAGTACCTAATATACGTGTATTGGTTATTTATTTTATATTAACAACAGGTTTTTATTTGGCTACCTACTCGCCTGATAGTAAGCGATGCCGGCGTGGTCGAGGATAGAGCACGTTGATCTAGAAGAAATCTTATCACTCTACCATGACTCTAGCTTTGGCCGCTTCAGCGATTAGCCTAAACTAACCGCTCTAAAATCTCCGTGGATGTGTCACGGGACTGAGGTTTGACTTTGACACCAACTAAAACTCGGAATATAATTAAAACACGTGCCTTTGATTCTCTAAATAAAATGTCAGTTTCTTTTAACTTGCACCAAAAAAGGATTGCACAAACTCTTACATAATCTGCCTTGGTACCAGTCTTTAGTGCGTTCAGTACACGCGCACCGGTATTGCCTGCCTTGTTTCCGTACGTACGTACCAACTTAGTTTTACAATTCGAGGAGGAGCCACCATTGCATTTTCTGAACAAAGCCGACGGTGTACCGTTGAGAAGGTTTAGTTCCATCATTTAGACGACTGCATGTATTTGTATGTTGGTGGCACTGTACCTTCTGTTTGAAGTTATATTGGTCAGTGCCGTTGGACGATGACCCTTTACCACAACGGCACAGAATAGTAGTAGTTATTAATGCATTCTAGCCTAGAATAATATTCATTGAGTGCGATGCCTAACCGCAGAATGCAATGCACTGGCAGTCTCTACTGTTACCATAGAATAGTTAAAGACGTAGTATCATAGAATAAGCACTAATGATAGATACTGAATCCAGAGACTGATCGAAATATTGTACTTTGAATTATCTACATCTCATTTTAATCTGATAAGTAAGAAAGAGATGGGAACAATTTTAGAGCTGTCTTATATTGACATCACGACTTCTGTCTCTTTTCTTTCAGCGATAAGACCGACTTTGTGCCTATTTCTAATGATTTTCTATACAGGCAGATATTTAATTTTTATTGTACTTATCTATAAATAAAATGTTATCACATTGTGTTACTCTTGGTTCCACAGAAATAAAATAAGTTAAAACAAACAGCTAGTTAGTACCAAAATATGATGTTATTTTGTTGTTCGTGAAACTTCGCGTTACTATAATTGAGGTTGCGTGCTGAAATAACAAACAAGAACATTATTTTTACAAAACAAAAAACAAAAACCGACTTTAAAAGACCGACTATTGAGTTATTCATCTATTTGCCGCGCACGTACTTAATGCAAATTTAAGACTTATATGGTTTTCTCATGGATACCATTATCAGAACTGGTCTAAATTGAAATGGGACCAAATGGGAAACGTCAGCTTTTTAATAAAAAAAGAATCATCAAAATCGATTCACCCAGTCAAAAGTTATGAGGTAACAAACATAAAAAAAAAAAAAAAAAAAAAAACATACAGACGAATTGATAACCTCCTCCTTTTTTGAAGTCGGTTAACAAAGGACTAATAAACTACTGAATAACACATAATAGGAAGCCTCTTCCCTCAAAATAACCGCTGTAGTTACTTCCTGTAGCAGATCACAAACACACTTACACACTTACCTATTTCCGTTTGAAGTATGTATAGGTACTTAGGTATGTAATCTGTCCATGTGATTTGTACTTCCTTGAGTGTTTGTGTCACGCAGTTTTAGAGGTATACGGGCTGTACCAATTTTTTCTGCGTTGTCCAGTGAAAATAATTATGTTGTCTGTCCGGGAAAGCTCATTAATTGCCTTACCAAACAGTTTTTTTTTGAATTATAAAAAATGAATGCTATTTATCACTCTAATATTACATATATATATATTCGAAAGTTTGAGCGTGAGGGTGTGTGCTTGTAACTACTTCTCGTTGAAAACTCAACCAATTTCGATTAAATTTGGTATGGAGGTCGCTTATACCCTAAAATCTAGATTAACATAGAACACTTTTTACTCCAAAAAAAAAATATAGCCGATTAAAAACCGAGAGCTTTGCTGGTTGTTCATGTTCTTCAGGTATCATACCTTTAGAAAATTAGATGAAGAAATAAATTATTTTCTTTGTCCATAAGAACTTATGATATCACTCTACAACTACATCCTGAAACTTTAAACAACACCTTTGTTTCCTAATTGTAAACCAACGATTGTACTAACCTAAACATTAACTGGTTACTGAAGACAATGACTAAAGTTACCAAGAACTAACAACTACTTACTCGTATTATGTGCCTACGATGACAAGATTAGTGCAAGTTCAGTTCATGTAGTGCAGTCCAGCTAACTCCTCGAAGGCTTAAAGATCAGAAAAAGAAAGAAAGTAAAAAGAAAAGTAGAAATTTATTTGACCAGATGATTTTTTTAATGTGAAAAATTCTGTGTTTGACTTTACTTTATTTTAGTCAAAGTGTTTGACCACTAACTGTCCTATTGGCAAGCGACGATGTGGCCGAAGATGAAGCACGCTGACCAGAGTAAAAAAACTAATAACCCTTTAGGCTAATCAAAATATAGTTTAACTTCTAGATTTGCCATACTTTAGGTGTACTATTCGTTTACAACATTATTTTCAACCATGACTCCTTAACTTAAAGAATCCAGCAGAAAACAAAATTGTTAAGGAAATGGTTCCACCTTTGCCCACGACGTAAATCACGGCAGCACCAGTCTCAATCTCAGTGCGTTAAGTACGCTTGCACTCAAGGGCTCAATGTACTTTGTACTGGTAGTATCACAGAATATTTAATAGTACAGTAGTACTTAATTCGCATGCGTCAGTGTAGAGGGGACATAACGACTGAGTCAGTGGGACATGACTTCCTTTGTTCGACCACAGAATAAGTGCGAGTTTATTCGGTCACAGTTCAATGACGATTTGAATATTAATTACATTATCTTTGTCAGTGTTGAGTAATTATAGGCTAAAAGTTGTTGTTGAATGATGGTGACCTTATAAAAATAGTACCTAATATTTTGTGGTATTGTAATCTCTAGTACGAATTGTGGTTTCATGATAGAGTACTTAAGTATACACAGATGTAGGTACTAACCTAATATTACAAATAAGTATACCTATCCATTCAGAATTCATTATTTCGTAGTAGGTAAGTAGCAAGCAACCCAAGTACCTAAACTGTTAACAAGGCTGTCATCAATATAGCACCCGTAAATCACCGGTCTTATTTTTGGAATAAAATAATATTTTGCCAACAAGCATATTTTCAGATATGTAAGGTAAGGTTATATGATAATAATGATAGGTAAGTTTACACATCCATAATAAAAATAAACTTGAATTTAAATGTAAAGGGCTTTAAAACTATTGGGTACATCAACTATTTTTTTACAGCTGATCGTGAACCTTTAAAAACAGTATAAAAGAAAAGAGAAGTTAAACTTTTCTCTTGCACTATCTAGGCTCTAGCGATACGGAAGAAAAGTCGATGCGGAAGTCTATAAAAGTCCCGCAGTATTGTCACTGTCAGCGTTGCCACCAATGGTCATTATTCCTAGATTACAGCCACCTCGGCTCGCGTTATTACCGCTTATGGTAGAATTACGCAAAAACCTTTATCTCGCATCTTGCAAGTATTTTTTCCGCAATTATATTATCTGAGTAAGTACTAAGAAAATGAAGGATCTTAACAATGTTCTACGTATAAAGTATTAGGTCTTGAGCAATGGAATAAGTAAATAGTAAACTCATTACGAGTTCGCAATTTATGATGATTGCTTTGTTGAGATAATGAATCTATATCAACCCAACATTATTACTATAAAATAAATTATTACACACAAATTGGCTAAATAATAATTTCCGCATTATTGCTATCTATCTCAGAATAACTTTTCTTGCAAGACTATTAGGTGGGTAGTAGTGGTGGCTGAAAGCAACAAAATTTTATAATTTTGTGTGCTAAAGTATGTAATCCAAGTGTTAAAATGCCCAAGTTCTAAAATTGAAAATATTTTACTTTTATTTTAAGGTTCGGTAAATTAAAGGAATACATTTATGAATAAAGACTACATTTTCAATTAGCTCTACTATTTTTAAGCCTCAGATTGATTGAGACTATTGAGAGAGGCTGCCTTACGTAAGAGACAAGACAAGGTAAATATATGGTAAACGACATCGTTAAACTTGACACAAATGTTATCATAATTATGATATAAGTACTACCAGAAAAGTCGCGATAACACGAATGTTCACGTTTTCGTGATGCATTTTTTGCATGTGAATAATTGGGCAGCATTATTATGATACCTACTTTAAATTTACATTATTGATAACATCAAAATGAAAACCCCCCAACGCTGAAACGGCTGAACTGACTTTGTTAAAACATGTCTGAGAACCACCGTTAAAAAACCTGCTTTCAAATAAAATAAAACCGCATCCAAATCGGTTCACCCGTTAAGAGCTACGATACCACAGACAGATACACACTAACACATACTCGTAGCGGTGAAACTTACAACCCGGTCACAATATCTGTGCACCTGACCTCGTGACGTCATATGTCTAAACTTAACAATAAATATTAAAAAACAAAACAACAACAAAGCGAAAATATCTCAAAATTATCGGGACGTGTATCGGCAACGAAGATGCTAACCGTACTGTCGCACCGGGGAGTGCGCGGAGAGGTGACAGGGGAAGCGGGAGAGGCGCCGCATTCCAGCGAGGTGCACAGATATTGTGACCGGGTTATATAGCACTTTTCTTTTTACGTTGGGGCTTGAAACCTGGTATACCTAAGACTGAAAATACTCGGTATTCTTAGAGATTCGCGAACAGAGAGAAGTTCTGGATAAAAGTCAAGAATTGAAACAACACACCACCACCATTGACATAGATGACGACCTGTTTAGTTCAGCGGTAATATATCTGCCTTATGAGCCAGAGGACCCGGGTTCGATTCCCGGCCAGGCACATGTTTGAATGATGAATTTAAATATATGTTCTGGGTCTGGGTATTAGTTGTCCTTGTCTTTGTGTGTGTTCCGTGGCATCTCCGACACAGGATTTATCCTAGTGGGGAGCTATGAGTGTGTAACGTTTATTTATTTATTTTTAAGCCAAGCAGCAGCAGCAGCAAGCAGTAATGTGCAAACATTACTGTGTTCCGGTTGGAAGGGCATTGTTTCCAGTGAAATTACAGGGCAAATGGGAGATTAAACAACTTATATCTCAGGGTGACGAGCGCAGTGCTGTGCCACGCAGGTTTTTGAATTCTGCGAGTTCAAAATTCTGGGTAGCGGAGACCTGTTATGGGTAAACGTGACGTTTAACATCAGGCGAGCGATTTGCTCGTCTCGTCACTCAATTACTACATAAAAAACAAAAAAAAATAGGTAAGGTGGTGGAGAAACAGATAATAAGTACAATGATCCAGCAAGAACCAAGTACGCATTTCAATTGACTTGACGCTGCAAACAAATATAGATTTTGCTAACAGGGCTCAATTGAACCGCAGATGTGTCGCGTGCGCCAATTGAAGACAATTCGTTTGTTTGTAGCCGCTCTTTGTTAGATACGAATTATAATAAACTAGCTGGACTCGGTGGTTTCACTCACATTTTTGGGATAAAAAGTGGCATTTATGTTAATCCATAGTATGAGCTATCTTCATACCAAATTTCATCCGAATCCGTTAAGTCGTTTATGCATGATTGACCAACAAATATCTAAACATACAAACTTTGACATTTATAACTATAGTAGGAAAAGCATTAATTAGAATTAACTCGATGTAATCATATAGCAATTAGGTAGGCATTTCTAGTATTTTAATTTCTCTAATAAATACATCTTGCTTGTCATGGTTTCAATTGCGACTTTATTTTTTTTCAAAATAGGTAATGAAGTTATAGTGAATCGATGTTAATTAATTAAGAAAGGTCAAATTTTATAATCTGTTTAGTCATGAAAAGGATTTACAGAACGCAATCGAAAACATATTATATTATTCCGGCAAATAAAGTGACTTCTGGCCTCTGATAATTTTTGATTAACATGTACCTACTGAATTCGCACTGAACGAGAACATTAAATTTGTTCTGCCTTTAGTTATTTTCAACATTCATTATTTCACCATCGAAAGTGAAAGTTCAATGCAAACAATTTTGTTTTATTTATAAAATACAAACTAATTATTTGATAATATGATTTTAATTATGTAAACATTAATATTACCGTCACGAATCACGATTTATCTAGAAAGTGACAGTCATTATCCCAATTTGCTTGTTTACCTATAAAATATAAATTATCTATAAAAAAAAAAAAAAAAAACGTTTAAGTACTATGGAAAGTAACGTGAATTTGAAAAATTTTGTTACAAAACTTTTATTTGTTAGTGAATGAGTTACTGAATATTTTAGGGTAGTTTATACTGGTTCAACAATATAACCCAATGTTATCATATTTTGAGTAAATAGGTTTGCTTGCGTGACGTGTCAAATCTCGACCTATATTATTTTAATCCACAATTACTTTCAGGTCTCATAGGTACTAAGCATACAAAAGATGACCGACTTAGCTCTACGCCTGTTGACACGCGCCACACACTTGCCTTTACACCAGGGTCTTGACCTTCTTTACCTGTTGTGCTAGCATAGATGAGCCTTTCAAACTTAAAAGACTTTTTAACCGACTTCAAAAAAGGAGGAGGTTATCAATTCGACTGTATGTTTTTTTTTTTTATGTTTGTTACCTCATATTATAACTTTTGACTGGGTGAATCGATTTTGATGATTCTTTTTTTATTTGGTCCCATTTCAATTTAGTCCAGTTTTGATAATGGTATCCATGAGAAAACCATATAAGTCTTAAATTTGCATTAAGTACGTGCGCGACAAATAGATGAATAACTCAATAGTCGGTCTTTTGAAGTCGGTTTTTGTTTTTTGTTTCGTAAAAATAATGTTCTTGTCCTACATACTTACATACTAGACTGTTCTGACTTTTGTCTTTGATGTTAATTTTTCGGGTGTTTTTACTTATCTACGGAGAGAGAGGTCTCCTCTTTCTATTTTCCAGTCTATTATGTATGCGGCTTAATTTAAGTAGGGAAATTCAATGATCTATGAGTTAACAGTTTTAATACTTTAGTCTTACTATACTCACTCTATTTGTATGACTGACCAAAAAGAGTTTAGGCGTGGGGTGCCTAAACTCTTTTTAATAATAGCAATAACTTATGAAAAATTACCATGATTTCGAAATCAGGCAACGCGAAGAAGTCACCAAACATTTAATGGTCAGTTAGAATAAGTCTGAAGGCCTAACGAGATATCCAATCAACAGAATGTTGTACAGAGGTAATGATGACGTGGTACTCTTGTCTTGCCTGTAATACTTATTTAGAGCACAAGGTAGTTACTATACTGCCAGGACGCTGGACAGTATTCACATTGTTCACAACATTACTTAGAAAGCTATCAACAGTTAATAGCTTTCTGTGATCCCAACAGGTTACCTTTTGTATTATGTATCTATCTAATCTTTCTACAAATTAAGTATTATTATAACACGCAATTAAGTTGAATACCATTCAGTGTCTTTGTGTAGTTTGTGTAAAACTTAGTTGCTAACTTTTTCTTTTCCGATTTCATTTTACATCGGCATTTTGCTGACTATATACAGGCCAATTAAGCTAAATATAAACCTTCGATTGAGTGGTGTCGTCGTAGTCATCAGAGTCATGCACTTGTTTCATATTCTAATTCAAAACGGGGGTTATGGATCCAGTATGGGAGTTCTGTGCATTTCCGTCACCAGCACCCGACCTAACCTAGCGAATGAAGTTCGGAATACGGGACTGGACTGGTCTAGTTATTACAAATTATGCACCAGTTTCCATTTAGATTTTTTTATATGGTTATTTTTGTGAGTGCTCACTCGAATGTCTTTTCGCCGACCTACAACATGGGGCGTTATAAAAAAGGAGTCTACAAGCTCCTCTCCGGGCTGGCAAAGCATTATCACCGCCGCTAGTATTGCAGGTGTTTATAGGCAGCGGTTCTGCTCATCAGGCTCGCCGTCTGCCTCTTCGCCGTTCCTTGAATTTAAAAAAACTCGAGGTGAGCAAGTCGCTATCTCAATGGTAAGTTCGAATGACTATATCGCGACATCACATATTTCTATGCTTTGCTTTCGCTTTATCCGGTGTTGCGTTGCTTTAAATGCCTACACTTCCTATTTCCTACTTATTTGCATTGCAATTAAGCGTGGCAACGCTCCAGCATGCTTGGTACTTGGCACATTGCCAACATACAGTTTATAAGATGAAGTATTTGAATAACCTTTACAGGCAAATCGTAACCCAATATGTAATCCAATTTAATACCTGTCTATTGGGATTTCTAGTCCCATAAACATCGGAATTGGGCTCTGGGAAAAGGAGTTATAATAAGAAACTTATTGGTCCCGCGTGAGAAAGAAGCTCGAGAAACGATCTAATAATACGGTTGGCTGGTTAGTACCTAGTATCCACACAGCTATGTAACGTAAAAGTAAAGTGTTTATTAGTAGGGATAAATAACAAAAATAAATTAATGAAACTTGACTATATTAATTAGACAATGTTACGTGCGACCTCATTATCAGCCCCCACCCACTGTAATCGCCCACTGCTGATTATATGCCTCCTTGAACGCCACTCATCTCAGTCCTATGCCAATCTTGTTCAAGTCGAACCGCCCCCCCCCCCCCCCAGGTCAAGTTGCAATTACATAATCGAAACGATATAGAAAGGAAGGTAGGAAGTAGTAGTACAGAGTAGATAATGAAGTAGTGATCCAAGTTGTAATCCTTTCGGTTATAGAATTGCAACTTGGCTAGGAGGGCTGAACATGAACATGAAGCCATTTTATTAAAAGAAAAATAAAAACCCGACTGCAAATAGCCTATAACACTCAGGATACTTTCAGGATTCTATACGATGCCTCTACATCAAAAACCGGAAGCATTCAGGAGTTATGATGGACATAAAAATTCCACATCCCATAATAATGTTTACGAACTCTAAGAAAACATGAGTAGTTAATTTTAGGGTATTTGTGTTAAAAGTGATGAAGTTTGGCAAAAGATTATACTGAAGTCTTTAACGCTGGCCGATAAGTCTTTAACGATATTGTTTGAGTGATGAATTTAAATATCTGTTCTGGGTCTAGGTATTAGTAGTCCTTGTCTTTGTGGGTGTTCCATGTCATCCCTGATACAGGGAATCCTAGTGGGGACTAGAGAGCTATGAGTATGAAACGTTATTGCTGGAACTTCCTTCCTTCTGCGAGTTCAGTACATATCCTAAGGTACACTATTACCTATTCTATGTCCAAGCAAGTTACTACATACAGTACCTGTCCTAAGCAGATACGTCAGCTAGCACTCTCACCTATTCTGTGCTCAAGTCACCGAGCCATGAAGCCTATTACAAATCTGATTGCGAAGGCCGGTGGCGGAAAATGAACGGTTACTCAGCTGTAGGTACACTAGGTTTACTACGGTCGTTGCTCTAAACCTCCGCTGAAACTCGGTTTACAGTTCACGACACGATCTGTATGAAAATGTTTAAGATAGACATATTATTTTTGGCATGATGATGATTGTTACAAAAACGTAATTTAAGGTACGTATAATGGATATACTTAATTAATAACAAAAATGGGCTGAAAAGGACCAATTAAGAAAAATATTCGTGTCAAAAAGAAGCATAACTGCGGAGTGTGTGCTCGCTAGATTGTAAGGACTTGCTATATTTGACAGAGCGACGGTCGAGAGATCTCAGACTCTACCGAAGCTCTACCGAAACAAATAAGCGTTTTTATTTGTCCAATGATAAATTGGACAGAGTTGATTTGGGTTGATTAAATTTTCCATAAAAATAGTCAAGTAGTACATTTCGATATAATTTAGATATTGGAATATGACAAAAATTATTTAAGGGGTTGTAAAATATCCTCAGTAGATATCAGTTGGGCACGACAACTAGTTTTTATAAAATAAGAAGACAATGTGTCTACTCTAAAATAAGACTCATAATAAGGCAAGAGAAATTTGCGTAGGAGCCTATCAAAGTTTGGGCTAGAAAGTGAGTCGACAATCAAAGCGTACGTTTGATTTAATGCAGTAAGCAACCCTGCCTATACTTATCTAACAAATCAGTGATGGATTTACGAGAAAACGAGGCTGAAACTTATGGACAGGAAAGATGGCAGACGGTCAACTTTAAGGACGCACAATTTTCTTCCGGTCGATATGACGCTATTAACCTCAGACCCTTTTATCATAGACTAGGATTTATACGATGAAGTCGAATAAGGAACTCTGCAAAAAAATCGGTTGTCTGTAAAGTCGGTTTACTGACGATAGTTGAACGTGACAACGTCATAAGAAAATACTGATGGAATGGTTTCATTTTTCAAAAACAGAATATAGGAAATCACAATTTCACTCAGAGCGAGGTAACGCCTCATCGGGGTAACGGCACATACGTCACACTTTTTTCGTACTTGCACCCGGCTCCATCGAATTATAAGACGTTATCACGTCAAAAAAAAAGACGTGTGGCACTCGGGGACTGCCGCGGTAAAGCTATTGCATAGCATTTTTTATCAACTTATGCAATTATAATTATTTATTTATTTTATTTATGCAGTATTTTTTTTCCTTTTTTTTTTCTTTGATATTAATTCAAGTTACACTTTTTGAGCGTGGTGACCGCTATGAAAACAAATTTGTTTAAGAAAAAATGTTTAAGTTTTTATATCTTCCTTTTTGTATAAATATTGCAAGGCCTATTTTTCAAAAAAGTATCCAAATGAATTACTGTAATAATTATCAATAATTTTAAAAATAAAATAAAATTGGCGACAAGTCAACGAAACCTTACACTCACACCTAGAGGTGAGTTGCTGAACTAAAGAGACAAGCGTGGTATTTCAAAAAGTCTTTAAAAGTTCTGCTATTCATCAATAGATGGCAAAACTAAAAAGTATCACCGCTGTGCCGGTCGGAGTGGGGGGTGTTAGGTTATTTTCGTTTCGGAATTTCTGGATTCGGTCTCCACGCTCAAGGCCCGCGATAGAAGCTATGCAATAGCTTAATAAAAAAATATAACAGGCTTAATTTTGTTTATATTGTCGAACCAAACCAAAAGTGTATGTAGTCTGCGCAAAGTATAAATCAACGCTCATGACCAGTGGCGTCGACTAAACATGGTACTGTGTATTTAACGATTTCACTTCCTTACTGTTATGTACTTAAAGCCCGTCACACACGTAGCTATAATATATATTAATATAAATATAGCGAGGCATATTACGATATATTTTCAATACAAATATTGAAGTGACCGCACACGGAGCTATAATATATATTATAGCAAGGCATATTATAGCTACGTGTGTGACGGGCTTAATAGATGATATCCTACTTCTGGGCAAAGCTCTCGTATTTTCTATACTTCTCAATTATTTCGAGTATTTTCTCAATTACTTCTCAACTATTTCGAGTATTTACAAAATTATTTAGATAGATAGATAGATAGACTCTTTATTGTTCACACCATAAATTAAAAACAAAAGGATTATAACACCTAAAACTAGTGCGACAACTGGTTTATATTTAGTACTCCTGTGAGCAATTCCTAGTGCCTGCTCTCAGATATTCATGGACTTGTTTACTTGAGAGTATACCTATATATATATTCTGCACGGAATGTACACTAAGCTTGTTTACATTCCTGCACACATCTGCATAAATGTAATTTGTTGATTCACTCTTTGTATCGCACATTAACATACTCAACGTGAAATCTTGTTTACCTAACTTTTTATGCTCTTTTCCTTAAAAATATTTGCACAGCTACTCAGTGACTAATGGTAAGAAATAATGGTGTTGAAAGTTTTACTCATAATACATATATTGTGCCTATTCTTATTTGAGGCTGCAATTTGACACAATCTACAACTATGAAGTGATAGAAACCTAATAATAGATATGATTATATGGGTAAATGAGAGCGTAAGAAAGCCCCGTGCATAAATTGCATTTAGTGCATTTGAATGCAAAAGTAAAATTATTAAAAGTATTATTTTTTAAAAAAAGTTACAAACACATATTGTAATTGTAACGCTTTGTATCACAATTTCTCTTAACTCTATTTACTTGGAAAATATGTATTGTATTTGTTAAATAAATATTTTTATTTATTTTAACATCGTGCTGTGTGAAAGATGTTGACCGAGTGAGTTCCAAGTTGACCTAAACTAAACACGAAATGAAGCAAGCAGCAAGCACGTTTCAAAACCTCAGAACTATCATTAAATAGATTTCTATACTATGAAACTAATGTAGGACACTGAGTCCTAACAAATTCTGAGTTTACTTTTTAACTCTTTGTTTGACGAGCTTTTATTTATGGCGTGCATAATAAAGAGTTTGTTATCTATCCAATTTTATATTTTTTTATTTTATTTTTTTTATTCAGAAATAGGTTTGCATACGACCGTCATCTCGCCTTATGGTAAGCAACGATGATTTATACGAGTATGGAACTTAAGTATAGACAGACAGAAAGCAGGACAACAATAATAGCCGAAGGATACATTATTTATAACTAAAGAGGTCATATTAGAATGATGGCCTAGAAGAGTGGAGAGATGAATAGGGTCCAGTGGACGGGACAATGGATATAGATTAGCAAGATAGGAATTAATAATGTACTAAAAGACCTACTATGTATAATAGCGAATTTGCAAATTAACTCTTAAGATCAGATTCTACATGGTATAGAATATAATGTAGACTACCTCAGAAGGGCTAGTCTGATCATTATGATAATGAAGTAGCTAGTTTTTTGCTGCTCGGATTTTTGACATCCAAATGATAGACAATAGAGAACAGACGTCTACAAAATACATATAGATACGTTGGCTGCAGAACCTGCTTTGCCAATTACTGACTATCCTATTCTACTAAAATTCCACTACCAACTCTTTTATAGAATCATTTAAACAACCTTGTCACAATAACATACTTTTGATGCCAAAGCATTTCATCGACAAAAATGCTAAACATTTCTTATTGCAACACAGTTCTAACAGAGCTCGTTTATGACTGCCAAGATTCCTTCTGGCGTGCGAGTTTGTATAATTAAATACCTTTACTGGTTAGTATCATACCTAAAGGAAATAATTATAATTTTATTATGTTTTAAAATGTAGCAAGTATAGAGAACTAAAAATATCGACTTCGTAATAGGTACTAATTCTACATTGACCAAATTATTTGGTTGATGATGACAACATTTCGACATTTTGATTTATGCTTTATGGGAAAACTTGGGACATTTGAATGATTATCTCGAGAGCAGGTTTTATTGAGGTTAAGGCTTTGGAAACCGACCTACCTACCTGTATTTAAAATTGTATATTTTACCATGGTTCCTATAAATTGTAGCTCTGCAGCGATCTTCTTAAATATATACCAAAATCGGTAATAGTAACTAATTTCAAATTAACTCGGCTATTATTATTGTAGATACTCCTAGGTTCTATTCTTTTTTTAAATTATTTGTCTTTGTTTAATCGTAATTGTTTGTCATCTCCTTTTTTAAGAGTCTGGCTTGTCTCGGTGGTAATTCCCAGCTTTTCCAATCAACAGCCATTAGCTTTTCACAGTTTCGTTGATAACTTCCAATCGGCACTCTTATCTTTGGTATCAACAAATCTGGTATAGCCTATCTTCAAATCTGTGGTATTTGACGATTCCTGTAATCTGTGTATTGCCATTGCCTGGTGGTTATCGTTCGTGTCGAACACATTGTAAAATGATAAGCTGGGGACAATAACATGTGTAGTACATCGCGATAACGGAAACCTCTTCAGTTTAGATTTCTAGATAACATCGGAATTTTGAGATCGAAAGTCTCTTCCGGTACTTCAAAAGGAATTAGATAAAGGCTAGTATGTAGCTTAATTTTGTTTTAATACGATAAATAATAAGAGGTCTCAATAGCGAAAACTTCTTCAGTTTAGATTTCTAGATAACATCAGAATTTTGAGATTGAAAGTGTCTTTCGGTACTTGAGAAGGTATTAGATAAAGACTAGTAGGTATATAGTTTAATTTTGTTTGAATAAGATAAATACTAAGAGGTCTCATAATAGCGATCGTTTTAGTAAGCCACAAACGACATGTTTTTTTAGATGTGCTTTAGACCATCGTTCTATTTAGAAAGAGATTTATTTAGATTTCATTCAGGTATTAGTATCTCTAAAAATGTAGGACTGAATAATTTATAACCAACCAAAACAAAAATAAGATTACTTAACAATGTGTTCATAGTATCGTACAAATTAAAAGTAGAGTTAGTAAACAGAAAATAAACAATCTAATTAAAAATGTACGAACGTGTAATCGGCATCAACCAATGCGGACACAGTAAAATATCGATTTTCACCTCAATAGCCGACCATTTTAGCGTCACGTAGGCGTTGAACTGAACTTTCTAAACCATTCACGAAGAATATTTTTAGTCACCAGAAACATTGCAGATGCAACTTCAAACTTATCCCAAAATAGGGCAGCCATTTCCCACATCCGCAGTGCCAGGCCAGAGCGAGACGACATAGCGCCAGACAAGGACGGGTACAATGACCGAAATCGATGTTAGAACAGCGCAGATATATACAACTATTTCGGTCGCCGCCGGTGCGGTCGCACCGAAAACGTACCGAGGTTCCCCTTCTCGCACGCGGTGTACCAAAGTCGCACCCGCGCAGTGTCTGCTATTTAATCTGTTGAACTGATGTAACAGAAATTGTTTTCGATAAAAATAACGTTTTCACGGCCAACTCTTTATTCTAAACAATGAAATTAACAAATTGCCTTTATCTATGGAAATCTATACCGATTAGATTACTTTCAAATTTTATCAGGGGTTTGTAAAATATTTTTTTCATTGAAATACTCTTAAGTTGATGATGGCAAGTTAAAATTATTGTGTTATGTCATAGTTTAGAATCGACTCGACAATCAATATTAAAACGTGTCGAGTTCACAAACATTAAACAGCTGTGGAGAGAACCGAAGCATAGATTAGTTGATAGTCTACCCTCAGAATAGGTACAGATGAAATAGCAGTTAGTACGGCGGGTCGGGCCTTTGTCAGCACTCAGGTACAAAGTTACGTACGTTTGAGTTTGCCCAACCGCTGGCCCGAGTTCGTTGTGATGATTCAGAGGGTTTACTGACTAAGTGAAGCCCATTGGTTAAGTTCATCGACTTGTGTTTGGTTGAGGCTTGAAGCAGTACTTGAGTGAAGTTTTATAAATCTGTCAATATTGTAACTTAAACTGAAGACAAACAATCAAACTCACGAATTTAGCCTTGTTGTAATATTATTATTTTAAACATTGTTGTACTGAAATACATATTTGAAAATAAATAATATTAATTTAGAAATGACAGATTGAATTGGCAAAGGAAAGGAACTGTCAAATGAGACATAACAGATGAACTTAATCGATTGGCTTCGCAGTCTGTAAACTGTGCTGGCCGAACAACTGGCACAAGTACTGAACTGACAGACAGTCAGTAGCGACTAACCCACGAAGGCGGCTCGACGTGCGCGAGCCAACACGTCATTAAACACATTAAACCAAATATTAAACAAGAACCTTTGTGAGTATTTGTTGTAATCGAATCAGTGTGTGAGGCGTGCTAGTGCTACTGTGGATTTCGAGCCTGGACTCGCAGGACAAAGGACTTCAGGTCAGTTCTATAGTATTTTGTTGCTACGAAAAACTGCATAAGGCTGAATGCGTTCTGAAATTAATAGACTAATAATAAATTGAATTAATAGATAGCATGTGTAGTTCATTGATGTTATGTTTTTTTTTATCGTTGCGGTGAGTTTGGGAGATTCTATGCTTACAATTCGTGAAGTGATTTTATGAATGGTTACACGCATGCTTAGTCGAATTTGACTCCTATTGGTAAAGGGATAGAGTCCAATTGATTTATGTTAGCAATATTTATTATAGACCAAAGTGAACAACTTATTTGTTACTTATTGTACACGTCAAAGTGAACAATATCTAGAACACGAGTTTGTCAAATTCAAGAAAGAAAATATCGAATTTTCATAGAAACTTGATCACGTGACTAAATATTAGTACGGAGACTCTATATATTTTTTTCGAATTTAACAAACTTGTGTTCTAGAAGTTGTTCACTTCGATGTGTAGAAGAACACCCTTAAATATTACCACACCTTTCCGTTTTACCTTGTAGATTAATTTGCAGATATTTGTTCATTATATACATTTATATACATATTTACAAACATGGACGATGTTATCACAAAATATTTACGCATTTTCATTAAACAGGATTATATGGTAAGGGTATGCCAAGTCATAGTAGTAAGTAAGCTTGGCATACCCTTTTCTTATAGCCTTGTATTGGGTTTCCAGTCGCTATTATTGAATTAATTTGATGGAAACATACACAAAGGCATACTTTTAAATGATTATTGTGTCAATAAAAATATTTTACGCATAAACAACCGTATCTTTTCATGGATAGGTAGTTAGATATATAATTTATTTCCATTATTTCTGGATGAGTCTTCTGACTGTACAATACTGATTATGATAAAGTGGAAATGACTATTTATTATATTTTTAAAATGTTATCTCTTTGCTCTAGATTTTAGCATGCCAGTTCGGTCATTCTGTATAACTGTTCTGAATACAACTGTTTCTATTTAACTTTTTCGTGAATAGCGTGACTCGACCTCGTAAAGCTAAATGAAATTGGAATTACTGCTATAAATATTTTTTTGGTATTTATGAAAGAAAAAGTTATGATTATTTCGACCGCTTTCAGCTAAATTATGCTAATTAATGTAAGGTTTAAATATTTGTTCTTTATAATTGTCTTCGATTGTTGACGTGAAATTGAAACACGCACGAGACATTATTACAAACATTATTAAAAAATATATATATTTTCATAATAAATATTAATAAGCCCAGACAAAGACACTTTAAAACACAGAGGGCATTTAAACTATACCTATACAGGGTTATATAAGAAAAGGATATAAATATACTAAGCCGAAATAGGCTCATAGTACTTCATTATTATGAAGAACTTTTACAAAGAGGCCTACCAGGAATTCACGAAAAAAAAAATTGCTATTTCACACATTTATGTCGTTGACATTTTTCCACGGAATAGCTATTTTGGCATATACGTCATCCACTTCCATTATAACCCTTTAAAGAATACCTCTTTGAAAAATAAACGCAAAAAAAAACTACAAAAATCGAAAATGTAGGTATATTGTTTAGTTCGCACGCACTTAACGTCCTTAGTCAAATTAATTATACATCCCAAATTAGCATCCAATTGGTACTATATTATTTTAGTAAATCAAGTTCGTAGATATTAAACTTCCTGACTACATCAGGTTGCAAACAATCACGTAAACTCTGGGTCTAGTAGATAAAACCGGAATATCAAGTATAGGGCTTGAAGAATCAAGGCCAATTTTAATCAATACAGGATTAACATAATAAGGGAATGCAGTAAAGAAGTAATCATTGGCGAAAAAACTAGGAATGGACTGGTAATGAAAGCTGACGAAGACACACGAAGTGAACTACTCAATAAAGTATTTTTTGACCAAATACGAGTAGTAGGTATTCTATTTAACCATTTTAGTCATTAACAATCTTATTAGCATCGTCAAACTATTCGTATAGAAAGCAAATAGCTAATCTGCTGATATCTATTGAGATATGAATGTTATGATGTAATGTCATTAAATTTAGTCGTGGTAATGAACAACAAACAAATAAAACCCTGAACAATAGAAGTAGAAGGGACAAAGCAATTAGAAGTCATAATGTGGTACATTGAAACAGATGATTGATCAAAGTCCACTATAAGCCACATCCTCATGCATAATGAAAATAATGATAATAAACATAATGATTTCATACAAAAACTGTATAAGTAATGATACAGGTGATATGTTGTTATGTTTCGAACAATACTATGATTTTTGCCCCAGTGCTAGATGTGGTCACGAATCACACTCCTTGAAAAAGATCACCATATGGGATGAAACTATAATCGGAGTCAACTCAATAAATCGTGAAGTCCTTGGTTATTAAAACAAAACTTGGCCTTATTTTCAGTTGGGGATAATCTTGTAAAAAGCAGCGCTCTGCGGTAACCAGTTACTCACGAAGTCACGATTAATGGTCTTTCTCTAAATATTATCTGTATTATTGAACGAACAACGATCTGACAAATCATATAAAGTAAAACTATAATAATGATTAAAACTGTTATAAAATGCACTAAAAAATAAATTCTTCAAATGCGATTTGTAAATCAAATTGATAAAAAACTAATAAATTCGTCATAAAGCCATGAATCAATAAATCCATTATGCTCAGTCCATTGATTAAGTTGCATGAACATAAAACATGCTATCTTCAGGGCCATTCAATGAATGAACATTGGGCATTTAGCTGGAAGTGAATGTTGTGCATCACTTGAATATTGCATTTGATTAAAAAAAATAGCCTATAAGTAGGCCTGTATTGCTGGATCAGCAATATCTTGATAATTTCGAAAGATATTGTTCATGCAATATAGATAAAACAGAACATTGTTATTTGTCATTTGTCAATCTAAGAAATGTTTGTAAGAAATACCGATAAACGTTTGCATGTATTTGTTTCGAATATCTAGATGAAACTGGATTATCAAATATTGATGTTTAGTAGAAAATCAGCTGTTTGATAAAAAAATATCAATTACAACCCGGTCACAATATCTGTGCACCTCGCTGGAATGCGTATAGCCTTATATAGTCTAGTGTAGTGCGACTATATAAGGCTATACGCATTCCAGCGAGGTGCACAGATATTGTGACCGGGTTATACACTCGAGAAAGTGTTTGGAAAAGCTGATTTTATTCGCCATTACAGGTTTGGTTACGTAGTAATCATCATCATCATCATCATCATCAGCCCGTTATCGCCCACTGCTGAGCATAGGCCTCTCTTCTTGTACGCCACTCATCCCGGTCCTGTGCCAGTCTTGTCCAAGTTCGACCCGCGATCTTCGTTATGTCGTCGACCCAACGAGCTGGAGGTCGTCCGACACTTCGTTTACCAGTGCGTGGCCACCAATCCGTCAACGTTTTAGTCCACTTGCCATCACTCTGCCTAGCAACATGTCCTGTCCAACTCCATTTGAGTTTTGTAATAGTCGCCCCAACGTCGCGAACTTTACTGCGACGTCGGATGTCGACATTTCTCACACGGTCTTGTAATTTGATGCCGAGCATGGCGCGCTCCATGGCTCTCTGTGCTACTTGTACTTTGTGCACAGCCTCATCCGTGAGCGCCCATGTCTCGGCACCATACGTCATGGTGGGCAGGACACACTGGTTATAAAGGCGAGTCTTCAGGCATTGTGGAACGTCGACGGATTTAAGGATATCATCCAACTTGTTAAACGCCGCCCATCCTAGCTGGATTCTCCTCGAGATCTCCATCTTCCGTGCCTCTTTGTCAAAAGATAGAATATGTCCAAGATATAAGTATTGATGGACCATCTCAAGTTTCGTAGTAATACTGGTTCAAAATGACGGATAAAATGATGAGCCCTTTTTGGTTTAAACATAGGTACCTTTTAATATAATATTAATTAATCCTAAGTAAAATATCGTTGGCACATACAATCTGTATGGGTTTTCAGTGAAGTCATAGTGTTTTTACTTTAAACAATCACTCGCTAATAATGTCACTCACTTCTGTGATCTACTTACCAGTGCTAACTAGTTGAAATCATGTTCCAGTATTTTCTGGTTAGCGCCAGTATTTAGCAGTTAACAGCAATCGTGTAGATGCTAATTACTATTTGCTATTTCGCGTGACTAGTTTAATGCCCCGGAGAAAATAGAATAATACTTTTACCTTTATTATTACAACATTACTATATATCATTTTTAATAATTTCACTTTATCAATCAAAATATGTTTTTGGTAGCGAGTCTCCTGGCCGGAGGAAATGTGCTTTGATGTAAATAGCACCATTAGATCTATTGTTTAAGATTTGGCAAGATTGGACAAAATTATGCTTTGAAATAATGTTAGAATTAACTAACTAGGTTGTAATTAGTAATTCCTTGGATAGAATTCATTCGAGGTCTCGCTGGCATTTATTAGTTGGGTTTTAATTTCTAGAATCCTGAACAAACATATCAAAACTAGGCACAACCGACCCAGAGTGCGTGTCGGCTCACAAAGTTACGTCAGCAACTATTTCGTAACCACCCTACCCAACTATTGCCCAGAAACTGTAAACCACGTAGAGTCTAATAACTTCTAATTGGCATTTCTATGTTTATTGATTGATAACTCTATTTTGGTTAGATTCAGAACACCTACACTGAAAAACCATAAAGGTTGTGTCAACCTTCTTTAAGGGTTAATATCACACCTACTATATTTCTGTTGCTTTAACTGAATGTTGTTGAATCAAACTTCACGCTATGTTAAGATGACCATAACGTGTGACTTAAAAAGGTCTAGCGGACCAAAGTGAGCATTTCTCAATTGGTGCACTTGACAAACCATTTCTCGCAACAAGCATTTCAAAGAACGGGCACTTTACTTAATGAGCACTTCTCAAAATGAGCATTTGCACAATATTTTTTTACCGAGAGAAGCGAAGATCTCAGATTTTAAAGGAACAAATTGGCAAACTAACATAGTCTCAATTCATTTTACCTAAGTACTTCTTGGTGTCTAGCAGTACCTACTTTTTTCAAAATGAAATCAAATTGAATGTCCAAAGTTGACCAAATGAGTACCTATATTAACGAAGAAAGTTAGTAAGTATATTAAGCAAGAGCTTTGTTGTAAAATGATATCATTGACCAAATCATTATACCAATTGATGATATAATCTACTTCTAACGACTGCTCTATAAAAAAACCAACGAACAGTAGGTCTCAAACTTTAACCATTTTATTTTCGCAGAAAAAACAGCTTCAGTTGGATTCTAAAAAGGTTCAGCCATTCGTTGTGATGCTTACCGTTGATACTAAACTTCGCAACCAAATCTCTTTCAGCTTTCACAATGTGACCTCAACCTTGTCACAAACACTGAAAACCTAGGCTCGATTCACACCGGAGTCGTTTCAGTTACCTTGAGTAGAACCAAACTGTCGAGTATTATGGTTTCCATAACCGAGCGGCTTACAAACGGGCCGAGTACACGCGTACTTAGGTTACGTCACATTATGTACCCGCTATTTATGAAAAGACGGAAACAGTTCGAATGGAATTATTCGAATGATTCAGTTATTTCTATTGAAATACCTTTGCAATAAAATTAGTTAATAGGTAATATTACATACATATGATATAATTTTGTTCGTACATTTTTTTAATTATATTTTATTAGAGATGAATAAAAGATTTCGATATTTAATTTAAAACATTTTGAAGATACGCCAAGCAAAAACTTTAGCAACGGTGCACTTGATTAATTTGAATTACTCTACGTTACACATAAAACTATTCAGTATTTATAAAAAGCACATACGTTTACGAATGCCGCTTATTTACTAATAACTTGAATAATTTTCATTCGGTATCTTTGGATCGAGCAAAAAATTCGAATAACGATAGTTACTCGAATGAGTCATGCCATTCGATTCATATCGGCCTTTTACGTAAGTTGACTTAGTTGACGACAGCAAGCCTTGTAGAGGAAGTAAAAGCAGACAATGCGATCAGTAAGATTTGCCACGGCTAGCAACGAGCTGCGGTCGTCGCTTGACTTCACTTTAGTCACGGAAATGTACGGTTAACTGGGTACCTATAACAGTAAGTGGTATGGTATTATGACAATACATAATCATAAGTAATAAAACACGTCAACGTGTATTAGAACTCTAAGAGGCATACTGCGAGCCCTTTGGCAATCAAACCGTGGGTTTTAGTGGATATCTTTAGTAATTTTCTCCTTTCACAAAAAAAGATCTACAAACCATATTTAGTAACTGTTTTAAAAAAAATCCAACTTGTACCAATGAGTTCTTGGGAACTTATGTACGAGTTTACACACCACTAGCTTTTCGGTGAAGGAAAACATCGTGTGGAAACCTGCATCCAGAGAAGTAATTCAATGGCGTATGTGAATCTATCGACCTGCCCTTTGCCAGTGTGGTGGAATACTGTCTAATCAGTCTTCGAGGGTAGACCTGTTTCCCAGAAGTGGGAGGATTAAAGGCTGAGTAGTGTAGTGAAGTGTATTAAAAAATTCAAAGATTTTGCGTTTGACAGTCAGTTTACTGGTAAGCAAAGATGCGGTCTACTGTGGAGCACGTTTGCCAGAAACCAATTCACTCCAATGAATTGGTCTGTACAAGGTGTCATCGTTATTACGTTTATCGTCAGAGAATAACTAAATATTTATGAACTCAATTTCTCCTGCTGACGATACCTAGTTGTGCCGACTTACCTACTTATACGAGTACGTACGACGCTGGCATACGTAATATGTAGTTAGTCACATATAGCATCTTAGTTTTAAGAAATATTTTTATAATGTCGTCTCACCTTATTAACCGACTTCAAAAAAGGAGGAGGTTATCAATTCGACTGTATGTTTTTTTATTTTTTTTTTATGTTTGTTACCTCATAACTTTTGACTGGGTGAATCGATTTTGATAATTCTTTTTTTATTAGAAAGCTGACGGCTTCCCATTTAGTCCAGTTCTGATAATGGTATCCATGAGAAAACCATATAAGTCTTAAATTTGCATTAAGTACGTGCGCGACAAATAGATGAATAACTCAATAGTCGGTCTTTTGAAGTCGGTTTTTGTTTTTTGTTTTGTAAAAATAATGTTCTTGTTTGTCCCACGCAATAAACTTCCGGAGAAGTAATTCAATAGCGTATGTGAATCCACCAACCCGCAATTTGCCAGCGTCGCGCGTCGTGGAATACAGCCTAATCACTCTTCGAAGTTAGACATGTTTCCCAGCAGTGGGAGGATGAAAAGATTGAGTAGTAGTAGTGATAAACGTATTGTACACAGCACTTGACCTCCGGAATTACATTTATCTGTCACACTTGAACTGGCATCCTACAGTTAGGGAAACTATTGTGAGTCATAATCGCAAATTGAATCAGTCATCTCTCTTTGTTGTTCTACTATCACTGATGATGAATAAATGACTCAAATGCTTAGTCTTTGTTTAGTATCATCTCTCATATCTTTTATTTTCACTGTAAACATTTTACATATTATACAGGGTTTTATGGAAAAGGTTCATAGTACTCATCATTATGAACAACTTTTACTGTGGGGTCAACCCGGAATTCGCGAAAAAAAAATCAGCTGTTCCATACATTTTGTCGACTGTCGTTGACATTTTTCTAAGAAACAGCTGTTTCTTTTGTCCATCTCTGGGTTGGTCCTATTGTGAAAGTTGTTCATAATGATGACTACTATGACTTCCTTTCAGATTAGCATATCCTTTTCTTATAACGCTGTATTTATTCGAATCATCTACATTTCTACCTACAATCGGAAGAATTATACGTTCTACACAGATTTAACATCCTGTCATAGAAGTTGAAATCTATTTCGATAGTTGTCTGAGTTTAGAAGAATTGCATCTGTTGCACATGTTTTAGGACGGACGCGTTAGAAACTTTTAACTACCTCTATACCTTTATAACTTTACTACCTGCCTACTCCCTGCCAATGCGACTGTGTTCAATCAAATGGTGGCATGAGCTGACTGGAGAGTATTAAAAATTTGAGAATAATTAACATAAGCAGACCAAAAATAAATAAGCAAGAGACAATGTTCGTCTGAAAACGTCATGCAAACAGCTAGATATCTACCTAGCTACCCACTCCAGTACGTCCAGAATGGGTCGATACTTTACATAATACGGGAAAGTCTAGACGCAGGGAGACCCTACCTTCCGCGCCGGCCTGCCTTGAATTCTAATCTAAGCAAGTGAAACTAATATAACTATAATGGACGTGTATGTATGCATAGAGTCGATAAAAGTATTATAATCCCATCAAATAGCTCACTCTAGCGCTAAAACGTTATCCATGTTCAACCATTCTGTAGTGGTAGGGCTCTTTTGCAGAGCCCGTCTGGGGAAGTACCACACCTTTGCCAGTTATTCCACCGCCAAGCAGTAATGTGCAAACATTACTGTGTTCCGGTTGGAAGGGCATTGTTTCCAGTGAAATTACAGGGCAAATGGGAGATTAAACAACGTATATCTCAGGGTGACGAGCGCAGTGCTGTGCCGCGCAGGGTCTTGAATTCTGCGAGTTCAAAATTCTGGGTGGTGCAGACCTGTTATGGGCAAACGTGACGTTTAACATCAGGCGAGCGATTTACTCGTGTCGTCACTCAATTACATTAAAAAAAAAACCATTTAGCTGACATTTATCCATTACTAGCTGTTTCACCCGTGTGAAAAGTGTGAAAAGTAGCTCATGTGTTAATCCAAGGCGTAAGCTATCTCTATTACAAATTTTATAAACAGCTGTATAGTAGTTAGATACGTAGTAACAAACATACACACACACACACACACAAAATTTCGCATTTATAATAATAATATTAAAATAGGATAGAAATTAAATAGAATAGAATAGAATAAATAGAATAGAATAATAAATTAAATAGGTTTCTTTGAAAGATAAAATCAGGAATGAGATTATCCGACAAAGAACTAAAGTATCCGACATAGCTCAGAGGATTAGCAAGCTGAAGTGGCAATGGGCGGGCTATATCTGTAGGAGAACCGACAACCGTTGGGGTAGACGGGTTCTAGAGTGGAGACCACGGATCGACAAACGTAGACTAGGGCGCCCTGCGGGCCCTGCGGCCAGGTGGAGCGACGGCCTGCGTAAGGCGGCTGGTAGCAAGTGGATGCGTGAGGCAGAAGATCGTGCCTTGTTGCGTTCATTAGGAGAGGCCTATGTCCAGCAGTGGACAAACATTAGATAGGCTGATGACGATGATGATGAGGATAGAAAGAGATTTAAAGTCAAAAAAGTTTGAATCCTCCTAATAAAGGTAATCAAATCAAGGATCCGGCTAATCCCTGCCTACCAGCTGAGTAATCTACGCCAAACTTTACGATCGCTCTGAAAAATTTAACTGTCATACACTGCGTGATTAGTTTAGTCACTTCAGTCTCAAACCGTAGTCTACCTAACACTTGTCGCCGACTAGATGGTTTTACCAGATTACCATTTTCCAACTGACCACGAGTAGAAAAAACTCTACGCGTTCTTTAGATAAACAACCGCATATGACAAATTTGTAACCAAGTTTGAGGTTATTTTTATAAAGCATCTGTGGTATATTAAGTCAGTAGTAAACGCTTTAGATAACTATGTCAGCAGAGCTGTACGATTGCACGCTCTTCAGCGTAAAATGCATCAAATGAAATCAGAAATATTTATTGACCTTAAATAACATTGAATGTTATAAGTAAGTCACGTTTACAAAGAATTTTGTTATTTGAGAATTACATAATAAATTAAACGAAGTTAGATAAAGCTTACTTGTACAAAGACTTAAAAACTAAATGTAAAATGTTTGAAATCAATCTGACATTTAAAGTTTCCATCAATTGCAACAATCACTAGGCTAGGATAATTTTCACGGGAAGCTTAGCGCTAGAGCAATATATTCGCGGCATATTGGAGCGGCCATTAAGTTTGGCCTCAGCGGAGTTACCACGCCAGTTCCGACGTGGACAAAGCCCTTTATGGGGACACTGACCGGCAAAGGCTTACGTGAGTCGCATTTTACAATCAGGATTATTTTTTCTCCGCAACCGACTGATATTTAAATGAAGTTTCCTGTTTATCTATACTTGGAATAATGTTATTTTATGTCTAAAAACCATTGAGACTGTTTACGTTTTTCTATATACAATATTTTTTACAAACAGAAAATAAAGTACAAAATTATGTTGTTCAAAATTGATCTAAATTAAAGTGTTGATCAACACTTTAATTTAGATTTAGACGGAAACAACCACCAACGTGTTGTTTTCGCCTTAATAGTCCGAAATGACAAAGACGGCCTCATTTATTTTAGTAACTATCGACCTATCAAATAAAGTTTCAAAAATTGTCTTGATTCTAAACTTTAAAAAATCTTAGAGGTTCTCAAAATTTTAAATGCCAAAGATATAATTTTCTAAGAATGGATTAGGTGCAATGCAATACTATTGCAAACAACAGTCTTACGAGTAAAACAGCCTTTATTACCTAGGTAATAAAGTCTACCTGGCGATGATTCACAAATCAATCGCAACAAAGTCAAGATCTAATCTGTGCAGTCAGGACATTGACCGATTTATTTATACCTAAGTAGGTGCAAACTGATTTCCGTTGCAAGATATTCCGCGTTGTTCCATAATGTGAAATCATACTTTTCAAATTTACAAAATCACATTTTGCAATCACACTTATATTGTGAATGTTTGAGAGAGAATTATACTTTGGATCACCACCGAAGACGATTTAATTATTACATGCAGCAGTACATGGGATTGTGCTATCTTCTTCACACCTTTAGATATTCACCACTATAAAATACAAAACTTGACTTCCCGTCTCCCTTCCACGACCGGAGAGGGGCGCCTGAAACTGGTCATTACGTGTTTTTGTGTCGTCGGAATCACACCGTACCTAATTGATCCGGTGAATAATTGTTATCACATGGATTGATTTAGTGAATAAGTGTTAGGATAAAGAAAAATATACGCGATCTAATTGGAAGTGAGTACGGAAAATGCAGAAAAGTGCAACGAAACGGGCTAAGGAGCTCGTCGTCGTCGAGTTTCCGTCAACAATGTGATAATTTGCTGGAATTACGAGTTCGAAATGGATAGTATTGGATATTGGAAATCAGGTATGTAAAATAGACGTACCTACATACAATATTTAAAATAATTGCAAGACAATTAATATACCATAGCGTTATAATATTGAATTAATTTCTATATATTTCTACCCTCTTTTCTAAAGTTATTACTAAACATGATAGAAAGTTTTGGGTTTGAATTGAAATATGAATGTAGGTAAGATAAATTATAATTGACTACCTACTCCTTCGTTTTTATTGTTGTTGTGTTTAATTAATAGTTAACAACAGGAATGATTTCATCTCAAGTAGGGTGGCACTTACGAGTACGTATTCTGTGCACTGGCACATTTGGAAGGATCGAATTGTAAGATTTATTATTTCACTTTTATTTATACGTACCACCTACTTCTTAGTTTATCTTATTAGTCGAGTATCAAAATAATTTCTTCGTATTGTCTAATTTACACAACTGTCTTCACGTAAAATGTGATAAGACTATGTACTAATTCTCCATATAAATAATGTTGGAGTTTTATATTACTTTGATTTAATTTGTGTTAAGACAATGAACTTTCCGCGTACATCGTGTGTAGAAAAATACTAAGTTCTTTTAAGCGTAAATATGACCAACTCCACAAAAACCTTGTTGAGGCTACCTACTAATTCTCCATGTACATCATGTCGAGGCTTTTTAATACTTTCTAATAAATCAAGTCAACATCTCCACGTAGGTAAAACGTGTTGAGGCTACCTACTAATTCTCCATGTACATCATGTCGAGGCTTTTTAATACTTTCTAATAAATCAAGTCAACATCTCCACGTAGGTAAAACGTGTTGAGGCTACCTACTAATTCTCAATGTAAATCATGTTGAGCCTTTGCATTACCTTCACGTAAATCGTGTAAAGGTGATGAACCCTCCACGTAAATCGTGTTTGAGGCGCATTTACTCCACGTATATCGTGTGTAGTAAAAAGTTAAAGTTTCTCCGCGAAAATCGCGTTGAGGTTATAATATATAGTACTGGCGCTATGTCTATCTGTCGATTATGCAAGCTATAAGGTCCGCCAAGAGGAAGAGGCATTAAACGAAGCCGATGCATCAATAAAATGTGCATTGAAGGCAATAGTCAGAGGAAATACAGACGCCAGTTGCTTACAGGAAACAGAAATTGCGAAGATGGATAACATATTATGTTAGCAGACACAACATAGTGTTACAACACAAAATGTTAAGACATTTTATTTTTGCCAAGTCTGGTCGAGTACCTATTGGCCAAAATTTCGAAAAGGGCCGTTTCAAGGTCAAGTTCAAAATTAAACGAGGAGCTTTAAACGTGTGGGGGATTCCGTGAGTAGCCATCGAGCTGCGTCAGAACCCCGCTCCTCGGATGCAGGCACCAGCATCGAGGGATCGCCGCCGGGAATACAGTCGCAGGAAATGGCTAGTCAAGGAAGAGCATAAGGAAATAGTAAGACCTACAAATATTTCTATGAAATTTTTTCTTTTAGTATCATTTTGAATACAAGAGTAATGTTTTGAGTGTACTGTAAAGAGAAACCGTTTTATTGAGTCGGTACCTGGCAATAAAATCATGGGTTGGAATTTATATCGACACGCGAGACGTGTCGATGTCGATTGTTTTCTTATACCTATGTGCTGTTATACTTGATCTGATATAAATGAGAATAAATACCGAAAGGTAACAGCGATCACCGTTTTATTTGGGGTTCAAAAATAAATATTTCGATTCAATAAGGGCACTTTACTATATAAAAAATATTAATCAATTCTAAAATCTAAGTATTCTAATTCTATTCTAAATTCTAAATAATAATTAGTTAGATCAGAAAAATCAAAATTATTTAAATTATTTGATTTCTAATTAGAGCCCTATTCAAAGCGCTCTCATCGAAAATCCGTGTATTTATTTTTTAACAAAATGGATTGAATTTCGTCGCATGCATACATACAGACTGGTACATCTTTACAAAATTATTGGAATGGGAAAAATGGGCGTACGAGTAACTATAACTACCTACATGATCCTTGGATACCTATATTATGCACATATTTAATTTTAATGATTATAATTTCCAAATTTTAAAAATTTGGTTATAGCGTAGTCAGTAAAAATTTACTTATGAGAGCAAAGACTTCACATTGAACTCATTTCGCTCCATTTTTACACATCAAATATGTTGCATAAAATGTTTTTCGAAGTAGCTGACGGTGCGGCGCGGCGCACTGCCTGACGGGCAAAGTTTACGGGACGATTGGACTGAATTGGAGCTGTATTGGATACTTTGGATTTAAAATTTGCATTTCAAGGACTCAAAATATTTATTTTTGAGCTTCAATGTTGCCATAAACTCTTAAGAGCAGATAACGCAACAATTGTTTACTTTAAAAATCGAATAAAGGTTTTTATAACGAACTACTTCGGCGATGTTATGAGATTGGGAATATTTCTACTATTGCCTGATTACGTCGTTACTAATCATGAATTCAGTAAGATAAACACGGAATATGAACATAAGTAACATAAATTGTTAATTGCAAGTAACTTGCCTCTCTATGTGTTCCTCCGACTCAGGCATTGTAAGTTAAAGTCACCGTGAACTGTGTTAATAGTATCGGAACAAATATTTTTATTTGGAATAAAATATTTGCTCACAGAATATGGCATCTACACGCTGACCTTACTCTGGGGGCAGCGAGATTACCAGGCAGTTGATGATAAATCAAAACCTTTTTGAGGCATAATTATTGTATTGACATGGTTTCATCTGCGAATCAAACTTCAAAGCAATATGATTCGTATATGTATTAAATTGCGGATATTTTTTCAAGAAAGTAACAGTAACTTTCAGTATTCTAATGCGAGTCATATAGAATTTAAATTTAATTAAAACAACAAATTTTGAACTATGTGACAGCTTTAACAGCTTTGTCCATAAACATAGTAGCAAAAGTCACATTATATGATAGTGTCTACAGATTTTTATAAAGTGTGGACGGGTTATAACCTAAAACCATATACTAAATAAAAAATACTACTTATACTAAACTAAATATTCAGCGTATTGGGACACCAATAAGATTTTGGGTTTTGTTTCTAAATTAAATAATTATTTAGCAGATAATTACCCTTTAAGATTTATCTTGTGAAACTAGCACTCTACAAGCGATTGCTTCCGCAAGAAAATGCAACCGATAAGTTTAATAAAATTAAATGAATGGGTCTAAATAAATCTTTCAAACTATAATAACCCGTTTAGATTAAAATTAAATTTCTATTGTTTTCGATGAAGCAGTTTGAAAATAGATCTCGGAGTATTTTGAGAATGGTCTAAGATAGCCCTGGAGTGAAACGAAGCCTAAAAATAGTATTTTAAAATGAATTAATTTTAATGATAATTCTGTGGAGCATTTTGCGAATTAATGTATGAGATTCTTTTCTTTTTTAACAAAAAAAAAAAAAAAATAATAATAATAAAAAAAAAAAAAAAAAAAAAAATAAATAAAAAAAAAAAAAAAAAATGGAGTAAGTACCACTCCGGGATTAAGCCTAAAAGTTTCCTATTTAAGAAAAACATCGCAACCCCGGTCCGGTGCCTTCCAACCCTTGCCTTTTATTTAAGAACATTACTGGGTAACATAAATTGTATACCTATACATAATCTGAACCTTAACTATGGTTTGTATAGAATCTATGTAAGAAATATAATTTTATTTGCGGCTGTAATGCCTAGTGAGTTTAAATAGCTGATAAACTGCCTTGCAAATTTGCGACGGTTTTACGAGTTTATATTAATAAATCCTAAACAGCTGGATGAACATATCACCATTATTAGCATGCTAGATCCGCATAAAATGCGAAAAGCTCACATACTCTTAGGTGTAACAAAAATAGGTTGAGAAGGCTACAGGTCGGAGCGATTGCTTTATATATTTTTTAAATAGAGAATATTTAAATTTATAATCTTGAAAACAGTGAAGTGGCAAAATCTATATTCAATATTTTTTTATGAATAGGTACTAATAATAATATATTATGTATCTAATCAATCAAATGCTTTTATTGGATTGATAACTTATTTGTTGAGATTTTAAAAGTTTTATAAATTGTTATGGATTAAAGATAGAGTTACCTATGGAACACATTATTTTGAATAATGTAGGTAACATAAATCAATACCAGAAGGGCATATATTATAACATTGTTTGTTTTTAAGCTCTTTGTCTGACGAAGGATCTCTAAACATCTGCATGTAATAATTAAATCGTCTTCGGTGGTGATCCAAAGTATAATTATGAATCAAACAAAACGTACCTTGTAGTTTGATTCCAATTATGCGAGGATCACCACCGAAGACGATTACACTCCCAACCCACCCTTGTGAAAGGACCCTTGAGTGAGCAGACAAACTAAGAAACAAAAATGTATATTTACACAGTTAACATCCTTTGTAGGTATATCTCTAAAAATAATGACCAGTTTCAGGCGCCCCTCTCCGGTCGTGGAAGGGAGACGGGAAGTCAAGTTTTGTATTTTATAGTGGTGAATATCTAAAGGTGTGAAGAAGATAGCACAATCCCATGTACTGCTGCATGTAATAATTAAATCGTCTTCGGTGGTGATCCTCGCATAATTGGAATCAAACTACAAGGTACGTTTTGTTTGATTCATAATAATATGGATAATGTGTTTGAGATTTGTTGGTACTTTTTCCTACTGAACTCCGTAACGTCTCAATAGATTATGTTTACATGAAAGATATTCTGGCTTAATACTTTAGAATTTTAGATTAATTAATGAGATTTCCCAACCTTAGAATTAATTCATGTTAAAGAGACAGGTTGAACTGATATTGATGAAGTGAAACAAGTCAATAAAATAGCATTTAAAGCAGAACAAAATACATACATAAATATTAATTTTGTTTTTTCTTATCGATATTTTAGTTTTGAGCTAAGCATGTCTTTGTTTGTTATCAAAATTATCAAATAATGAGATAATGTAAGTTTTTGCTTAGAGAGGTTCTCACAATATGTCCCCAAATAATTAGCGAATAAAAATTGCTTTACTTGCATATCTAGATATCCACTCGAAGAACACGCAAAAATGCTGCAATTGTAAGTTATTCATATTTAATTCCTGATTAAAGGAAGTACGTATATTATGTGTATAATTGTATATACATATATATGTAGGTACTCGTATGTGTACTGTACGGTACATGTTACAATCGTGTGAATATTTCATATCACGTGCGATCGTGCGTGCCAGAAATGTATCGGTACAAAAATTTCAAGGAAGTCCTTGAAATTTTTACCGATACATGCTCTTTTCGAATAGATTACAAGAAAGGATAATATGGTAAAATTATCACTAAGTACTAGGAAGAACTTTCCTCAAACGTTTTGTAAGAGCAATACAGGACGTTTTATAAATCGTCAATACTGCTATTGTCGTAGATGTTCAAGCGGCGATTTGCTAACTATGAGGCTGATCGTTTGCCTGTTTGCAACACTTTCAATGAATAAAAAAGGAAAATCACTGAAGAAAGCAATAAATAGATAAAAAGCAAATTGCAGATTTATAAGTCTGGTAGTTATGTAGATATGACTGATTAGGTAGCCGATAAGGATACATTGTAAAAATTAATAATCGCCGAGGAGATAGGTGATTAACCTACGTATACACTTTGATTAGGTCAGTACAGTTGATACCTACATACTGATATTTAAAGTAATGTACACGTGGGATTATGACCGATCTGATCAAAAGTGTAACTTAAGCATTAATCTTATTTCCTCTTCTTACCACTAAAATTAAAAAAAAAAAAGCTGTGTGCTCATTTGATCACTCTATATTTTGTATTAGCATTTCTTACCAAAAAATAAAATAATGCTATATTATGAAATGATATATAATATTTATTAATTTAGATCGCAGAAATAGCTATTTGTAAACAGATGTTATTACAGATCTAACCACAATGAATCATTGTGTTTTCGACAAGTAAATCATAACAAACACACTGTGACGACCGATATTAACGATGTCTTTAAATCTAACAACATGACGTTGTAGATAAACATACTATTTTGTAGAATGAAGTACTTGCTCGTAGAGGTATGAAGGAAGCCATGAGAGAAAATATTTCAACTCACATGAATATATTTTTTATATACTTACGATTTTTATCACAAGAATTGACAAATTTCCTTTTGTTGTCGACTATACGAATTTTATCAGTGACGGATTAATGCCCGATAATTTGAATGCTTAGGTCTTTGGCCACTCACCCTTATATAGTAAAGTGTACCTCTATAATATGTTGGTATATTAATTTTGCATATTTCTTTCCATCCTTTAAACGCATTCTCGTAACGTCTCTTTATCAATACAAGCGCTTAGACGTTTAACAGAACCAAGCAAATATAAACAAACTTTATCTTGTTTCTCTTGATTCTATTTAAAGCTTATTTTAATTTAAACATCATTAGTATGGCTTTAACTAGCATCTGTAGTAACCGTATTGACTTTTTCTGTATTGAGTTCTTCTGCTAATCGTCTAACATTTTCAATATTTAATTTGCTATCAGTAGTATCTTTAATTAAGTATTGATTATTATTGTTACCAACTGGATTATCCGGTGATAAGTTTTTGGTTGAGATTGTGCGCGCACTATGTGTGGGGAATATCACTAATATCCTGTGAATTTTCGTGAATAGTGGTTGTGTGTTTCGGGTGTGATGTTAAATCTGAGTGCTACTTGGGTTCAGGGTAGCAATCCCGGGGCGCTCCAAGTTCCAATGAAAGTGGCTGATGATAATGATAATATCTATAACCCGAGAAAAGTATCCCAGGTACGTCTATAAAATATCAGTTTTAGATAGTTATGGAATCAGGCGTTAATCGTGAAAGTTTATCTTCAAAAAACTGTTTTTGTTATTTTAATTAACTTTCGAGTGTATTTTCTTTCTGTATTGTATGTTTTATAAGTTGTCATTAAATAAATCGGTGTTATAAATGAATAAGGTTTTTCTACAAAAAAGGTTTTTTTGTAGAAAAACCGTTTTTTTTCTACATCTTACGAAGTTATGAAATTTTTATAATTGGTCTGGGTTTCGATAATTTTTGCTATTCTTAACGGATTTTACGAATGAGGTTTTTTAGAGAACATTTTGTTTGTTTTGTATGTAACAGAAAAAATTGCATTTGGGATTTGAATTGAATCGGTTATCTTCTTAATATATATAAATTACGTGTCACGTTGTTTGTCCGTTATAGACTCCTAAACTACCTAACCGATTTCAATCAAATTTGCACACCGTGTGCAGTTTGATCTAACCTATGAGATAGGATAGTTTTTGTTTTTTTTTTTTAATATCTCAATTTATAGTGTCTACCCGTGCGAAGCTACGGGACGAGCCGCTAGTTTAATTATAAATTTTCTCAAATGTCTATATACTAATTTTGTGAAAATGAGACCAAACTAAACTTTTTTGACATTATACTTTAACGTTATAATAAAATTCAGTTCGAATAGAAGTTTTAATGTACAAATTAATAAGAAAACTTCTCTAAGCTTAGTCACGAATCACGATGACTTCTCTAAATTATCGGAATTAGAACATTTGGTCTGAAAACTGATATTTTAATTTTTGGAGCAAATTTTTATCAATTTATCTATTTGTGCGATTAAAATGATAACTTTTAAGTACAAGTTTAGTAGCTATTTTCTTTTAAAATGACGATCATCAACTACAAAGTAAATTAATATTTACCTCTTTAAATTCAAACTGCCGATTGATTGATTGATTTTTGATTGAGCCTTTCTTTGTCTACCTAGACGACCATTTCACCACAGTTTAATTCAAAGTTTCTACCTGTTTCACCTTGAATCGAATCGTGCTTGCTTTTTGTGCCCAGTTTTTGTGTTGATTGCGAAAATAGCAAAATTTTTTTGAAACTTCTCTCAAGTGGACTCGGTACAATATCAATAACTTATTCGGGTGCGGTCATCATTGGAATTGATCAGCAAAATCTCTGTTTTGGTAAACTTCGAGAAGCTAGAGGCTAGGTATACCGTGGTACTAAGTACTAGGCCATTGAGCGAAATGTATTAAAGCACTTGGAACCGATTGTTTGCGTAATTGGCACCTCATCAATTGCATCTAGAACTTTCGCTTAACAACCTAGAAACCAAGTAAGTTGCTAGGATCCAGGACCTGAGTTATACTCTCCTTGCCGTGCGCTTTTAACTACATATACTGCTTATAATATGTATATCATCTAACGACGTGTCGCGTGTTGAGGTGGACAAGTTCGGAACTATTTTTTAAATTACTGCAATGAAATGAAAAAAAAACCTATTGTTTTCCATGGAGCAGTTTGAGAATAGATATCGGAGTACTTTGAGAATTGTCTCAGATGGCCGTGGAGTCAAATGAAACAGACAAACAAAAATTTAAAATATATATTTATATATATATATATATATCTATATTTATTTAATGATAATTCTGCGGATCATTTTGCGAATTCAAGTAAGAGATTCTTGTATTTTTAAACAAAAGAATAGGGTACTTTTATGCATAACCCCGTCAATTAAACTAAAAATGTCGTCGCACCATTTCATGCAATGCAGACTAATTGAAACTCAATAGCTCATCATCTTGTTTTGTTGTCGGTTATCGACCCGGAAATTTTTTGTTGCCACGCGTGGCTGACTGCTTGGTTCTTTGTCTCCAGTCTCGACTAATATTCCCCAAGCTTTATGAGTTCTTTTCATAAACCTTTGCGGTTTTGTACGTTAATTATTCAGTGCAATCTGCCTCGTATTCTTAAGGTGAACTTTTGAATTAAAGCTGATGTTTCTCTCTAATAAAAAAAAACAATAATTAAAAATTCAAGTTTGTATTGCATTGTCATTGTAGTGACAGTGACACAGCTCACATCGAGAAGTGGTTCAATCTTAAGTAGAAGGATGTGACCTATTTTTTTTAAATAAAGCGGCCCGTTAGCTCGTTTCTTAGATTTGCCACCATGGCATAAAATAAAAAAAAATCTAGTAAAAGAAAGGCTTAAATACAACATGTGAGTGCAGTGAGTGCTTTTATCTACATTCAGCTATGCCGCACTGTAGATCCTCTTACATTTAATGTTGTCTGTCATCTTTCAAATCTGACATTGGCTGGTAGATAATAACCAAAACTACTGATTAATTCCGAAATCACATGCAGGTGTTCAGCCACTGAACTGTATTATCGATTATGGAGATTATTATACTTTATTAACAAAGGCATTGCGTAATTTCTTGGAAGTAGGTACTGTTTGTGGTAGCTATGCCATGTTTTTACATCACGTTGTAAAACTGTTACGTGGTGCACGTAGCACAGCTTTATCGAGTTAAGGCTGTGTCGGTAATGGCTTAGGTGCCCTAGTGTGTGACACCCTAAAGTCTAGTGCTCTAGTAAAAATGTAGTGTATGTCTCAAAGTCTCTTTTTCTTCACTTTTCTCTTATTCGTTCTCCAGTTCCTAAAAAACCCACTAACTTAATTTTCATAAGATAAACATTCGAATGGGATAGTAAAATTTTTGTTTTGTAAGCCAAGCCACGTGGATTAACAATAACTATTGTCTTAGAATTAAGATTGTTTTCTCAGAAATAGAGCTATGTCGAAGGCAATCTCGGACACCCATCTAAGGATTGATCGAGGCTTTTGACGCTTAATCTTTTCTTTATGTAGATATCCAGCTCGTAAAACGATATCATTTCAAAAGCACCGCATACACATGGTTATATTCATATACGAACTAATTATCTGAAAGTGGGGATTAGGAGTTTCGCAAACAAGGTCAAATGTTAACCCTAAAACCCAATATCCCGAAATTAGCGCAAACCCATTGTAGCGAAGGTTTAATAATGCTAAGCCTTATTTCCAAAGCCTAACGAGTTCTCGTGAACATTGACGACTCTAGTACCTACAAAGAGACCAGAGACAACCACCGAGCACTGACAATTTGCAATTCCAATTTCAAGTTACTCTTATCTTTGTTTTACCACTTTTGTTAAGGGAATATGTACTACTCTAGCTAATCATTTGGTAATTATAATACTAATTTCTTACATTATACATTCACTATCTTATATTGTACCTCTATATTTGACGTTACCAAGTGTTATACTTATCTTAATATGGCCTGAATCTAATTACGTATACTTTACATTAAATTACATATATAAAATATGTGTAGAACTGTACACACTACAAAACATACCTTTTATTTGTGTGAAGTTTCATTCCAAAGCCAAATATTAAAAGAAAATTTAAACTTGAGTGAAAAGGCGAGCCAATTTTTTACCTAAAATCTAATGATCCCGTATCATTCCAAAAGTGTGTATCTGGAGCCCGATTTTAAAGCGGAAAATCGTGAAGGCCATTAATATTGGTTCAATAGCGATTGGGTCGAAGGATCGGAGAAAATAATCCTTGAAAACTTTGCTGACTCCGCCAAAGCTAAAGTTATTTTATTTAAGTCAATTTTAAGTGTCGAATTCTACACGAGTTTTGAATCAAAGTGTAATCACTTTAGGTGAAGTTCTGGAACGATCACAGTTGTTACTGAACGAAGGCTACAATTTTGTATTCTTCCATTAATTTACGTATAATCATTTACCATTAGTCGGCTTGTTTGTCTCGTGACTCGATTGCAAAAAAATCTTCTTGTAAATACGTCTTCCGAGCAACGAGCTTTTGCTCAAAAAAAAGGGGAAATTTTAACGAGTATTTTTTCCAGGTCATATGTATTAGTTAGTGAGAAGAAGTCTTCAGCGATTCGTCAAACGATTTTATTTGCGACAACTCTGTAATTCTATGTACCAATACAAAACAAAAACTCAATGGTTTACTTCAATATGTACATAAATTAGGCGTGCTATCTTTAGGAATCGCTTTGTCACTTAGTCAGTACATAAACGTAATTAAAATCTAAATTTATTGCACATGGAATTGTACATAATATATCACGATTGATTTATTTAAAATCGTGGCTAACGTGCTAGGGAGGTGCCTTATAAACTTTTAATAGAATTAAGCGTCTGCGCTACGCTATATAAATTTCAGTTAAATACTAAGGAGCTTCGGAGTTTGGAGATTTATTCTGTCTTTGTCTAATAGACACAAATCAAGCTCAGGTTTGATTAGCTAGGTTAGGTAAGAAAAAATATTCAGTTAACGTTATGGTTAGTCACTTTGTGTTTTTCAAAGTATAATCAAGCCGGAATTCGAGACTACCTCAGGTATTTTGTACACGCTTTTATAGCTGGTGTAGCACCAAAACAAAGGTACAACTAGAACTCGCATTGCTATAAATTCTGCTTTAGTTTTCTTTTTGCAATCTTAATTCCAAACAAAATAGTTTTCACAAATGAAAACCATCACAAAAAATATAAAAATAAGGTCTAATTTTCAGTGAAAAGTAATTTAATTACCGGTCTGGTTTGTTCAGTAACAGTTTATTGACCTGAAGCAAACAGCTGATCGATAAGATATCACTTGCATACACTATCATTATTCTCTGTTCTGTTCCTACTCTATTTAAATAACCATTACATAAGAGTTACCTTGTTTACTGCATAAGTTGTATTGTTTTCGTTATTGTTGATGTAAAATACTATAAATAAATTAATATTTTCACCGTTTATGCCCAAAATACTGTGTACTTTCATAATTATATTTAAAAATAATTAGGTAAATTTTTCCTGTAAATTTTACCTGACCGTACCAAGTTTTTTCTGTTTAACTTTCCTCGATTTTTTATTTTCAGAATATTATGTAGGTAAACAATATCTAGGCCTATGCTGAATTTAGATTGATACAGCAGATAACAAAATCGGCTGTAATTGTAACATGCAGACAGATAATCAGAAACCGAAGTTTCAACATCGCTCTTTTGACCTCTTTTTTACTATTTTGACGACAGTTTAATATATGTCGGATACTAAAAGATACTAAAACCTAATCTCGCTGACTAAAACCTACCCAGCATGCACAAGAAGCAAGTATTACACGTTCAGAGATAAATCAAAGGATACGAGACTAAAGCGGTTTCCTTACATAACCTAGCTTAAAGCTCTACAGACCCGACCAACGAGCCTTATTTATACAAAGTAGAGCAGATCCTATTTCAAGACATGGTTGTATTTTTTAGGAGAAACCTGGCTCTTTACGTGAATAGGCTTATGAGATCCTTTTTATTGTATGTGACGCAGAAGTTTAGTTTGGCAGTTAGAAGTGACTCATTAAAATCGAGTAAAGGATTCGCGGATATTTTGTAATTGATGGCGCGACAGTGTTTTGTTTAAAGATGGCACCAGCTAACCCACTTTCAAAGTTCAAAGTTTTTGTTAGATTGATATTCTCTCTTTTTTTCTTTTCTTCTCTTCATATCAATGTTGTTATGGTTTGAATCTACCGTAAACACACTTGAGTAGGTATTTGAAGCAGTCTTCGTTAGCAGGTCGTAACAATTTCATTACTTAGTCACATTTTCCTTGTACCAGCTGTTTCACACATTTGGTATTCAAATCGCACTGCCAATTTGGTTAGTGATCGGCAGTGTGTAGCTACGAGTAGAGCTACATTCTACTTATTGTTTATGTTACTATCTATATGTCTAAGCCCGTTTACTGTAGTCAAATAGGTATATTTCGGTTGGAACATACTCGTAGCTAACCGTAGTATTAGATAGATTGATTCTCACTAAAACAGTCATTCTTTTGTAGTGGTAGGGCTCTTTTGCAGAGCCCGCCTGGGGAAGTACCACACCTTTGCCAGATATTCCACCGCCAAGCAGTAATGTGCAAACATTACTGTGTTTCGGTTGGAAGGGCATTGTTTCCAGTGAAATTACAGGGCAAATGGGAGATTAAACAACTTATATCTCAGGGTGACGAGCGCAGTGCTGTGCCGCGCAGGGTTTTGAACGAGTTCAAAATTCTGGGTGGCGCAGACCTGTTATGGGTAAACGTGACGTTTAACATCAGGCGAGCGATTTGCTCGTCTCGTCACTCAATGACATAAAAAAAAAAAAAAAAAAAAACAATATCGTTTCCAACGGTTGAGTTTTGTTATTAAATTCGTGTGGGTACAAATTCCTGCTATACGTTATTACATGTTGCAATATTTATTACACTTAGTAATGCATCTGATAAATGTTTTTAGCTTAAACATTTTTGTGACAATTATTCAGAATACACAGACACTTACAAACGCACACATGGACTCGCCAGTAAAAAAAATAAACAATAGTAAAATATTATACGGGGCCGATAGCGCGATATTCGCGCCCGATTTTAATCGATTCAGCGTAACAGCTCAGCTTTAATAAAACCACTATTCAAATAAATCACAATGACATTTTAAAAACTGGATTTATGTCTCACGCTTCACAACGTTAGTACAAACGTCTATGCTAAGACTAACCTATTTCGTAAAAAAGAAGCTTAAATTCAAAACTAGTTTAGCAGGATAGCGCTGGATCATTTAAAAAAAAACACAAATTAGATTATAGTAGAAAATATTGTATTCTGCCATATAAGACGATTATTTTTCTGCCGCGAGTTAACATTTTCGGTGATAAAGGTCACTTTAGGAGTCAAAGGTGATGAACTTAATTTGAAAGTAAGATATTTATAACAAAGTCTCAAAAGCGTGTGTTGTAGCAACGGAGCAAACGGCTAGCATATAAATAACATCAACCAAATCTACTGAAATTTAATCAAATTGCGAATTATTTTTTTACATGAATTATAAAATGTAATTGAAATACCTATACAACAGATTCGTTCATTAACCTACATTTAGTCCATCGGATTCGGGTCAATGCTTCGTTACATTTTATCTTTGAGTGCTCATCTTCACAGATGCTTGTCGTTTGCATAATTTCATTCCGTAACGCAATGTTAAAATATTTTATCTTACTCTTGGTTAGTCTTGACTTAATGCTTATCCACTAACAATTAATATACACCTGAATTTTACCCCAACTGCCTAAATGGAGGATAACGTTTTTTAGGCGCACAATCATTTTATTTATCAAGCTAAATTAAATTACATTTAAAATTGCCGCTCTTTATCAGAATGACCTTTTCGCAGAAAGTCAATTCTCATATGTCACTGTCAATAAAACTAATATAATATAATATTTTTTAGGTTGTATTGTATGTAATTTAAGTACGTAAACTACGTACTGTATTTAACCTGAAAAATATTCGTTCTGGGAAATATGGTAAAAGCAAATAAAAATGTAGGACGCATGTAAATCTACACAAATTGGTTTAGGTAAGCAAAACGTTTATAGATTTAGGTCGGCTAGTGTTGAAGTTATTGTTTTTGTGGAACAAGTAAGATTTTACCACCAGTCGACCTAAATCTATTAAGTTTTGATTAAGTGAACCAATTTAGATGTAAATAGGTATACTAAATATCAAAGCTTGACTTTGTGTGTATGGATATAAATCCTTTGGAGTAGGTCATCGATATGAGATGTAAGCAAAACAGTAATAATATGTATATATACCTACATTATAACCAAAAAAAATTTCACGTCGAAAGAGTAGAAAAACATTTGTGAGTTTTCTGAAAAAAAAAAATTATAACTTGAACAATTTCTTAAATAAAAATCTTAAAATATTTTAAAAGGATAATATAATTTAACTAATAAATTAATAACTTATAGTACACCTTGTCACTAACCACATGCTCATAATTATTCTTGCTTCAGGAATATTTCAAATTAATTTTCTCCAAAAACCAACCTACTACCGACCTCTAACAAAATAAACATGAGGCGCAAATGGCACAGCCTTCAAGTTTGGTATAATTTTGTTACCGCTACGTTTCGTTTTCGGGTGACCGACCCGCAACTTAATTTAGGCCCAGGCTTAGATTATATGTATTTTCTGCGGCACATAATGCCGGCGTTTTTGGTAGAATCCTTGATTTCTATTTATTTTGGGCCATTTTCTTCAGCAAATGATCTAATCTCGAGCTAACTGTAGGTTAGACTTTTTGACCTTTAGTATTAAAATAAAAGGTCTTTGTTTAAATAAATTCAGTGTTTTCAGTTTTACAATCCATTAGCAACACAAAACCATAGAGTTGTAGTTTTGAAAGTCTTCTTCTAAATTTTCTTCAGAATTTATTGACACATTAAATAAGTAAGAGGTGGTAGGTTACCGACTGCGTGACACTGCGACACTCACTCACATTCAACATGCAAGTGACATTAAAACTTAGGTAATGCACACTTACAGATCAAAATCAAACAATAACTTCCAGATACGACTGTTTGTTGAAAGTAAACAAAACGACAAAACACGCAGCGAAAATATGTAAGTCACCTGCACTAAAAGAACTTATAACGTATTTAATAGAATTCATTTTTCTTTTTCGACTAGAATCCTATTAATTTGAGCTCCAACCTTATGTTATGTGGGTTGTTTCGACCATGACCCATCTTAGCTTTGTAACAGATTAGATTTTGGCAGAAGCAGAAAAATCAAGAAATTGAAAACCAACCGACTCCGATTGGGATTATCCCTCGATTGCCCCTTCATACTCGTATTATTTGTTAGTGTGCTGAAAATATGAATGTATGATTTATTGTGTGGATGTCTTTTTTGTTACTACTTGTGTTGAACTATAATATAAAAAAGTAATATTTTTACAAAATATTCAACGAAAAACGCAAATGAATGCTAATTTTAAATAGTTGTATTTTTTACTAGATTTAGAGTTATCTCTCTGTTATTACCATGTTATCGCGGATATTGTATACATAAGCGTGACGTATTTATATACCGACACAATCTATACGTACATATGTACGTGTTACGTGTTTGACCTAATTTGATGATGATAACAATTATTTAAAAAAAATATCAAAACAAATAATTCGATGATAAAACTGCGAATATGTCTAGAAGGAAAGTTAAAATAAGAGTTATATGTACATTGTACATGTACAAATAGATACATTTCTACGAGAAATAAAAACAATTTTAATATTCTATAACTAATTAGCAAATACAAACGGATCAAAAGTTGTATGTTTGTGTGCATACACATGTGCACACCACTAACAAAAGTTCACAATGACATTGAATATCAGAATTCAAGATTTAAACATGTTAAATCATATAAATTATATAATAGTTATTATTATAAGTCTAGATTAATAACAAACCTAATCTTAGATTATACAACAGTTTCAACGTAACCGATATTGCAAGTTGGTTATTGTTTTTATGATCATTGACGTCATTTCGAGAGTCATCTTACTGAACTTGTTTGTTTATAGTATCATTGATTTACAGACGTATTCATCCACATCTATAATTTAGAGTATCACTTAGCAGTTATTTTTCTTTGAAATATATTTTGAAAGTGCGCTCTCTACTTTTACTCTAAATTTTGAACCTACGATTTTGTAAACAGATACGAAAATGGTTTCAATAGGAAACGAGGATTGTGATTTGACCTAAAAAGAGACTCACAGAAGGTTAAGAATTTTACTACTACCATATTTTTTTTACCATTTTCTATATGGTTGCTGATATTTCCCCACGCAAAACATCAAGTATATTTTATTAATAATCTTAAGTATTTTAGTATAGTCTTAATCTTATGGATCCTTATACAATTCGACACAACTCTACAATACATTTTTCCTTATTTCCAGGGCTTCAAATCACAAGATGGTAATGCAGCGATGACGCCCGGCCTGAAAAAGATGGAGTCCAAGGGCACCCAGATCCACCTGCCTCTGATGGGCCGTGGAAGCAAGGGCGAGCTCAACGATAAGGTCACCTTCTCCCAAGTCAAATCTCCACCACTCGCTGAGCAGCTCAACAATGGGCAGCTTTTGGGGTAAGTTAAAAAGACTGAAAATTTAAAGTGCTTATTTTCTAAAGTAGATTTCGTAAACTAAAGACCGGATAAAACATCAAAAAGAAGAAACTGATAACTGTGGTTTTGCAGTAAGCAAAAGACGCACAGACGATCTTTGATGAAAGAATAGACGTACTCGTATGCCTAAAGGTGTACAAAAAACTTGATAAAAATCAAATCAAAATAAGAGCTGAGGAATAAGCATTATTTAAAGAAAAATATAATGAAAAATCAACTACAGTCTACACTGAACTTCACCCTAACTCCAGAATAGCGAGCAAAATAGGTCGTATAAATAAATATAGATCACATGCGTCAAACACCACCGTTACTGGGCAACTTTGTAAGTCACATCCGATCTCGCAAAATATGGAAATAAATCAGAATTTAGGCATACATCGACGTAATTTAAATGTTTCAGGCCGACGCTGCAGTACAGTGGCTAATCTTAATGCTGATAATATTGTAGTTACTTATTATGGAAAGAGATTACGTGTCAAGTACAAACAATGACGTCGGTGTTGTAATTTCCTTCAAGTTATTCGTATACTACGCGGTTACAATAGTCGATAGGAATAATGATTTTGGAGCTTGTGCAGTGAACATTGAGAATTGAGAAACATTGAGGTTGAAATGTAGTGTACAATTAATTAGAATTTACTATACCAATCGTTGAATTAAAAAGCCACAAGTTATAGTTATTTCACTGAACGAGGCATGTCTAGACAGTACTTAGGTTTTTTTTTTTTATTTTTTTATTATTTTTTGATATTTTTTTTTTTAATGTAATTGAGTGACGAGACGAGCAAATCGCTCGCCTGATATTAAACGTCACGTTTGCCCATAACAGGTCTGCGCTACCCAGAATTTTGAACTCGCAGAATTCAAGACCCTGCGCGGCACAGCACTGCGCTCGTCACCCTGAGATATAAGTTATTTAATCTCCCATTTGCCCTGTAATTTCACTGGAAACAATGCCCTTCCAACCGGAACACAGTAATGTTTGCACATTACTGCTTGGCGGTGGAATAACTGGCAAAGGTGTGGTACTTCCCCAGGCGGGCTCTGCAAAAGAGCCCTACCACTACAGGTACTAAATGGGTAACCGTATTGCTACAATAATGTTCTCGGGATGAATCTGGCCGAAATTAGGACCAATATGTTGAAATTAGATCCAGTTTGACTAGTTTTTATGATCCATCTCACGAGTTTAGTTTTTCATTTGTCTCGTGCAGTGTTCACTATGTTCGTTGAGTTCGTTCAGTTGGTTTCGCGCTCCCAAGTCGTCGTCACGTGCATTGATGACCGCGAACGTTTATTTTAGTGATAGTGAGTCATTTTATGAATCTTTGATGTGTTGTTTTTCGTTTCTTTGAGTTTAATCTGAAGATATTTCATATACATTGCATTTGACTATTCCAGTGTTTGATTTAAGTAGTTTTTCCTTGGTTTTAGGTAAGTTTTCTTTATAATATAGACACCATTGCTTTTTTTCAATTCACTAAAACCGGCTACATCTAAGATTAGAAGTTTTTTTCTCAAACGCGGAACTCTGTCTCGTAATTACCTTGTTTTGATACTTTATTTCAGTTTTTGTAATGATACGGAAAAAATAATAGTCAGTAATTCTGTTAAGTTGGGCTATTCTATTACTTTAAGTGTTCGGTAGCAACGTTTGACATAATGTTTGTTAGACCTAATTTTAGCTCTAACCTTCATAAAAATACTCTTATAAAAGTATTACAGACTTCTTTATTCTTGTAGTTGGAAAGGTCATCATCATCATCAATGTCAACTAAAACTTACACCCGTAAGTTTTATATTGAATAGAAATTGTTTCTAATGAATAAGCCAAGCCTTGTTGTTCACGTATTGAGGCCAGCCGAAGGCTTCATTATCGTTTTCCATGCCCTTCGCACGAATGAGCCTTAATATAAATATAAATCGTACGTACTTTACCTACTCTACCTATTATAGTAATTTATCTAAATTTGTAAAGTTTACATGTAGCAATATTACATATAATTATATACGATCTAACTGATGATGTAAATTCAAAAGACGTGTGGCACTCGGGGACTGCCGCGGTAAAGCTATTGCATACGGTGATACTTTTTAGTTTTGCCATCTATCGATGAATAGCAGAACTTTTAATGACTTTTTGAAATATCACGCTTGTCTCTTTAGTTCAGCAACTCGCCTCTGGGTGTCGAGTGTAAGGTTTCGTTGACATTTCAAACGTCATGACTCTCTTCCGAGTGTACCCCCGTAGTTCTATTTTTAAAACCAGGCTAGTGAAGGGAAAATCGATAGTTGAAAAAATAATAAAACTTTACAATGTTAGTTGGTGAAACTGTTATCGATTCCCAAATATAAGAAATCGATATTGGATAGGAACCGCACAATCTAGTAACCGATTTTTTTGGCCCTACCTTTCTTTTAATCGGTAAAAATGCAAATGTTTCATCTGATGGAATGTCTGTTTTAATAACACATCTTTGAAAAGATTAGTCCAGGAAGTCTAATTGGAGCATTTTGATAACATCCCATAATTACGCCACAACGATGAAATTAAAATATTTCATCAAAATCAAAGTATTTAGGTTAGTCAGTAATTTCTCAACTTATGGAAATCGTCCCTATTTTTATGATGACGTCATCGACAAAATCTATCGATTCTTCTCTTAAGATATTCAGATCCCATCACTACGTTTGCTGTCAAAACTTAACGTCAATTTATTTTACGGTAAAAAATAAAGAAAAATAAAAGAAAAAAAAACACCAAAACCAAGACCAAGAACCAAGACCAAGACCACCAAGTACCACCACCACCCCGAATAAGGCCCGCACCCCCCCTTCCGCGGTTTTGATACAAATGTGATATTGGGGCGGTTCGATATAATCCGACTTCGGTGGGGGTGTCAGGTTTTTTCGTTACGGAATTTCTGCATTCCACGCTCAAGGCCCGCGATAGAAGCTATGCAATAGCTTAAAAACTATATGAATGAAATTACAATATCAAACATGAATATTTAAACTTAGTTATCAAAACAAAACTAACCTAACCTAACCTCTTACAAGTTGGCAGTGTCCGAAATTATTTTGACAATATCGCTTTGGAAAATACTTCCCAGTTATTTACTTACAATATATAGTTCATTTTGCCATAAGAAAGAAAATAAAAATATACCTAGATAGAATTTGTTTTTTTTAAAAACCGGCCCCTACTCGACTTGATGCCGGTTGCAGAGTTGTATAGACAGCCGGTGTCTGCGCAGATTTTCCGCTCAGACCACACAGTCTCAGCATAAAAACATGTAGTCAAGTCTTGAACATCATTAGTGTAACAGCGTTAAAACTTTTTTCAATCAAAATTCTAGACAAGAAAGAAAAACGTACGAAATACACTATTAAGACATTTTGGCGCAGGCGCGTTCTGTGCTTATCAATCTACAACGAACTTTTGTTACAGGTCAATCTCATATTACTTTTGTTTTCAAATACAGTTCAGTAATTTACTAAACGATAAAAACAATAAACAAACAACAACAAACCAACAACAAACAACAATAAACGTCAAAGCTTTAAAGAATTAGACAGGTTCAGAGTCAGATCATTCATTTGCAGAACATGGTAGGAACACAAAGTACAGAGTTGCAATTAAAAGTGATTTTTTTCGAAACGCCCTCGCCACTTGTAGGTACGTTACAATGGGTACAATTTAATAACACGGTTATAGTTTGGCTTCGCTTCTTCCATGTCTCACCGAACTTTATCTCAAAATATGCGCATTTTTCCATTCTTATTCGACTAAAAAGGTATAAGACGCAGCGTCTGATGCAAACTCTCCCATAGTGGTTCTTTTCAACCCGCGTGCTAGTTTACATTGGTTTTTAGTGCCAGAATTATGTAAATTACTTGTTCAAGATCTTTGGGTCAAGGTGAAGCAAATAGAAAATTCAATATTCATTCTTCTTCAGATCACTTTACGGTTTTCATTCCGCTTTCAATTTCGAGCCTAATGAAATTTTGATACTGCGATGTTCATTGTGTCGGGGAAACAAATGTTTAGGTAAGGACAAACCTTTTTTTTAACTTTCGGTATTCTCTATAAAGTCTAATTCGGTAATTAACAATATCACGACAGGATGTTTGATTAGAGTAATAAATCAAAACGTACAGAAGTAATCGGTTTAATTTCTTTAATTTATTTCTCTTTTAAAAGGGACAGTTATAAATGCGACTAGCTGCGCCCCGCGGTTTTACTCGATAAAAAGTACCCTTACGGTAAAGCAAAAAATAATGATAAATAAGCAAAAATTAATAATAGCTTAATAAAAGCACTAAATAAGGTTATGCAAATCCATTCAGTCGTTTTTCGTGATTGAGCAACAACAATGTTCTAAAACTATTTCAGAAATATTTGATGAGAGACAAAATAAACTGAATAATAATAGAAAAAAGTCATGACTCTAGAAGTACAAGAATCCTTCAGCCTCTCTTAAGAGCACTTTCCATCTCTGTCTCATTCGTAGACCAAGTTAACGAAGCATTCAAACGCCTAACCAAATTAAACCTTAGCTCTTTATATTAAGGTTCCTAATGTACTGACGCTAAAGTATAGAATTTTGTTGCCAAGCCAGTTGGAATCATGCCAGTTTGTTGTTATAGGAAACCGAACTGGAATGATGGATTTGTACCCTGAATTAGTTAGGTTATAATGGCCTATATTACTTTTGGTATACTATTATAAGTTAGGCTTAGTACCTGCGCATGTGCACAGATGTTCATAGACTTACTTTCATGTGTTTGATTTTGTGCTATTTTCTTTAATTTCTAAAAGCACCTTCCTTGGTTGTTCAAAACAAATAGGCTCTATTCTAGACGTGAGATTTCAAAAATGGTTAACTATCATACTTATCTACAAAGTATTTTTTCAATAAACACACTCGATATCACTGGCTACCCATGACTGTGAAAAGCACTCACCATAGCAAAATGAGGTCTTTATACTCGTCATTATGATAAATCTTCTCTACTGTAAAAAGTTTGTTCCGAGTTTCGTAGGGTTAAATGTTTTAAAAGATATTTTTTTGTCGCAAATAAGTCCTCGTTTGAGCACCAACTGTTGATAAGCGACGATGTGGTCGAAGATGAAGCACGCAGACTTAGGAGATACCTGTTCACTCCGACCCTAAAAAGCCCAATATTGAAATTCAGATAGATTATAGACTATATATATAGTATATATATACTATATACTATAGACTCACAGTTTGTTTAATTGCGAAAACCATAACATAGAACAAACAAAAGCTCTTATTTATATTTAACTCAATGAGGCAAGACGTCAAAATTAGAGACGTCACAAACATACACAAAACCCTCGTTGAGGAAATTGCACTCCTACGGGCCCTGTTGAACTTTCCCAACCACCTCGCTGAAAATAGAACCTCCCACAAGTGTCGCGTAAGCGGTTTCACGACGATATCCTGTTCGGAATCTAAACAGCTAACGTAGACGAAATTGAATCTACTTCCTTGACTACTAACAACTACAGGAGCTGAAAAATTAAGTTGGTCGTATAGAAAAATGCCAAAGTTAGTAAAGGATAGGTCAACTCTAATTTTAGAACTACTACATAATTTTCCGAATGTCTCTGATATTCGAAAATAAACCACAATCATTTGAAAGGACAATTTGAAACATGGTAGCACTCTTTGTTATAATTAACACGGGAATGCTCACGTGAATATTATTAAGTCGTTTACTACGACTATTTTCGTGTTAATTATAACAAAATGTTAAAAATCCACGTTAGTTTCCATTGTTAAAATGGAAAAGCCACTTAAGCTCGCACCGCTCATTTTTAATTAAAAACTGACCGTGTGTTTCGTTGTTTAATGTCACTAGGTCTGGACTCTGGACAGCGCTCTTGTCAGGCGTAAATAGAAAAATAAAACAGCTCGAAACTGCCTTCTGCTGCTTTCAGGTGGAAATAGATACTGCATTTTTTTATTTTTTTTTTTTACGTTTAACACGTACTATTTATTGTTCGACAAATGTATACTTTTATACTTTTCAAGAAAATGTCGTAGACAGCTTGTCGTAAACTGTGATTTCTTTAACTGTTGACCGAGAACGATACCCGTAAATCTATGAACAAAAAAATTATACCAATCACTTCGATATCAAGTTGTATCTATATCTACAATCCTACATCTGCCTAAAAAGGTTTAAAAAACATATTCGAAAAAAAAAACTTTTTGAAAGTCACGATTTTTTTAGACAATTGTTGATGTTACACATAATAATTTATTCAAAAACTTTTAACAGGTAGAAAAACTGCGTTGACGTCAGTACGAGCTATAAAAGTGTGTGGTTTCATAAGCTAATTGCTAGATGTGATGCTAAGGGCATGACCTCGCACTTGGAAATAGTATACCTACAGTTGTGTCAGGGGTTTAGAGATATTATATAAAGTTATTATAATTAATTATAGTATAATTTACAGGGTTATAAGGAAAAGGTATACTAAGCCGAAAATAACTTGTAGGACTCATCATTCTGACAAACTTTTGCTGTAAGACCAACCATGAAATCACCGAATAAAAAAATCAGCCAAAGACCATAGAATAATTCTAATGACTCCCGACAAAATGTATGGAACAGCTAATTTTTTTTCGCGATTTCAGTGTTGGTCCCGTAGTAAAAGTCGTTCATAATGATGAGTACTATACTACTATATGAGCCTTTTTCGGATTAGCATACCCTTTCCTTATTAACCCTGTACAACTGTTAAGCTGTTATGTCCATCTTCTGTACATCTATTCTCTATTTTTTACTATGGAAACTAACGTGGTTTTCACACATTTTTGTTATAATTAAACACGGGAATACTCACGTAAAAATTAAGTCGTCTACCACGACTAGTTTCGGTCACATTCGGTGACCTTCATCAGGCGAGTTTACAAACGTGACGCGCTCGCGGTTGCGTCTCGTTTGGCACTGACAAACGTGTGATGAAGGTCACCGAATGTGACCGAAACTAGTTGTAGTAGACGACTTAATTTTTACGTGAGTATTCCCGTGTTTAATTATAACAAAATCTATTCTCTATTCTTAGTGAAATGATCAAATCGTACCGTTTGGTAGTCTATAAAACCCAATGTACATTGTACGTAGCTAATCTAAATCCAATCCCGCGAACGTAAACCCAGCCGAGTAAGTAACCATCAATCTTTGGTTACTCGGCCTTAGTACCCCGAAATCTACAAGCGGCTTCCAGGCTTGCGTCCATAAATCAGTGAATAAAACAAAGGCTAGAGCCGATTCTAAGGATCTGCTAACTGATGACGACCGTTTTGCGTTTGGCATTTTACAATTTTTGTTTTTTTTAAGACCAAAATTCGACCATGTAATGGAGTGTTTTTTACTTCTATTTTTGTACTAAAATGAGTTAAATGTCATTAACAGCAGGCTAAAGAAATAATCGCCGTAATACATTGTTGAAATGGGCCTAAATTGATTGTTAAGAGGATTAGTGGATTTAATTTATATGTAGAGATGTTAATATTGGGGCCTCACTGATCGTGATAAGGCGAATATTTGGGTTATCGCGGTATAGAGGAAAATTGATGTGAAGACATAATAAATCATACGTAGCCATAGCATTCGTGCAGTTTTATCGCGATGGAGCGACGTACGAGTATACACAGCCCCAACACAAAGAAGAAAAAAGCTCACAAAAAAGATTACAAAAATAAAATCATTTTCCAATTGCATTATTATTCGTTTATCTTAATAAATTACCTAAACTGTTTTACTACTAAAATGAGGTAAGCAAAATCGAGATTTCGTATTTGGACTGCCTTTTGCCTATCGTCGGTTCGAAGCCAAATTTTCTCTTTTTATAATCGCTGCGATTGGTGATTGACCCACCTTTGCCGAGAATAGGGATGCGTGGAGGGAGATGGGGTCAGGCCTTTGCCCAGCACTGGGACACAACAGACTGAAAAAAAAAATATTAAGCTGCACTGTCTTTTAATTTTGACGATTAGCTTTTCACAAATTAACTCAAAATTTCTTTATTCCAGTGGCTCCCAAATCAACCTCTGCAATGGCGGCGCCGGTCCCGCCATAACCGGGCTGGTCCCGAAGATCCCGAACGGCTATGGTGATCAAAAGAAACCGATGGCGGCGCTCACACACCTGCCCAAGCGGCCCCCAGTGGACATCGAATTCTCAGACCTCTCGTACTCGGTCAGCGAAGGGAGGAAGAGGGGCTACAAGGCGTTGCTCAAGTGCATCAATGGCACCTTCAGGTCTGGAGAGCTCACGGCGATCATGGGGCCGTCGGGCGCGGGGAAGAGTACGCTAATGAACATTTTAGCGGGTTACAAGTGAGTATTGTTTGGAATATTCATTTCCTTAGTTTGCTAGAGAACCCTAAAATAAAATTCATAATTTTTTTTAATGTAATTTGTGTGTAAGTAATTTGCTTGGATGAAAGGATTATCTAGTTATTTGTGTAGTGGAAGAAAGTAGGCATGACAGCCTTCAAGAACGAGAAAAAACTGTTTTTTTTTTGTTTTTTTTTTCGACGACTGAAAATTAATATCAGGAAGAAAATGGTTTTGATAATTTTTTATTCAATAATTATTTTCATCTCAAAATATGTCAAATGTCAAAAGTTGATAGAGTTAGCTCCGGTCTGGGTGTGGGGCCTAAAACTCTATTTTTATCATATTGAACTACTAACGAGCCTAGCTTTGTACTTGTTATTGACCGTTTCTTCGTGGAAACCAAACTAATTTGCTATGAAAACACATGCGTCATGACACGAATACCTTCCTATTTACACACATACGCATATACTTTTACCCACTTACGCAGCGAGATCTCTAACAATATGATTTTCAGTCAAGTGCTAATGCACCCAAAGTAGGACACGCTTCAGAAAATCAAAATGTCCGCTTCCTTAACAGGCGTACATAACCAAAACTTAACGGAAAGATTTCGGATGTCAATATCGAACCATTTCAATTTTGCACTTACCAGCATGATTTTCACATAACTTTTATTCAGGACAAACGCGTAGACAGCATGTACCTTGAATAATTGAGCCATTCCAAATACGCGAATTTATAACCCGACTTTACCACATTTTTGGCAGTCCTCCAAATTTTTTCCGCTCAGTGTTTAATAACAAATCTTGCCTGTTTCAGAACGTCCAATGTCAGCGGATCCATCCTAATCAATGGGAAAGAACGGAATCTGCGGCGGTTTAGGAAACTCTCCTGTTACATAATGCAGGACGACTGCTTACTGCCACACCTTACCGTCAGAGAGGCTATGAATGTGTCAGCTAACTTGAAACTTGGCAAAGACATGACTGTCACTGCCAAGAAGATCGTCATAGAAGAGATTTTAGAAATGCTGGGGCTGGTCGAGGCGAGCGATACTAGAACGATCAATCTGTCTGGAGGGCAGAAGAAGAGATTGTCAATAGCTTTAGAGTTAGTTAATAATCCGCCTGTGATGTTTTTCGACGAGCCAACTTCTGGGCTGGACAGCTCGTCGTGTTTCCAGTGCATATCTCTGCTGAAGTCGCTGGCTAGAGGAGGCAGGACGATCATCTGCACCATTCACCAACCGTCCGCGAGGCTGTTTGAAATGTTCGACTTCCTGTACACTTTGGCTGATGGACAGTGTATATACCAAGGAAGGGTCAGCGGGCTGGTGCCGTTTTTGTCGTCGATGTGTCTTCACTGTCCGAGCTACCACAACCCTGCTGATTATGGTGAGTAGCTTGTGTTGTACAAGAGTATTCTAGCATTAGCGTACTAATGGATAGCAATATGAATTATAAGCTTGCTTTAGAGAAGAACAGAGATAAGACTAGAGAGAGAGCAGGATATGTTGCACTTCTTGAAAATCCTAATCTACAGATCAAAAAGTGTTTTAGTAAGTGAGTGATAAACAGCAATATCAAAGTTTTTAAGCCGTACAAACAAAACAATGAATTCATAGTTGTTTCGTTTAGCGTTAAATTGAATGGGTCAATTGATAATTATTGATGGTAACGCATCAATTGATGTCAATGGGACTCTATTGAAACAATGAAATGTGTCTGGACTCTGAACTTTGGTCACAAGGGCTTCGAGTATCAATTAGATAAATAGGACACTTAACTGCCTCTAAATTATTTTCAAAACATCCAATTAAAATTCTGTTCACATAGTGATTAAATTTTTTCAAGATATTTAGGTATCTCGTACAATTTATTTTTTATTTTTTATCAAAACTTGTGAAGGCGGCGAGGCATTTTGTTGAATAAAATAAATAATTTACAATACAACTGCCGAAATCGAGTTAATTTTAAACTTTTAGTAGGGTTTTTGAGGAAAATAACCCTGAGCTTGATTACTCAATTTTAAATCATCTCGTACTTTTGACTGAGTTTGTAATGTTTTCTGTTACCTCTATGGAAATTATGTTAAAATGCAATGTCGCCTTAAACATGGGTAGAGCATTTCCGACCTACCAAATGGGTAATAAATGGAAACACGAGCTAAAGAAAAAAGTCGTTTTAGCAAACAAAGTTCAAGGTTTCAATTACGTCGTATAACCATAACAAAATGTACCTCTACCTCTATATAATTGGGTAATACTTACAATTTAAAAATCATAATTATGCCAACGTTTCAACCAATCCAGCATAATTTACAATTAATTATGGCCGTATTACAAAAAGATAACAGTTGCTAACAAATACCTACTCTGTTATCATACTTATACAGTTCTACTTTGTCTAAATAACAACTTCACTTAGATATATCCCTCTATGCTGAACCATTACCAAAATGTTTGCAGCGACAGAGTTCTAAACACGTCTTCACTATTTTGCCTATCTTACCGATTTGGACTGTGTCACAACGAGAATGCTAGGCTAGTTTTCCCACTCTTGGTAGGTAAAATAATGTGATATTTATTACGATAAGGTGGTAGAACTTGGAGTGAACAGCTGTGATTGAATACCTACTGTTTCCGATTTCTTTGTGGCATAGGTCAAAGTTTACAGTAACCCATTGCCACGTGTGAAGTAGACTTATATAAACAATAAACAAAGAAGCTAAAAATGTCCGTTTGTCATTCACAATAAATAAATATCATTATCTAACACAATAATTATTTTCAATCTCTTTCTATACCTATAGATTTACCTATAGATATATTTAATTTGTTTTCTAGTTCTCAAGAAAAACTCTGTTTTCATGAACTATTATCTATTACAATTTACAACTGATGAAGGTTTATATCGGCCCTTTGTCAAAAAATATGAGGATGTTGATAACTTAATTTTGTTTTCATTTTCATATAAATAACAAACAACAATGCTTTTTCTTTACAATGCGAGGTTGGAGCTTTATTTCGCTTACATTTTCCCAGCGTCCCCAATCTCCATTCAGTATTGTCAATAGGGACGGGGGGAATAAAACCGTTGTCGCGGAGTAAACAACATTCTTTGTTATGGCTTTGCCTCACAAAGTCCTTTTAATTAATTTTCAAGATTTATTCAGCTTCAGTAATAACAGGTAGTTTCTCTTTATCTCACACATCTCTTATTCACGATAATGTTAACGGTGCTGCTTTTACCTCGCCGAACAGTCCTAACAAGCAACAAAGTAAGCAGTACAAAATCTACACAATTCGCTATAGTATGAGTAGTGAGTATCCGAGGATAATTACTTCGTACTAGTATTACATACCTACCAATTAGAACCTTGTCTCAGACGAAGAGGGTACATTTCACAATGACATAAAGGAAGGAAAAGCGTTTGTAATAGGTGCCTCATTGTTTAGACTTTGGACGTAATGGGACTGGGCAAAGGTCTTTGATACTATTTTTGTCCATCGCTATACATGAAATATGAAGTATCTATAAAAGGTGTACTAATGGATTCTACAATTATTTTTATTTATGTTATTCATGGAAAAAAGAAAGAAAACCTGCAGTAATAACTATCGATTTACTTATAAAACAATGAAAAGGTCACAACCATTATGACAACCTAAACTATAGAATATAGAAACTACAGTTCTACTGTATAGGTACCTATAAAGTATTCAAGCAAAGTATGACTAAGTTTAATAAATTGGCCTGAAACTGAACGTGTTACAAAAGAAACAGAAACGTGTAAATTATACAAAGAAATACATAGTAAGAAACTTACGCATCTTCAAATTCTTATTCGCTGAGAATACATCTAAAAAAGATTCATCACTAGGTTTTGGTGTGCTATATTTTGGAGATAGTATCTATTTTTCGCTTAAAATCGGTCTTCGACTAATCATAGTCACTATTATTCTTCCTTTTCTTTCCTTTCTAATAACATGTTTGTCTTTCTTTTCAGTAATGGAAGTGGCAACAGGCGAGCACGGCGACTGGGTGCACAAGTTGGTGATGGCGGTGAACAAGGGCACCTGCGGCCGCGGCCAGTCCTCATCATCATCAGCTTCCTCCACCGTGGCTCAGAACTTGAACTATAACAACCAGAGTCAGAAGAATAACGCGCAGAAAGCTGAGGCGCTTGCTATTATAGTTGGTAAGGCTATTCTTTTTTTTAATGCTACTAAGTGACGAGACGAGCAAATCGCTCGCCTAATGTTAAATGTCACGTTTGATCATAACAGATCTGCACCACCCAGAATTTTGAATTCATACAATTCAAAACCCTGCGCGGCGCAGCACTGTGCTCGTCACTCTGTATAAGAGCTTGGCGGTGGAATACCTGGCAAAGGTGTGGTACTTCCCCAGGCGGGCTCTGCAAAAGAGCCCTACCACTACAAAAAGACAGAGAGAAGAGAGAATATGTGTGAGAGTTTCTGTGTATGATTTAGTGACTACACGAATTTAATAGAAATCATGAACAGTATTGTTTAGACTGTAATTCTTTTTTCAGATAAACCAACATGTACTGTGATAGACATGTCAGAGCCAGTGCTCAATACGGAGAAGCAAATTGCTCTTCCAAACTCAACCTTGGCTCCCGTGACTTGCACCACCTCACTGCTAGACTCCAGCGAGAGTTTCACCAAGAAGCCCGTCAAGACCGGCTTCCCGACCTCGGGCTGGAAGCAATTCTGGATCTTATTAAAGCGGACGTTCCGAAGTATTCTGCGAGACCAGATGTTGACGCATTTGAGGCTATGTTCGCATACAGTCGTGGGGCTGTTGATCGGGTTCCTGTATTATGATATTGGGAGAGATGCGGCGAAGGTGATGAGCAATGCTGGATGTATATTCTTCACTGTGATGTTTACTATGTTCACGGCTATGATGCCTACTATTCTTACATGTGAGTAATTTTTGTTACATAATTCTTATGATGCTTCTTTCTTCAAAATAATGCAATTTATACCTACGAGTAACTCTTGTTGGGGCTTTCGTGTTAGTTGTTTGATATGTGTTGGTCATTGTTTTTCTTAATCCTATCTTGCTACGTGCATTTTTAAATACGATAAGAATTAACTTACATAATAATCTTGTAACACCTGATGATAATCGTTGAAGATATTCTGACTATTTCTGACAATAATCTTTTGATATAATCTAGAGATTACGTTTTATTATCTAAATTAGTGTCTATATTATGTTCATTGACCGTCGCGCCACTTCATAAGCTACGCTTGAAGCTGTAAATACATTCGAGTCAATAACCTTTCCGTTTTAACTACCTTGTAACGTTGTAACATTTAGGGCTATCCTTTGAGGCATACAAAAACCTACTGAGCTACCTTCAGCAGTTACTTTAGCTTGTTGCAGAACATGAGCTTCTTTTCGTTTTCGATATGTTTCCTTATCGGCTATCATTCTGTGCCTCCAGTGCAAAATAAATGAATACAACCCCTAGAAGGAAGTAGTGTTCTTCAAGTTGTTTCATTTTGCACGGGAGGCACAGCATTGTTCTGTCTTCTGCAGCATTTTCCGATAAACCATTTCTCAACTGTAAAAACTTCTTCTTAGGATGCCTTTCCAAGTAGTGAAGGTTAGCAGTCCGCTCTGCATTTGTGGACTTTGTGGTGTTGTCCTTGGCAAGGCGAATAAGCTCGGAGGCATTCGTACATACCTCATACATCTCGTAAACTTACTAAAATATAATTTCTTTGTTCCAGTCCCAACCGAGATGAGCGTGTTCGTGAGAGAGCATCTGAACTACTGGTATTCGTTGAAGGCGTTCTACTTTGCTAAAACAATGGCAGACTTACCGTTTCAGGTAATTTGCATTTTTTTACCGTTCCTTTGTTAATTGGCCGCAAACTTGACACGAAGTATTAAATAAAATATTTCGTATGAGAACTAAGGAATCATTTAAGTAATTTTAATTTTTTTATGTCTTTAACTTCATAATAATCGTTCTTTGAGCAACCATCACAATATTCAGATGCTACTGGAACTGTATTATAACAATAGTGATAAAACTACACTTTTGCGGTTATCAGTTTAAACAAAATATTTTTTCGGTTACGTGAAATACATGAAAGAGGTCGCTTATAATGAAAGTCGCCGTCAATAATTCAAATAAATTTATTTTCCGTAATCAGACATAAAAAACCGTAACGAATTGCCTTCTTACTAAAAAGTTCCTTTTCCAATCTCTCTCTTATAACTCTCACAACTTTCGAAACATGTTCCGATTTTTATATCTATTTCAGATCGTGTTTAGCGGCGTGTACGTGATTATAGTATACTTCATGACGGGGCAGCCTATGCAAACCGACCGGGTGTTGATGTTCACCACGATCAACATCCTCACAGCGCTGGTGGCACAATCCCTCGGCCTCCTCATCGGGGCCGCCATGAAGATCGAAACGGGCGTCTATCTGGGTCCCGTCACGACTATCCCTGTCGTCCTCTTTTCTGGTTTCTTTGTCAACTTCAACGCGATCCCCAGCTACCTATCATGGCTCACGTACTTAAGCTATGTCCGCTATGGCTTCGAAGGCGCCATGCTTTCTGTCTACGGTTTTGGAAGAGAAAAATTGCACTGTTCAGAGGCATATTGCCATTTCCGAAATCCTGACTTGTTCTTGAAAGAAATGACTATGGATAAAGCCAATTTCTGGGTAGATGTCGGCGCTTTGAGCGCGTTTTTCGTATTTATTAGAGTAATCTCCTATTTAGTGCTAAGGTTCAAGTTGAAGATGATGCAGTAGAGCACAAAGCTTGGTTTTTCTATTTTACGCGGTTGGTCAGATTTTTTGTGCGAGTATGGCATAACGGAGTGTACGTCATTGGAGACAACTGGTTATTTGTTGTGATTGTATATCAGGTCAATAAATTGGTCTGTAGAAATTCGAATCGGATTGCTCAAACGAAATTTGGATAACTTTTGATTTTAGCCTAAAGATTTTAATGTAAATAAAAATAATCAGACTACGTTTTTGCTATACAAACAGCTGCATAAAGCTATTATTGTTGAAAAGAATCTGATCTCGATGTTTAAACGCGTGGAGTAGGTAATTATTTTCGTCAATTGGTACATATCTATTTCTGTTAGTATCTAAGCGTGTATGAGTGTATGTAATTATTTATTTTCCCAATAATATTATGTGATTGTTTATCATTGTTTTAGCAGATAAACGTAGTTTCACACTCATAGCTCCCCACTAGGAATAAATCCTATGTCGGGGATGCCACGGAACACACACAAAGACAAGGACAACTTAACACCCAGACCCAGAACAGATATTCAAATTCATCATTCAAACATCTGCCCGGCCGGGAATCGAACCCGGGACCTCTGGCTTATAAGGCGGATACACTACCGCTGAGTCAAACAGGCCGACTAGCTAGGTAGCTAAGTAGAGCTAATATTTGTCATCAGTTTTTGTCAGTTTTTTAAAGCAAGCCAAAGGCAACCATACCATAAAATCAGCAACATATTACTCACAGGGAAACCCAATGACGTACCTCTAAGTGCACTCCTTTACCCTCGGTTATGGGGTTATTAGGTGGGGGTTCAAAATACTCCCCATTAGTCTATTCGTAGCTGTGGTTCCAGCCACTTTGTAATTGTAACTGTTAACTCGCTAGTTGCCTACGACAATTAATGTTACAAATTCTAAATTATATCGCAGTAGAAGTAAGTTACATTAAGCTGAACGATTCTGACGCCATGCGACGGCTGTGTGAAAACTTAGTGATAGACGCTGGGATGAGTATTTGATTAAGTTGTACTTACGTGCTGTTTTAGATAATTTTTGTGATAGGGAACATCGACGTATCACATTCGAATAGTTTGACAGGTCAAGTAAAGTAATATAAATTAAATTTTTGACTTACGTCACTTTTATGATTAAACTTACAATATTATCTCTCGTATTTTTCAAGTCTTCTCATATTTCTTCAGTCAAATAATTTCTTTGCATCAAACACAGTGTGATGTCGATACGTTGATTCCATAATAATTCCATCAAATTCGTAAGCGGTGCGACTTTGTTCAGTGTTGCTGTTGGTGGAAAAATAGAAAAAGGCCTTAAATATCGCTTACGTTTTGCAAATTGTACTTAGACATAGACTTTTGCGTCCCTGGATTGGCTACCTAGGGTTAGAATGTATTACATACGAAGTTGAAAGGTTCTAGTTAGATTATAAGCTTTGTTCTCAAGTGGGGTGCTAAATGCTCCATCCCATTCCAAATTTAAAGTTCTACATACGAAATGTGACGCCTAGAGCCTTATTCCTGCGAGTGAGAAATTATCTCGGTCACTGTCTCTCTTATTACAAAATGTCACGAGAGTGAGAGTGACGGAGATAATCTCGAGCGCATAAGAATAGGGTCTTTGATCTGATCGTGTCTGATTCTAAATATATGGCGCCTATACTGCATGGTTTGGGTTGTTTATTAGGCGTCCGCTGCGTCGACCACCTGACACAAGATTTATCAGGTGTCAAGCTTGGATATTACATCTTCTACATTGTTCAGGTCAGGCGTCAGATCACGTATGTAAAGCTCTAAGACTTATTTACCAAAGTCTGCTTTACATAGCGCCAGTTACTCGCCAGTTCTTGTGGAATAGCTTAAATAAATGTGAGCATAATTTGAAGACGATAGTTGTGTACGGTGTTCTGTGTGTTAGGTTTTTGTGTTATCGTTCAAAATCAAGTTGTGACACGAAATGATTGGTTTTATATTTTTGTTTAATTCAATAAACATTGTTTTGTGCTAAATAAATTATCACAATTAATTGCGTTACTTCGACATCACATATTTTTCACAAAATGCATCACATTATAAATACCTTCTTAGGTATTTATATTTATCACTGCCATTATATTTTTATTTCTACATTCATAGTGAGATTAAAACTCTTTCAATTCTTAGGACTTTGGTACTGAAGAAATGTAATTGAAGATACTTGATTGATAACTGGCGTTGTGTAAACAAGGCTTTTTGTACGGAAAATCTGATCAGCACGTTCACGATTCTCTGCTATAGTAGGTTTACGATAGTTTTCGAAATAATTAGCTTTTTAGGATGCAGAAGGACTTAATATAGATTGTTTGTACGTACCCTTAGCGGTTAGAAGTTAAGATTTTTTAGGAGATCGGGCCCATGACTTAATGTTAAGTTCCTTAAATCTTAATGATGTTAATTTTCCATTTTACTATATTTATAAAATACACCGTAGCCATTGTATGTACTCAATTCAATTTAATACTTTCTAGGGTTTAACTAGTATTTTAAAAGTACCTTCATTATGATAAAGATTTTTTGGTAAATCTCTATGTCTATCCTAATTATTATTACCAGTATTTATTGATAATAAACGACTGTGATTTTTATATAATTTTTGCACGTTTCATTTTATCCCTAAGCACTGTTTTATTATTTCAACATTATAGTTTTTTGATGATCTTTTAAATAAAAAATATATTCTTTAAAAAAATATTTTATTTGTAGAAAATACCTACGAATTAATAACAACTTAGTTAAAAAATAAACTTAAAGACACCTATTTCAATATTTTACAACTTACAATACTATAAAAATATAATTAATTCTGTTAAAAAAACAATTATTAAAAATTAAACTGCTTTATTTGTGAATAGTGGTATGTGGCGCCATCTTTTGATGCCACGTAACATTAAGTCAACATCAAATTCTTTCAGCACTCAATAGGTTACTACAACCACAGCTACAACATAAAACCGGTCACGTTCCATTTTGATGCGTTAGAATTTTTCTAGATGGCGCTATGTATTTTTCAAAAAAAAAAACTTTCTAGATTTCAATTTTTATCGTACAAAAATATTTCAACTTTTTGTTTTCGGCTTTTCAAAAAACAAAACTGCTTTTGCTGTTCAGAAAATATTTTACTGATGGAGGTAGATAATTTCAAATCGTTGTTTCAGCGTAAAGAAGACACATACTCATACACATTAGCACTAGTTTTTGTTCACCCTCAGCCACCTGGCTCAAGACACCCCTACAAACTGAAATCCTGAATCTATCTACTAGGTGTGTCCCTCAGTTTCACCCGCTATCTTAGAGAAATCGTTTATATTTCGGGATAAAAAGTAGCCTAGGGAAATATTAATCCAGGGTATACCTATAGCTAACTGTGTATCAAGCGTTCATATCAAATTTTATCCAAATTCTTTCAGCTATTATTGAGTCATTGCGTAACAAACATACAAACATCTAATCAAACAAGCTTTCACATTTATAATAGATATCTATTCTATTATATTAGTAAGATTAAAATATTTTTTTTCTCGATGGGATTTCATGAGTAGGTATACCTACCTACGGGTATACAAAATGGTCGATATCTAATCTACTTAACTAGTTTTATACGCTTCCCCGAATCATTTAATTTTAAGAGCACTCAGACCACGGAGTGAGTGCAAATCTGTGATCCAATATGGCGTCACATCAAATTTTACGAGTGCCAATATTGACACCATTCGCGCTGCAGTTAAAATTAAGCTTTTACCAACAACTCAGTTAAACGGCGGCAGTTTTAATTTCGAGAATTGACTTTGTTTAGTTTAGATTGATCCCCAGGTAGTAAAATGGGGTGGAAAGTTGGAATGTTTCTACTTCATTTGAGTTAGTTTTGGAACTAAAAAATGGCAGATCTGGGAACTTGATGCTTAAGAACTTGTGCGTTTAAATTAACTATGAATATTTACACCCTCGAGTGTTTCTTTTTTTATTTGTAACATAAACAGGCGTTTATCATCAGGCCAGCTATTTGCTCGTTTCGTCACTCAATTACATGAAAATAAAATAAGTAATAAATAAATAAATACTACCTGAGGTCCTGAGGTGTAAAATCCAGCTACATTATTATTACGTTATGGAAATGTATAAAAAAATAGTCTTAACGCACTCTTAGTTACTAAAAACCTACCTACTTACTACTTAATACCAAAGTATGTTAGCTAAGTACGAGTAGATATTCAAAACAGATCAACATACGCATTAGAATTTCAAATCACTACCTCCAACTCGAGCCATAAGAAGTGTCGGCAACTTCGCTCATTACTATACACCTTAGTTAAAATTCAAACAGGAACCTTCGAGTTTAATAAACGAGCTTCGCCGCGACCCTAAACCCCGCAAAGGGCTGGGACCCTCACACTTTTGTTTTCATTAAGTAAAACACCTCTAATCCTAAGAAACCCTCCTTTTTCATTAAAGAGCGACCACTCATTTGCGTTTTGATATCCGTCGTCGTAACGCTTTGTAACGGCCGACACGACAACGTTAAGGAGGTCGGTCTTAAAAGTTTTATCGTCTGCTGTTAGCTAATATTGGGGGAGCGGGCTTTAAATACAGGTCGCAGTTTGACGTGCTTGTTTTCAATTATGCAGTGTTGTGGCTTAACATTGATACTTGTTTCAAAATCATGTTATTTTTAATGGTCAAATTGAAAAATACTTTGCTCTTTTTTGGTAGATTATTATGATAGCAATAGATTTCATTATATAAGTAGATAATAGATACGGATTAATAAGACCATGTACAAATTATTAGAATAGATTGTAGTTTAAAGTGTTTTTGAGCATTTAAATATTTATCAATTAGGTAAGTAAGTCTAGTAAAGTCAAAACAACAAGTCAAATTCAATTATCTATTTCGCAATGAAAGAATCCGTAGTAAAAATCCAAGTGAAAATCCTGCAGCAGGAACAACCGTTATCCTAAAATACCTAACATAAAGACCGCATGTCAAAAAGAGTAACCCTTTCGTAACCTACCATCCCTTACGTGTCATCCCCTATTTGTAAGTGTCGACTCAACATTAGCCAACATTATGCCATCCGCACCTAAGGTGCTTGCACATTATATCGGCTCATACTGACCGGAATCAAATTAGAGCAATGAATTCCATAGCTTGAAAAGTAGGTAGGTATTTCTACCATGGCACGAATAATTTAAAAATATACAAAGTATTATTCTTTATTTTAATAATTTTAAACAATCTGTCAGTGTACAGTAGGACGTTTTAAACCTTCTTAATTACATCTTTTAAAAATAGATCTTATAAAAATAGGTACATAAATATATTTATTTATTTCCGTAGTAGTAGGTCTACGCTAAGCGTATGCTGAGAGGCAGGTGACGCAGCACAAAGCAGATTTTGCAGAGCAGAGCAGGCGAGACAAACATAGGTCATAGAGCAGGACAGACACATGGCTGCGTCGCACGTGCCTACACTGCAGCGTACGCAGTTCGTAGTACATTCTCATGCATTACAACATTTACAACATCTGGTCTGCCCTGCGCTGCGCGGTCCTGCGTCACTGCGTCACCTGTGTTTCAGCATACACTTAGCCTTACACAGCGTGAAAGCTCCATTAACGTAGATGCTGCGGTGGCATTGCCACCAAAACAAGGCAATACCAACGTGCCGGACATTCGATACGGAGTGTATCACCCGGAAAGCGCATCAAGTCGGAAACATATCGTGGAATGTCAAAACATGTTTGCCCTGCACGGATCTGATAACTTATGTACTTTGTTTACAGTAAAATTACTGTAAGATGTAGGTTAACAAGACGTTCTAAATAATCCGAATCAATGGATAGAATAACATGCTTTGAGAATGAGTTTTATTTCTAAAGAGAAAATTTGCTAGGTACGTGAATCACTGAAAAACAGAACTTTGACTAAAATAAAAGTTAAGAACACTTACGAGTAGATACTTAATACGACAAGTAATTGCCATACCCGTTAATGTAACTTTTAAATTTGTACCATATTCGGTCCTCACTCAGTTAAAAAGCACAAAATAAAGTACTATGTCGTAGTAAAAGACGATTGTTAACTTATGTGATTTAAACACGAGATATACCCAGAGGAGCTGGCTTCAGCCGATAAAAAGATAAACATGAAGTTGAGTTGCGTTTTAAAAGAATGATGTGAAATTTTACGGAAAAATCCGGATAAATACGGATAATGTTCACGTCATACTTTAGACTCGTTTTTGCTACGTAATTAGTTTTCTTTCTTGGAAAAGATTTTAGCTTTTAATGTAAGTAATTAATATTACAAGGACGAGATATTATTATGATTACGTAAATTACCCTCGGGCTGTTGGCTTCCAGACAGGGACAGGAAAAAATAAGATTTATCTCAAAATTTACATAGTAATTTGTCTTATCTCTAGATTTGTTTAGTTAATTTATGTTTCACTTATCATTTATATTAATCATAATTATATTTCGGTGGAGAATTATGGAATTACAGCATTCGAATATATTCATCTAGTTATTTAGAATAGAGGTTCTTTATTATTAGTTTTTTATTATTAGCATTATATGTACTTTTGTTCATATTTTTATTAAGAAAGTAATATCTGCTATTGAAAATTGGTAGTTTCAAAGAAAACTAGCACGGTTTTTTTCGCGATCTACAGTTTAAAGTAAAATTAAATTAAACGATCTTAATTCTTTGCAGGAAGCATTGGTATAGAAATCACGCTACTCTATCGAAACACAATTTTATATGGTAAAAAACGATAAGTTCGCTAATTAGAATCACATGAGTAGGTAGTTGGGAACATATTAACTAATGCGCTGCCTAATCTAATCTACCTACTAGTTGCGCTCCGAAGTTTCAGAGCTTTCCTGCATAAAAAGTAGCCTCTATATTGATCCAGGGTTTAAGTTAGCTCATGACAATTTTCATCCAAATCCGATCAGCTGGTTTTGCATAATGGAGCAACAAACACACAAGCTTCGAAAGTCACAGATAACCTAACATTTACATTTATAATATTAGTAGGATATCTATCTTTATCTGGTTTTTAACAAATGTTTACGGAACCAAGTTCGGAAGCCCCATCCCTAGCCGAGCTGGACTCGCTCCCCAAGGTGCTCTCCACTTTATACCGCATAAACTACAAAGTTTGTTTTGCTAAAAGAATTCGCAGATTACATTGTATTTGTATTGCCCGTCTCGTTTTACGTCTAACGATCATGCTTTTATTGCGTAGTACGAAAGGAAAGGTTTATGGTAAGAGAAATTTTAGGAGTCGACTGCGAGAGGATTGCAGGTTGCCGAGAACTGAAGCAACAATGTTTTTGTATCTTTGTAACTTCTCTGTTGTTTCGAGTTAATATTTTTGGAGTTGCTTTACAGAGTGGTATTGTAATTTTAGTATACAGATACGGGGTTAATAAACTCTTTTTATGTACAACTGGCTGCGTTTAGTGATTTCATTTGCTATTCGACAAACCGTTTTATATTTCGAGATAAAAGTGACCTGTGTGTGTGTGTGAATCCAGGGTATGATCCACTTCCATACCAAATTACAGCCAAATCCGTTAAGCCGTCAATGTGAAGAGTTAACAAACATACCCACATCTTCTCACTGACAAACTTCCGCAATTTATATTAATCTTGATACGCGATGGCTCTGGTGAATTTCCGATCTTTGTTTCGTATCGGACGGCGCGGGGCGCACAGATTTCCCTCAATGAAAACGACCTTAATTCCTACCGCAGTTTAGAACTTAACTCATCCACGTAGGACGTGCACAAATCAGCATATACACGTAAAGGAGACGGCACACACTCGACTCTCCTTTGACGCGAGTGGAACCAATTTCAGAACAGCCCGTCGACGAGATTGCTTCGATTGAAACTTGAATGAGCGACGATTGGGTCTCACCTTAAAGGATGGGTGCATTAAGAATTCACTTAGCTACGGTGTTATTCAGGGACGTGAAATTGGCCTGGTTTAAAGATTTCGTAACAAACTGAGAAAGTAAATGAAGTATACGCGTGTAATACCTACTTTTAAATTTTATTTTCAGATGTTATTATACGAATACTCTGCAATTTTTTTCAGCTAATAACTATTTTCCAAAATAAATAAAACAACATAATACGTGTATTCTACGTTTCTAAAAAAAAATTAGGTATTTAATTCACGTAATTATGATATTGCTTGTTTGAAATTGAATAACACAGTCTAAACTAGAGTATCAAAACTAGCCCAATAACGATACGGGACAACATGAAATGTCAAAACAAACCAACACACAAGTACCAAGAAGTAAGTCAAACTGCGACGAAGCGCAAGTTCTAAATAGAGATGAGACAGGCAGATCTGCAAGTATCAAGACTTGCCAAGTTTCTGTAGACGCTGCAATTTGATAGTTTGTTGGTCTCGCAGCCGAGTACGGGTATAGAGTGTCCTGAAAAAGATTCAAGTAGATCTTTAAAAGCACTTAACTTTTAATGTTTATTTTTTCAAGATTCTTGGTCTTTTAGATTTAGATAAAATACTCGTAGACTCATGTATATTATTATACCTACTGTTACGTATTATGTAAAATGGTATCTTATTATTTTTTTAATTTATACCTTATGCTTCTTTTCTATGAAGATATAATATTAGTACGAGTTTTAAGTACCTATGTGGTTAATCTTAAATGAAGATAAATAGAATAAATCCTACTTATATTTAGTTCGTGACAATTACTCATTTTACGAATACAAACTGTAATTTTCTCAACTTTATCATGGAAACTTTGCATTGGCTAAAGCAAGTGTGTTTCAACATCACCCCCTACATGGAGATGCGATGGTCCTATTTCCAGCACCAGAATTAGGAGATAAGTTTCCAGTTTGAGCCGCGGAGCTCTTCATGTATGTAAATATATGGAGTTACATAATATCATATGCTGTAAGTAGGGCTATGGCTTGGTAAACTATTTTGTAGGGAAAAGTTAAGCAAACTGTTCGATCAGGACAGTTTTTGGATGGGTGACCGCTACAGGTAGTCTGGTAAGCCCTGTTTAATTACACTTCTGTTTGATCAATATTTTTATAAAAATACCATCATCATCATCATCATGGTAAGCCCGTATCGACCCACTGTTGGGTATAAGCCTCCTCTCCCTTGTGCCATTTTTCCCTGTCTTGGGCCAATCTCATCCACGCATGGCCCGCGATGGATCTGACTCTGATGTGGTCGACCCATCGGGCTGATGGTCTGCCCACTGAACGTTTGTCCACAATCGGAAGCCACTCTGTCAGGGCTCTACGCCATCACCTCGCCTAGCCACTATTATGACAAAAATACCATGTTTATCATAATAGTCAAGTAGTCTTTAAGAAAATAAAAAAAAATCAAGGTATAAATAGCGTGAGGGCGCCGTGGGGCACAGAACAAGGTTTATTACTAGGTTTGTTTGTTTAGAAAAAGTTGAAGAGCATTGTCAGTAAGTACTGTATGACAACTTAATAACATTTCAGTTTCATAGAGACTATATAGCTTCAGCCTACATTTCTTACCCAATAATTAAAATAGCTAACATTCAGACCGCTCTGACATCCTACGAATTATTCATATTCAAATCCAACATTTTCCTTTGCATATTTTCTGTTGCCATTCTCACAAACAGAGATAAGTACACGCATACCTTGTATCACGCGATAGGTACGTTCCGGAATCAGCTTATCAAAGCCGCAAACAAACCGCTTCACTCTTACGTAAACATAACAATCTGAAAATTGTCGGGCGAAGATTTTCGTTCATAAAGCTTTCGAGAATCGTTCCTATTTCGTTCATATTTGAATACGCAGACCGCGCTCGTTCAACGTATTGTGGTTTGAATGAATTTTGCTTAGAGATGGGCTTGGGTATCGATATAATTTCAACTAAGATCGAATCAAAAATGCTTGAACATGATGATTTCTATAGCGTTTCACACTCATAGCTCCCCCACTAGGAAACTCTGTGGATGACGTGACTAATGTAGTAAAGTAGTTTTAAGGTTTTTATAATATTTTATTACGACGCACTCAGATATGCTATTCATTTAACATGTTTCAAACTTCGATTTATGCTTGCGAAGAGTACTACAATCCAACAAGTCTTCAGATTTGCGCAGTCCTATTTCGTTGATTTGTGTTACCTAAATGCTTATTTATTGTGTTCAGTGATTTCGAGTGGGAAACTTTGCGTCTCTGTAAAAATAACAAAAAGTATCGTAATCAGAATAATTTACTGTGTGTTGATTTACCAAGTGTTACATCTTCATTTGAGTCATGTATAACGTCTAATCACGTCATCATAATCATCCACAGCCTTCCTTATCCCACTGCTGGGTATATGCCTCTCTCTCGCTCTCACTAATCACGTCATTGACCATGATTTATCGATAGTATTTTCTTCAAATCATCGACAACGTTATGCAAAGCCGCATCCCTAGCTTGATGTTACAGGAATGGTTTTCGCGTTATTCAATGATGGGCGCTAAAGTTTTTCCGTGTATCGAAGAAAATGCGGAAAATGTGAGAATTGTGTGAAAATAGTTGGTTGGAACGAGGAGCAAATACTAAAGAGACGATTGTTATCTTATTCACCTAGTTTTTATACAGCTTTCTAAAGAAAACTGTATTCAAATTAGCTGTTGATAAAGATCATTTTGCAACGACTAACTTGATTATGTTTTCTTATAAAGTTACGTGATATGATTTGATTGAAAAATATATAATGCCATATGTTTTAGCTGTTGAATATATTAGTTATAGTAAACTAGCTGCGTTCACCTGCATTTTCCGGAATTAAAAGTTTCCTATTAGAAAAATGTCAATGACACTCAACAAAATGAGTGGAACTGCTGATTGTTTTTCGCGATTTTCAGAGTTAGTCCCATTGTAAAAGTTGTCAATAATGATGAGTGATAAGATTGTTTTTTTTTTTTATTCAGTTCGGCTTCGCACGGGTAGACTTTGGGATAAACGTAGAGTAAATTGAAATCGGTCCAGTCGTTCACGCGTGATGGCGTGACCAAAGGTGTTGAAAATAATTATAGGAACTCTTTGTTATAACCTCTATTCTCATGCTATTGCGTAACTATAGCAACCGTAGTTTGTTGATGCTAACTTGTCAATTTATAGTAAAAATTATCAGGATAAAACGCACACTGTTTTGATAGATATGATTGAATTTGAATTTTGTACAGAGGTAATAAAGTGCAAATTGACTCTTGGACGTTAGGAACATACCTACATTACTTAAACAACAGTGAGTGCTTGCAATTCAATATGAACTTTATACAATAGCAATAAAGCTCGTTTTAGTTAGAAAACGTTTGTATGGGAAAAATAAAAGGGCTGTTTTTAGGGTTTTTCAATATTTCTGAGAGATTTTCTTAATATTTTTTTCCGTAAGAACCTTCTCCTACTAATAACAAATACAACCAAAAAAGAATTAGTGAAATCGGTCCAGCCATTCACGCGTGATGCCGTGACCAAGGAAAACGGGTTTCATTTTTATATAAGATATAAGATAAGATAGGCTTGCGTTTGACTGCCATCTCGCCTGATGGTAAGCAATGATGCGGTCCACGATGGAGCTTTTTTCGACTTAGCATACCTTTTTCTTACCCTGTATTACGTTACCTAGCTTTTACCTGCGGTTTCGCTCCAATTGTTTTTTTTTGTATAAAGTGTCCTATGTTACTTCTAATACCTACCTCCAAGAATATGTGTAGGTACAAAGTTTTATTAGTTTTAGTGTGAAAGCGTAACAAACAAACTTACATTCACATTTATAATATTAGTAGGGATGACTAACTGTGTTGATCTTATCAAATCGATTCGCATCTTTTCAGTCCAGTCCTGACTCCATCCCCTCACTAACGGTACTGACGAAGGTCAAAACTATGTGAAACAGACATCAACCATCAACCAGTAACAAAACGACGTCCTACTTAAAGACCAATAAAAAATATCCCCAGTCTTAAAATTTCGTACGCAACATTGATTTACATTCCCCACCTTATAAACGCGCACCAAACAAAACAATAAAAAAGCCTCAAGACCGATTTCAAGGCGTTATAAAAAACTTTTCTTCTATAGATAAAAGGATGTAGTAGCAATATAATCCTGTGGAAACGAGCCGGTCCTTCAGGGACGTACTCAGAATTTTGTAGGGGTTTTGCCTTGCTGATAATTCAATCAGTGATCAAGAATACAATTGAAAATTCACAGACACTATATCAAAACTTCAAAAGATTGGATTTTCATTATCATGTTTTCGTGTTATTGAATATCTAGATTAAGTCATTATTTCCCTCTTTAAAATATCATAATGAATAATCCGCATGACTAAATTATTTGTGTATTTAAAACTGATCGGATAAGAGATTTGGATGATTGCTTCGACCCGTCCCTGGGTACGTCCACTTAGCCCCTCATTGGGATTCGGCCGGAGTGTTGGCAACTCGTAAAGATTTCCAAAAGTTAAATTAGGGCCACTTGTTACTGTCACCGGCCTTTATCTGCCTCCCATTTGTTTTTCGATAACAATATTAAATGAATATTTTTCGGAAAGTTTGGGGCACCTTGAACTTGGCGGTTTAATTAGTTTTTTGAAACTGAGGACAGTTTACGATGGTTGTTGAGCTTTTTATTAAGTTTTCCAGGATTTATTCTTGTTTGCGTTGTCTAAAAAAAGGCAAGATGTTTCTCTATCTTGTCCTACTCGTATGATATGACAAAATAATGAAAATCATCATAGAATGTACTTATGTAGAGATCTGGAAGACCAAAAATAACACATTTATACCAGATAAAAGACAAGGCAGATGCTATGTCGTTCAAGGCGATAAAACACTAGCTGAAAACAACCAAGCATTGAAGTAACCCCTGCGACCAAAGGTTCTTTATAATATTCGGTTTAATATGCAAGTATACATACTCGTATGAGTTATTTTGAAATGGTTGGCTTGCGATTTTTTCTCAGCAAATATACCTACTATGCTCGACCTTTAAAAATGTAGCTAGTGACTAGTTTAGCTCCAATGTTTATTCAAGCATTACTTATTAACTAACATAAGTGAGCAATTATCCACAGGCTTGACATTTTTCAAATCTCTAGGAGTTTCAACTGAAAAAGATAATGTCAAACATGATTTGCACAGATATCAAAAGTCGCGTCCCAAAAGTACACGACTGTGAATAATCGACCAAAACTCTGATTTATCTGAGCAATGAATTCATTCTGAATAATCTGAATAGAATTTATTTCAAGAAAGGGTTCCAAATAATTTTAAACACAAGTTGCCAACAAAATTGGAAACTTTTTGAAATTTATTCGAAAGTTACCTCGGGAGTCAGGGATTCGATATTACATTTATTTCGCTTCGAATCGAATTTCATAAGTTTCTTTAAGTTAAATTAAAAGTTTTATGTTTCACCTGCGTTTCTGAGTGGAGGCATTACGAAATAGACATTTTATTTGGACGCCATAAATATTGCTTTATTGCGAACTGATTCGAAAGTCGAGTAAATAAATCTCTTTAAAATGCACGATCTTTTGTGTAAAATGAATAAGTAATTGTTGTTTTTATTGGCAATAAAATGAAAACTTTGGAAACAATAATAAAAATGTCTATCAATATCAAAAGGAAAACGCTAAGCAACGAAAACGCAAACGAAACGAACTAAACGCTTCCATCTAACCAAACTACGAGTACATCTAAAATCAATAATCTACAACTCGACTCAAGTTTATGCAAATCTATGTTTCTAACATTAAAAGTATGAAATATTTTCTAGTACAAAAAATCTTTCACACAAAATAATAAGGTATCCCACCAAAAAGTTCCCGTATCATAAACCATACGTGAGTATTCCTCCATCCTACCGCGAACACACTGAAATTATTTCAGCCGCCACCTACTTTACCTACTACCACAGAGGTGAAAATCTTGAGAAAATCTGCTTCAAGAATCACAAAACTGTTGTTTCTTGGCTATATGTGCAGCAATCTCAATCATATTCAGAATGAGAAACTAGAAAATATTTGAAACAAGAGTAAAGTTGGATTAAAAGTAGCTTAGTATGATCGTCTCATCTGTTTACAGAATATATACAAGTACCCCTTAAAGTAGAGCAGCGTCCTGTAAACTGATGATATTTTACATACTGTCTGGTAGATTGTCTGGCATCCAACATTATTCCATGTGTAAAATGGTCGGACAGAGCCAATATAACGTAAATTTAAGCTCTTTCTCTGTAAATTTTCTTCTCATATCTTCTACGCGCCGATAAATTAGTTTTATGTGCGCCTCATGCAAAAACAGTGCAATAAAACGGTTCTCTCTCGGATGAAGACGCTGTTGTTAGAGAATTGACTCGTATATCAGCCCGAAGTGGGAACAGGTTGGGAGCTGTATTGCTAAGTAACTTGTACAGAAACTGTGACACAAGATCAACTCGAGGTTTGGCGGAAGAAAAATTTCACGGAAAGTAAAATTATGCATTCATTTCAGGCCGTTTCCGGCCGCTGCGGCTGCTTTGAATAATTGGGTAACTTGGTGCGTCAAAAATTAAGATTTTAGGGAGCATTGTCACAAAATCTTTTATTTCTATCCCAGTCTATCAACAAACGTTGCAAATTTAGACAGAAACAGAAGATTTAAGCTTAACAGAAAACTTTACCTTTTTTATGTCTCGAGAACGAAAAACAAAATTCAAACTTATCTAATCTTACTATCAAAGCAATAAATCACAACTGCAAAAAATACGAAATACTTGAAGACTATTATTATACTAATAATAATAATAATGTATAAATAAGAAATTTAATGCAGTAAAAGATACAATCTTTCTAGTGCTGATAGGAGTGAAATGTGCTAGAAAGAATATTCGTCTAATATACGTGACCTACATCGCCCTTCGGCTTTGCTTGCCGAGATATATGCCGGTCTATAAATAAGTTTTATGGGAGCCTCATGCAAAAACATTGCAATAAAATGTTCCCTCTCAGATGAAGATCGCTGGAGGGTAATGGACTCCTATCGTAAGTATAATCTGATGATTAATAAGGGAACTTGATTATTATTTATTTTCTTGTGCAAAAGATAAGAATAAAAGGACGGTTTAGACGAATAAGAAGGGTTTCTCGTAATGAATCACAACGCGAGCTGCCGAAGTAGCTTTTACTTTTACTTCTTGTGGCAAGCAGCTGCGGTCAAATATTGCTTTACAGTGCCACAATAATAAATCGGCGGTCACGTTTCGAAAAACTAGAATAAATAGAGAAAATTTCCTTTGAGAAAGGTCACTGCAGTCATCGTTTCGTATCTATATATATATAAAAATGAAACCCGTTTTCCTTGGTCACGGCATCACGCGTGAATGGCTGGACCGATTTCACTAATTCTTTTTTTGTTGTATTATTAGGAGAAGGTTCTTACGGAAAAAAATATTAAGAAAATCTCTCAGAAATATTGAAAAACCCTAAAAACAGCCCTTTTCTTTTTCCCATACAAACGTATGGCAGTACGAAGTCTGCCGGGTCAGCTAGTATTTTATAAATTATACCTGAAATTGTAAAAAAGTGATTTTAGTGAAATCGTAAAAACAAAAATAAAGGTACCTACATTCGTTGTTAAGCACAGCCACGATCAGATGTATTTGTTGGACTGTACTTGTTTCACCTTCATTGTCATTGATCACACAACATCATTATATTTCATGACTGTCAGTATGTATTTACCTAATTGAGCCTGAATTATTTAACTGTATAGCTTTATCTATTTCTACCAAATTTAATCTAATTAAATGTATAAATTCTGTATGTTATTCATACATTTTAGCTATAAAATCTAAATCAGCTAAAAACAAAATTGAGAACCAAAATAATTAAATCTAGACTACATTACAAAGTCTAAGAAATAGAAAATAAGCGCAATTCTGAACTAGATTGCTTTAATGGCATTCAGATATTTGGACGAATCTAATTTTCTACGAAATCTCATAACTTTTTGAGAGTGCTGAAACTTGGATAAATTACTTATTATCTTACTTATGAACATTGCACAGATTGTTAATGTCATTAATTAACTTTTACGAAATACAAAAATGAAAATTATTATTACTGACTAGTATAGACACGGGTCCTCCACACCCAGTTTGGAAAGCTGAAATTTTAAAAAATTATGTAATTTTATTTTATTTATGTTATTATAAATAAATATTTTTTTGTGTTTTTTTTTAATGTTTGCAAGTTTAAGCAGCGTTCGTAAATCAGCAGTCACCTAAAACGCAACCAATATTTTTATTATTATGTAAGTTTTTCAAAATGTACAAAGCTTAATTCACATTTATGGATTTGGAAAAATAGCTGTAGAAGGGTTCGGATGTATATAAGAATTGTATTTGGGACCTTGTGCACTATAACACTGAATTGTTCTCCTTTCGCTCGCAGACAGGGTTACAGACCGAACAGAAGAAAATGACCTGAGTGTGGTGTCCAGACGTTACTTAAATTTCACTTTTAAAAGCTTTTATTTAACTTGAATTCATGTAACTAACTATGTACTTAACTATGTTTGTTCGGGTGGAATCTTGCAAATCAATTTTGACCCAACTCCCAATGTCTGATTGAGCTGAAATTTGGTATACGTGTGAAACACCAATGACAATGCAATAAAAGCTTGATTTTTGAAAATATGTATTTTAAAAGTTAAATTATTGGCATAAAATTCTCTCTTCTCTCTCTCTTCTTCTTTCTGGCTATGTCTTCAATATGGTGGTGGGGTCAGTTTTTATCAGTCTTCTTCTAAGACCCTATTACAAGGCACTGGAGATTATGTCGGTCACTCTCACTGTCATGACATTTCTAATGAGAGCGACAGTGACGGAGATAATATCTCAAATCCATCGGAGATAATATAAAAATAGCCGGGGCCCCTGCACTCCGCTCTATTCTCGACATTTTTACAATCAAAAAGTAATTATAATGAAATCTAACTTAGGGACACTTTTTTTAGAATTAGAATTTTTGGGACTTTTGTTTATTAATTCGACGTAACCCTTTAATTGAAATAACTGTGTTAAAGAATTTCATTCACATAGTTGGTGTTAGATCCGAATAGATTGCAGTAACGTGAAAAGCCGAAGATAAGACTATCGGTTGCTAATTTTGATGATGAATTTAGGAGAGTTTTGGTCAACATCTGCAATATTTCGAGTATGAGCAAAAATATACCTTACCGTATAGATTTTAAAGATTCAATTACACTCTCAGAATGACTGAAATTTTGACTAATACACTAGTAGTTTCAAATTACAATATCATGACATTCATAATCCAAAGTCGATAAATCCATAGCTAGTCCTATTTCGTGGTGAACCTACACAGAACTCTAGTTGGCAACAATTTACAATCGTGAGCCCGTCTCACAACTTTGCTGAGAGGTGCTCGAACAATTCCTTTGGAGACTGGAGAGATACCTAACCTTTTCAATACGCTACGCGATCTTAAAATAGCTATACCATTGCTGTAACTACAGTTTTGAAAATAATACCCACTTATGAACTTGAATAAAACAATCATATTTATCTCACAAATTGAGTAATGACTTCTCAATACAGCTCAAAAGTGCTTGTCTCAGATGAGGCTTTATTGTTTAACTGACAGGAATGGGCTTGGTTTAGATACTTGGAATTTAAAGTATCAAAGTGATGCTCAAAATTTGTCAGATAGTCAGGCTGCTGACTTGTATAGCATGCCCACATAATAATCTTATTTATAAAAAAATGAATCGCTGTTCGTTTGTCTGGCTAAACGATTGAATATTTGCACGTCTGCTTGCAGGCTAATTACAATTACTCAAAACCATTATTTTTAAGAATGTAATGAAATTGTATTGCAAATAAATGATTTGATTTGATTGATTTAAAACTCGCGAATGGCTAGACCAATTTCGCTAATTTTGATCGTGAAATATTTGTATAAGTTCAGAAGTTCAGGTTTAAAGGGAAAAAAACAGCGGGTGAAACCGCCGGGTGCAGCTAGTTATTAATATAGAACGTCTATAAATTAGTTTATTAATGTTAAATTCTGGCAAGAGACTTACATCCACGGTAAAATCATTGGTGATTGGAATTTTAAATTTTATTTAACAATTAGTTGTGTTCAATGGTTTCACTCGCGCGGTGACGAAAACCGGATATAATGAAAATAATGGAAATAAAACCGACGATAATAATGGAAAGTAGCCTATATCACAGCTATATGTTCATCCAGATTATATGCAATCTTTATTTTCTATTCTAATTTTATTAAAATCGGTTCAGTACTGTAGTTATGGAGATACGCGGTAACAAACATACTTACACAAACACATTTAAGCGACTGTGTTTGTAATATTATAGGAGGATAGGATTAGTAGAATATGATTATCTGACGAAAATATACCTACACAAACTGATTATAACAAACAGATAATAATAGAAACGTGATATTTTCAAAATATTGGTTCGCAAAGCTAAACCTATTTTGAGGAAATACAGTTTCCCATTCAGTAAGCCGAAACATGGAAGCGAATCTCAACTATTAATAATATTGTATATAAATAACGCTTTCTCGATATTCATGCTTCTAGGAGATGAGCTGTGCTCAGCATAAAGCAATATAAAACAAAGCAGTTCGCTGAACAAAAGATTATTTCTTCAAAAGAGATACAGATTTCCGCAACAACTCGCGACACTTTATTCATTTCGCAGGCTGAAGGTATAACGGCACTGGGATCAAATGTTGTTGCGATACGACAGATATTCGAACTAAAAATTTGCGTAAATAAGTAAAGGAGAGAAACCACGAAAGTTGGCGCATCGTAGCTCGACGATAGCGTAGAGCGAAACAAGCAAGATAGTACAACTACGTAGCGAATAGGTATCAGTCAAAGCGGTACGTTGGTAGCCAGGTTCGGTGTGGCGTAGCAAATTGCGTAGCGAGTTTGTTTTATAATTGGGCGTCTGTTTGATACCGTCACACTACTTTTGCGCTCGATGCTGTTTTCATCTTTTCGTATCCCTTGACAACGGAAACAATTCGCGACACTATGTATTGTGGCGCAAGATTTACTTTGTATAATTCACTGACTTCTCTGACAGTCACGGAACGGTCTTGCATGTGCAATTGTGCATACAAGCGTGCTCGATGAATATTAGTTGTTGAAAACTTTTTTTCTGTGTCAGGCTTGCGTTTAATATTATATTTGTCGCATTGTGTCGTAGTGGATCTTCACAGTAAAGCGATTGCTTTTAAACTATTGTAACAGCATTGGTATTTATGGCGGTCGTTCGTTTTTATGCAGAATCGAAACAAACTGGCTCCTGTAGTGAAATAACGTGGTGTTGGACAGCGCTTTTATTTTGCGCGGTTGCAAATATTGTTTGTAAGTGTGCCAGCTAAGTTGTGAGGTGAACTTTGTTGTAAACCTGACTACAAAATAAGGCCAAAAGTACAAGCTTGTTTATATGCCAATGTTAAATGGTATGTGTACCAATACCTACATACAGCGATGTCTTGTTTGACTTTCACAAGCTTTGAAGCGTAAAATTGCACTAGCTAGCCCCAAGACCAGATGAACTCCCGATATCGCCACTAGCCGTGGCTTTCAACATATCTTCTATTGTACATAAGTAATGATATACTATGACATATACTATGGCTCCCTCACAATGTTTCTTCACCGTCATCGCGTCAGTCCAACGCTCGCGTTCAGTGACGCGTTGCACAACTCATTGACACATGAAACGTTTCAGCACCTGTTGAACTAAGTATTACGTATTGTTACGTATGTGCCCCACGTACATGACACGTGTTTACGGGCCTCGATAAAAACTTAATGTGCGGGGGATATTTTTATGGAAAAGTGTAATAATATACCGGGAAATGTACGCAGGTTGGGGAATAACAATGGCGCTTTTATCTCAGGAAGTGCGCGTGTTTGCGTTTCAAAAATTGGGTATTTTTTTCTCGATTAGCTTCTATTTGTAAATGTTGTGCTTGGAATTTTTATTGCAAATTTTTCGATGTATTAGGAGTGTTGTGAGTCTGTTAAAAGGTTTTTTACCCGGCTGCCCAAAAGAAGGGTAATGTTTTTCGGGTATTTGTTTGTCTGTTTTTATGCATCTACCTAAATAGTTTAAACGAGTATGAAATGTAAGATGAAGTGAATTTGTTTTAAACTATATTTGTATTAATAATATTAATAGGTTGGCACGTAAAGGGAAAAATCCTACATTTATCTGTGAACAACTAAAGCCGAATTGAATATATCTTGGAAAGTACGAACGTAACTTTATGGAAAGCTCTTCTTTAACTGGTCGTTAACATCATTTCAGTTACGCGCATGGTAACCGATTTTCCACATAAAACGGTGGTATGAATATTCAATTGGTACTTAACTTTTAACATGCTTTTTTTTTTTTACAAAATAAGTGATACAGAAGCCTGACTGAGTGACTGATGGTAAGTGGTCACCGCCGCTTGTGCACACCTCTAACCATAACCAAAGCATCTTCAGTGCCTTGCCCAACCTTTGAGTCCTGTAGCAGGCAATAGTGAAAAATTGAATGTGTTAACCATTCCACACAATACAAGAGCGTGGAAGAAACGAACGTGTCATACAATAACAAATTCATATTATGACATTCTACTACCGAAGTCCGATTAAACTTGATCGATGTATTCTACTAATACTTCTACTTCAGATTGGAAGCGATTAGTCATCATAGACGCAACATCTTGTTCGGGGCGCATTAAAGTTTAATGCTGCATTGCAAAGCTACTTGGATCAATTTTATTCTAAAAAACTCATTATAACTCTCTGCAAACATAATAAAAGTTTTATTTGAAAATGAATGTTGGTCCACACATTGCGCTAATGAGGAAGTTTGCTGAACTGCAGGTTTGTTTTAAAAATGGACTCCATTCGTGAAAGTTGAAAGTTAAAACAAACGTTATCCAATTCGACCACTTTCAAGTTTACACTTCTAACAATGCTTATTTTCATGAGTTGCTGTTATCGTAATTTCTATAATAATTTTACTTTTAATATTGTAGATTACACTTAGTGTTATTGGCTGAGATTTAGTCATAAGATAAGTGTTTGCTATGAAGAACACGTGAACATCGTGTCTTCGCCTTAATAAAAACGATAAAAAAGTAACATGTTATCGAACACGTCATTTGTTTTTAGCTACTTAGTATGTTTGATTTATATTATTTAGAATATTTTATATAACTTAAATTTATTTTTACTATTTTTTACTTATTTCTACAACAGAAGTGAAGCAGTTCCTGTTCAAGAGCACAAAATCTTGTGATCGACCTGATTATACCAAAACAGGATGGCGACAGCTACGACGACACCTGACAAACATGACAAACATGTTTATATGACAGTCGCTGTCATCTATACTATCGTGACCCCGATGACGATGTTGTTGCCCAGTTTAAATAGTTTTTGGAGTCACAAAAATATGCAACTAAAATCTTGAACTAATACCTTACCAGCGTTGTCGCTACAGCGGATTTGCTGACAACAATTTTATTATCGTAGTATAAATACCGCTAGAAATCTAGGAAGTATATATTCGTAAGTAGAAATGAAGGTACTCGTGAATTTACTGAGATAGTAAAGATTGTTTCACAATTTTTTTAGCTTAGCTCCGAAAGATATACATAATTATTTATATTATTTCGCTCAGAAACACAATAAAAACATTTCTAGAATACCACAGCGGGGAAAACGGCAGGAAGTATCTCGATTGTTTGATCATTACCAAATCCCGTGTGACCTCTTCTTTATTCATATTTCCCGGACCATTCGATATCAATTACAACCATGTTCGGTCAATACGTAATTAAGGCGGAGTACACACGTCGGCAGCGGTAAGCGCTCGTAACGACATGTCGTTAGGGCTCCGTCTTTAGTCCAATACTCATGCACTTGAGCGATACTTAGGGACACTACACAGAAAGCAAATGTACATAATGTTTGCTAGTTTGAGAGGAAATCATTGATCATAAATTGTCATTAATTTAACGATTGAAATTATATAAACTAGCTTCGCATTGCTTTAAAACATAAAATAAAAAATTGTACGAATACTCAATTAATGGAGAAATAGGTGAAAATACATAAAAAATACGTAAAGCTTCCTCCTTTTTGGAAGTCAGTCAAATATCTTTAGAATAACTCGTATTTATACAAGGCGTAACTATAAGGTGTAGTAATACTTAAAGGTGTTCTTCTACACGTCAACGTGAACAACTTTTGTGACACAGGTTTTCGTGCAGATTTAGCGTAGGGCTTTATACTCTGTTTGCAACGCTCGACCAGGGTATGTACCTAGCTTTTCCTCGTAATCATTTGTATACTTTGTTAATAAGGCAATTAATAAATTATAACGGTAGGAACTATTAATTATGATAACTATAAAGCTTATCCATTTTAACCAAAACGGATTATATAATCCCTTAGGACCTTATATAAACTATGATTTTCAATACAAGAACTCATAAAATCTATAGGGACTCAGATATATCGGAAGGTTTTTTTTTCTGATTGATGTGTGGCATGATGATTGATGATTTAAGATAGGATTTTCTTTAGGATAGTAAACGTCATTCGTTACGTCATACGTCCTGTTAATTTTAAGTTTCTGAAGCCTAACAATGACTTGCATCGTTTGTATGTAATGTTTTTTACAACGAACTAGACATGCGTATGACCTCACCTGATGGGAAGCGACGATGTGGTCGAAGATGTAAAACGCTTGCCTAAAAAATTGTCTATTCACTTTTCTTTGAAACAATGTAGTTGTAGGTATCGAGTTTATGTAACGTGTTACATACAGTAGTTAGTAAAGAACCAAGTTATTGAAGAGAATATGGTTCACTGCGAGCGATGTTTACAAAGAAATCACTTGGAGTCAGTTCAGGTTGACGCTTTGTAAGCACAACGTTCCTATCTCGCTTTGTAACAAGAAATAGAGCGAACTTCAGCTCGTGCTCAAAGCGAGCGTTCGCTGCTACTTGTGTAATTGTGTATCGCAATTTTGTAACAAGCTCATTTCGAATAATATTACAAACAAACGATGCAATTCAGTTTTCGCCTTGATGGCAAAAAACATTCTTCAAATCGGTTAAGCAAGTATTTCACAGTAGGTAGTTTGGGAACCAAATTTGGATGAGGCGGAAGTTACGAAGACTAACTAGGTTCTAGAACGGCGTACTAAGAAGTTTGCGTGGAAAGCAATTTGGGATGAGAAGAGGTAATACTGTCTAAAGAGAGATTATGTTGATTAAATAGGATAAAGTAATACTTAGTACATATGACTAATAGCTTTAGGAGGAATAAGTTATGGATGTTACTTTTCCAGGAAAACGAGGTGAAATATTTGTAATATTGATAATGATATACCTACACATAATTTTGTTGTGAATTAAATGACAATTGACAAATTTTAATAGTATACCCACAAATACATCTAAGTTGGTTATTCATGCATTTGACAGTACCTTAAAATATAGGTAAGCATAGGTATGAAAAAAATCCTCACAATAACCCTCTTGTTAGATAGATAGATAGAAAAAAATGTTTATTTAGCTGAAATAGTGAATTTTTAGCAATTGTAATATTTTTTAGGTAACATAATGTTTATGAAAAGCCTTTCAAATGTTGTTTGAAGCACAGCACTATAATATTGTCTGTTGGAATTTACTGAAAAATAAAAGAGAAAATAAATATGAAAAAAATAAAGCTCCACACAGCGAGCTTAAGGCCGTGGCCACACTGGCGACCGCGGCCGCTATATTTTTGTGAATTACGTCACACCGCAGACAAAGCCAAAGTGATTTATACTCTGTAGTATTTTAAAAGGGTGTTTTATGTGTGTAAAATGTGGGAGTTCCGCTGTTTTAGAATGACTAAATGCTTGTATTATAAAAGAAAAATTAGGGAGATGTAATTTTCGTACAATTTGGAGATTTTTCAGTGAAACTTTGTGGTAAAAACATTTTTACGAAAAAATGGACCGAATGATTTGTTGGTTGTTTCCACTCAGAACTTACACTTTTTTCTCGTTTTAGGACTTGACTTATAAATTCTTGGTGTTTTGTTTAATCGTGAAAGTTATGTTAATTAGATAAGAAATAAGCATAATAAATTGAATGTACTCCTTTAATAATAGGTAGTAGCACCTACCTACTAGAAACGGATGTTCTGTTTTATAAAACTACAACTTTATCAGTATTCCTCTTCAAATACGGCACTAAATGCTAAAATAATAACGTCATTTTTAATTGCGACGACGAACACTAAAATCGTAAATAGGTATATGTCGTCTCATATTTTTGCCTTCATGATAATCAAGTTTTTAAACCTAAAGTAACTTTTAAAAGATGTAAATTCAAGAATCTTAAAAATACAATATTTCTCTTACTTCCGCGAGACGGCGGTAAGTCGTTGCAACATTCAGCACGAATAAGGATAAGTGCTGCCGCGGATACGACGTTTCCGACGTCTTCCGACGGTGTGTAGACGCCATTAACTGCCAGCCTTCCGACGGACGTGTAGTCTAGGCTGTGGGCAGAAATATGGTGCGATGAAGACTGGTAGGTAACATCTTCTTCTTCTCTTATATTTAAAAATGAATCGCTGTTCGTTTCTCTGTCTACAACTCGAGAACGGCTGGACCGATTTGAGCAATTTTTTTGTTTTGTTTGCTTTAATACAGGGAAAGTTTAAAAGTAAAAAAAAAACACTGGTGAAACCGCCGGGTGCAGCTGGTTTTAGATAAAAATAAAATAAACGTTTCACACTCATAGCTCCCCACTAGGATACCCTGTGTTGGGGAAGACATGGAACACACGCAAAGACAAGGTTAATTAACACTTAGACCCAGAGCAGATATTTAAATTCATTATTCAACCACCTGCCCGGCCGAGAATCAAACCTGAGACCTCTGTCTTATAAGGCGGATAAAAAGTAGCCTATGTGTTAATCAAGACCATAAAAAACCCTCGTTCCAAATTTCAAGTAAATCCGTTATGCCGTTTCAGAGTTTTGTAGTAACAAACGTGCAATCTTTCACTTTTATAATTAGTGATACATTGAGACATCAGTGTGCCACTGCAGGGTAAAGGCTTCCCCTACCCTCCCTACCCTTCCCTACCCTCCTTCTACCATTATAACAATTAACATAATTATCAAAATTGCACTGCGGCCTCCAATTGAAGTAAATTATGTAACTACATATATAGGTATAAGGATGGATAACCCTTTATAGAGGTAGTTTTAACATAAAACAGCACTGTACTAACTTGAACTGAAGTACAATTAGGTTAGAATATGGCCGCCAAAGTTAGTATTTTCTTTGTCCCAATAAATGTAGGTACCTAAGTTTTTTGAGTAAAGTCGGAGTCGTTTGGTCGGCTGGGCCGGTCGATGGCGCTCAAACAACCCTATGATCGAATAAAAAAAGTAGAAAATGTTAAAATAAAAATATTGCAATCTCTATCTAGTTTTTATCCACTGGAAAACTAGTACTGAGTTTTATTTGTTTTTGTTTGTATGTATTGTTTTATTTTGCCATTCATAAAATATTTGTTGATTTTTTGTCTCATTTTATGCTGAGGGTTTGTTGTCACGAATATTTTACTACCTAATTGTTGTTTTTCTTTAGTCTTCTATGCACTTGTAACTTTTTCTTAAACATTGGCCACGTCCGATACTCAAGGCAATTTCAGTGCTTTTGCTCACCTCTAAGGATTGTATTCACTTTCGTTCACAGCCAAGATTAAACAGAAGAAAAACTATTGCAACTGTAGTTACTGCTGTCATATCAAATAACTATATCTTTCTTCTACCTAAGACATAGTTCGGCCAGTTTCTCACTCCGTTGGTCATAATAATAAGTGGTAGCTATTGTTCTTGTTTAATATCTCATATAAGATCAAAGACGACTGGAGACGGTCAGCTCGATACGCCAGTGAGCAGATGATTTTCATACGAACAGGTATTTATGAGGAAAAGACGCTTGAGCTCCTTTGATGAGAATAATCGGCCAACCAATGATGGTTATTCTATTTATTTTGATACAACTACGCTAGCTACGCTTCGCTCGCTCGGTCAATTACTAACTGCACCACAGGGTGCAGCAGGCGAAACCACGTGTTTTCCCCCGTAATTTTCAGGATAAAAAGTAGCCTACAGCCTATATGTAAATCCAGAATATAAGCTACTCACACCAAATTTCATCACACTCCGTTCAGCCGTTTTTGTATGATTGGTGGTCTTCAAACATACTTAGTAGAGAGAAAAAAATCTTGTACGAAAATGAGTGAAACCAAACGCTTAAATAGTAAGAACGATGATTTTCACCGTCTCATTTAATATCTGATTGAAAATTGAAAGCACCAAAGCGGCAGAGAACAGGCGTCAGTGTGATTTTAATTAGCAATAGATTATTACTGAGATTGGTTTGTATTAATTAATTTCCTTGATTGAAACTAACGATGCGTTATAAAACAAACAAAATTAGATAATTAACTTTATGGTCTTACAGTGATCTAGTAATTGCAGAAATATATTTACTAATATAAAAAAAATCTACTATCTACTAATATGTAACTACGATTGTTTGGGTGTAATATTTCAATTTTGAACCACTTCCCGATTTCCGATGAACTGAAAGCTGGTATACGTGAGTAACTCCCACAATGCAATAAAAGTTAGTTTAAAAAAAAAAAAAATTATTTGAACAGCTGATTTTTTTCGCGAATCCCGGGTTGGTTCCATAGTAAAAATTGTTCATAATGATAAGCCTTTTTCGGCTTAACATACCGTTTATATAATATATAATCATGCATAACTATCCTGACTTCAAGATGTAGTGCGAGATGACATTCGTATTTCAACGAAACGAAGAACAGAGACGGAACTGAATAAACTCCGTCTGTATCAGCCGCCATTTTGTTTCAAGACACACAGTCCCGGGGCCGATACACGCCGCCTCGTTAGCTCCGTCCCGAGGGCCCTCTGACCGTCCAAGCGATCTGAATTAATACACCCCGTATTAATCTTTAGTTGAGTTACTTTGAATTAGGAATGGACCTTTGGTACGAATCGTAAGGTGCAACAAGAGAATTTTCTTGGAATGATTTCAGGTACGTAATGTTGCGGGTGGCTTTTACGACCTTTTTGAAAGAAGTATCCATATCCTTTCTACTAATATCATGAAAGTGGAAGTTTGTATGTTTGGTTAACTTAACAAGTTTAGGTGAAGTCTGATATGGAGGAAATTTATACCCTGGATAGATATAGGCCGATTTTTTCCGGGAATTTGGACGATCCTTGTAGAATAGCGAGTAAAACCGCGGGACACTACAGGTACACATATACTTATAGATTTACAAACGTCATTTAACTAGGGCGCAACACAAAAATGTAGTGCGCAGTACTAACTAATGTTACTTAACTTTAAGCAAACATTAAAAGCAATACCTATAATATTTACTTATGTCACTTCGATAATTCAGATCAGTTTATTAGATTAGATAACATACCTCCATAGCTTTTTTTAACGTTTCACACCCCCACTACGATAAATCCTGTGTCGGAGATGCCATGGGACTTTATGGGACACACACTCAGACAAGGACAACTAACACCCAGACTCGAAACAGACATTTAAATTCATCATTCAAAGATCTGCCCGGCCGGGAATCGAACCCGAAACCTCTGGCTTATGAGGCGTATATGTTACCAATGAGCCAAACAGTTCGTCAAATGTATGGAACATGTATATGTTGTATAACATTTTGCTTAACTTTCTAGAAGCTGTAGTTGGTATAGTAGTAGTAGATTTTCTAAAACTTTCAGTGGCGACCTACGTATCTACGTCAATTTCATACAAAAAACATTTCGTTTATATTTTTAGAACACTTTCGTTCAAAAACTTTAATTATTCCCTTCGTTGTCCTCAAACTTATTTTATAAAAACCGTTTTGTTTATTTAAGCCATAATAGTATTTAACGGCTGAGGTGAATAGTCTAGTAGCGTCTGGTAAAGAAATAACGACACAAAAGGTTACAAGTTATAAAGCAGATTTTATATAGGTAACTAAAATTACATGTTACCGATATTTCAAAAAATTAAAGTGATATTTTTTTTATTCTCATCTAAAGTTCCACAGTTTTTTATACGCCGATTGTTGGAGTATGAAGTTTTACATATCCGTTTGAATGATACGGATGATTTTTCTACCTGTAACGGGTTTTTTAATGAAAGTACTTCAGTTTTCCCGCATTTCAAACTCCACTATCAAATTCTGTTCTGATTCAAACTTTGCAAATATTTTTTCGCCGTGATAAAACTACACTCTGGCTCCCAAACTACAATTTAACGGAGCAGGTCACCCGTGGAACGACAATCTTCTTTATTAAATAAAATATAATAACCATTTTCGTAATTGATTTAGTGGCAGTCGCTTTGCAAAGCTTTGTTTGGAAGTCAGTTTGAAATCGAAATGAATGCCTCAACTATATTGAATTGAAATTTGTAAAGCATTGAACTGGTTTAGGTACTATTCTTAGCAGTAAGTCTGCAAAATTTAATTGCCTACACCAAACACGGTCAAAATATCTCGAGACCTGGCGTCGTCGTAAAAGTCCAATTATAACAATGAAATGTTTAAAAATATACCACAAAAACAAGTCGACGTCAAATTATTTTTAGTATAACTTAACTAAACTTGTTTTTGTGGTAGGTATATTTTTAAATATTTCATTGTTATAATTGGACTTTTACGACGACGCCAGGTCTCGAGATATTTTGACCGTGTTAATTGTAACTCTCGTACTCAGATCAAGTAGAAAGGCAGATACAGTCGCGCCTTAGATACAGGTGAAGCCAAAAAAACTACCTTACTTCCCGTGTACGTATACTTCAAGCACACATTGACACATAAAAAACTACCCGAATCAATCGTCAATTCTTACGTCATTCAGTTGCTCAGAGAACGTGGATAAGAAAAATTAGTGGTAATAAGGGTTGTTTTTATGCGTCAATGTGTGCTTAAAGTATACGTACCCGGGAAGTAAGGTAGTTTTTTTGGCTTCACCTGTATCTAAGGCGGGACTCTATCTGCCTTTCTACTTGATCTGAGCTCTCGTAACCCTCATGCATAATAGCGTTAATAAGCTAACTGTCCCATATTAAAGCGTCTCGCTTTCACACGCGACTTTTGGCGTTAGGTAAAAGTTGACAGATGACATTCTATGGTCGCAAATAATAGAAAACTCAAACAATGTTTAGGACTGACATTTGAATGACATATTTTCAAATTCTATATAATTTTACAGATATGTCATTTCCACATATTGTCTTCTTATTTTTCTATAGCGTTTGCGATTATGGAATTGCAACTTGGGGGCAAGGCAACCCTAATCTAGGGCGCTCGAGATTATCTCTGCCGTCTCACTCTCATGACTTTCCTAAATAGAGAGACAGTGACTGAAAAAATAGCACACTTGCCAGAATAGAGCCCATAGCTTAAACTGAATGAGTTTGCAATCTATTTAGTCATTTGTTAACTATAAAATCAAATATTAGAAATATTTATTGACTTTATATACCTAACATGGGATGCTACAGGTAAATCAGGTTTACAAATTTTAGAACTAAATTAAATGAACTTAAGTAATACTTACTTAAACAATACCTAATGAATGATTCAATGAATATCATTACAACCGTAACGGATTTATTGTACTTCCTCCGTTTGTTTTTTGGACAAAAATGTTCGCTTAATTTGTGGGACGGGTTGTTATGAATGCATCAAGCAACTGTCTGTACCTAATTTAAAAAAAAAAACTAAAAAAACACGCTTTTTATAAAAAACCGAACTAAAAAAATAGAAAATAAAATTTTATAAATTTAAATTAAGAATAGGGTTGAAAATTTCAATAAATATAAATTAATAATAGTGTAAATAAATAAATAACATGTATTTTATTTTTAAAAAGCGTGGGGTGCATGGGTCAATAGATATTATATATTTTGTAGATACATTTTGTATTGACAGACATGAGTAGAGTGATTAGCATTTTGATAATATCTTAGAAAGCACCCCACGCTTTTTTAAAAATAAAATACATGTTATTTATTTATTTACACTATTATTAATTTATATTTATTGAAATTTTCAACCCTATTCTTAATTTAAATTTATAAAATTTTATTTTCTATTTTTTTAGTTCGGTTTTTTATAAAAAGCGTGTTTTTTTAGTTTTTTTTTAACTATTATTTATTTTTCGCTTTTTAGTTCGATTTGCTAACTATTAACCATTATTAATATGTACAAATGTGTTGGTGTTATCCGATTTTGGCCGTCTGCTCAAGCAAATTAAAAATAAAATTGATGCGTAACAAAAAATATTGAGCAAAAAGATTTGTAGCCGCGTGGTTTCGATCCTCAGACCTCATAAAATAAAATTGATGCGTAACAAAAAATATTGAGCAAAAAGATTTCTAGCGCGTGGTTTCGATCCAGGGACCTCTGGGTTATGAGCCCAGCACGCTTCCACTGCGCCACTCTGTTCTCTGACACGAATGACGAAATTACCATTTGTAAGTTAAACGGTATTAAAAGTTAAAGAAACTTTATAGAAAAAGCGTGTTAAAAAAATTAATAGTTAAAAAAACTAAAAAACACGATTTGTTTAGTGTATTGTCATCGGTCCTCGATATATCTACAAAGTTTGAAAGAAATCTGACCGTTTAAAGTGGGTCAAAAACGCGCTCAAAGGAGTCGGTTACATACAAACATACAAACATACAAACATACAAACATACAGGTGAAGCTAATAAAAGCGTGTTAAAAAGGGTTTCCTTGTGTTTCGGGTCTCTTGCCAACTTGCCAGCAGATTCTATCTTTCCACGAACGATTACATTCGGAAGTCTATCCGAAGCAGGCTACAATAAATTTTAACCACAAACTTGAGCTCAAATGGTCTGAAAGTGAACTTAGCGCGAAATAAGTACAAAATACCGGGTTAGGAATAGAGGGTATGCAAAGCCGAAAAGAGCTCATAGTAATCATTATCAGCAACTTTTTCTAAGGGAACAACCCTAAAAATCGGGAAAAAACAGCTGTTACATAGAAAAATGTCGGTTTAAATTCATTTGAACATTGATAGTGCAGCTTTCAACCTTTTACCTTAAGCTTAAAAAAGGTAAAAAAGCTAAGCTAAGCTAAGCTTTTACCTTTTTTTTTAGCTTTTTAAGCTTTTAATATTAAAATTATTACCAAAGTAAAAAAGTAATTGGCTAAAAATCTCTTTTAAGTAGATTTAAAATTTGTATTTATATAAAAAAAATCTTCCCCAGGATTTAATCAAAATTGTACAACAAATCAAATACAAAAGCAAAAACATAAAAAACCCACTAAACAATTATTATTGTACATCATTGTAGGTACTATCTAATGGCATTGACTTAACCATTACAACCGTGCCTTCTAAGGGTTCAGTACTAATTTCGGAAGACTTTCGGTATTCGCTTCACCCGTAAACGTTTAACTACAACTCCCAATGAATTATTAACCCTACAGGCCCATGTAGCCGTCATAAAAATGATAATGAAACCGAATTAGTTCTTCCGCCAAGATATTTCGCTAAAGACCTACACTTTAGCAACATTAGATTACATACTGAACCCTAATAAAGAGATAGTTATGAGTATAAGCACTCTTTTATAAGGAAACAGCTATAGTCAGCTTATATTGTTCTGATAAAGGGCTCAGTTATTTTCCACTGGTTTTTGTTAGACTTTTATGCGATACAAGCTCTAGGCATATAAAACAACTGACCTTGACAGACAAGTGGCCAGATAGACACCGGTATCTCACCATAAGGGTTTCTTTTTACTATTTTGGTACGGAACCCTAAAAAACATTTACAAAATTTTACATAAAAGCCTAACGCCTCCATTGCCTTTTTGACAATAGGGCGTTGAGAATATTAACTCCCATTTATTGTATTTTAGTATTTACGTTAGTGGGCCAAGAGGTGAGCTTTGAACGTCCTAACCGAGGACAGAAACCTTTAAAAAATGGATTTAAATTATTAGTTTAAATCCATTAGAAATTATTAGAAAATATTTAAAAGAATAAGATAAATAAATACGAGTATATATTATTTTTAACTCGTTTTAAATGTTTATATAGGAGTTTTAGCTTTTGTAACTAACTTTAGATTTTACATTTGTAAAATTGTAGCTTGCTGTGCAATCAGTGCGTTAGCTTTGCATTACAATGAAAATAAAATAAAAGAGATATCAAGAGGATACAGAGAAGTTTAACGAACATTAGAACACGACAGGTTCATACGAGTAATAATAAGTACGCCGAAATATGCTTTCTCATTTCTCATTACCGACCAATGAATGAATGCCATGCGTTATCACTCGCGATAATCTGCGCACCTGATTGAAACCAAACACACTCCGTTCCATTGCAATCAGATGAAACCAAACGTACGTTCAATCATACGCGATCAAGCAATTAATCAAGCTAGTTAATCTGTATGAGCACGTAAAGTTTTGGGACTCGAAAACTGCGTTCTAATTCCAAGACTCAAAGTCGACTTTGTAACAATGCCTTAGTACGAGTACTCTTAGACTAAACTGAATTATTTTATTTTAGTTTAAGCTCGTACTACCTATTTTTCAAGACTTGAGGTTGAATTTTATTGAATACTAGCTTCCGCCCACGGCTTCGCCCGCGTGGACTATACCTCGGGAACCAATAATTAATTTAACCCTTCTTTTTTGAGAGCATGTAAAAAGCGTCACAAAATTGAAGCAGGGACCCCAAAAAACCCCCGGATGAAATAAATCAGCCCCCTCGAATCATTTAGAAAAATGGCGGCCATTTTGAATCATTTGGATTTTCGCCGCCACCATCAAGTAGCTAACTCCGATGACATTTAGTCAAACACCCACCCATCTTCAACCGTTTCGGAGATATAGGCCCTCAAAGTTTGTATGGCGGCCATTTTTTTAAAGTTATTTTAATGGCTCCAGAAAGGTCCGAGGTTTTGGTGACTTTTTAGTCTCAGCGCTTTGGTAAAAATGTTTTTAGTTTTCGAGATAATTAGCAGTTCCACCTCGAGGATTGGACTTTCCGAAGGTTTTAGATTTTTTCAGAATGTTGTTTACCTGCCTTAAGTTTAGTACATCTGTAAAGTTTCATTGAGTTAGCATCAAAACAAATTATTTCTCCGTACTATGTTTACCACGCCATTTCACCCCCACAGGGGTTGATTTTCCAAAAATGGTGAAATTGGTGTTCGTTATTCTTTTAAGCTTCGTATTATTGTAAAGTTTCAATACCGAGGCGTCAAAAAACAACGCTTCTCCATACTAACTTTAACACCCTATTTCACCCCTAAGAGGTTGAATTTCAAAAAAATCTTTCTTGGTTCACGTTTACTCATCAAGACAAACACACCCTCCATATTTCAAATTTCTTCGACCAGCGGTTTAGGCTGTGCGTTGTCTGTCAGTGAGTCATTACAATTCTCTCTCTGTACTATATTTACCACGCCCCTTTAGGGGTTGATTTTCCAAAAATAATGAAACAGGTATCTATTATTTTCTTTAGTTTAGTACATTTGCAAAGTTAAATAATCGTAGCATTAAGAAAAAAATATTTCCAAACAAACTTTAATACCCCGTTTCACCCCTTTAAGGGTTGATTTAAAAAAAAAACTATGAAACAGATACATAGTATTTTTTTAGCTTAGTACATTTGCAAAGTTAAGTAATCGTAGTATTGAGAAAAAAATATTTTGATACAAACTTCAACACTCTGTTTAACCCATTTAGGGGTTGAATAAAAAAAAATTAAGCGTCAATTATTTTTTTGAGTTTAGAATATTTGCAAAGTTTCGTAACCAAAGCATCAAAAAAAAATTCTTCATACAAACTTCAATACTCCGTTTCACCCCTTTAGGGGTTGATTTTTAAAAAATGTTGAAATAGGTGTCAATTATTTTTTTAACTTTAGTATATTCGCAAAGTTTAATAATCGTAACATTAAGAAAAAATTTTTTTTCATACAAACTTATACACCCCTTTTCACCCCCTTAGGGGTTGAATTGGGAAAATTCCTTTCGTAGTGTGCGTCCGCTTTTTGGTATAAAACTTTTGTCTAAATTTGACGTTAGTAGCTTAAGCGGTTTTGGCTTTGCGTTGATCTGTCAGTCAGTCTAGACATTCACTTGTATCTGTTTAACCCTTTTAGGGGTGGATTTTCAAAAAATAATGAAACAGGTATCTCATATTTTTTTTAGCCTATTACAATAGCAAAGTTAAATAATCGAAGTATTAGGAAAAAAATAATTTTATACAAACTTCAACACTCCGTTTAACCCCTTTAAGGGTTGATTTTCAGAAAACAAAAAAATAAGTGTCAATAATTTTTTTTAGCTTAGTATATCTGCAAAGTTTCGTAGCCACAGTATCAAAAAAAAAATCTCCATACAAACTTTATTGCTCCGTTTCACCCCTTTAGGGGTTGATTTTTAAAAAATGTTGAAATAGGTGTCAATTATTTTTTTAACTTTAGTATATTCGCAAAGTTTGATAATCGTAGCATAAAGAAAAAAAAATTTTTCATACAAACTTAAACACCCCTTTTCACCCTCTTAAGGGTTGAATTGGGCAAATTCCTTTCTTAGTGTGCGTCCGCTTTTTGATATAAAACTTTTGTCCAAATTTCACGTTTGTAGCTTAAGCGGTTTAGGCTGTGCGTACATGTGTCAGTCAGTCACGACCTTCACTTTTATATATATAGAAGATGAAATGTGATTTACGAGGAAGTCGTATTTGCAAAAGTATGACATTTTCGAATGATTTTAGATTTTTCGAAACTCTAGACTATTAAGTTGATAGAGAAAAAGTTGTCGTGTAAAGAAAGACGTAAAGTATTAAGTTTGTAGTGTTGTATATCATACGGCAAAATCTCCTAAAACTTCATATACTTAACATGTTCTATTCGTTAAAAACCATCACACACAAAAATCTACCACCAAGTATAAATAAGAAAGTAACTAAGTTAACAATCAAGCAAAACGAATTAAAAGTAAATGTGCAAGTTTCCGACAGCCGCCAGACCAACTCAGCAAATAATAACTCTTCTCAGTAAATAAAAACATTTTCTTCTCGCTGAAGCACCAGTTTATATAACACTCATTTTGGCGCAAAACTTGGAGATACTTCTTAGCTTTTTCTACTATCATAACACGAGTTAAAGCAAGGCTGTGAAGCTATATGGGATTTAGGAAAATAGACCTTATAACAGAACAGCTTCTTTAATTTTTGGTGAAATTTGACTGTTGCTTTCTGGTTAACTTGAAAAAAGTTGGCTGTTGACAACCTTGCGCTGCCGTCTCAATAGCCGGATCTTGAGTGACATGTATCGTGAGCCAGGTTTTTATCTCGGTCTAAACTGTGGTAACCATCGCAGCCAGAGGGACATTTAATCATGACTGGCATGTCAATCGGTCAGTAAGACATACCCCAGTGAGTCCTGCCTGACTGCGCAGTGCGCACTGCTGGGGACCGCGATTCTATCAGGCTTTGGCCACCAAGGCACAGATTAGATAATACGATTAATGCATCTTTTTTTAGAAATATTGTTTCCGAACATTCAATGTCCTTGAGCACAACAAACAGTAAATTGTGATTAAGGGCCTTACTTATGAACCCCACTTAAACTTAATTACTGTTTGAAATTCCCCATCTTATTTTCACACGTCATATTTTACGTCAGCGAAAGTTGTTACAGCATTTCAAGCAGTTTAAGCAGCAGTGAAATTACAGGGCAAATAGAAGATTAAACAACTTATATCTCAGGGTGACGAGCGCAGCGCTGTGCCGCGCAGGGTCTTGAATTCTTTCTTTCTTTCTTCTGCGAGTTCAAAAATGACTGCGAGTTCTGCGACTGCGAAATTGAGTGCGACTTCTGCGAGTGGCGCAGACCTGTTATCTGCAAACGTCACTCAATTACATAAAAAAAATATATATCAAGCTTAACCAAAGTTTATAAGTAAGACATAAGACTGTATCACTGAAAAACGCTTGCCTGCATTTTGAAATACATCAGGCATGGAAGATTCTGGAAGATATGTTAAAAAACTAAAAGGCTCTTAATATCATATCATTACATCACGCGTATTAATAGTGTAGTCGCAACATCGATAGACCCATGAGAAGATTCGCATAATTAACAGCCAATCAGTGCGGTAATGCGTTTACACAGGGCTGTCGAGAGTGGTCAAACCCCGGCTTGGTCAATTAACCTCCATGGCAAACGATTGGTCAACATTTTTATGTATTTCTGCTAGCGTAGTTGTAATAGTGAAGTTTGTAAAGGTTTAGGGTAGTTTGTTTATTTAAAAATTTTAACCGCAGTAAAAAATATTTCTTTTTCTTAAAATAGATTGTAGAGAATAAACGGTAGGTAGGTAGGGTAAATTAAAACAGACTGGCAGGCATACGCCGGCCCCCCTCCGAATTGGGTTCCCGCCTTTCCGTGGCGGGGGGGATAAGTAGCCGGGCCGCCTTGCCCGGTGAAACTAAGAAGAACCCTAAAGGTGGAGGCTCGGGCCGGCGCCCTGGACATTCCGGGAAGCGGCGGTCTGGGCCTAGGAGCCCTCCCGTATACCTCTCCGTGGAGAGGGAACGTGGTAGGGCTCGGGGTCGTCTGCGGACGACGACGGGGGGCACATTGTGCCCTCCAGAGGGGTAGACTCGGCCGGCGTCCTGGACAGTCCGGGTAGCGGCGGTCGAATCCCCGAGAGGGAGAGAGCGGGAGAGAGAGAGGGACCCTTTCTCTCACCCGCTCCGCAGAGAGAAGAGCGGACATGGGGGCGAGTCAGGCCAGAGGGGCCAGTAAGGCTCGCACTCCGTCTCCGCTAGGAGGGCCTGGAGTGGCGGGTGCGGGGACACCCGCTGCTTCGCATTGGGCCCTCCAGGGTGGTCGACGCGTCTGATGTTCCGACGCGTCGCCACGAGAGGGAGGGGGTGGCCACCCCCTACCCGAGGTGGGTCTGCCTCACGGCGGACATAGGCTGGGCGGGGCTGCGGTGATTTAATGGGCTCGTGGCTCCGTCCATTGCCTGGAAGAACTTCCCAGGGTTTTTAGTGGGTATGCCGCCACTAGGGCGGAGACTCCCACATAACCACCCTGCCCTCCCCGGGGCGGGCGTGGTATCCATAAAGGATTTTCCCTGGGTCACAAAAAAAAAAGGCATACGTCGGCCCCTTACTATATGTTAAGGGTTCCTTTTTACTATTTTAGTACGGCATCCTAAAAACGGGAGTAGGTACGCACGCACCTCCTTACATTGTATTTGATTTTACTGATGACCCTATTTTAATACTAAATTAAACTTATAGCGGGAGTAGGTACGCACGCACCTCCTTACATTGTATTTGATTTTACTGATGACCCTATTTTAATACTAAATTAAACTTATATTTTGTACTACCGAATGGCTTCGTTTTTTCATTTTTTTTTTTATAAAGGTGTACAACGATTCAGTATTAAAATAATTAAATAAATAGAATAAAATATACAGGGTTATAAGGAAGGGGTGTGCTTAGCCACATTTTTCTCGATTTCAGGGTTCGCCATATGTTAAAAGTTGTTCATTGTGATGAACTACGATCCCTTTTCGGCTTAGCATACCCTTTCCTTATAACCCTGTATTGCGTTATTCGTAGTTGGTAACCCTATTCCTCAAGACAATGGCGCTGCATGTATGGACATAATTGGGCTATAATGTTGTTTACGGAGACAGCTGGCCAGGAAATTACGGCTGTTTGAGACCATAATGTTACAAGATCACGCTAATGCAGTTTGATTAGGTGGGGCTCAATTAATAGCTTATTGCATCGGCCATCTAACATTATTAGGCTGGAAGAGATCGCTCTTAGCGATAAGACTGCCAGTTGTTGTACTAGTTTGAAGTGTTATTATAATTTTTGTCTGTAATTTCTGATTCAGATTCAGAAATATTTGTTGAACAACTGAAACATTGTAATTTACAAGCTAGATGTTAGTGCATTAAATCAAATTGTCAGGTAATTAGTTGTCAATTACCGACTTCGGGCATTCAATATGTACACAGTCAAATATTATTAGTGGCTTTTAAATAATAATAATGAACAATTTCCAATTCTGGTGTGAAAAATAAAGAGTTTATCTATCTATTAGACAAGGACAGTCTTAGACCAGATAAAAGAGAGGGCAGATGTCGTAAAAGAGGTCAATAGACTTGTATAAGACCATTCCATGAATCTTATTATGATCATTCTTAATATCAGTACATAGAGTCTGAAAAGTTCTGAAAAGGCAGAACTTGAAGGGCCGCTATCTCGCTCGCTCATTAACAATTTTGATGTTATAAAACCACTGAATAAAATTATGAAAAACCGCATTCGGTGTAACTCAAAGTAATAGGATAAAGCTTTGACAAAAATGAAACATATTGATCCAATCAAGTTTTCATACATAAAAACCAACAAACAGTCGAATTGAGAACCGGCTCCTTTTTTGAAGTCGGTTCAAAAGGGGGAAAACTTTTTGCAAATACGATTTTTTATTTTAAAGTTTATTCAGTGTTTTTATAACTTCAAAAATATTGAAATGAGCGAGCGAGATATCGGCGCCTCAAGTTCTGCGCGTATACAACATTGTGGGGCTTTAAAAAGGCATGTTACATAATGTTACGCACTCATTTTGCAATAATACTCGTATATACGAGATTGATGAAAAAACCGCATCATTATTTTGAATTCAGGAACGTGCTATATTCACATATTATTTTGGTTATTTTGCTATTACAATGTTTTAAGCCAGTCTTCGCACGGCTTATTCGCCGCCTCTTTTGAAACAGCTTATACCAATTAAATTGCTTTTCCTCATCCTACTTAATATTATAAATGTCGGATAATTGGATGTCAATCACACAAAAACGGCTGCACGGATTCGAATGAAATTTGGTGTGAATGTAGCTTATTGTACTTTGAACTGACATAATAGGCTACTTTTTATTCCGGAAAATGTGGGTGAAACTGCGTGGCGCCACTAGTCCTACTATCCTATCCTTCCTACTTCCTTCCTGCTCCTACTAACATTATAAACGTGAAAGTTTGTAAGAATGTATGGATGGATGTATGTTTGTTACTCTTTCACGCAAAAACGGCTGAACGGATTTACATAAAATTTGGAATGAACGTTATTCATGGTCTGAATTTACTCATAGGCTACTTTTTATCCCGGAAAATGTTGGGTTAACCGCGTGGTGCTAGCAAAGAATAATCATTTAATCAAGAAAGAAAACCAAGCTCGACCATGGAAACATTTATTCAGTAAGCAAAGTTATTGTTTGCAACTACGTTCTCGGTAAAGTTGGACCGCGGTTCATTCAGACTGCGATTACTTGGCAACTAGCAGCGAGTAGTTCGTTGTGTTTAAGTGAGAGAGGAGTTTTATCTACTGCTATTATTAGACTTACAATGTAGCCAATTCTAAAGGCTTTAGTTAAGTTTGCTTGGCTTTAGTGTCATGATTTTTAATTATGTATAGTATAAATTTAATCACCTTAATGTCATTTACTCGATTTTATATCATTTGGTATTTAATTTGATAAACAGTCGTTTGATTAAAATGGTTACCGGAAACATGTCGCCCCGCCCAGTAAACGCAATAGCGCTAAAGGAAGAACGATTGTAAAGTAGAGGGGATAAGACTTGGCGAGGTGGCATGTTGAGAAGTGAAAGGCAATTCGGTTTTAGCTTTAGTTTCGATCAGACGTCGATGTAATACTGTTACTGTGAATATAATTGTAATATATAAAGTGTTTTATAAATATATACCATCCTGGCGTGAAAAGAGGTGTTTTCGTTATACCTCAGAAGTGTTAAAAAACTCACGCCAAGCCGCAAACGAAGAAAAGAAAATGTTAAAACATGATGTTAAAAAAGCAGCAGACGTGTGAACGCCGTTGCTCCACAAGCTAACCGAGCTCAGGGAGCTCCCCCTGTAGCGAGATCACCACGAGCAGCAGCATGGAGAGCTAAACGCAGACGATGTGCAGGATACACCAAAAAAATGAAGGTATGCTAATCTTGTTATTGTGTTAAGATTTTGTTTTCTCTTTCTCTTTTCATCTTACTGTTACCAAGGTATTTGTGCTTAAAATTAAGTTATTGTATAGAAATTAATAAATGTAATGTGCGTATATGCATTGGGTGGGTGGTAAAATTCACGTACCGTTTTCAATAAGGGTAATTTTTGATAATGTGATTTTAATTAAAAGTAGGTAAATGCAGGTGCGCGTAGGTACTTGGCCTAGGCTACTCCTTGGCAGTACTATGGCGCGCATTTTCATAAAACATCCACTCGGAAGAGGGTAGGTTAGGCCTACTTTTTAACAGCACATGATACGTTTTGGTACTTGCCCATTGTGTATACGTATATTTGAATTTGGAAAACGATATATTTTCGCGCGAAGTCATTAAAATAGCTGAGCAGTATTTATAGAATACCGTTTTGTTTTCGTTTAATTTATATCTACCTACATTTTAGAAAGAGAAAGAGAAAAGGCTTTCATATGTTTATAGTTGACTTTATTATAATTATGTTAAAAGTATATCTTCGAGATATACGAGCGAAGATTTAATTTTTGAGTAAAGTCGGACTGTTGGTTAACTCACTCACTGGTTTGTTACGGGTATGCTTCCCGATGAATGTTAAGTGGATCGTTAGATTCACTAGTTAAGGCTGCTATTCCCAAAAACCGCCACTTTTGTGCGAGATTGAAACAATTTTTTGCCATTATTTATAAAGTTTATATTATTAAAAAAATAATATCTGTATTTGCCGAACATAAGAAGTAATTTTATTTCTTTTAAACTTTTCATTATTAATCACTTATTTATTCATTTTCTTCAAAATTTTCAAATTATTTTTTTTATTACAATATATTAATATCATTACGAAGTTAACGATTTTATTAATTTTGTTTACACAGAAATTGTACAAAAATTATGTACTAGTGCATAAATATGTTTCTCACTGAAAATTAAGTAAACATTAGATGTCCCTTTTTAATGGCGCGGATATATGTATTTCCGCTAGATGTTAAGTGAATTGTTATATTTCACTGCATAGTTGAACAGAATATGCTTTCTGTTGGATGTGATGCGATGTGAGTGAGTCATGTATGATTAAGTTTGTTTTATTTCAATGAACTTTAAATATTTAATTGAAAAGGTTATAATATGCTTTTAGTTTATTGTTTGCCGAACTAAAAATGAACCTTTCCCCCCCCCCCCCAATGTTAACTGTTAGTTTGTGAATGTATTCTGCCGGAGACAATGTATACATTCCAGGGTGTTGACTGGTGTCAATGAAGTTCACCGTAGACGGTACTACTCGTGATATGCTGCCTAGGCATCGGCAGAAAACGAAGGGGGTTATAAAGAAGAGACCTTCCTCTTCTCCATGCTGTTCCAGCGCTGTACCTGGAAAGACTTTGATAGACCCGGAAGGTATCAAACAAATTTTCTATAAATTAAGGCTGTTATAAAATTCTATACAGAATTACCGTAACTTGCGCTATGTTATCCGAATTCGGTGGTTATGTTACTGTTTTACAGTTAACACGTTACAAATCGATATTTGCATCAATAATTTATTTCAGTCACAGTCAAACTACATAATATAATGGTTTATGCTATTTAGCAAAAAGATAACAATTATAATAAAATATTTTGATGGTCGTGCTATTTTACGGGAGTTCCTACTTAAATTTTGGAGGGTACTTTTTTTTCCATACTTCTGAAATGTACCTAAAATGATTTTGATAATTTTACATTATTTCTATGGATATCTTTCAGTGGATTGGTCTTCTTTTATATAACGTTATCATATAAAAACACGCTAATTCAGTTAATATTGACATTAATTTTTAATCATTTTACCCGAATAGCTAATTAATGATATTGGTGAATAATATTTGGTTCTTTTCAAATCACGAGTTAACACACTTCTTTCATATTTCAAAACATTTTTTTCCTATTTTTGAATTTGACGTGTTTATAACGCTTTAAACTTTGATGAAGGTATAAAAAGTACACATATTATACACGGGGTGTTATGCAAGAGCATAGTAATATAACAGAGTATATTTATACATTCAAGCATTTCTGAGAGTTGCTTTTCTTAAATAAGACTCTAAACTGAAACTCCATTTTAGGTTAGAATTTACCCAGTCACTAAAAGACGTGTCACCGTACTGTTTGAGATTTGAGTGAATAACTTGCTTGCGCGATCTAACTTTTCTAGTAGCGCCATCTCGTAACAAGCCTAGAAACTAAAATCGATTTATAATCGAAACGGGACAGCAAAATCGTTGTTATTTTTGGGTCGTAGGATTTCAATTCAACTTGACTCGCATATGTAATTATAATAATTGAGAAACTTGATGAATAGTTATAACATCTAATCCAAAAGAGATGTATTTTGACTTATTAAAACGAAGATTTAAAAAAAAAATGTTTTTGCCAATATTCGATTATTAAAAGATATCGATTCCTAATGTTTGGTAACCGATTAAGGTTTTAGCAATATTATGATTCTTGTTTTAAATGTTTTTGTTGAAATGATTACTGACATCCCGTGTAAAACGGCGTTCTATAAAATACTTAATATATAGGTAAGTACTTTAAGTAACTTCAAACTTAATTTTCCAATATGTATAATAATAATTGCTGCGACGACTAATACTGGAATTTTCCCAATATTTCATTCACAATTAAATTCGAATGTGCACTTCACAAAAAAAAAGAGGAAAACATAGGCAACGTAACTTTAAAAACAACGTTAAGAAAGTAATATAATTTATTAGTCAAATTGATTTAATTATTTTTGTAAATTTTATATTAAAGGGTAACCTAAAATAAAATAAATAAATGATGATTTGTAATTCTACTACATTGCGATTTAATAAAAACGGTTTTATTATTCTCCATGGTCTTACCTCAAAGGAAAAAAAAAAAATGTAAGCACGCGTGTGCAAAGTTAGAGCACCATGAAAGGTGTTAAACTTCAAAAGATACTTCTTATTTTGGATACTGTCGTGTAGTGGATAATTTTAGGATCATTTCATTTCATATGTTATTTGGGTGTGAAACCTGAATAGACTAAGGCAGGTCTGTTTTGAGATTCAGTGCTTTCGATCTTAATAATGAAATCATTTTGAAAACTATGTAGGTAAATGGAGATCAATATAAAAATAAGAACATAATCTCAAGTTAAACGTAGTTCTTTTATTAAGAAAAAGAATTTGTTACTATTCTTCTTAATTCGATTCATTTCATGTATTTCTGATGTTTACAAGTAGATTTGACGTCAATTGAATACCTTACCTTCGTTTTGGATAAGCTTCATTAATATCATAGACGAGATTGCCTTGTATGCGAAAACATGGTTTAAATTAAATTTTTCAAGAGATCGTCTTCACGCTCACGTAGTAAAATTTATAATTTTAATTTTTCAAGTTACCCATTCCATGCATTTATGTTGTGTTGTGATTATGTTTTATCATCGACACAGTAAACTGTTTTGATACTGCTAACTGCGTCAAACGAGTTAACCTACGTTATTCTCTTTATGAGGGTATTTTGTCAAAAAGCCGCGTACCATTGCGCTTGTTTTGAGTTTGTTCGATGATTGTATATTTTAATGCTGGTTGTCGAGTGTTACAACATGCATGTTCTTACAATTTTCGTGTTTGGTAAAATTATATTATTATTTGTAGATAGATTTCAAAAACATGATACATTTTACGTACACTGTATTGGATAACGTTAAAGGGTGCACCTCGGAGTACTATTAAATGTCCTCATAATGTGGATGTGGATGTGGATATTCAAAGGTAATTGGGTGAGCCATGACCATGTATAGCCTCGAATTACCTTAAGTACTAGGTCTAAAGTTGTACTCACATTTGGTGTTTTTGTTTTCTTAGTGATAAATAATAAACGTGGTGCACTCACAGCCTCGTCTTGCTTGGCACTATAATTAAATGTTGTTACAATGTAAATCAAAAGTTTAAATTTAAAAAAGTAAGTTAAAACCTTAATTAATGCTATTAGAAAAAAAAAATCACCGTTTAAGTCAAAGATTGTGACGACTCTGTAACTATCTGAAGTGCAGTGCTAGCTTTGTTTTTATTAAGGAATTTAATGATATGAAAGTAGATAAAGTAGTATATGAAGCTGCGCATGACTGCTAAAACACTCGTGTGATACTATTAGGAACTTCGCCTACGGCTCAATTTTTGAAAGAACACTCTTGTTTTAATACTTATAGTTACGTTACAATTTCATGAAACCTCATGATAGTTTTTTCGGTTTAAATAAACGTTTTTATTATTATTTAGCTCAGCTACGTTATTTACGAGTAGATCAATTTTACTTCAGTTTTCTCCAGTGTTTAAAATGTAAATTTAAATTTTAGTGGTATCATCGGTAAATATGATACAAGGTTGGTTATGGTTATTGTTAGTAAATCATGTATGTAATTGGTAGGAGCAATAATTTCATTTGATACGCTAAGAACTAAGATGTTTTGTCGCTAAGATGCTTTTTGTTGGGGTTTATGTAATATTACTTGCTAAGATTATTACTACTACTACACTACTTACTACTTTTTTTTACCATGAGAACAAATATGGTTTTGATTTCACACATTTTTTAAGATAAACACGAACTTGCGAACTGTTAAGTCGGATAGGACTATAGTTTTATTTTCAATGATAACAAGCGTGACGCACTCACGATCACGATGTTGCCTGGCACTCGTATTAAATGTTGCTAGAGGGTAAATCAAAGCGAGTAATCAAGAGGTACTAATAGTGACTTTTAGATTTGAGTAAAAGAAAAATAAATTGAAATACGTATCTATGGCTAATGCTAACCTACAAATTAGGTTTGTTTACGGTGTTTTAAATACTGATGTTAAAAGTTATACTTACTTTTGAAATAAAATGAGGTTAATGTTCCGTATAGTTCCTGTCCAATCGATATATTGTAATTGTAACCAATCTGTAACTATCTTAAGTACGGTGCTAGCTTTGTTTTTATTTAGCTAAGTTATTAAGTTCAGCTGAACGTTATGTTTTATCTAAAAAGATAATATGTTTTAAAAATTTAACATTAAAACTTTATACAATTTTATATTTGACGTATAGGTACTATTAGTTCGAATAAAATGAATATGAATATTCAAATATGGTGGCATAATGCTCTTGTTGTATGGGCAGTGATTCTATTCTGCAGATATAATTTTACCAATATTAATAAGGTTTCGCGTACCTATACCATTAGCTGAGAGCATTTGGTGTAATGTTTTATGTAAGATGCAATCAAAACTCATGGAGAAATATCAGTTCTTTAATATTAATCAGATCTTCCCAAACATGGTTTAACACTTTGAAGATAGCAAACGTTGTGTTTTTTATCTTTGCGGAAACCCTTATTTCAATCACTAAGTTTTTACTGATGAAAACTTTCTTTAATATTTTGAGATATCTGATAAATAATGATAAATGGTAATTAGTTTATTCCTGAATCATTTTTGGTTTTCATCCATGCTGTGTTATTGCTAAATTCTAGCCTATCTTTGTGAAATATCTAGCTTCAACATGTATATGTATATTGTGGTTATTATATAATATTCTTCCTTTATTACAAGGTGGTTCTTATATAATATTCTATTACTTCATTAATAATTTAAATAATACAGATAAATGATATTTCGTGCTGCAATATAGGTTACTTGAATAAATAAATATAAACAAATGATTCATTTCGATAGATTTATGTTTTACAGTATTTAACACTAGTATACTATGTAATAGTGTAATATAATTACAGTTTTAACTTGTTTCGTTGCATTTAGTTAAAATGTGTCCATAGGATTTGCTCTTTTACAAGGCCTACTATTTTGGCGTCTCTATATTTTACACTTTACGTTTTGTTTTAAGCTATTATAATCTTTGTTTTCATTTTTATGATTCAGCTTCTTAAATTCGTTTTGATGGGGATACTAGTTTAGAATACTAGATACCATATCAGTTGAAAGTTTGTTTTGTCAAAGTTGCTTGAAATAAATGTATTAAAAAAAAAAAAAAAAAAAGGTAGAGACATGTGTAAATGAAAATACTTACTTATTTAAATTTTTGACGACAATAGTCTTGTATATAAATAGTTGAATCCAAGTAACTAGATCGTTATAAAGCCGAATGTCATGATTTGTAATTATAATAGATACCTAACTCAGAGAAATTATTCTTGTAATTAATGTGTGTTTTCTGAGTACACCAAGACTGTTAAAATGTTAACCTGAACTATCAATGTTGTGTCATTAATCATAGTTATATTTCGTTTTAACGATCATTTTCATTGAAATTGTCTATTGTACTAAGAAAGTCTGAATATCCATGTAATATTTATTCAAAGATGTTTTAAATTTATATTTTATGTGTATTTTGTGGGTAATGCCGGGAGGCATCACGTTGCCGGATGGCCGAGTGTCATGATTTTTAATTATGTATAGTATAAATTTAATCACCTTAATGTCATTTACTCGATTTTATATCATTTGGTATTTAATTTGATAAACAGTCGTTTGATTAAAATGGTTACCGGAAACATGTCGCCCCGCCCAGTAAACGCAATAGCGCTAAAGGAAGAACGATTGTAAAGTAGAGGGGATAAGACTTGGCGAGGTGGCATGTTGAGAAGTGAAAGGCAATTCGGTTTTAGCTTTAGTTTCGATCAGACGTCGATGTAATACTGTTACTGTGAATATAATTGTAATATATAAAGTGTTTTATAAATATATACCATCCTGGCGTGAAAAGAGGTGTTTTCGTTATATTAGTTGAGTGGATTTAATTATTATTGTTTACTAGTTGCGCCCCGCGGTTTCACCTGCAATTTCTGGGATAAAAAGGAGCCTTTACGTTAATCCATGGTATAGGAATAACATACCAAATTTTATTCGAAAACATCGAGCCTTTTTACGTGATTGAGCAGCGAACATCCAAACATCTAAACATCCAAGCTTACAAACATCCAAACTCTGATATTCATAATATCAGTAGGACAGTGGTATTCTGAGATATGCTTGCGTTTGACCGCGATCTCGCCTGATGCTAAGTAGTGATACGGTCTACGATAGAGCATGTTTGCCTTCAAGAAAGCTTAGAGTAAACTAGTCTTGACTTTGACCACCATTTTGCTGATGACCAAAAATGAGGTTCAATCCGTACTTCAAGGTACAATCAGAAATGCAAATGGAACTGTGTTTGTCCGTGTTTTTCATAAACCTACAATATCAATCAATGCCTATAAAAAACCTGCTAAAAACTGACAATGACATATCACTCACAAAACTGAAAAAGTATGTTTTATGCGAAACTGAGCGTAGTTATGGAATCTATATATATAAAAGAAAGTCGTGTTATGTTACACTACTTATAACTCAAGAACGGCTTTACCGATATGGCTGAAAATTGGTGAGGAGGTAGCTTAGAGCCAGGAAACGCACATAGGATACTATTTATTCCTATTATACTATTTATTTCTGTTAAATAAATTCGATAGCATTCAAGTGTGAATTGACATAAAACATCAGTCACTATAAAACGAGGTATAACAAAAAAGAATCAGACTTGGAATAACAAAACGACTTATTATACTCTTTGCGCAAATGACAGCTATGTAATGGACGTATGGATGACAATTTGATTTAACAATTTAACAGCTAAACAGATTTTGACGAAATTTGGTATGAAGGTAGCTTAAGCCCTAGGTAATATGTAGATTACTTTATACCCCAGAAAATTGAACGGCTTTCCGCTATTCTTGCAGGACAGCGGGTGAAACCGCGGGGCGCAGCTAGTTAGTTATAAAGCAATGCTGCGAAGCTAGCAAGTACTAATATTTTACTAAAACGGCCCATTTCCCCAGTATTAATGTAATACTAGAACATTGCGGAAGACAAATCTTTATCGCAAGTGAATATCTCAGAAAATTTTCACAATTTCTTGAGCCAACTTCTCACTTTAGTTGGCAAAGTTATCTCATCACATCTCACTGTGTTCGTCCAATAGCCTACTTTACACCAACGTTCTCGGATAATAGGTGTATTTCTTTCTCTGTCACTCTTGCTGACATAAACCTAGGAGCGACAGCGACCAAAACAATGTTCAAAAATAGAGTGAATAGGTTTTTCCTATGCAAGCGTGCTACATCTTCGACCACATCGTCACTTCCCATCAGGTGAGATTGCAGTCAAACGCATGCCTAGTCCGATGTAAAAAAAAAAAAAAAAAATGTCGATTGATCGAAAATTTGCCAGAGCGGTTATTTGGCGGAGCATCAGACGATACCTGCATTGATATCTCTAGGAATGTAACGTCTGCCACTAAATATCTTTGTTTGTGACTATCCTTTTATAATACACATATAAATACATAATAAGCAAAATATGACAAAATTCTACTTATGATTCGCTTCATAGTCGATAGATTAATTTGTCAAAGCTGGAATTAGTTACACTACACGGTGAATACTAGTCTAAATATTATTTACCGCGGCTTCATCCGCATTTTCCGAGATTAAAATATCATATATGTTAAGCCAGAGTATAAGCTTCATACCAAATATCATCCAACTCCGTTCAGCTGTTATGCGTAATTGAGCAACAAGTATTCAAACTTTGACATTTATAATAATTGTTGGATTACGCTGCTAGTGGAGAGATTAAAAACTTTTTGTCAGTGACCTAAAGCCACAATTACAATGAGTAAAGCAAACATTTCAGCTCCACTGACCAGTGTGGTAAAAGCCAATGTTACCCAGAAAGTTGCAGCGCTAATGACAAACCCTCCGTAGTAACTGCTATACGATCCGTGGCCGAGCTACGGAACCCGCGTCTCCAGGGAAATTAAATTATCTTGAAACCTCATAAGAATTCAACGAGCCTTAATTGCAGTGAATATAAAATCCGAGTCTGTTCGCTGCTGTCTGTTGACTGTGATTCTGGAAGCTCTGCCATTTCTGTTTACTTTTCTGTTTGGATAAGATTTGCTATTTAATTCGTAATTGGTTTTAGAATAGAAATCAAAATGGTTTAAAGTTGGAACAGATAGAGGACAGAGGAAGTGGAAAACGTTTGCTCGAAAATAGCCTTATATATAAAGCTTATAAAGTTTGTTTAAATATAATCACAGCTTAAATTTTCCTTCGACAGATTAATCCTGCTTTTTGACGTGAACATTACGACGTCCATCCATATTGCCAGCATTGATAGTGACAGCGGTTTCATTCACTTGAAAACATACGCTGTCCTATTGTCAATTATAATGAAGTATAAATATCGTGACCATCTCATCACTGCAGCACCGTCGGCGCTGGTATCTCTTTCCCCATGAGGTTCAAAAACAGGGTTTCATTTTAAACATGTATAACTTGCCTTTAGAAAATTACACTGGACTCGTCCGAGCTCGAAATTCAAAAGCTCCTTAAAGTAAAGCTCATTTGCTCAAACTAAGTTCGAGTATGCAGGGACCCACAAAACATGCACTACGTCTTTCAAACGTCCGAAGTGGGACGCGCCGTCCCGTTCGCATAAACAAGGTGGGGCATTGGGACGGTGGGACAGTCGGCAACTTAAGTGATTAAAGCGAAATTACCGGAGCCCGGAAAGACAATTTCGGATGGTTCTCGCAAACGGACTTGAGTTAAGTCCTAAATAGTAGTTGAGAATGTTAGCTTCAGGAGTTGGAACTGCGGCGCCGGTTTGAAGGTAAGGGCTTCAAGTAAGCTGCTGGCTCTAAGTGGTTTTGATATCCGATCTGTTTCGGTAAGCGTTTGAAACTGCCGTCTATTAAAAAACTTCAACTTACTGGCTAGGGAAGAGGAGGCCTATATTTATTTATTTATTTATTTCACACAGAACAAAATGCAACTAAAAAGAAATAAAATAACAATGCAATGAATCAGACCTGAATTGCAGTTCAGATACCTGCGTGCTACAGCAAATATATAAAGCAAACGTGTTTGAGTAAAGATATACCCATACACCTATACCCAACAGTGGGTCGATGCAGGCTGACGATGATGATGGTAACTGGTTAAGTATCATTCCGTGGATTTTTTTTTCTGAAAGTTGTGTTTCTCCGTCATTGTGAAAGAAAATACATTTTATTAAGTTTGCTAGATATTTTTAGGAAGAAGTTCTACGAGTAGTTCTGTCACTCGCAACTTTTTGAAGACGAAAAAACAAAAACTTACCGAAGGTGGTTTCCTAAATATTGCAGCAATTTTTTGCTAAAGTAAAATACTGTTCAATTATTAAATTTGTCAGTCTGTAGCAGTTAGGTATGCATGCAACTCCACCACCACTACCCAAAATTCCCAAGAAACTCTGAATTGAATGTCTGTCGGTAGAACGCTGGATTCGATTAACAAAGCCTTGTAAATACAGCCTTCAGTCGCGTGCTAATACAATGCCTCTCGAGAAACAATGTCAGGCGTCGGAACACAATATTACATGTTTACAATACCTGTATTTGTACTTAGTGTCTTACAATAAGGTAAGCATGTTACTAAGATACATACGAGTATAATGGATTGATTTAGGTAAATTAGGTGGGTGGACCAGTTTGCACCTTGAAGTGCAATACTAAAGTACCTATTGCAACCGCAAAAATAAAACCGGAAAAGGAACAGACCAGGAAAATTAATAAAATAATTAGTAGGCCCAATTTTGATTACAAAGACTTTTTATTTACATATATTTACATCTTAAATTAAAATAAGCTAAAATAACTAGAACAACAAAATTTACAAAACGTAAAAGTAAAGTATTATAAAGTACGTTTCTGTCAATGGGATTCTGGCTAATTATCACAGTTATGACCACAAAAGTGGCAGCAAATCTGAATTTTGGACAACAAATACAAGACAACAGAACGACAACACAGAAATAGATAGTAAAGAACTCGGTTACTGGTTTTCTGTGACGCGTTGGGATAGTAACAAATAAAATGATGATGATGTAAAAGTTTATTTCTAGACTAGGGAGAAAAGTGAAAAAACTGGTGACAAAACGAAGTTTCTTTTATCACAGTACGTTAAATTGAGCAAATTCAAGCATCTTCACGTTTACGTAACGAAGCCAAATACAATTTTTCCATTCCTCGTGCAAAGTGATAATTGTAAGCCCTACCGTGTGAGGTACTTATTCAAGAATAGGTTAAGACATGCGGGAGAATTTTATCACTAATGGATGACAGGTTAAGGAATATATCTGAGAATTATTGTTTTTAAATCTCAAGGTAATTTGAAGTGATAAGTGTGACGTAGTGTACTATGTAGGAATTGGGAATGATTGTTATCAAAAAATTTAGTAATGAAACGGAACGCAAAAAAGTTCCTATAGACACATTCATAGTGGCGTCAATTTAACTATTGCAATTTTTCTGTAATTAGACTGAAAATTCCTATATACCTGAGAGTACCTATAACAATTAATAGCGTTGCTTTAACTTAAAAAAAAATTGCTGTAATGCATTTTTTTTAGCTAACCATTAAAACTTAACCATCGTAAAGTATTATTTTTATAAACACCCTAAGAGAAACAACATTCAGTCAAAAACGATTGCGTCAAAAAAATAGCAAATTAAGCTTTGATGACACGTCTATATCTCACGTTTATTATTTGCTAGCAAATTTGACATCAGCTCCAATTTCATAAGTACCGAAATTGACATCACTCATCACAGGTAAATGCCTCATCTCCCCGCCTCAAATACCTGAGGTGCGCTCATCGAGGCAGTGTCGAATAACTGAGGTAATTCTACCTCAAGGTTACGACGTAATTCGCCCATTGAGTGCGCGTACGTCTCGCGATGAAGCCTCATGAATTCAGAGTTCTATTAGATACAATGAGCCTCATCACACTCATTGAAATGCTTGTTTAAATTATGTGTTTTACATTTTATTAAATTTTTTATGCGGTAGTAAAATATGTCACTGTCTGTCAGACTATTTGTCTAGTTGTAGTTCCAGTCAGTAGTATCCGTAAAAATATTACGTTACTATTTTTGATCACGGAATTATTTGTCGTCTAGTAAAAAGAGCCCAAAATAAATAAAAAACACTCGGCATGTTCAGAAGTAGTTTTAAAGCGCAAATGTAGTATTTTGTAAATGTTAAAAAAGCTCTATAGCTAAAAAGGAGGGAATAGTTCAGCGGCTCTTCTACATCGGGCAGACACGGGACGCTCAAAGCATTCCGAAGTCATTACATATTCAGAGACTTAGAATGAAAAGAACAGATCGGTGGAATAGACTTCGATGCAGATAGAAGTCGTAACGTATCTTTCAATCTGAGTTAAATATTTTTGGGCTTTAGGAATCGAGGCACTTAATTTAGCTGTCCAATGTTTTTTTTTTCATAATGATTAAAATTAACCAACAGCCTTACTATAAAGAGTATTATCTTCTACTTCTTATTATACCATAAAAAATAATCGCTGTTCGTTTGTCTGGCTAAAACTCGAGAACTCGGCTAGATCGTTTTGAATTTTTTTTTTCGTTTTGTTTGTTTCTAATATAGGGAAGGTTTAAAAGTAAAAAAGCAGCGGGTGTAACCGCCGGGTGCAGCTAATACAAGATATTTCTTCTCCGGACGTAAGCTAAGCAGGTTTCTTCACGATGTTTTCTTTCACCGAAAAGCCTATGTAAATACGTACGTAAATTCTAAAGAACTCATTGGTACGAGCCGGGGTATTTGAATCTACCAACCCGCACTTGGTCAGCGTGGTGAAATACTTTTTATTCACCCATCGAGAGAGAACCTGGAATCTCATCAGTGGGATGATTACAGGTCAGGATGATATAAGATTTAAATTTCTAAATTATTTATTCCAGTGAAGTGTAGTTTAGTTCAGTGAAGTGTAGTTTAGTTAAATCTACTAGTAAAGAACACATTAACAAAGTGTCTTCGCCTTAATAGAGACAGTAAGAAATGTGTTAATGGACACAATCTTAGCAATAACTTACTTAGCAATTTATGTTAAACGCAAATTACTCATTAGTCTTTCAGGCTAGATCGTAATTTTAATGATGTACTTATCGATAAAATGCATCATTACAAAAAAAAAAAAAAAAAATTATTTATTCAATTAGTTCCAAAAAAGAATTTAAAGTAAGTGAAATATGAGACCAAATAGATAAGCTAGCTGCCAGTGAAGGAACTCGAGACGGGCTATTAATCTGTCACAGCGTAATGAACCTCTATCTACGTCGATCGAGCTCCACGAAGCCGACCCACATTGTAATGAATAGTCGATAGGAATCTCTGGCTCTAGAACTACCGAATAAAAAAAGTCGAGAGAAAAACGTAACTATATGTAAGTAGTTCATAACATGTGGAGCAATGTGTGCGTGGATGTCTCATCGAGTAACTCAAGAGAAAAGAAGAACGAGAGAAGCAAACGATGAGTCGAACTTTTCTTGACATCTTTTTCCTTGCTTTTCTCTTGAAAGAGTGTGTATAAGAGTACAGTAGTAGTACTTAGACGCCACGCCGCGTTTTCAAACTCGGGAGCAGCGAGCTAGAACAAGGGTGGGACAATGGTAAGAGTGCCGTTGATAATACGCAAATACGCATTCATTAGTACGAAACTATTATCTATTAGGAAATTGAAAGTGGCAAGGTGATACCATACAATCATGAAACGTCAAGAACACATCAATTATTTATACTTGTCTATACTTTACTTGTCTTTATAATTTGTCTATAAACAGGTTTTATTTTATTAATGCCTGATGGTATTAGTAAGCTCATATAACAGATATTTGTCTGGAAACTCCATGTCAAACCATGGGAAAGTAAGTTCTGAATAAAACATTAAGCTCTGATGAATATCTCTGCAACATTGTCTACTCGGCACTAGAACGACGTCTAAGGAAATGCTTTTAAAGATTGAATAATTAGTTTCAAGTAAAAGGAATTTTAAAATCGAGCTTTTAGAATCAAAGTTGGAAAGCCAAGTGACGGTAATTAACGGTTTTTTCGATCGATAGAGTAAAATATGGTAAAGATGGGGTGAGAGACGTTGGAAGGAAAATGAATTACTAGCTTCTAGGAAATTTATTGTGATAGATTTATGAATGTGAAAATGATTGCACTGACGACGAATTGGTTTTAATAGTGGAATAAATAGTATTTATTTTTTGATGTAGTTTTATTTTGACGTGTATTTTTTTTATTTAATATTTATGACGTGTAATTATGACTTTCTAATAATTTTGTTTGTACGTCGTGTCAGAAATAAATTAAGTTAACTATCTTATTCGAAAGTGGATCGAGCCCGGACACGATTTGAGTGGCGCACTCTGAACGCGTGTATGATTACAGGCTGATGATGATGATGATCTTATTAGATGAATAATAATTTACATAATTCACAGGCAAAACAAAGATATCCATAGAACAATATGTTACTTTTTATTAGAATAATGTAAATAACCTACCTTAAAAAGCAAGAGTCGTGTTTATAATGTTATTCGTATTTGCAAGATCTTGGCACTTTTTCATTGGAGGTAAAAAAATAATTTGACGGTAGGTGCTGAAACGTGATATTTATCAAAGTACTGTTAGAAGTAAAAATACCAAGAGGGAGGCATTTCATTAAATAATCAACAGGAAAAAGAAAATTAATTTATTTTTCAGTACCTACTTACCTGGAATCTCCGATTTCAACACGACGTTTGAGACATGTATTATAATCATAAACTAGCTGCGCCCCGCAGTTTTAACCGCATTTCTTGAGAGAAAAGCAGCCTCTGTGTTAATCCAGGTTATAAACTACCTTCATAACAAATTTCGTTTAAATCCGTTCAGCCGTTTAAGCGTGAAAGAGTGGCAAACATACGAGAAACTACCAGTTTTAGAATATTAGTTAGGCGAGATGAATTAAAAATATGACAAAAATAGATAGATAAACTCTTTATTGTTCACACCATAAATTACAAACAAAAGGATAATAGCACTTAAAACTAAAAAATGTGAGAATAAGGGTTCTCAAACACTTACCAAAAAAAAAAGTTGAAAATTTATGTAAGGAAATTCAAAATTAAGTCATACATTCACTGACTCTCAAACTTTCGTATGAATTATAAAATTGGTGAGGTAAAATGTTTCGCCAAATAAAGCCAGTGAAGTGAAACGCTCAAAAATCACCGTAAAGTTTAAGCGTACGCACATCTACCCGCATTACGTCGAATTAATGATTTTCTCCAAATGAGCAACGAGAAGTGTTTCCGCGCGATACCGTAAAAACGCGCCGTAAACTTAATATGACCATAACCAGAGAGTAGACAGATACAGATGAACAACTTGGAAAAGGAGCAAAATTGCATAATTACACAACCAAATTATAAAGGCCATTCCGCACTTTCACAGCAATGCTAAAGGGCTTCACACACAGCAGCTATAATGTAAAGATGTACATTATAGCACGATACATCTCATTACATCTTTCCATAGAAATCGTCAGGAGACCACACACGACAGCTATAATGTATATTTTTACATCCTGACGATTTCTATGGAAAGATGTAATGAGATGTATCGTGCTATAATGTACATCTTTACATTATAGCTGCTGTGTGTGAAGCCCTTAAAGTGCGGTTAGTGTCATACAAATTAATGAAAATAATTGCTATCGTGACGCCGCCGCCGCATTGTTGCGATTATGTGGTTATAAGCGGTAGATCAGCGGTTGTGAAAGCCATCAATGGAACTGGTTTCATTTCTCTCATTTTTGCCGATGTCCAACGATATCATTGAAAAACATTTACTTTAGCTTCAAATATGATATCTCTAGTCAGGTGTTTTTATTTAATTAGCGAGCAATGAGTCTTGCGCTGACATCCCAAACGAATGAAAGTTTCATATCTGTTTTCTCTACTCTTTGCCATAACATACGAACCGCCATAAACATTCACAACAACACCTATTCGGTTAGCTTATTATATTTAGGAAGGATTTGAGGAGTTTCGAGGGCGTCTTTTTTGTGGAAACGTCGGGTTTTAAAGCCGACATGCTTAAATTGGGACAACACGGTTGCCGTATGCCGAAATCATGAAAAACACGAACGAAAAATATTTGTAGAGGACGCTTCAAACTTTTTGGAGGCTGTGAGCCTCGCGCACCCGTGTGCGTCCCGCTGGCACCTAACTTATGATGAGTCGCCGCGATGTTCGGTGGCTACTTCGAGCGGCTATAAAGTTTGGCGCGGATACCACAAGCGCAGTGGTTTTATCTGCATTAAACTTTAAAAAAAATAATAATTGGAAAATAGCTAATGTGATTATTTGTAGTATAAATCGATGTAAAAAAGTTTAGAATGTTAAAAATCTTACACTAGGTATGTTCAGTGGCTTCTAATTTCATCGCTGTCTAAAACAATAAATATTGAGGCAATTGAGGCTGTTTACGCCAATTGCGTATATTATTTTGCATCGTAGGTTAAATGGCAAATTTATGTCGATTATCCGTCTCCTTTCATCCTAAGTCCAAGTACCTCTCCCCGTCCTTGTCCCAATTTTGTGTTATTGGTGTGCTCCCAAACATTATTTGAAAACAAATACTTTGATCGTTCCCTGTGAGTTGTGCGTAGCCTAATTGCAAGTGCTGAAGTGCCCTGGACGTGTTCGTGGTGGAGTCGGGAGTGATTCCTGGCCAAATACGACGAAATCGTGAATCCTTCCCGTTCATTCCTTTTCTTTGATATTTGCCATTTATTTCGAGTCAAATTTTAAATTACATTTACCAGCGCGCATACAGAGGCACTACTTGGTTCTAACCTTAGTTGTGTTCAATTTCAATCAAATATTTTAGCCAAGCGTGGTCAAACAAGATTTAATAATTATCAGCATTTGTCGGGCTCACAACATAAATACAGGTTCTAAGAACCACCGCTTCATCAAGGATTTCAATCAGAATTAATTTGATTACTTACCAGGAGAATATCCATTTAATTATCTGTGTGCATTATTAATTTTATTAATGACTTCCGAGAAAACAAGTCAAATGGATTTAAACAGAATGGTTCGGGGAAAATTTGTTTTGTAGAATTATGCTTCAATTAAAATAAGGCGAATGTAAATAAATGTTGAAAATGTTTTTGAGATGTTTGTATCATTGTAAATTTAATCTTGTCAATGGCTTTTAGTATTATACATTTGCTTACACTAATTTGGCCATTATATTTTAAAACTAGGTATTGAGGGTTTAGAGTTTAGATACATAAAGTTTTCTTCTAACTACTATTCTTTACTCACAGATTTATTCTTTCGTTAAAGTTAACAGTTAAAATAAGACTACCTACTGGTAAAACTACAGAACGTAGCTAGCTACTTATTATATTACGTAAAGTAGGCATCTTAACACTTTGACTGCGGCTGATAATCACATGCGCTAGGCCCAGGCGCGGCTAATAGTCAAATGCGTTGTGTTTAACGCGTGTGCAACCGCACTCGCGTCGCGCATAGGAAAACATAAGGTAAGTATGTGTTTCCCGCAGCCAAAGTGTTAAATATTTGACCACTTAACCAATATAATTAGAAGCAAAATTATCACCCCTATTAGTAAAACTCTTGAAAATTTCATAAACAACGACCCAAAGCCCATAATTAACGATTTTCACGTTTAACAAACCGTGTATAAAACCAAATACATCATTTTTCCAAGCACCGGCAAAGACTTGAACACTAATTGAGATGATGAATGCCTGCGGGACGGGACAAACGATAGGGCTAATTATAAATAATGAATGGATGAGAGAGCGGCCGGGAGCTGCGAATATAATATAATGGAGGGGCTTATTGACGAATTCAGAAGTGGAATCATGATGACGTAACTAATTTCTATATCAGTCCTGAAGTTACAATTGATGGCTGGATGGTTTAATAGGTGTGTTTTCCTTTTGAATCAGAGGTCTGAGGGTTCGCTTTCCTGTTAGGCGATTGTGTAAAAACTTGGAAAAATCCTTTCTTTTTGGGGTTTTTACCCGATTGCCTAAGAAGAAGAAGGAGAAGAAGAAGAAGGCAATATTTTTAAACTTGATAACAAAGACATAAAATGTATTTTGTTAATCTCGATGATATTAGTCAAGTAAATGCAAAGGCGTAATATACCTGTCTTAAACGAACAAAAATATTAAGCTAATTTAAAATTTACTTGACTTTACTTCCAAAATAAAGTAATAGAAGAGCAAAGTGATGTGATGTAAAACTTTGGCACATAAAGTAATGTTCTTTATTAGATTTCACACTTATTGGTTCAGGCCAGACCCTGAAAATCAAGTTTGACCCGTGACACATCCATCAAACATTTACGCCACTAAGAAGACGCCCTACTTTTACCCGAAATAATCTTGGACAAATAAATTAGCTGGACCTTTAACCCTTTAGGCACTGACCGAGAACGCTTGTATAGCTACGCATATCCACACTTGTGAGCTTTCCTGTTCAATTTAAGTTTTACGTTCGTCTTGCATTTATAGCATACAAAATTTGGATGTTGGCTCCTTTCCCTAAAAACTTATGCGCCAGCGACATTTTATGCTGTTATTTCAATAATTTGGACATTTTATGACGCTATTGCAAGCAAAAAGTCACAAGTTGGAGCTGAATAGAAAGATAAAACTTCTGAGTGTATCACACCATGACAAATCTATATTACTCGATAAAAGAACATGTGTCAAACGCGACCAAACATTCGCTTTTTCCACTCTCCTCAAGAGTCAACCCAGCGCTCACCGAAAACTCCATTCAACATTTAGGTGGTTCCTGTCCCGCACTTATATTTCAAGCCCATAATTCACTTCCCAAATTCCCCCAAAATTTTCCCTATTACCCCCAATTGGACAACGCCGACCGATGTTTACGACGAACTTAACTCCTAAGTAGATGGCGCCTCGATCGACCAACTTCCTTGTTTGGCTGTCATCTTCAACATGAGATATATCCTCTCTGCGCAAGACGTTTATTGACTCGCCTACCCTAGTTTTGTCTTCTTATTACTTTGATGTAGTTTTCTGTATGACGCCGTCATAAAGCAAATCTATCTTCATAAAACATCTCAAACTTTTGTCGTATATGGCTCGAAGTAAGTTGTCAGCGCCTTTTTGTCAACATTTACTTTACGCAGCAGCGAGATTGATGTCGCTTGCTAGATTTTGGCAGCACAAAGTGGCGGAGTATCTTTCTAGATAAACTAAACTACGTCCAAGTAATGCTAGTAGGTACCTAATGTTTCAGGCTTACCGAGTCCTCTGCGGCAAGTTTTTGTGTTTTTCTAGCATCGAACAAAACAACCGTGGCTTTGCTGTTAGATCTAGCAGAAACATGTACTGAAACGTGTCGCAGTAGACGGGCTGTTTTAATTATATATTTAGATTTTCTAATATAATAACTAACATGTTTGATTGGCAATGCTGTGTCAAAAATTCCAACAGACTTGGTTAAAAAAACTACGATAGAAAAAAACGTCTTTGTTCCAAATAAAATTTCTAGTCTCTCCCCCAAAAATCTTCTTGAATTCACGTACAAAATCATTATTTAATTAGTCCGTCGGTATCCGTGATCCATCCTCGTTTGTCACGGTCCGGGCCGAGAGCTCCAAAGCGAGGCTTAGCGTGCCTCACGTACGACTCGAGATTTTATTCAAGGGCAATAAGGAAATGAAGTACGTAGTGAGTACGTACCTACTCTCTTACTCTAATTAAGTTAGTAATTAACTGAATTTGGTAGGCCTACCATGCGCGCTGTGACAAAATATTCTGGAGTCTTTGTGAGACCGGCGTATACTGTCGAGATAGCCTTGTCTCGTTCTGGCACGACAAAAAGAGTCGAGAACATTTTGTCGCGGCGCGTATGCTAGGGTTCCTCCTCTTACCAGGGACCCAAATTTTGAATCTTTTACAGCAATTTTAAAATGACCCCCCTCCCCAGGAAGAATGTCGATCGGATGGCCGGGAGTCTGAAAATCTTGATTTCAGCCAATTGTGATTGTGTGGTAAGTAAGTCGAGCCTATATAGAAAACTGGCTTGAAAGTGATATTTACCTCCCTAATCAGATCGAAACATGAAAACACCTAAATAACACAGGTGTCACACGTCCACAAACAAATTTTAAATATCACAAGTTCCTTAACACACGTTCTTGCTAGTGGCCATTCATCTAAAGAATAATAATCAGATCAAACAAGATTATTTTGCTTTGTTTAGAAAATCTTCAAAGCAAGTATAGATTTGCTTTGATCTCTTTGTCAACGGTTTTATATTATTCTCTTACCTTTTTATCGTTAACTTAAAAGCTATACTTAGTTGGAAACAAGTCCTGAAAACCGATACCCAACATTTACGGCTTCATCCCTAGATGATAAACTTCCTTCAGTTTAAAAACTTAAAACGCCTTTATATAACCGGTTCAATGCGGTACATACTTGGATAAGATGTAGGGTTGCCATCGTTACGTGTCTGGGGAATAAAGTAAAGGATTAATTTAGCAAAGTGTATGTAAACTAGCGTAGCAATGTTTAGGGTATTGGAGGTTCCTTATACATACAGCGGTGACCACTTCCTACCATCAGTTACCCAACAGGTAACATCTTGCTTTTTATTTTACAAAAAAAAAAATATTCAGAAAAAAAACAATGTTCCAAGTACCTAATTGATTTCGATATTTAAGTAAAATTCTCAATTTGTGAAAAATTAAAAACTCTTGACAGTATTTTTTATAAAAGTCCATTATTTTCATCCAAATTTAACTGCTGCGCTGTTCCAATGGAAATATGGTATTTATTGCCATTTAGCTTGGTAATAAACAAAGCTAAACTGATTAAATGTGAAACCTGTTTCATCAGACATAAAAAAACCTTGGAAGATTGAGCCAGCCCTAACACCAGCTAACTTGTATTAAAGCTCATTTTGCGGAACTATGGAGATGGGATAAATTTTTCATAAAACTGACGGAGAATTAAGTGGTTCCATCATTTGATGAGGGCGAGAAAAGTTGCAAGAATAACCCGCGATGGCAATTTATCTTTGAATCTGCCACGGTTTGTTTTCTTGACGGCTTTCTGAGCTGATGGAATCCGAGTTGAAATGGTATTTTGTATACATATAAATTACATATATTATTATTATATTAGATAAAATCTGTATTGATTACACTAGAAATTACATACACATAGTAACTCGTAAAAGTATTGGAACAACACTAGCCGCTTTATAGTTAAGAGCGATTTCTTCTGGGCAATCTTAAAGAAACAAAGAGCCTGAAAAATTCGTTATTATCAAAGTGATGAAGATATGAAAAGGGGAATATAGGAATTATAAAAGTTAGACGATTTTTATTGATAATGGTGTCAATTTACGTTGAAAGTATTGCCTATGAGCCCCTATTTTAAACTTAACTAAAATTGATAGCTTGAAAATTTTTGCCATCTTTTTTTATACACTAAAACGAAAAGAGATGCAGATAATTTTTAATCTTCTCAAATCCGTTTAGTTTAGAAAGTGCTACAACAGAATTGACATGATTATGATTTACTAGTTGCGCCCCGTGATTTCCCCCGCATTTTCCCGGATAAAAAGTAGCCTATGTATTAATCCAGGTTATAAGATACCTTCATACCAAATCTAATCAAAATCCGTTTAGCCGGTTACTTTCATGCCAAATATCATCTAAATCCATTCAGCCGTTTTAGCGTGAAAGAGTAACAAACATTTCGCGTTTATAATATTAGTATGTCAGGATGTGACATGGTTTGTGATCAGGGTACGGGTTCTAAATAATGGGGACTACGGTTCTTCTAAGTTCAGAACCTTAATGAACGTTACTTTGAAAGTAATCCCAATATTACAGTTTCCTGTCAATTTGTAAGACTAACAACGTATGCTTGTAATGTTTTGATTTTTTGTAACACGTAACAGCGAAATCAACAAACAAATCAGAGAAGGTTGACGTTTCGGCAAACTATGTATAATATATCGCCGATTTGTAACAAGCTCGCCTCGAATGTTACAAACAAACGATACAGATTTATCTTTGCCTTAACAAATATATTTGCTTAATTAAGCTTAATGGTTATATTAAAAACTTAAATAATGTAGAATAATGAATGAAGAGATTATAGCGCTACGAATATACATAATTATAATTAAATATAATAATACAGGGTTATTCATAAAGGGTATGCTAAGCCGAAAAGGGCTCATAGTACTCATCATTGTGAACAACTTTTACTATGGGACCAACCCAGAATTCACGAAAAAAAAAATTTGCTGTTCTATAGGTACATTTTGTCGAGTGTCATTGACATTTTTCTATGAAACAGCTGAAGTTCTTCGTAATCATGAGTACTAAGACCCTTTTCGGTTTAGCATACCCTTTATGAATAACCCTATATAATAAAAATTGAAATCGGCGGTTTCGCATTACTCAGTAACACTAAACATAATATATACCTGTGTTTTGTGTCAAAGGACTTAATCTATTGACTTATTTTGAATTTATTCTAAATAAAATTATGCAAACACAATCATCTCAGCTCCTCATCTCATAGTCTAATGACAAAAAAGGACAAAAATATCCAAAGTAAAAGCAGGTAATAATATTCTAACTTAGTTACATTCTTTGATATAAAATATCAGCAGATACGGATCCCGAAATTTTTGTTATTGTGTTTTCTTTTAATTTGGGAACCATACGACGGTTTCGATAAGATGAGATAGGTCGATGCATATCTACACAATATCTTGACTGAAGTTACTCATGTTCAAACTTAAAAATTGTAATAGAATGAACTATTTGTCTGCTCATGAAGATCGGTATTCAAGTTATTGTCGGAAAAATATACAAACATATAAACATGCAAACGCCGATTTGTTCCTCTAGATTCCGAGACCTCACCTCGCTCGGTCACAGATGACTTGTTTGCCCGCACATCTCGTTTTCCGCTATCCACGACCGCCACCTAAAGAGTTTTAGATGCCGGCGCATCACAGCTCGGATGTAATGTCATTTTTATGTGTGGAAACGTCAAAAGCTCAGTACGTGGTATAATACGAGCTCTTTATAACACGGAGTGCCGACATTCATACATAATAAAAACATTATTTTATATTACACACGCAGTTTTTTCATATTTCTGCCCTAATTGAGTGGGTACAGGTCTGTGGTGAATATTTTATAGGATTTTCTGATGTTTGTGTTTTCGTTTGAGTGTTATTTGACTTTGAGTCTCACTTGGTGAAAAGCCGAGCCTGATTTGTAATTACAGATCTTGACGCTGAGATTTGGTACTGTTAGTTATGTAAGAATATTTCTTGAGAGTAGATAAGTATTGATAAGAAGATCTGAGAATAAACTGCTTAGGTATCTATTTCATTGGATAGTACTAACAAGGTTATCGTTGTAAATACCAAAGAAAAATACGATTTTGTTATTACTGCACGAGTAGACAGAAATATAAACTGATGAAATGTTCTTTTCTTCGTTACTATAATAAATCTCCTATTTTAAAACCAAATCTTTAACGATCAATTTTTACAGCATAAAATCGCAATGACTAAAACATTAAATTCTTAATTCTCATTTCCCTTAATGAATGTTAGTTACAGGCAGTCCAAAAGAAGAAATTTATTTCAATTAGCTTCATAAAGAGCATCTGCGCCGCGCCGTAAATACTGAGGGAACTTGAAAAACCTATTAGACGCGAGGAAAAACTGTCATACTTGCTGAAGAGCCTTAATTTCTTTAGGGCTTTATCACATTGGCGATTGACGATCGCGCTAATGGCTTTCCTACTATGCTATCCTATCTTACTATCCTATTATCCTATTATCCTACTATTCTATTATCCTACTATCCTATTATCCTCCTATCCTCTTATCCTCCTATCCTCTTATCCTACTATCCTACTATCATACTATCCTACTATCCTACTATCCTACTATCCTATTATCCTACTATCCTATTATCCTACATCCTAATTCTTACATCCTATCCTACTAATATTATAAACGCGAAAGTTTGTAAGAATGTATGGACGTATGTATGTTTGTTACTCTTTCACGCAATAACAGCTGAACGGATTAACATGAAATTTGGATTGAAGGTTGTTCATGGTCTGGATAACACATTGACTATTTTTATCCCGGAAAACCGCGAAAACCGCGGGGTGCAACCGCGTGGCAGTACAATAATAACTGTGTTGCGTATGCGTAGCAGTCCATAGTTGGTCGTAGTAGTGCTTACGTTTGTCCTTTTATCGTTTATTATACTCAAACAAGTAGTACAGTTTTATGAGGTCACCTAGCAAACTTGTACCCGAGCACCCGTAAAAGTTTTAACTAGAATTGCGTGACCTAACGATGAAACAAATGTAAGTATAAGTTCGATTGCCGGTCGGGCAGAAGTTTGAATGATGAATTTAAATATCTCCTCTGGATCTGGGCATTAGTTGTCTTTGTCTTTGTCTTTGTGTGCGTTCCATGGCATCCCCGACACAGGGTATCCTAGTGGGGAGCTATGGGTGTACGTGTGAACGTTTACTTATTTATTTATTTATGCTGTGATCGCACACCCAGTGGTAGCACATACTCCGATCGCGTCAACCTATCGTCTGGCTGGAAACCGTTCGCAATGTGATCACGACCTTAGAAAAAAACTGTCATACTCGCTGAAGAGCCTTAATTTTCCTTACGAATGTAAAATATTACCTATCAAATGAACAAAACGAACGTTGAGTTAAATTAAATCCGACAGACATCAAGGTGTAAACATCGCAAGTTAAAATAAACCGTGAAGGGGTGACGCTAAAGGTGAAAATGTTTTGAAGTCGAATCGACGAGCTAGAGTGAACATTTCAATCTTATTTTGATTTCAAATTGAATTAAGATTATTGTCGGGTGATAATGTTGTGAAATGGAGATGCTTTTATGTCCCTCGGTAGCTGTAGGAATAGCGTTCATTGGGGTAATGAACTTCGCAGTAGCGTTTATCAGCTTCAGGCACTTTTTGAGGATGTTTACGATTATTGTTTTGAACCTCAAAGTAAAACAAACAATATCACAACTATCGGAGTTATAAGTACTACATATCAAATTTCAGCTCAATCGGACTTAGGGAAGTAATTCAAAATTCTACACATGATTTGTCTTCAACAGACAAACTAATATAGAGGTACATTGCAACAAATAAAAGCTTATAAAAATGAGGCTAAAACGAATAATATAGTACTTACTGTAAAGTAAACCTCGTTTCAGTCTACTTTTCATGAATACTAAATGACATGTTGTCCAAATAAAGTGAGCAATATTTAAATTACCAACTGTGTGCAAATGATGAATTTTGTATTTTTATTTACGTGCTTCACTATTTTATTCATTTGAATACCTAGTGTTGATTCGTTCATTTAAATAAGTAAGTTTGAATAACTAAATTGATACAAACATTTATTATAATATATATCTATCTGATTAGTATTAAAGCAAACAAAGTAAAAATAATTTACAAAATAATATTTTATATTTTAAAATTGATGTCCAAAGATATTTATCATTTCGAAATAAACTTGAGTTGATAGATCTAAATCTGCTGAACATGTTGCTGTCCTCCTTTAATGAACTGTATTGAAGAAAGACAGCAACAGCAACACTTAATGCTTCTTCAAAAATTGGTACAGAATCATTCTATTTTTGAGTCAATTGTGAATTCCGAGTAAATTTTAGCAAAATCTCTAGAAGATTTGAGTACGAAATTTTCGTGTAAAATTTTGCAAGATCCGAAATAAAGCCTAGCCCAACTTCAATATAAAGTACCCCTTTGGTTTGGATCGGCTATTGAGAGGCCAATGAACTCAAACAAAATGATATTCAGAGCTTTTATTTGTTGGGAGTTCAAAATCTTCTGAGATAGCACAGAAATCTTGCATTCCTTTTTACAGAGTTGCATCGCGTCTCATTTAGGCAAGTTGCCAGCCAATCAAGAGCGGCTAACGATTTTTAAATTGAACTTTTAGAAGTGATTTTCAAGGTACTGATCACACGTGCAATTACGATTAATTTAGATTTCAAACGTTTATAAAGTATCTAAATTCCATTCATAAATTCTTAAGCCAATAATTATCGAAATACGTTTCACATTATTAGTTTAAATGCAATATTTCGGCGGGTAAAGTTTTCCTAGGTAATTGCTTTGTCTGGAAGGAAATCGGAGTGACATTTGCCTAGTAGTGGAATGTCATAGGTTATTATTAAAAATGTTATCCTGAAAGAACAATGGCGACGTCCCATACATTGATTTACCCAGCCTTTTTAACATTTGCAAGCTACGTTCATTAGAGATACTTTTAGCAATGATAACTTATGCTACAAGAATACGTATACAAATAGTATTTAATGTACAGAAGTTGGGAGAAAATAATTGACAAAGATTAAAATTAAATTATGTAGGTACTCGTACCTACTTAACCTATAATTTTATTATGATTATTACCTAAATAACTACATACCTACTGTAAACCCAGCTGTATTGTGATTGCGTCAGGTTTAAATACGAGTATAAGTCTAAAAAATGCGTTCCACTAATAGCTTTATTTACATGATTAATGTTTTTAATACTAAGATAATACGAGTTATGCGTAACCGGCAATTTATACACCGCAGAGCCATTTACAACAAAGATCAAATCACTTGCAAATCTTTAGTCCAGAGGGAATGCCGTGTGTCTCGTGAAAAGCAGAGTCGTCAGAGAGGAATATTATCAGGCCAAATCTTCGGTAAATCAACAAATAATGCAAACACTGCGGAAACTTTGTTCGGTTAGAATAACACGATTGTCGGGATGTCGGTTGACTACTGAAAATGACGTGACATTAGTTGACATTACTGATAGATGACTGACGACAGAATGAAATAATTTGTTAAAAAATTGAACTTTTGAGTCCCTACTTCTAAAAATATACGAGACCTTTAAAATATTTAGAAAAATATTATCATTTAAAACAATCATAATAACATTAATAAACGGGGCCTGGTTTTTTTTCATTCAACTGGGTCACGCGTCGCCATCCTTCTTTACTGCTGTCACGTCTCACTTGTTAAGTTGTGGTTAAGACTATTCGAAGCAAATTTAATTTCTAAACTGTATTGTATTTTTTCGTAGGCGACAATAATACGTTTTAAATCATAATTTTAAAAATAATAATAAAGTGAATGTTTGTATGTGTTTGTCAAAAAACCTCACTATTTTTGCAACTGTTTTCTCTTGTATCTTTTATTTCCTGAGTGTGCTCGGGTGTCCCCGATCTGAAATGGAGACGATCGCACAAGATACTGTGAGATGATGTGGGGACGCACATTCCGCGGGGTTCGAAAGTAGTCGAGTGACCAGATAATACTATTTTGGATTATTTTAAGATACATCTTTTATTTGTTTTACTTACTTACTATTTTTAACTTACGTTTTGCTTGCTTAGTATTTTATTTTTGCAATGGTTAAAATAATGTATAAGTAATTACTATTAATATAGTGTAGTGGTAGGGCTCTGTTGCAGATCCCGCCTGGGGAAGTACCACACCTTTGCCAGTTATTTCACCGCCAAGCAGTAATGTGCAAACATTACTGTGTTCCAGTTGGAAGGGCATTGTTTCCAGAGAAATTACAGGGCAAATAGAAGATGAAATACCTTATATCTCAGGGTGACGAGCGCAGTGTTGTGCCGCGCAGGGTCTTGACTTCTAAGAATTCAAAATTTTGTGTGGCGCAGACCTGTTTAAATGGGCAAACGTGACGTTTAACATAAGGCGAGCGATTTGCTCGTCTCGTCTCCAATTATCATTAAAAAAAAGTCTTGCAATACACATAATCGTAAATGATAGTGCGTTGAAGATGAGGCCTCCTATGCTCAGCAATGGGTAGAAAATGGTTGATGATGATCAGTAAGAGAAATTGAAAACCTTCTTCGTCATCAGTATTTGTCACCAAAAAACAAACGATAGATGTACAAACACAGAAAAAAACAAAAAAAAACATTGACGAAAAAAACGTCAAAAAGATGCAACTTTCATCGCGCTTTACTCGCTACATATGCGACCGCGGCTTAAAAATCGTGCCTTATCTAGCACAAAACGGCCTGCCATCGCAAAAGCCTAGATATCGGGACAATGGATGCATTAGCGGCCCGATTCCCCGAAACAATAGGTACACATCAGCGACGAGGGTCACATGTTTGGGGAAATTGAAGTGGTTTTTCCCTTTATTTCGGAGATGAAGTGAATGTTTGTTTAAGTCAATGGGATCAAATGAGATCATTTCAGGGAAGGAAAGATCGATCTTCTGTTTGAAATAATTTTAGATAGAATAGAAAAAATAAGATTAGATAACTAGAAATAGATCGAAGTCCTCCTCGCATAAGGCAGTTTGTCGCTTGATTTAGTACATGATAGTGGAAATAGCTGCGCTGAGTCAGTTTGCAGTCGTTGGTATGAAGACTCTCCAAATATTGATAAGCACTAGTAGTAAGCTCTGTTTACATTACAGCATATTACTTATCGTATAGTGCATTTGGGTTATTGGATATTCTCTATGATACACGAGGTAATATATCGAAGCTAAAGTTCAAGATTAAGCTAGGTTAGACGTCAGTTAAACTAATGAATCTGAATTATAGTAGACTTAAATTATGACATACTCGTAACTAGTTGCGTCTCGCGGTTTCATCCGTGCGTTGATGAAAAACGGTGATGTTGAAAGTAACCATGTGTTAATCCAAGGCATGTTCGAATTTTTGACAAAATTGGTTCATAAGTTACGGAAATACGCGGTAACAAACATTCACACACACACATACAAACACACACACACAAATCGCATTATAATTATTGTGGTTGATATGATGCTGCAATTTTACTGCGAATTCAACGTTAAAGTACCATATCAATAACATTTAACATATTATAATAAAACTTATCACAAAACTAAGCACTAAACATATTTTATTTGATCACTAAGTCGCAAGTTGTTAGAGTAAGAGCAGAAAACATGAGACTTCCTGAGAACTCAAGCCAAGTTCCGACGTTGTAAGTATCCAGAAAGTTCTAGGTAACACGAGATAAAATTCAACTAAGTTGTTCCACGTTTATCTGTTGAAATGTTAAGTTTAGGTATTGGGTGTTTGTGTGATGAATTCGTGAATGAATAATATTTTTACACGTGTATTGTGTCAGCTATTTTCAAGCATAGAGAAATTGAGACAATAGTATTTACTCTTCTCTTTTTCCCCCTTTTTTGTTCGAAATATTTGTCTAAATTAAAATAATTCTTATTTATTTGTCATGAATTTCGAGGAATCCATTTATAGTCTTTGTTTTGTCAACGATAATGAAGAGAAGGAAGAGAAAGACTTTGCGAAGATTATTTATTTTATTTGACAGACTAGGCGTGCTTTGACTACAGTTTCATTTGACGGAAAGTGATAATGTGGTATTGATGGAGTGGTATGATGACACTAAATTGGCAAAAAGAAAATGCACATGTCTATTCCGTAATAAGAACCTAATTTACCTAGAGAGGAATTCTGGACCATTCGAGATTATCTCTGTCTCTCTCATGATTATGACATTTCTAATGAGCGCGACAGTGACCGAGATAATATAGGGCCCCAGTTTCTCTTTGTATCGAGAACCTATAACGTGACTGTTACACAGTTACGACAAATTAGCTCACAGCTCCCATAAACTAACTCTACTTACCGTCACTTTGCAGCTCGACCAATATACCTGTAAACTTAAATGGGGAGCCACTATCGTGTTTCCCCAATGAAGCGGATAAGCTATCCGTATTAAAATAGTTCCAACATTTCAACAACAGCATAAATAAGTTTGTCTCTATAAGAACTGGGAAACAAACTTTAGATGGCGAACTATAAAAACATTACTAAGTTCTCTTTAAGTTGGAGTTACATTTTTAATTAACTTTATGGAGTAAGAAGAAAATAAGGATTCTAAGTTGCAAACTGATGTCTCCACTAATTTAATGTGAAAACTTTCTTGCGTAATATTCAAAAGTTGAGCTAGTAACAGCTTTCTGCTATTTATTGCACTGGCTTGCAGCAAGTTCTAATATGAAATCTAATTTGTCATCTTCTATAATATTTATTTTTCTTCTTAACTTTTCCTTCTTGATCTACTACTTTTTTTCAACGTCAAACAATGTCTATCACAAGATATGAACCCAGTTGTCGCATTAGAAGCTGTTGGCAAAAGTATTTTCTACATCAAATTTCACAATGTCTTCAATCTCTTCCCTTTGCCCTTATATACAAAGCTTTTCATATTGCATTTTGTTTGCCTAACCCAAGCTCGGACTTTGTAACATGAAACTATGTATATAGGTATTGTACACTTGTGACGCGATATAACCTAAAAACAGTAGCACAACTTGGCAATTTCCAGTATAGTACTTCAGTATAAAATTGAGTTTGAATTTTACGTTTTAATTATGTTCTAAGTTTACAAGACTAACCATAGTTTCGACCACATTCAAACCATTTTAGTTTTCATAGTAATACTAAATTATGACTAGAGAATATATTTTAAGTTAAATTATTAAAATGAGTAGTACTCATCTTACTCATTGAGTACATATACAATCGGTTAAATCAGGCGAATGAGTGATGGGGTGCTAGGTCGGGTAACCTCCACGTGGTGCACCCTGGGCAACAGCGTGCGGTAATACTGCAGCTTTTATGCAGTATTACCGCGCGGTGGCCAATAACCCGACACGGTGGGCCCATCCGCGTGTCCCTCTGACTGGCAGAGGGCACAGCGTGATGGCTTGGACGGTGGCGTTGCTGCCACCAGGGGGGTTTTCCTTGTGCTCCTCGCCGCATGTGGGTTGCGGTCGGGAGTGCAAGGAAAGGACGAGGGAAGCGCTGGAAGCGTGTGCCGCATGGGGCCCCCCAGCGGCATACGCTTTCGGCCTACATAGGCCGGGATCTCTCGTTGCCGAGCGTGGTGAAAGCCGTGCTCGGCGGCGAGAGATCGTGGCAGGCCGGGGTCTCCTTCTGCGAAGAGGTGATGACGCAGAAGGAGGCCGCGGAGCGGGTCAGAGAGGACGATGCCCGATCTGACCCGCTCCGGCGCAAACGGGGGAGCGAGGAGGCGGTTCGCCCATCTCCTCGCTCCTCTGCAGTGGGGTTGCCGGGAGAGTCGGGGGACTCTCCCGGCCTGCACGACCCCACACTGACTGTCTGGGGGGTGATCCTGGGGAACAGGGTCACCCCCCCATAGGCGCGGGGGGCCCTAATCGGGCCCATCGCCGGGGCGAGGTGGCGATTGCTAACGCGACCCCACCTCAGGCGGATGCCGAACACCCCAGTGGTTTTAGTGGGTATGCCGCCGCAGGGCGGAGACTCCCACATAACCACCCTGCCTCCCCCGGGGCGGGCGTGGTATCCATAAAGGATTTCCACTGGGTAAACAAAAAAAAAAAAAAGGCGAATGAGTGATAGAAACCATTTAAAAAATTGATCCCTATAGAACAATATCCCATTTGCTATTTTAGTGTATAGTGGAAGGATAATAAACATTTGGACAGCAGCGAGACAGAATAAGTGCTATTTCTAGCCAGCAAGTGGTTATGACACAAGTTATCTAAGTGCTTGTCCACGTTGGAAGGCGCGGGCGCGGGCGCGGGCGCGGGCGCGGAGAAGTGGCGAACTCGTGTTCACATTGGCCGCCAGGCGTTTGCGCGAGTTGACGTTTCAAACTGGTTGAACTTACTTGGCGTCGCGAGTGAATCGCGCGCTCCGCCGCTAGTTCGACGTGAACACACACAAACGTCTCACTCGTTTGATATAGCCGCGCGCGCCGCGCGCGCGAATCGCTAGCTGGCCCGCTACTTTCGCCGCACCTGCGTTTTGTACGTGAACACTTGCATAGTATGCTGTATGTTTGATATTTCGTGACCGCGCCCGCGCCCGCGCCCGCGAGTCAACGTGTTCAAGCACTAAGACTCACTCGCGTCGTACTAGGTTAGCGCAGTTGACTCCGTTAACACGAGCGGCAGCGATGTAAAGGGGCGTCGATGACAGTGAGGAGCCTCCGTGTAACATTACAACCATGACCACTCTGCCAATAGTAAACGGCTAGAAAGAAGCTAGTATGATGCAAGTGGGCCTTACTGTTTCTTTTGCGTGAACAAACGCAGACTGCAACACGAAACTCTGCATAAGTACTCCGAGTTGGAAATAAAACTCTGCGCAGACTTTCAATATTGGCTCGAAGCTCTTTGGAACTGTTTGTTGGCAAAGCTTATAGGCTGCAGCTTAACTTAAATTGCTGGCCCGATAGGTCCTTTGTTTTCTTACAAAAGAAGTTATTGAGAAAATTGGCTTGCAAGCCAAAAAACTGTAGTCTTGAAAAAATTGCGTTAAACCGCGGATATTGTTTCTTCATAATTGTCATCTGAAAACAGAACAAGCTACTTTTTCAAAGTGAGCATTTACAAACTTTTGTTTTTGGTTCACTTTAAATTTGACGCAACCGCGAGCACGTCACGTCACGTGTGAAAACCACGTTAGTTTCCATTATAAAAAAAGTTATGTTTTTTTAGGTTAAGTTATGTTTTTCACGTAACATACAAAGTATAAATTACAATTATTCTTTTTTTTAGTAAAACACGAGAAAGTACAAGAGGCAGTTTTTACATACACGATCTCTTCGTCGCGTTTACCATCATAAAAACTACCGCATTACTCAATTCTCCAAAAAATAAACATTACAAACACTTTTCAAACATAAAGTTTCCCTAATGTCATTTTAATGTTTCACCTACTTTCCGAACTTACATTTTACCTCACGTGAATCGCAAGAGAGTGCGAGGGTAATGTAGTGGAAACCAAGAAAAGAATTACCTAGACCAGCTATCCGGGTCGGCCTATCTATCGCTGGGTACTAATTCATATCTGGAATATATTTTACTATCGAGTTTTGCAGAATTGCTGAATATGGGTCATAATTTTATGTGAATATCTGTTATCATTTCATTTTCATTTTTGTGTGACATTGTAAGGTTTTCTTTTGATACTTTAGGTTAATTAAAAAATGAATTCCTCCGATTCCTCTGATTCTAAGATATGAGAACTAGCCAGAAACACACCAGGTTTCTTAACAGGTAGGCCGCCACTCTGACGGAGAGACTCGCATAGTTATCTACTCGTAGTCCACTCCGGGCCGGCGGTAGACAGGTACCTATCCGTTACAAGTTTTCCCTGAGCAAAAAAAGTTAATGTTAAGATAAAGGTACTAACACTACCATTCAGCGAAGCCATATTGGTAGCATGATGCATTATTTCTACACTTGCAACTGTTTATCTACCAAATTTTTCTATGTAGTGTAAAAGTTATAGTTTCTATGGTTTAGGCTAAGATAATTAAATAAGCAGAGAGATACTTCTTAAAAATATGACGTCGCAATGCAGTTAGCTCAAGCACGCTCCAATATTTATTTATTTATTTATTTATTTATTTATTTCTTGTAATCTACAGCATTTATATCACCTATAAAAAAAATTTAATCTTAAAATTAAAAAAATAAGGCCAAAAAAGATTACTTATATCTAAATCTAATACATAAATTTTACATCTACTATATACTATATCTAATTGATAAATTGAGTAAGTAATGACAATGATAAAGGTACTTTGCATGAAGTGTGTGTGTTCTTGCAGAGACGACGTGTATTGTGTTAGTGTGTGTGTTTGTGTGTGTGTGTTGGTGTGTGTGTGTGTGTGTGTGTGTGCGAATGAATGTGTGCAAAAAAATTATTGATTAGTTACCGAGCTTGTGAGATTCCTTAATTTGGATTTTCAGGGCGTTTTTAGATAAGTGGAAGAGGTCTAGTTTAGAGTAATTAATATTATAAGTTTGAGCGGCACGAGATAGAATTGAGTTTCGAGCATAGTTGGTATGTACACGAGGGACGTGAAACAGTGGTGTAGTGTACCGAGAACGGCGGAATGGTACCCTTATTGGGACATTAGATAGGAGCTCACTGCAATCAATTCTCCCAGAGAATATGTCATGCAGGAGAACCACGTCATACTGTTGACGCCTCTGCTCCAACGTTCCTATGCCATAATGTTTACAAGCTTTAGAGTTTGAGTCAAAGGTTTTAAAATCTTTATAGCTTAGAAATTTTAAGAACTTGTTTTGTATTGATTCCAGCTTCTGAATGTGGACATTGTAACAAGGTGACCAGATACTGCATGCATATTCTAAAATGCTTCTCACGTATGTGAAGTATAGGACTTTGATACAGGCAATGCTTTTAAAAGATTTACACACACGCTTGATGAAACCCAGCTGCTTATAGGCTTTATCTACAATAGCATCAATATGCTCGACCATCATCATTCTCGAATCTAGTCTGACACCTAAATCTCGCACTGTGTCAACCTTTTTTAATGGGGTATTATTAAAGTGATAGTTGTAATTAATAGGCTTTAGCTTCCTAGTGAACGTAGTTTGAACACATTTAGCTATGTTAACAGAGATTCTATTTCTAGTATAAAAAAGTGCTAAATTGTTTAGATCACTTTGAATTTTTGCGCAGTCATCGACAGTTTTTACTTTAAGGAACACTTTTTTATCGTCGGCAAACATAAGGTGTTTAGAATATATTAGACTGGCGTTTATGTCAAATAGATACGCTATATATAGCAGTGGACCTAGAATCGATCCTTGGGGGACTCCAGAACTGATAGTAACAAAGTCACTCCGTGCACTACCGATCATTACTGCTTGTTTCCTGTTAGTGATGTATGAGCTAACCCATCTATAAAGATCTCCGCGTATACCCATCGCATAAAGCTTGTGAAGCAGGATAATGTGGTCCACTTTATCAAAAGCTTTTTCAAAATCAGTATATATTACATCAACCTGCAACCCTTCATCCATGCTACGATAGACATAATTTGTTAAGACAGCTAAATTGGTGATAGTGGAGCGTTTGTTCATGAAGCCGTGCTGTTCACTAGGGATTGCTTTGAATATTGTTGTACAAATAGTTTTATAAATAACCTTTTCAAAAACTTTGCTGAACGTATTTAAGATAGATATGGGACGATAGTTCTCAACACGACCTCGTAAACCGTTCTTATGTATGGGTACGATCCTAGCTTCTTTCCAGATTTCAGGAAATACGCCAAAGACATTGACAGATAATTTAAATATAATGCTAAGTGGCTTCGAGAGAGTTTTGGCACACTTTTTTATAAAAAGTGGAGTAATGCCATCAGTGCCAGGACCTTTTTTTTCATCAATGCGATTTAATAAATTGAAAACGGTGTTTTCGGAGATATCAATTTTATGAACTGTATCCTCTGGCTCTGGGTAAGAAAACAAGTAGTCGCTGTATGATGGAGCAGGTTTCTGAAACACGCTTTCAAAAAAATCATTAAACCCTGTACATATTTCTGATTCATTATTTAAGGTTCTGTCGCCCCATGTTAGAGTATTTGGATAACTCGAGTTACCGGCTCGTAAAGATTTCAGATATGACCACAAGTGCTTTGGATCTTTTTTAAGGTATAGTTGGATGTGTTCCAAGTACAATTCAAAACATTTTTTCTGAATTTTTTTTTGCCTAGCTCTTAGTATAGAAAATTCGTCATAATCTCTCGGGTTACTATGTGCTTTCCATCGTGAGTGGGCCTTTATTTTGTCTTTAATAATATGAATAAGTGATCGCGAGTACCAGATCGGGTAAGTACCTGAATTGGAAATAACTTTTTTTGGAACATATTCATCTATAGCCCTACGAATATAAGAATAGAATTGCTCGATGACTTTGTCCATAGAATTAGCATTAAGGAGGAAATTCCAGTCTGTATTTGCAAATGTATTATTAATGCTGTCATAATCTGCTTTATAGTAACAATATTTGGTTATAGGCGAACGTTTAAGACAGGGTGCCATAAGATCTGAGATATCTAATTCTAAACTAGGATGAAATTTATCTTCTTTTTTTACTAGTGAAAAGCGAGAGCGCGATACCTCAATTTGAGTATTGCTAAATATTAGATCTAAGATATTATTACTGGAGTTCTTATAGAGATTGTACTGTGTTAACCCGGAAAGGCTACATGCATTTATAAAGGCAATTGCTGCGTCTTGTAGTTCGACAGTACCACGTTTCATATATTTTGGTCCCGACGGCAACCAAGAAACGCCAGCACCTGAGAGATTAAAATCCCCAGTTATTATAAAGTGATCATTTGGACATGATGCATATATATGTGTAAGTAGTTTAGTAAAAGCTACCAATCGAGATGCATGGTTATTGTTACCTACTATGTAGGCCGCACAGATATGTAGGTTTCTTTTATCACGAGCTCCTAGCAGGCGCGCCGGCACAGTCACCCAGACGCATTCGAGGCCGTCGCACGACCACTCCGGCCGCTCTTGCGCATGCAATGTACGTCGAATGCATATGATAGCTCCACCGCCAATTGTTTTGGTTGAAGTATTTTTGTTGCGGTCACATCGAAAAACATCATATCGATCGTCACATATCTCGCCATTATAAACACTATCGGGTAACCAGGATTCTGTAATAAGTATGACATCGTAGTTATGAGTAAGGATGTTCTGTCTTAATTCCGACGTTTTAGTGCGTAGCCCACGAACGTTTTGATAAAATAAATTTAAATTAGATTGGAGCATTATGGCGATTAGCATAAGTACGTAAGCTTAGATAGCAATTTAATCGATTTGCTCTGTAAATATTATTTAAATAGTAAAGTAATGAAATACTTGTAATTATGTAATAACTGTGAGTACTCGAGTGTAATATAATTCTGAACGTGACAGAAGTAAGTGTCTGTGGCGGGATTAGCTTTAGAATATGTTTTATGTTCGGTATGTAATAATTGCGATTAGTGTAGTGGGAAGTTGTGTATGTGTGGTTGTTGATGAATGAGTGTGTAAATAGTATGTTTGCATTGTACCTTTGTGAAAACAGCGATTGCAAGATAAGAAAAACAAAGTAAATAAAGCGCGATATTTTTTGAAAATTATTCTGCAAGTATACACTACAGATAGATAGTTTACTCTCAACGAACAGTGCTAAGTTACAAATGTTAAGAATCTTGGTATGTAGTTCACTTACAGTCTGACATTTCACTTGAAAGGTTAGTAGGTATACGTTGCAAGTAATTAATACACAAATAATGTTACATAATAATAATATAGAACACAGTATGCCTAATGCTTTGTTGACGTTTAGACAATTTTTTGCAAGTCTTTTATCGAGCCTATCACGATCACAGGAGACTCCTCGTTTTTTCTTAAAAAAATATTGCAGTTTCTTACCCAGACAAACTTGTATAACTTATCTTTGGCGCGTAATTTTGAAGCATTAAGTAGTTGTTTATTTTCTGGGGTTAGATGTTCATTAACGAAGAATCTCCTGTCCGTACTACCCAAGCCTAGGTCGCGCGTAGTGATACCCTTAGTTTTACGAAGACCAGAGATTATCTGATCTTTGAGTAATCTAGTTTGAAGCTTCACGACGATAGGCCTGGGCCGACCTGCGACCTTCCGCATGGGCTGGACTCGGTGCGCCGACTCGATCTGCGACCGCTGCAGCTGGACCCCGACGTGAGCGGCGATCTTCACGACTATCTCGGTCGCTGACTCGTTCGGCGTCTCGGGGAGGCCGACAATTTCTAAGTTTGTTGATCGTGCTAGCTGCTGCTGCTTATTTATTAGTGATTGTAAGTCTAATATTTTGTCCCCATCGGCTTCTGATTTTTGTTTGAGGTTGTCGAACTCTTTTTTCAATAAATTATGGTCGACTGATAGCTTCGTGTGCGAACTTTCGAGACGATCATATTTAGCGGAGACAGTCTTCAGCTCTTTCCGAAATTCGACGGTTAGTGAGTCTTTTAGTTCATTTAGTTTAGAGTCTAGCATGCGTTCAATCTGTGACAGTAAGCTTCCATCGCTAGTGCATTCAATATCGCTATTGTTGTTATTGGGACTTGTGTCCGTGGTAGGTGAGCCGAAAGCGGGTCGTTTCGATGCACGTGGGGTTGCCCCAACAGTAGACGATAAGGAGCTCGGTGAGCCGGTCACGGCCACTGATGCATTATCTTTCGGTTGTTTTACTCGGCAGGTGGGACATTGCCAATCTAAGTATCTCGTAAGGTCTGTAGACGCTAGCTTCACACACGATGGGTGATACATCGTTTTGCATATCGCACAAGATATTTGATGCGTTTTAGTAACATCTTTTTTACAAGTCCCACAGTAAGGCTTCATTGTGTTTACCTGTGTTTTTGTGGCCAAGTGAAGGTTATGTGCAATCGGTGAATCAGCTGCGAGTGATTAGAAAGTGCGAGTGGGAACACCAATCCAAAACACGCTTGGGTGCGATAAGGACGGAGTATACTGTCCGGCCACTACCCTCTTGTGAGTAATGAACTTGTAAAACGGCGGAGACTTCGGATATTAAACTCGTGTTATCTTTGAGTAAATAGCTTAATTTGCTTAAACTTATATCACACCTTGTAGGCAATTGTCCACTGATTAACCAGATATCACTTTTTAACAACTTTGTACACTGATTACTAATTATAAAGATTTTAAAAAGTACGAGTGCGTAAAATTACGTTTACATTCGGGAACGAACGAATGAATGAATTTTATGCTCAAAAATAAACTTTTGTTTTCCTAATACCATTTTTCTAACACCATACACGCATTTATCATTTATGTACTCGTCGACTGAGTGCTATTTTTCCGTGGAAACTTTAAGTCATGTTAAATCCACGTTACGAGAAATACCAACAACCAAATCCAGAGAACGTGCTTCATCTGAGAGCAAATCCAAATATTTTTGACATTTACCAACTTCTGAGTATTTTGACGCAAACAACTTTTTGCAGGATACTTTTAGAGGAAACCTTTTTACACATAAAATTTGTATGAATTGGAAATGTTTACCTCTGAAATGTATATCAGGAATTCAACAACCGTACTCGGAACTCCACGCGGTACAACCGGCTCGGCGCACAAAAACGCGCATGATTGATGATTGAACATCGCACTAAACGAAGATTCATCTCGCACTACCGATAGGGGCTGGGTCCCGGAAAAATACCATCTATATTTTAGACTATCTTTATTATCTGTACTGCTTTTCTGATTAGGCTGGATTTCGGTATTTTTTTTCTGTTTTAGTTTGTAATTTTGGGTTATAGTTTATTTTCAATACTAATGTTTTTTCTTAGTAATGCTACGCATTGCAGGCATTATAAGTAATTATGACATGTTCAATCGGCCATTCAGCTGCTTGTAGTTCACTATTTTAAACCACGAACAACCTGGTCATGTTTGTGAGGAGTGATTTTGTTTTTCGAAAATAGCATTTTCAACTGAGCATTTTAAATCCAAATATTCCGGCCTTTTGTGTCTTTAAGACTACACAAATTATGCCACAAACTTTATCTTTATGTGATATGTGTACTAGTTATGTGCCCCACGTCATTATTTTCCATCCTACAGAAACCGTTACTTTTAGATAGTAAAGCAGTATATAAATGTAAATAAAGGCTGAAGGCAAATTTTATCCTAAATTTCTTCCAAACCGGTTAAGCAGCTATTGGCATGAAGATACGAGTAATAACAAACATACACACACTCACTCACAAACTTTTACATCAAAAGTGTGGTTTACTTTTTCATTGTTAATACCTAGATTGCATGATAAGTCGCGAAACTTTTTCTCAGCTCTTGAAGAGAACAAGAATACCTAACTGTGTATTCACAGAGGAGTAAACTTGGCTTTGCATGTAGAATGTAGATCTCATAACTTTTGAAAACTGAAAGAATTATTGAAGAACTTGGCTCTATTTGTACTCTTATCTCTAAAAAGAATTCTTAATGGGTTAGAAATTTATTTCATCATAATTTATGTAGAATTAGTCGTTGTGCTTACCTACTCTATGAGTCTATTGTTCGAGATGAAAAGTAAACGTAGGATCGGAATTCAAAATTCAGTCCTGCGGCAAGACGGTGCAAAAGCAAAAATGAGTTTGTTTCGTAAATCTTTTACGCCTACTCAACCGATTTATGATTACATTTTGCATACCTAAACGTTTCCAGGTGTATAAAAAAGGTATTTTCATCATCATCACGTTCACCGTTTTTTTTAACACCGCGTGTGTAAATCCACGGTATGTAGCTAGTCATAATAAATAGGTTTGTGACGTCGCAACACATTTACAGAGTTTTCAATGAGTATATATACAGGCGAAAAAGGTACGACTAAGTGATACCTGAACCCAGTATACACCCGAGCCAGGTACCCGTTGCTTTAACCAATAGAATTGAGCCCTAAGAACAAAATCAATAAGATTTAAATATGCAATCAGGATTTCCTCTCGTCTCGGCGGTGCTGACACGAAAATGTCCTTAAACCCCCTAAGACTTCCGTTTGATTGATTCCACAGCTTTACATAGTACCTACTTTTCCTACAGACACTTTTGTAGCTCATTTGGTTTCGTTTTGTTTGAATAAAAGTAGCAGAGTCTTAGAAGCAAGGAAAAACACCACTACCATCGTTTTGAAAATCAATAAACTAACAATCATCATCAGCAGCCTATTTAATATCAGCCCCGTGCTAGACAGATATTCTAGTCCTTATTCTATGTAGTCTAGTCTCCTTAAGAAACCCACATGCCACGGTCTTTTGCCTTACGTATCCACTTGCCACCAGCCACCTTGGCCTTCCGCAAGTCGTCGCTCACATCTGCGTGACAAAGTAAGAAATTAATTAGTGCAGTAATTAATTGAAATAATTAAATATGTTGGTTCAGTTAGGTGGTCCTTAAAATTTTAATTGGTATTATTATGACCGCGGGCTCATTACGACACACGTGTATTGTTTTTGTACATTAATTATGATTTCCCCTACGTAAAGTATAGTATTAATGTCAATGACATTCGATAATATGTAAGGAGCAGCAGATATATTTTTCGCAAATTCAGGGTTGGTCCCATAGTACAAGTTGTTCATAATGATGAGTAATATGACCTCTTTTTGGGTTAGCATACCCTTTCTCGCATAACCCTTTGTAACAAAATTTAACGTAGTTTTCTCGTCCTGACAATCATGGTGAGAATATTTATCTATTCAAAAATTATCTCTAGTAAAAAAAATCTTGACACTACTGAATTTGAGAAACTATTGCTATGAGAAAAAAATACTTTTTTTTGCAAATCGATACCTAGTTGCCATGAAATATTTCAAATTAAAGACAGCTTAATAAAAACGTCGACGTCTTGATTTGAGGCCAAATATTCCATGAATAATATTTGCCCTTATCCCACTTATATCTCGAGAGATCAGACATGCTCGCAGAACATTCCAGGCCTAATGTTTATTTATTATCCTCTAAGATACCTTGAGACTAAGCCCACTTAGTGATTCTTGGCCAAGCCAGAATTAACTTTAATTAGGCGAACTCATCCAAAATCATAGTTTCTTAGCTCTCGGTCTAGACTTGATATTTGGCCAGCTAAATAAACAATAAACTCAATTATAGTTTGGGAGGCGGTTGGACAACTGGACTTGGATATTCCTTCATACTTTGTGACATTTAGATAATTTGTCACAGAAAAGGTACGATACATGTAACTTTTCTTCGTGGCACTGTCAGTTTGCCAACTGGCCTAAACAGACTAGTGTAGTTTATCAAAAGTTAGTTTTTGGGTGACCGCGCACGTTGACCGTACAGGAAGAGCTTCGTTTTGTAATAAAAATGATAGATTAAATTAAACTACGAACTCCAATTACTATTGTTTCGGAATAATATTTTCGTTTTAAGTAAGGAGTAAGTAGATAAAAGGAGAAATCGTACATAATTATGTATTAATTCTGTACTTTTAGCCGAGTCGATGTTAAGCGCACCTTCAATGGGCGATAATTTTATAAATCTAAAAGACCTAGTTGTGCTACAAAGCTGCAGTACGTAACTAACCGCTTGCTCTCGGACTAGTTAGTAAAGTTTCGGTTGCAAATTAACCGTGATACCATCGGACCCGTTTAATGAAATTCTAATAGTATTTCGGTTGTTGTAATCGTGGTTTTGTAAACTTACTGGATTTTGTGCTAATACGATAAATATATATATGTGCAATTGCATTAGCTTTACTGTTTGTCGATAGGAAGCTGTTAAATCAGGCACGTGAAAATCGTGAAACACTCGTGTTTTGAAAGTTAATTTAACTATAACGTGCTTGTTTGACTCTATTGCTCCGACAACAAATATTCAAACATACAAACTTTGACAACCATAAGGATTTAGATAAGGAAACAAGTAAAGATGTCCCTTCGACCCCTTTTTTTGCCGTGTTCGCAAAGAAGCGGAGGAGCCGCTTAATGGCGATCACCGTCGCCTAGGATACTTTAACAATAAAGGTATCTTGGATACATTGGTGACCTTCTTTATCAGTCCTTTTAACGATTTGAAAAACTTAGTTTATGAAAAGGGGTCAAAATGAGCGGGAGAAGGCAATCGCACCTCTTCCGCCATATCCACGCCTGTTCGTTCATCGCGTACATATTAGGGTCTATTTCAAAAATTTACAATGTAATTTTCATCATCGTGCCAAACATAATTGATTATAGCGCCAATATCAATTTTGCTTTTTCAATAAAGTAAAGCCATAAAAACGTGAAGCCCAAATGTGTAACTAATAAAATATTAAAATATTTCGTGCACAGCCTCCCACTGGGGGTGTTCCATTTTCCTGAAATCATTTGCTGTATATCCACGTTTTAGCCAGCGGTTTGACAAGGGTAGGCCAACGTTTGACCAATGTCTATTGTCGTGTAGATATTGATACTTTAAAAACTTGTCAACATTTTTTAGTCTTTGTTCTAGTAGATAGGTACTCGTATGTTTTATAATATATCACTATAATTATGTCCTAAGCTCTCACTCTCCTTTATTAAAATTTTTTTGTTCAATTAATTATGAACACTAACTTTAAAATTGTTATTGTGAATAGCACAATTATTACTAAGCAGTATTTATGTTCTTACTATGTGATTAGCTGCTGTAGGTATTATTTGCAGTAACCCATCGATCAAAACCTTGGAACTAACTCTACTCTCGTTTTAAATCGTTTAAAACTCTACAATCGGCCTACAAATAATTGGTTTTATTATTCAATACATGTGTGGCCAATATTTGAGCCAATGTTGGGGTTTATCGTCACATTCCATTAGCATTTAGCAGGTGAGAACGAGGTCGGACGTGGAACTAATACCTAAGTGATATCTGCGGTGAGCTCAAACTTCATACACAGATAGACTGAAAATTCAAAATAAATATTATATGCAATATAAAGTTTACGATCTTCTCGATAAGAGAATATAAAAGCTCAGTTATATGTCTAAATATCGTCTTATAGTGTTCCTTCCCCCTTTTGGAATCGAAATTAGTCAGAATAGCCGACTCAATACTACATGAGTATTAAAGTTAAATATAACGAAATGTCTACATAGACTGATGAGATTCGAGTAGAGAGGGATAGAGCTAGTAGCTTTTAGCTTGTTCACTAAAACCCAACTTTGGAATAAATAAACAAATCAATTTGTAAACACAGCGCTTTGTATCGGACCGTTCCCAAAATTAATGGAAATAGCGAAACAATATCAAATAGAACTGAACAATACAACTCTGCGTTTGACACGAGTTTAACCCTCCAGAGTCAAACAATAATACATGGTAGGTGGATACAGTTGTTTGTTGTTAGAATTCATTAAAAGTTTTCTTAAAAGGCCTTCGATTATAAAAAGAGCTATAAAATTAATTCATCAATCAAAACTGAAACTAGTTTTAAGTTTTTGGTCTAATTCCTTTTCATTATCGATAATGATTATTAATAGCAATTGAAAATTACCTTTAATTTTTTTCTTCACATTTAAATCGAAAATATAGAAATTGTTCGATATTATCTCTCAACATTGTTCTTAAAACATAAAATAGCCGGTGTGATGTAAAATCAACTTTTAAGCTAATGAAAAAATAATACAATGCAAAAATTATACCGAATAAAAAAATAACTTAAAAAACTAAATTCAATTCTAAGCAAATACCACTTTTATCATACTTTACTCATATTATCTTATTCACTTAACTTTAAATCAAAACAAAACCAGCTAAAATAATAAGCATTTTTTCTGTTACTTTCTCTAAATTTCAGCTAAACAAACCACAAAAGCGTATATTATTTTACGAATTCATAACTCAAGCTAACGCGCTTGTATGTGGGAGCGCTAAAACGGTTTTTTAGAAACTTTTCGAACACTTTGTGAGATGATGGAAGAATAGAGAAAGATAAATGAGCCCCACATTATTTTAAAGGCTGATATAGTTTAATCTTAAGTAAATGGAAGATTTAAAGCGCTTATTTCTGTTTTAATAAGATGAGCGAATCATAAATGCTAGTTAAAAGAGAATCTATTCGTAAAATTACGAAATTATTTTTAGAAAAGGTTTTTTTTTTTAAATTAGGCGGTACATCATTCTTTGAGCTGATCTAAGTAGATAAGTGAGTTATAATTTTTTAAGTCAACTGCTGAGAAAAAATATTTGGCACCAAAAATGTAATTTGATAGGATTTAAAATTATGTGCAAAGATTAGCTAGACTACATCATAGAAAGGAGCAAACTACGAGCCCTTATTTCATCTCTTTTATATGAACAAAACGCATTGTTGCAATACGTATTAAGCAATATAATAACTTGGCAGGTATCACCAATATTTTATAGATTTTCTCCCCTTCATCTCAAACTTTGGAAACAACAACACGAGACACGAGTGCATTTACCCATAAAACAAAAGAATCCTGAACAAAATCCCCGTCGGCTTACTTCAAAGTTTTTACCATCCAAACAATGTTCATGCATCTAAGTTACCGCTGCAAACTTAAGCTGTAACTTAGTAATATATGACGTGATCGTAGCTTAACAAATGGGGTAACGTTAACGTGGACGTGGGGGGAATACAGGGCCAGTTTGGCATGCGTTTACTCGGCGGTACCAAACGTTACCTATCGACTTTTATGACGGACGCTTAGAGGTTGACCGAAAAAGGTTTTGATAAATGTCGATTTGTCGGAAAATGGGACTATTTTGTGATATTTTTAGATGTGGAAAGGTATCGTTTATTTCCCAGAATTGGTTTGGTTTTCCTTGTTTTATTTTCATATTTTGATATGCAGATAGAATTTGTGACAGGCAATCACGTCAAACAAAACCTATAAAAAGAAAAACCAATTAAATATTTTTAACCATAAAATTATTATGTATAAACTAAGCTACTAAAGTAACCTCCTAATCAATCTCTCCGAAACACTTAACCCTTACCGAGGTGGCCCCCACAAAGGGAGACAAAAATAAATCTATAAGAGATAAAACTTCGATCGGTGCCGAAGAAAGATTGAAGGGAACAGCCGTAGGGGAGGGTGGGGAAATGCACGCGATTGTCAACATTTGTCTCCGTAGTGATGGAAGAAGGGCTGATTTCGGGGAAAGAGGGGAAAACCATCGTGAGCCATATAAATACTCTGCGTTTGTAGCAGGAATCGGTTTGTGATGGAGACGATAACAGTTTGGGTGTTTGGTTACCTGAAGCGTTTCTATGAATAATGGTTATCATAATTATTCAAGATACCAGTTTATTAATTAAAGTCTTTGAAACATAAACGTGAGCTACGTTTAAGTTTGCGTTTAACAAACATGTTTGAAATTAAATTTTAGAGAAGTTCCATGAGAAGCCGTCCTCTCGATAAAGTTTTGGTCTTGGATTTTTATATTATGTTCTTAAAAGTAAGTTAAACTTTAAATCATGGTAATTTTTGTTTATTCATAAAAATAAATTAAATTAAAAAAATTAAGCCTGAAGAGAGCCAAAAATTTAGACATTCGAGAAAACCGATCACCCATTGCTGACAACAACACGTATAGCTTAATAAATATCAGCCACTATTTCTTAACAAAAAGCCAATGATCGCAATACTTTACTAAAGCCAAACAAATTCGCACATTCAAACAACAAACAACTGTAACAAAAAACCTTAAGTGAGACAAAGTCGCGTACTTTGGACAAATACGTTTTCAATCTGACTCTCAAGCATTCCGGTTACGTAGGCTGTGAGTGATCGACGCCATTACCGGGCCAGGGGGCGGGGCGGGGGGTGTGGGGGGAGGAAAGGCTTTGTTTCGGGGGTTCAATTATTGTACCTTAAAATATACGCGGCTTTGGGAGGTTAAGGTAGAGTGGTACTTACCTGGCATTTGACATAAATTGTACTCGAAACAATTCTGTAACACCCTGTACTAACTACATGAAGATTTGCCTATATATAATAATTATTGAGACAGCAAAATATTTTAAACTTATTTCCTAGATAACATAAAACTAACTAACTACTTTTTAAACACCAAATATTCGACATGCTACATCGTTCTATTTCACTCTCAACTAACAAATTCAAATAAATTGTCTGTAAAATATACCCCGACTCGAAGTAAATGTTTTCATTTAACTGAGTAGGTTCACACATTTCACCGTAACAGAGTTAAACTGGGTGGCACGGGAATGACGTACGGCCGTTAAAGCACAGTAACTCGCTGAAATACGAGACATATTCAGTTAAAACCACCGTTTGTTACGTAACCTGTAACTTAATTTTAAGTTCTGGGCTGGTGCTGCTAAATTAATTTTTTTGTTGCGTTGGAGTTTTGTCACCTTCTGGAGTATTCGGGGTTGATAGTGTTTTTTTGTGGCAGTTTTATTGAGAACAAAAATAAATATTTAATATAATATATCATTTTTATAAATCCAGGGGTATACAGAAAGGGTATGCTTAGCCGAAAAGAGCTCATAGGACCCATAATTATGAACAACTTTTACTATGGGCCCAAACCAGAATTCGTGAAAAAAAAATTGCTGTTCCATACATTTTGTAGAATGTCATTGACATTTTTCTATGGCACAGCTGATTATTTGTTCGGGAATTTCGGGTTAGTCCCATAGTAAATGTTGTACACAATCATCCCTTTCGGTATAACCCCGTATATAATATTTTTGCTTTTTGCAGTACAAACTTCAGATCCTTGAGGTTCAAGTGCATGGTCGTTTTTTTAATGATCTTCACTAGCAGCTGATAGTAAGAACAAGGGACCAAAGTGCCGGTGCTTGCCTCGGCAGTATTGCTATTCGCCAGCCTTTTGAGTACTTTACTTATGCTCTTTGCGCTTCTTTTCTGTTTGTAATATTCTATTCATGTTTATTTAGATTGTTGTTGTTTGTTTCTTTCTGATAAATAATTTTTATAATATTTTTATAAATTGCAATCGTGATAATGTTGCCATAAATCAATGTGATTATCAGACCTGCTTCACCGTTGACGTAACCGTCGTTTATGGGTATCTGTAAAAGCGGAAAAAGGTTGGTAATTAACAAAAGATTACAAAGTCATCATATGCTACAGAAAAAATAGAAGATTTAGGAGAGGAGAGTAAATATATTTATTACCATTGACATTTTAAGAGCTCGCATTTTAGAACTAAACAGTTCTATTAAAATAATAAAAGCCCCAGTATGGTTTACCTGAAATATAATTTGTACCTATTTTCTTTGTCTACCATATTAGGATAGACGACATTACAAAGGCGGAAAGCAGTGGTGAGATACTGACACGGACAAAAAAGAAAAATATATTTTTTCTGGGGTCAAATTCAAATTCAAAATATGGGTAGGTACATCAATGTACACTTATGAATGTCAAATACAATTTTAATGAATAAATTAATACACAATAAATTAAATGTCAAAGAAAATAATATTATTAGAATGTCAAAAAATTATCTATAATAATTGCAATGTCAAAAAATCAATGTGAAATTGAAATAACATATTGATACCTAGATCTAATCATTATAGACTAGATATATTGTTTTTTATCCATTTATCAATACACGTGCCTTTCTATTTGATCTAAGTAAACGTGAAGTAACTTGGGAATAGTTACTCCGTCTTTTGTCTTTTACGATTAAGCTAAACATTTTAAAGAGCGAAATAGAAAAAAAAAACTTTACTTACTTTGCCTAGGAAACGGTATATATAGTTGCTGATTTTCGTTACCTCGAGTACTTGAATTTTGTAGTAACAGGTGTCGCAAAACTCCTTTAAAATCTGGTTCACCTTAAACACCGCGGCTTAACTAGATCAAAATGTACACGTAATTCATCCATTTATACGCCTTTGTTCACGTTATCAGTCTTACTTTAATAAGCTGTTACAGTAAAGCTATAAATGTTAAGGATGGGATAAGAGAGTATCGATGAAGTCAATAATATCGATAGCAAAAATCTGTGGCGAAGGGTGTGCCGCATCGGGAGTGAGCACACCGACAAGATTAGCTCGTCTCGTCAGTTGGTTAAGAACAAAAAAGGAAGTGAGATTTTATTTCCATAGACTAAATAGAAAGTACATTAGCAATTAAACTTTAGTTCTTTAAATTGGGTAGTAGCTACAGCTGTGAGTAGACAGATGTAGCACAAATTTGTCTTAGCTGACAGCTTGAAAATGATGGAGCGTAATATACGATTATTCAGTGTAGGTACACTACGTGGTAGTGAGTACATAAAACAAGTAAGGTTTGCGGTGTTCTTTACATCCATCGATACTTTTTCTCACCTCAGCCAACCCCATCACTAGCAAACAACATTGCGGCACAGAAGGTCATAATCTCTCACTAATGCTGCCATAATTCACCAAACTTAACCTTTAGCCGTTTCGAATTCTAGAGGATTAACACAAAGATGCTTTTACCAGATCCGCTGTGAGAGCCTTTCTGATTTGAATTTATTACGATTCGGTTGTATTTCGGTAGTAGGTACTGGGAGCATGTTGGAACAATAATAGACCAGAGTGAGGTGAGAGTAGAACGAGAGGCCGATACTTACCTTTACGAGGATAGCGTGGTCTGTTTTATTTTGAGTCAATATTGTGAATAGTGAAAAGCTCTCACGTTAGGCGGTGCGTCTAAAGTAAGTTTCCGAAGCGTACATTTTTAAAATTTTGAAGGCTTTATAATGGATTAAAGTAGTTCTGCATGACTTTATCTGTGGGCCACGCGGATTATTTGAATTTGAATTTATTTATTGAAGTAACAACGCTACGAGCACTTACAATTACCTCACAAAGAATTACAATGACAAATTCAATTCTCAAAATTACAAACAAAATAAATAATACAATGTCTACAAAATGATAAAAAAATAAAATTAGTTAGTTAGCAAAAGAGCTATTAGTTATTTTACTCCTTTCCCATTGGTCAATTAAATTATATTTCGTGTGGGAGTATAAAAAACAAATAGAAAACCTTTATTATGAGAACAGTCAGAACTAATCTGACTGAACGCGATAAAATAAACTGTTTAAAACTTTTAACTAATATTGAAATTTCACTAAACTCGAGTACGTTTAATTTTGTTTATGCTATTTTCTAAATTATGAACTCTGAATTTTGTTCATTAACTGACATCCTGTTAGATGTGATAGTGAAACAATTTCAGAGATCCCCCCCTTTTTCGATGCAACATTCCTCCCGACCCCTCCCGCCCCCTCTCATACCTTACATCACCCGGACCATAATAACGAATCGATTGACACCTCATTCATCAAAACTGGATGAGTAGTTGAGTAGTGGACATACACAGTGGACATACATACATACATACATACAGGGTTATAAGGAAAGAGTATGCTGAGCCGCCAAAGGCGTACTCATCATTATGAACAACTTTTGCTATGGAACCAAACTATAAATCGAAAAAATAATCAGCGGTTACATAGAAAAATGTCAATTAATCTCGGCAAAATGGATGCACTAGCTGATTTTTTTCGCGAATTCCGCTTTGGTCTCATAGTAAGAGTTGTTCATAATGATGAGTACTATGATGAGCCCTTTTCGGCTTAGCATACCCTTTCTGTAAAACCCCAACAACATAGACTGCTAAAACATTTCCTACTTGGCTTTGCCATAGTATAACTGATCTGTCTGCTAAAGCGGTACTCGTCGAGTAAGTGACGAGCACATGCAAATTCGCAGATACTCGTATCCAGCCTTTTGTGAGAGGTGAGAGACGTCCTTTGAGGAAGATACCCTTTGATCAATACTATAACTTTACTGTTTGTATGAAAACTGGCTGCGACTCGCGACTTTACCTGCTATCAAAGAGATTTCCTAATTTTGTCTAAGGGAAAGAATATATATGTTTAACATTGGTCTTGCTACTATAGGCACTTTAAGACAGATCTAAACTAACTAAAAATATATCTGTCTTTATCATTGCAAGCCATTAGACAAGGATGCCAATAGTTTTAGAAAATTTAGATATTATAGTCTATTATCTGTCTAAAAACTACGCCAATTAGATATTTTACCGAAGTTCGAAGTTAACGACAAACAAACTTCGAAACAAACACAATTTCTCATTCTTATGAGGGTGATTCTGAACCCATTTTCATACAAATGTGAACATGTGAGTGAATTCAATATCAGTTAGAGTCAGTCCTCGTTTTGTTCTTTGACGCCGGAATGAAAGTTTAGGAACAATTTCGTTCGTACTCCAGTTGATTATCAAAGGATAGTGTTGAACGCGCGTAAATTGAACGACTGTTTGAATTTTTACTAAATTGCATGAAGATTTGAAGTGAACTTCAAAATGTTCAAAGCAAAAATAAAGTGGTGCGCGATATTTTAGACAACAAAGTTTATTACTAAGCATTCGACCCTTATACAGTAATTTGTTTGTGTTTTAAGCCACAAATAAGGAAAGTAAAATACATACATAGCATTAGTTAGTAGATACACTATTTTTAAAGAACACACGGTAACTACTTACCTACTTTTCTGTGTAAAAACATTACCTCATTATAAAAATGTTGGATACATGTAAAAAACGTAAGTACGTATTTTTAATCCATCCCAGCTTTAAACCCCCTACTCCCCTTTTTTCTCCCCCCTTGTTCCGCTTACATTTTTATCTATTTCTTCTCATTACCCCCTCTTTGACGCTAAAGAGGTGACGTATGAAGAGCCCCATGAGGGTACTTAATTAACGGAGGTACTTTATTAAGCAAAATTCTGCTTAATTCATACAAAATTGTCTTTTGTTTGCTTTAAGAGGCATAATAGGAGTAGGGGTGTGTTATCGGAGAAGTTTTTGAATGAATTAAGGGCGGTCTCATTATGTAGGCATACCTAAATAGCTGTGACAAAATTCTGAATTGTTGTTGACGAATAAATCACGAGTTTTATGTGAATGTCCTTAGGATCGGATTTGCTTGAGTTGAAAACTTGAGCCTCGCCAAATGACTGGAATGAAACAATTACTTAACTGAATTTCGAACCACTTTCCAATGTTCGATAGAGCTGAAATCTGGTATACTTGTGTAACTCTGATGCCAATGCAATAAAGCTTGTTATATTTTTTTACTTATTTAATAAATAAAAACCATCAAAAATAGCTTTCGATTTTTTTTAAATTTTATAGCTTTTATACATTAACCAAGTTTTGTGAGATGAGTTGAAAAATACGATCTGAATCAAAGTGCCTTCCATCATCATCAGCAGCAGCAGCAACTTTTAATCCTCCCACTGCTACACACAGGTCTATCCTCGAAGGGTGTTGGGCCGTATTCCACCACGCTGGCCAATAAGTACCATTCATACAAACAATTTTTTTATATTTATTTAATGCTGTTGGCCACTGAGGCCTCTACAGCATACCAGGCGGGTGGCGAGCGCATACGGCGCTAGGCCAAACCATACAAACAAACAAATATCAGACTGATCAACGCCAATTTCAGCAGTTGTCGCAGAGACGTTTCTCGCTCGGTCAATTTACGTCATTCGTGGTCACTCCATACTAATCTGTGTCTCTTACAATACAAATCCAAGACCTAAGCTCCTACAAAACTTCTAATACTTTAAGCCTCACGTCACGAAGGTATTATTAGATACAGTGCTGGCACACGTCTCAAATTTAATTCAAATCCCCGTCAAATCTCGTTCTTGGTAAGTAGATTACGACGACACGATATCAGGTGACCCTCGTCATGCTACACATGGTCTCGCATCCAAGAATAACTGTACTAGTAGGTCAACTTACGAAGAATGTGATAAAAATATCGCAAGCTTATAACTTACCAGCTGCGCCCTGCAGTTTCACCCGCGTTTAAAAGAATAAAAAGTATCCCATGTTACTTCTAATACCTCCAAGAATATGTGTACAACGTTTTATGGTGATCGGGTTAAGTAGTTTTCACGTGAAAGCGTAACAAACAAACTTACATTCACATTTATAATATTAGTAGGATAACTACAACTGAACCTTTAATTATCCAATCCTGGGTTACTATGTCTACCTTCAAAGGGTGATTAGGCCGTATTCCACCACGCTAGTCTAGTGCGGCGGGTTCACCTGCACACGTCCGGAGAAGAAATTCTATGGCATATGCGAATTCCACCAACCCGCACTTGACTAGCGTAGTGGAAAAAAAAATATAAAAAAAGATATGAATAATTTAAAAATGCCCGCTATTTTACCATTGAGGCACGCGTGAAGCCCACCTGAGTTGACGGGAAGCGTCACGATTGCTCTTACCATTTCATTGTCACTCAGAATTCTTAACTTTAGCAGTTCAAAACTTTGCACGATAATGAAATGCGCTCATCGCCCTGAAGTAAGACGTTAAATAGATAGATTTGTTAGATACTTTCAAGAATTAAAGATTTAAGAAAAACATCGGTGTATCAACTTATTAAGTAAAAAAAAATTAACGATAATAATATGTCCGCGTTTGACCATCAACTCGCCTGATGGCAAGCTACCAAAAGACTAGACCCAAAAGATACCAATTTTTGATTATACAATTTTATAGTTGTACCTGTTATCGATATACCTCTATGTAGTACCTACTCGTATTAAAATGTTCGATGAATCGATAAATTGTCGAACAAATGATAAGCGATCTTTCCCTACTGTTTTTCCTGTAGACAGTCACGAACGTATGTTTACTTTATCACAATACGACGTTACAGCGTTACGTCACGTTCGAGTGGCGTGGCGTAATCGTATTCTGAGTCATTTTACGTGGCATCTGAACGTAACTGAACGTATCTACGTTACGGCCCCAGTGAAGGTAGAGAAGCCTGTAAACTTTGATTAGGCTAGATCCTATTTGAGTTAGACAGCAAGTTAGATCAAGTAGGTTACATATCTATGCATATAATCGTATTATGTAATTAACTAATGTTGTACTTGCTTTAATGTATTGTTTTTGGATTTTTGGTACAGGGGTGGCAATTATATTATAACTTTACTTATTTATTTATTTATTTATTTATTTATTTATTAGACACACAAACAATACAATACAATCAATATTTCATCAAAATACACACATTTGAAAATCCTGAGCTGGAATGTAAACCAAAGCAGTGTGTACAGCAAAACCACATAAATTGTACAAAGGCATAATTGTCATGAGACCGCCCATCCGCATAGCATTATGCTATGTAGATGAGCAGCTCAAGCACGAAATATTAACTATTACTAATTCACTAAAATTAAAACTAAAACTATATAAATGGGTTAAAGATGGGTTTTACGATAAAATTAGAAAAAAAGTATGATACCTTTTTTCAACAAATAATTCAAGTGCTGGGAATTTCAGTAAATATTACTTTGGTGGTACCTACGTCACTCCAATATATATTATGTTTCTTAAATTTTATGAAATAAGTGTTTGTTAGCCAGAATGTTCAAAATGCAGATTGTGTTGACTTTTTGAGGATCCGAATGCTTATTAGTTAGGTTTCCGTACTAAAAACTAAGGAGCTCTTTTAAGTTCGCCAAGTCTGTCTGTCTGCCTGTTCCCCGTCTGTTTTAACACTACCTTCTTTAAAAGTTTATTATTTTGTTATATACTTCTCTATGTACGAAAAAAATTGTGATCACTTTGTGATGCCGATTAAACACTCTGAAAGTAAAAAGTATCGATGTTTGTCCCTTTAAAACTTTTAATACCCTTGTGCGATACTCCACAAGTTTTTGAACTCGATTTAGAGTCTAGACGATCTTTCAAAACTGAGAAATCTGAACCTATCGAGGGTTGAGAAATATAGTTCAAACTCTGGCAATAAAGAAGTCATGGCTTGAAAAGGGATCAGAATAAGCGGCATATCTATCTATACTCCGCTAAGATATTATTATTTTTGTTTTATTGATAGGCTTGCGTTTGACCGCTATTTCGCTTGGTGGTATTGGTAATATTGGTATGTTATGTATCGTGTACGATGGAACACACTTGCCTACACGGTCCGATTCACTTGCGACTTGAAGACATCCAGATTATATCTATCGGGATTATAATTGGCTATTATTTTTATTGCGAATAAAAACTTGCTTTTCACCGCCAACTCATCTTAGTAAGCGACGATGTAGTCAAATATGAAACACACACCCTTACAAAATAATTATTCACCCTGACTTTGAAAAGCCCAAGATAGTATCTCTCAGAAAACACGGAAGTTGGCAAGTCCACCTTTCATATTCCACCTGGTTTTACGGTGTTTTCTAAAGAAAACGCACTCGCGTGTTGTTCTACTATGGTAGAACTAAGAAACTAGTACCGAATGGTTAGAACTTATGCGGTAGATTGCGCGTAACATGCGGTAAAATATATCAGCGGCTTAACTTTGAAGTTAATTTAGTGAACTGAGTTTGGCGTTTCATTTAGCGTTCTGCTTGGAACAGTGAAGCTCTCCAACAAATTGTTTCGCATAAAATCAGTTTTCCACATCAATTTAAATTTCATTTTACATAATATTTGCATGAAAATTGTAATAATAATGGGTAACTGTCTTTAATTATTAGAAATTACAATACAACGATATTGATTACAAAATTTGTAAGAATTGCGTACGTATAATGCTACTTTATTACAAAAAAATATTTAAGCAAAATTTACCCAAAACTTATCTTCTTTTGAAAATTATCTCGGCGACAAAAAACGCTATGAAAAATAAAACTAACTTGAAATCATTTCCCAAAAGAATGAAACGATAATAATAAATGAAAACAGAAAACAAATAAATGGAAACGGTTTTAGAATCTACCTGCTAGAAATGACGCGACATTCTTTAATTTTTTTTCTCTTGGGAATAAACAAGAAAAAACAACTCTATTATTCAGATAGAAAGAGACAGTACCGAATGGGGAAGACGTATTGTCATTAAGGCCGCGACAGAGCGTAACGCGTGTTCCGTACGTGTGGAGACGTCAATCTACTCATTGAAGAGAGCCGAGAGTTGTGTTGACAATAAATATCGATAGAATCTGTGAACAAACACCAGTATGGTATCACTCATGTAGTTAACAGCCTACGCTCGTGATTTTCATACAGGTTTTCTATTTTTTTTTTTACAATATTTTTTTTTTCTTGACACCATAGATATACATAAGTGAAAGGCACAAAACTCGTAGGCAGGCTTCTCTTCCTTTATTTTTTTGAGATAGGAAGTATTTAAATTCATTCTTATGATGAGAAAATAGCTCCATGTCCCGCACTCGACCAGCAGCGTGGTGGAATACGTCCTATTTACCCTGCGAAGGTAGATGATATCCCAGCAGTGGGATGAGGACCTAAATGTTGAGTCGAGAGTCTGATATATCTGATATATGTCTGATAGTTATATCTTCAAAGCAAATTCCGTACTCTCAACTATTACACTGGGGTTGAACCCCGACGACCTCACCCATCCTTAGTTTACAGCCAGTTCGTATCTGCAACAGACGAGGCATAAAATGTAATGTAGTTGGCAAAACATAAAATATTATAGTAAATATACGAAAAGCCTAAAAATAATAGTAAAAAATAGTTTCTTAAAACTAACATTATGTATAATTGTCAGTTTAGTTATTTCGCCCAATATTTTAATGTTATGACTTTACTGTTACGATTTTGTGTATAATTGACTTTTTGACTTTACCATCATCGTAGCTGAGGGGGTTTCCTGGGCCTTTCATGATTATCTCGGTCACTCTTACTGTCATGACATTTCTAATTAGATTGATGAGACCAAGATAACGTCTCACTCGCAGAATAAGGCCCTAACAAACTATACAAGTTCGATATAATCTTGTAGTAGGTACCTAATGCGAGATCAAAACCCGAACTAAAATCCGCTACCGCGAAACAGTACCCATAATACGATGTTACTATCCCGAATAATCCGCATATCTCATGAAAAATTTCCCCGAAAGACTTTTCAATAATCGGGCCTTCTAAAAATAAAACCCATCGTATCCAACCCCAAAACCGGGAGATAAAGGTGTATCTTTATTTTTCCCAACGAATACAAACGCCTTGTCCCGAGCATAACTCAAGTGCAAAATCTCTTTTTGCGTATATGTAGCCTTTAGATTAGATGTATAAACAGAGGACATGGGAACTAACTTAAAACACTAACATGAAAAGTAACTTGAAAAACGTGAATGATTAAAGCCTATGTGAGGTGATTTAGCTTCGTAACACGTCCAAACGCTTTAGTTAGAAAACCATCTAAAAAAACAGTACAACAACATTTTTTTTTCAAGAAGGTTGCTGCCTCTGAATGGATATTGTGTGACGAGACGAGTAAATCGCTCGCCTGATGTTGAACTTTTAAATTTAAAACCGAGCTCACCGAGCTCGTCACTCTGAGATTTAAGATGTTAAATCTCCTGTTGCCCTGAAATTTAGTGCTCTAAAACAAGATCCATATGCTACCAGGTAGCGCTAAATAGTAAATGTCTCTGACGGTCACCCATCCGAAAACCGACTGGATTGTGCTTTAGTCTGTAATTGAGCTTTGCAAGGAGCGCTTTGAGTCTTGTCTGTTGGTTTATTCATCCAAGGTGCCTTAATTCCATAGGGATGAAAGCGGGTCCGAAGCTATTAGATAGATTTAGGCGATGGCTCTACTCTTATATCGTGATGAAGTTAAGGAAGAAACAGGAAAATGCAGTTAACTTTGTCAAGGAGTGGACACTTGTACCGCTTACTGTAATCTCACACTGGAGTGTGGTTCTAACTTGTTATTGTTATATTGTTTGTTGGTAGCATAACGTTCCTGTAGAGCATAGTTATACAGGGTTAGCTTGAACAACAACAGCAAACAGGAGCAAAGTTAACTAAGTTTATAGGACTAGAATCGATTAGTATTTCAAATTAAACTTATTCGACTGATTTTAGGGATTTGATTTGGAGCCGATTTTTATTTCATCGAATACTAATATACCTACATCCAATGTACTATCGCGGAGTTAAAAAAAGTTACCTATGGGGTTTTGACACGGTTGGTTATGATTAAAACGGGTATACACAACCACGAGCGCCTCACGCTTTTAATCTCCTGATGAAGGTCACCGAATGTGACCGAAACTAGTAGTAAACGACTTAATTTTTACGTGAGTATTCCAGATTTCATTGTAACAGAATGTACAAAAGTTCTTGAAACTGAAAATGATTGCTAAATTCTCAGTGCGTCTACACTTTAAACAAGACCTCTGCCTAAATAATTCTTGACATTTTCTGAAACAGCTCTCTCAGAAGAGGTTTCAAGCATCCGCCGTGACGCCATTAAAATGTATAACTCCACGTACTTTTCAATGTTTAAATTACTCGGGAGATTGAAGGAGATTGTCAATTTTAGCGGCGCTCTTAGCACCTTGGAGCATTTAATTGTGTTATATCGTTTGTGTGACGCAGACTTAGATTGGAAGGACTTTTGATGTTGAAAATTTGACCAGAGAAATGCGAGATAAAGACATTACCTAGTAGCTTTACTTCAAAATTGTATCCTTACTAATATTTTAAATGCGGAAGTTGGCTTATTCGTTTCAATGCTCTTACACATTAACTACTCGAGCGATCATCATGAATTTTTTCGTACACTCTGTCGACATAACAGAAAATGACTTATGATACTTTTCATTGTACTAGTCACTGTTTTTCATCACCGCCCGAGTAAAACCTCGGAGCGTAACTAGCCGTTTATAATTTAAATCTTTAGACCGGCTGTGACTACAACAACACAATACTCTAAAAGTAAAACTGTTATATAAAGATCAAGTATTTTGTTTTTGTTATACCAATCATCGCTTGGGCTCTCAATTACTAATCATTGCCAATACCGTGGTCAAAACAAAATGGACGAGGCATAAACGACACGTAATTTGACGGTTCACTAGTTAAAGAGCTTCGATCCTCACAACACATAAATTAGATTGTTAGAATAATCCAATTCATCCTATTTTTACCCGACTGATCAAAAGGTGGGTAATCATTTTCGGGTGTAGGTATGTAGTGTGTTTATATGATTTTCTACCGTCTAAATGGTTTGACCGATTTGGGATTGCTAATTGATTTGGTGTCGTTAGATTTATATTTGTATCCGAAATCGTAAATGGGAAACCGTGAAACCGAGCTAGTTTTGAATAAATTATTACAGTTTACTTTCGTCTTTTACTTTACTTTACTTCGTTCTTATCTACATTGAAAAAAAAAACATATAAAACTGCATAAAGTAGAGTTCCGGTTCCACAAATTTTCCTCCAAAATACAGTTTCTTTCGCAAACAAGCTTGTGCTCTGGAATAGCCCTCCCGTACCCACATGCTAATTTTAATCCCACTTTTTAAAGCATTTGCATAGAGTGGAGTTGAAATACTATGACGTAGTCTTTGTAGGTTGTTTGCCACTCATGGCGAAGCGCACAAACTCTTTTTGACAAGTCCTACTAAATTTCTTCTAATTTCATTTAGCCGTTGTTGCGTGATTGAGGAACAAACATCTAAACATACCAACTTTTAAACTCGTAAAATATTACGAGTTTAAAAAAAAAATGAAAAAAAAAAATGAAATTAGAAGAAATTTAGTAAGTAGGTATACTACTTATACCCTGTATAGTACTTATACCCTGGATGGCACAGAAGCTATGTGAGTGCGATGAGTTACGTTATGAGCTTAGCCTTTGTATCTATCTGTGCCATCGCGGCGCCCAAACGGTTGAACCGATGACTGATGTCTGATTGAGCTTTTTCGTTTGAACTGATGCGACATGATCGAAAGCGTTCTTCGCTATTATTCAATTTACTGAAGTAAAGTTTCAATGTTTTAGTTAAGATATTTTTAAATTTAGATTATAGTACTTGTTAGTGGATAACCTACTTTATGAAGCTTTAGAATGTTGTGTCCAGACCAGAGACAGGCCTTTAATCAAGATTTGCTTAATTGCTATACACCTAAATTATTACGTCACAACAGTTTTCAAATCGGATTACGGTGTATTAATTTAAGTGGTCATTGTTTGAAAACAAAGACTTAAATGTCCTGTCGCTGTAAATGTAGTTTTGTTTCACTAAACTTAAATGAAGATTGAGTTGAAATAATAACGAAAGTCATTGTTGTATGAATAAAAGTTTGTTTAAGCTTGTCTATTTAATTTTATATTTATGAACATTGTGTGATGTAATGTTTGTTTTTTGTAACAAAGACAATGTGACCCTAACAACGAGATACAATGCTTGCTTTGTTTTGTAGGCTAATGACTAAATCTAGAAAAAATATTGAATAGACTCCAAAAAGAAGTGAATATTATTGTGGCTGTGTATATTATGTTTATTATTATAGGACCACTTGTTCACGTAAAATAGGTATTTATTTTAGAAAAAAAATGGCGATTAGGTATATTTTCCTTCATTTTGACGATATATGTCAAAAACGCTTTAATACAAAGACCAACAAACAGTTAATAAGTTACTGTTGTAAGCGGTCTGCCTGATGATAAGCAACTGAGGGGAAATCGCGGGCACACAGCTAATAATATTATGTAAATGTAAAACTTGTATGTTTAGATCTATTTAACTCAATCTCCCAAAAACGGCAGAACGGTTTTTAACGAAATTTCGTAAGAAGGTAACCTATATTTGATAAACACATAGATTCTACTTTATCTCATAAAAATCGTGGTTCCCATAAAATAGCGGGTAAAACCACAGGGCGCAGCATGTTTTAACCAAAATAAAATATTCCGTTGAAATTTCCTTAAAAAGTTGCATTAAAACACGCGAGTCATCCAAACACTTGCCCATCTCAAGTGAAAAGCTTTCCAGAGGAGCTTTCAGTCCGTTTTTAATATCCTTTCAGTGCAGAGGGCAATTTCAAGGGCGTGTGATTCCCGCTCGTTAATATACGGGACTCGTTCTCTGGGCTCTAGGGCTGGGCCGAGGCGTGATAACATATTATATAACATAGGCATATTTACAAGTTATAGTTA